>OU342646.1:7472857-8715000 GCA_910589605.1 Chrysoteuchia culmella
TAATTTCCTTAAATAATAATCCATCGGATGTATTTCCTCCACTAACCTACGAATTTTATTTTAGTTAATGCGAATCATAATAATAAATAACTAGTTTTAAAAATAAAACGGAAAATAGAAGATTTAATGACACGAAAAGCAAATCAAATCATTTTTCCATCGGATGAAATAACTATAATATACCCTTAACAATATCAACAACTTTAATTAGATTTTAAATTCACTATTTACTACTTCAAAAATGAATTCTAAAGAGGTATTCATTTTATGGATTTTGTTTCGATTTTAGAGATGAGGCCGCAAATTCAAGTCTCGCTATATTTATTTATCTTTATTTCGAAAACGAACAGCTTTATCAATGCTTATATAATAACTTATGTAAATCTATAGCAAGCCAATAACAGGTTTCCCTTAAATATACCAATAATTTTGTGACAAACGACTTTTGGTGACGTAAACCATAAGCAAAATTATTCTTACAAAATTGCGCAAAAAATATATTTATATTTATGAAAATAGCTGAACATGGTAGCCCGAGAGCAACCTGTACAAATGTGAATGTTACTGTTGTATTTATGTTTTTATGTATTAAAAAAAATTATCATCAACCAGAATATCACCACTAGTAGGCATTAGAGTGTGAATAAGATCCCAATTTCATGTATTTCCAAAACAATTTCGTCGTTGGCACGAGAATTACGGTCTCATATTTAAGCAGATTTGTGTTTATGGAAATCAGTTTGAATAATAACCATATCAATGAGTGAGACTGATTAGTCTTCTACAAATATTTATGCATGAACACAAGTGGTTTTAATAAGATTACCGACATCTTGAAATAAAGCGAGATTTATAAACGTAACAAAGAATATTCGCTTAGCAACTTGATCATCCTATTAAGCTCTATGGAAATTAATAGCCGCCTCCAAACAGCAAACGAATGAGAGCAATAATAAATTCAAACTAATGAACCATATTTTATCAATTACAGTTGTGAACGAATCGCTAAAAAAGCTCACGTCTCGCAAAGAGAACAAAACTGGTATAAATTTAATCGGAACTCCTCTTCATTAGTTTCAGTCGTGCGGTTGAGCGGGCAAACAAATAAAAATGTTTGATCTCGACAGCTATGCAATGCTATGCAATTGGAGCGATATTTCGATTCATTACGAGCGGATGGTTCGCCGGCTGCATATTCGTAAATACCCGCCGCGTTAACTCCATTAGCCCTAGCACGAAAAACTTTCGAATAGGTATTAAGGACGTATGCTGCTCATTATGTCTAAAAATGAATGACAAATTGAGCAGCATTCTTACCGGACGTAAACGGAACTACATTTGCCTATATTTTTATTTTTGAGAATACGACCTCCATACTATTTCGAAAGTTTTGCATGCCAGCCTTACTGGACTGAGAAAGATCCTGAAACTTAGATTAAACTTAGAAATTGATTTTAGTCATTTTGCTTTATAGCAAGTAACTGCAAGTAAGGCTTTCTGAACAAAAAAGAAAGAAACGACTACTATAATATATTATATTTTTTGATCTAACTCGATTAAAGGCACCAAAAGGAACAATTAAGACCCTTTTTAACTTTTTTATTATATTATAATAATATCTATCAGTAGCCGATACCTAACGTGGCGGGTATTTACCACCATGTTCACCGGCTATGGCCGTCGCTGGACGGCACTGGTACCTGTTGCTGTGAGAATGGACCAAGATCGTTCGGTTTGATGAACGAGATGCGTATTGGCAAACTATGCGTTCTTGATTTAAATGGCGCTTGGGCTCGTTTGTCATTGGGCGTTGCCAACCAGAATTGTTCCTGATGATTCATTACGAACCATATTAGTTGCATCGTACTAGGGATATGTGTTAGGTTATTGACTTTGAATCTATTTATATCAAAGTAGCATAGAAAACCAATGAAACAAGGTTAAGTAAATGTTGTATCTATCCCAATCGGCAATTTCATCATTAGTCATATCATTTAACTTCAAGCGTAAGTTGTTATAAAAGGAAAAATAAAAATTTCCTGCATTTAAAAGCATTAATAAAATCTTTCCTAGAAGCCGTTCGAGAAATCGGGAGCGCACTATACAAACAACTTTGTCCCCGTTCGAAAATGGGACAACTATTTAGACGATTATTCAAGAAATCGGTTCAAATATTTGATCAAACATTTGAACGTGTAAACTGAGGCGACTTGAAGCAAAGGCACATGTCAAGCGAGACCTCGAGAGTGGAGTTTTGATGGATTCAAATCGGCAGTTACATCCTTAGTCATAAGAATTAACTTGCTATGAGGTACTACTGTGAGGTCCTGAGTTCGAATTCCGGTAGGGCCAAATGTTAGTATGATGAATACGAGCATTTGTACCTGAGTCATGGAGTCATATATTTCTACACATAAATACTTTAATTATATATATTTATATCCGTTACCCTAGTATCCCATAACACAAGCCTTACAGTGCTTACTTTGGGGCTAGGTAATTAATTAATTAATTAAATATTTATTTATTTATTATTACTATATTAGTTATTTCAAAAACGCGACCATAAAAATTTCCTTCCAAATTTACACATTAAGCGGCTACGCAATATAAAGAACTTTGTCACCTCTCGCAAATGGGACAACTATTTAGACGATTATTCAAGAAATCGGTTCACATATTTGACGTCGCATATAGGCGCATTCACACTAATAAGCTGAGGTGACTTGGAGCAAAGGCACACGTCAAGCGAGCCCTCGAGAGCTGAGTGGCGTACCGTTCGTTAGCGACCGCGTGACGAACTACACTCTGTCCCACTCCGTCCCACTCTGTCCCACTCCTCGGCTCTTTTCATTAGGAAGTAATTCAGAGTGCCAGGCACTCTTCCGCTTCATTCCTCCGCGTTTGTATGTGGGAAGAGTGCTCGTGGCCTCGCTGAATCAGGTAAGGCTTTTGTGACAAGATTAAAGGGAACACGCTTTCTTAGCCAGGTATTCTCCGCGAGCTAAATTTGGATTTAGGTCTACCCCGTGTATACCCATTGCAGTGGTGTAACAAATATTTCATTTTGTGCCACGAGAACATAGTGAAAATAAAGATGATATTTTTTCAGTTTGTAAATTTTGCTTTTAGTTTGGACAGCAACATAAAAAGCTTTACTTTTTCATACACAGATAATTTGCAATTTTATACCGCGAAAACTTATTAAAGTTTAAGCGCCCTAAATAAAGGACATCACTCAAAACTTTTACGTCGATTATCGTTAACTTACACCGGCTTTTAGCAGAGTACTGGCATAGAAAATTCCATAACATCCCGCGGCTGTGCAGTCGAAATTACCGCGGAGACGTCACTTTCGTGAAATTACTCGCTCGACTCTAAAACGGTGTGTGCAATTCAGTAATGCACTTTTATCTATACTACCCCGCTGTCATGGATGCAGTCACACAGTCTACTTTGTCTGTGTTATCTAATACTTCAGCATTTTGTTATTTTCTTTGAGTAACATTTTATTTTTGAAATAGTTTATTTTGTTGTTTTCTAGATGCTGTCTGGTTTTACTCCTTTGAGATAATATTTTCGAGGCGCCTATCCTACAAGCTGTTAAGAAAATACATCATTGACGCACGACATCGTGGATGCACGTCAACTTATCTAGATACAATACGAGTACTACAAAATATTGTTTGTAATATTTGGTATGTAATAAAACCAAAACTACGAAAAAAATTCAGTAATTTAGGCGTAAAAAAATTAAAAGACTGACGATTTGTGCATTTTATTATTACCATTAAAATAGCAATCTAAGGATTGAGTGCACTGTCTCATTTTTAGGCAATCTTCTCGGAAAAACAATCAGATAGAAAGCATTGCCATCACAAAATCTGCTTAAGTTCCCAGGTAAACCACGCCTTAATACAATACTACGTAAACGTCATCCCGTCCAGTCATCCCGTGACCACGGCAGCTGTAAAGGTGCCGAAACGTCGGGAAAATCAAAAAAACCCCTAAAAAACCTAAAAATACGGACAATTACAACTTAGTTCGTGGAAATATAGTGCGTTTGATATCCGTAAAAGTTGTTTTATTTCAATGAACAGTGCGCGCCAAAACATAAGATGTTCGTATACTATGTAAACGTTTTGATATTTAATGGAAATGGCTATACTAAATGAAAATCGCTCAAGTGGTAAGCTTAACGTGCTACCAGGTGGAGAGACAAATAATTTAAGAGCTAATATCACTCACGTGGACATAACGGGTCTAGCCTGAAATCTGACCTGTCTGCTTTAAGCGGCTGGAATAGGTAGGGTATTTAATGAGCTTAGCGAGAATTAAGGGTTAAGGGATGTAATGAAACCTATTTTAACATGAGCTGAATGTTAGTTTTGTAGTAACATTGTTATTTCAATGTTTTTGCGGATTTGGTTTTATATTATTTTACAGTCACGTGCACGTGTGTCGTTGTACACACACATAGAAACATTAACCAACCTTGTCACAATACAATATTGAATAATTAATACATTTGTAGAAAAAGAGAGTTTTGTTTCCTTGTGGGTTAATGCGATAAGGTTGTTATAAGGTAATAAGGTTGTAACATGTCATTGCAGGTGACCATAGAGCAACGCGGCTTGTACGGAAGCCGCGTTGCTCTATGCAGGTGACTGTACTTAAAACAACGTTTATAAGTGTCACTGTATATGAAAACAAGTTAGCAGCGCCTGCTAGTTAGCAGGCACAAAATAGACTTCTAAACCACGTGACAGTTGTTATTGTTTTGTAGTGTAGAAACTAAAAAAGTACATTTGACACATGTCCAAGGTGTCCTAAACTCATTCCCGTTGACCGTTTGTCTCTATCTCTTATGGTTTCTGAGATCTCGATGCGTACATACATACGTACGTACGTACGGACGGACAGAGAGGGATTATAAGACTTTTCTAAACTTTAGAGTTTAGAAGTCTAAAATGATTGTTTAATGTCACTTTTTTGTCATTAAAATTGAAATGTATGGGTGATATTTTAAAAGTGTACTATCCCTATAATAAATAAATTATTAAATATCATAGACTAGTAGTAACTGGCCCAAATCAAAATATTTTTTTACACACAAATACTCGTAACTAGGGGGATATATTTAATAGTTATTTTAATGTGAATCATAATTAATGTGTGAATAATCAAAGTAAAACTTTAGGTATAAACAAATACAAACTTTAAAACAAAATATCATTACCAACTCAAATAATCTGGTAATCGCCAACCACCGCGATAATCCTAATATACACAAACAGGTGACATTATGTGATAGAAAACTTTAATCCGACCAATTACGGTCATGATTACAAAACGCTGGGGACAGCATTAAATAAACAAATGTATCTATAGTCACGTGTTGGTCCACTTCCTAATGGCTTCGAAAATTAGGGAACTATTAAATAAAATACGGGCATTATGTTTATGCTACTTAGTAACTTTACTTTGGTCGATTGATTTTGTGGGTAATTTTAATATTGGTTAAAATAATATAACCCGCTTAATGTGTTTTATAATTTAAAGCAATATTTAGCACGCTTATATTATTATGACTTCATATTACGAAACTAGTCGAAGTGACTTTACGGATGTGTAGGCGGTAAACCAACAGCCTTTATGTATATAAAAAAATGCATTTATCTTTACATTTCCAGATTAATTAAAGTGTAGAAAAATCTGCCTGTATTTTAAACCTTAGTGGCAGTTGGAAATAAGCCGGCTCGACCCCGGTGCCTAGTGGAGGACTATTAAACAAGGTCGGCACACTTGAAGCGACCCTCGGGATCCAGACCCGATTTACTGGACATTGAATGAGCAATAAAAATATAATTACGTTGTTTCACTTTGAATTAGCAAAGACTGGTAAATGTAAAGTTAATGTTTTACAGACACGCTTTATTTTGTCTCAAAATCATGTTGTGTGTTATAAAATATCTAGCTTTCAAAATACTAAAATGTATCTACGTTTCATTTTAAACTGACTTCGCGTTCAACTCTCAATTCTACAACGGGGATACTCTATTTTATTAAAATAATAACTTTGAATTTATATGATATATTTTGATATTCATATCATGAAAGCAATTTGACGTTATTATTTCGTGCTTATTTCCATAAAATATTCCAAAATATATACGTTACGGCGCACATAAATTCTTCATTAACGTAGTAGATAGCTTGACCTACTAAGTTCCCACCTGCAAAATGTTGGTATTTACGCAAAAAGCGTATCGCAAGAATCAATCGGCGTTTTTATCGCGAGAGCGATCTGCTTCGCGCGTGTAGGGAACGTGGCGCGCGTTATCGCAGGCCGATCGCGCGATATTAGTACCATTCGTCTTTGTCGTACCATTTCCTAATTTAAATAATCGTAGGTGAGAATGCAGAGTGATTTGCCGCAGTATACCCCCAAGAAAGACCTCACAATACAATACCCGCTATTGTATAATGGCGGGTATTGTGAGTTCTTTCTTGAGGGTAACTAGCAAAATCAGTTCTCATAACTATCTTCAACATTACTTCTATACTTTCTTTTAAGAAACTTGTAGCATGTTACAAACCTGGATTAGGGTGCAGTTATAGAAGTTATTATTCTGTAATTATTTTATAACCGACTTAAAGTTATAAGTACCTAGAGATCTGCTTATAATCTTTCATTGATTACTTTGCTTGTCGGTAGTTACCGCTAACGCCCTAATAACGTTGCATTTTACTCGAAAACCGGAGATAAGATAATACAAAGGAAAGAAAAATCGCAAAGTGAGAATTTTCTCATTACGCCACAAATCAACTGTTAAAACAAATATTTAAAAAGAGAAAGGAATTCGCAGACTACAAAATGTTCCTCATCCCTGGCTACTGGGAAACGCGAAATCCGATTTAATTTATTTTTATCGTGGGGCTTTATAATTTCATTTTCGCACTTTCCATTTCGAGAGCGCGCCGACGCCACGGACTCCTGCTCTATCCGAATGAGATCTCCACGAAATCAGGTACAAAAGAACGATAATGAACGCTCACTGCTTGCTACGTAATCTAAATTATTATACGAGTCGAAATTCTTACTTGGCAGCGAAAGAAATCTACTTTATCTCGGGTACCGGGAGATGTTTAATAAAATTAAAACGTCGGAGGGCCCTTTTCGTTGTTTACAGTGGGCCTGTAACAGTATTTCGATTCTAATTTTCTCTCGTCTCCGAGAAAAACACTTTAATCGCCTCCGACTGTAGTCTATTTTAAATGTTTAAAAAATCGTTTCCCTCAGAATCGTCCAACAATGTAAGTTTAAAGTGGATGCGAACTTCTGAAGACAATTTACTCTTCGAAAACTTTTGACATACGATTACTACGATCGCTAAAACTTTGTACGTTAAAATACCATAAAACTATATGCTCTGTGAAGCGAGAGTGGGGTATAGTTTGATGTGAGTGTTGGGGAGCGAGTCGAGAGGTCTGTCACGCGGCATTGGGTTATCGGAAGAATGCAATGGCGGAGGCGCGGGAACCTCCCGATGGCCAAAACACGCGCCTCCGCCGGCGCGGCGCCGCCCATCGATTCCTACGACCCTCTGGAACTCTATTTTTCGACTTCCTTTTTCCTGCCATCCGAACGACTGACTTATATTAACTTTATAACTTGTTAAACACAACTTTCAGAAATATGAGATAAGTAAGTGAGAGCCCCGGAGAGATTCGAAAGAAACGTATCCAATACCTATGAAACGTCTCGATAGAGTTTGCCATTTTTATTAAACTTCATTGAAGCTTGTTTTGTTTTGTTACTTTGTCGTCGTAGATGATTTTAGCTTCCTTAACAAATTTAATCTGGAGCTGGCAGGCTTCGGTATAACCGTTTCAGTAATCACGAATCGTCACACCAGTGAACCGAGTTGTAATTAGGCAAATGCACCATGTAACGCGAGCAGGAGGAGCCTCGCTCTCGTATTGTTCCATAATCATTATATAACCGTACTTTTACTACACCATTAAAATTTAAGCTTTCCTAAAATTGTACGGTACTCTATTTCATCTCAACGAAGCGTGGCGAGCTTCCTAAAAGGACCATCTAAACCAGAAAATCTTGCTCAATGTATATCACACGGTTTTGCAGTTGCTGCAAAAGACTAATGTAGGTAACATCGTGAATAGTTAATTTATCACTACGAAGATTTTAAGCATGAGAAATTCAGGGCGACATGAGACAAGTTGCTTTTTTCTAGTATATTTACTTGATTAAAAATTATCACATAAAAATAGCATTGTAAAATGCAAAATTAAAAAGTTATAAGTAGATGGCAGTTTCATCTTAATCGATAGTCAAACATCTGTAAAGATGTTTCTTTCGAATGCGAGGATATTTCTCTCATTGATGAAACGACGGTGGCCAACACCGTAGAAAAAGGTGAATATACTAGAGAATTTCAACGTGTTCTCGTAGGTCTCTGTAGCATAATTGGTCAGTGCATTGGGCCGGATTCCCAAGAATGCGGGTTCGTGTCCCGTCAGGGCGACATGAGACAAGTTGCTTTTTTCTAGTATATTTACTTGATTAAAAATTATCACATGAGAAATTAAGTTTGTATTTGTAATAGAATTGTACGCTGTACAGATTAAGATACATTTTGAGAATAGTGCTAAGAAAACGAAGCTACCAGTAGAGGAGCTGAAATATTAAGAACAACACTCTGTAAAGAAGAATAGAAACCAACTAGAGTTAAACGCTGTCGTCGGAAAGTCACCCGTGCCGCACTTTCTGTTTATAAAGCACCTTATTCGAAATAACAACGCGAACCGGCGCGGGTGTCTAACTTAAATAAGATTTAATATTCCTATCCGGCAAGAAGTTCCCTCAAGGAGCGTGTGTAATCAAAATCTGCACTGCAAAACTTTCAACGGGAATCTGCCAGCAATTGCAGAACCGGGCTCCCGGTGAAAAAAACTGAAATGAACCTGTCGCTTTAAACTAATTTCATTACCAACTTTCGTGTTAGAATAGTTCTTTCATGTTTCGCAAGTTTTTTTCCATCCTTACTTGTTCACAGTTTAAAAATCAATTTCTTACAAGTTGCAGAAGGGCAACTTGTGAGGTGTTTACTTCGGAAGGCGGGCAATGTGAACGAAAACTTAAACCTCCACCTCGAAGAATTTCTTTTCTAAAATTAACCAAGTTTCGAGAAAAAAACATTTGCAAACAAGTTGTTCTGCTCAAAATCGGGACTGCTCTCGAAAAGTCTTTTCGTAGGTTACACAGACAAAATTAAAATTGGAAAGTTTTTTTTTTAACTAGCAAGTTCAATTTCCTTTTAGAATTTTGTTCATAAGAGTTTCTGTCATGAGACTTGTGGGTATATAATACTTATTTACGATACTTCCTCTCTGTTCGCCTTATCGCATTTTCCTTATTATCATCTTATGTTTTGTTTTGCAAACGTAACTCGATAACAAATTTATCAACGTAAATAACATGTGACACGTTTATTTATACGTTTTCTTTGAAAGGAAATTGTTTCAATTACTTTTGGAAAAACACAATAAATTACTTCGTCCAGAGAACATAAAATTGGTAAAAAACGTGTTGATGTTGAAAATAAAATTTTCAACGAACTTAAATATTGTATTTCACAATGATATATTTGAGTAAAGTAGTTTCATTTCATAGGTATTCCATGAATTCTGTAATGAGTCAAATAATCCCTGCCACTTCATACATAAAAGTTAAAAAAATTATTTGTTTGAAATATAATATTGAATGATATTATTGTAAATACAAGTGTAAGTTAATCTCAGTTATTTTAAAGCTTTTTACCAATCTGCCAAAATGACAGTTACACTCGCGAAGCTAATTAATTAAAATAATAGCTTAAGATAATTTCAAGGAAGAAACTTTTACATAAAGTTAATACTTAATCTCTTAGATTCTCAAAATATTCTTAAATACGCATTCACGAATCACGATCCTATTTTTCTTTTATTTTATTCTAAAAAACAGATTACTCTCTAACATCCCAGCCGGCCTAGATGAAGACTTGTTTGTTTTGTTTCGAGTCGTCAGCCATTTTTAATGTCCTCAGTGATGGGGTACTGGCCTTCTTTATGAATGGATAAGGAGAATAGACCATGACCCACCACATGGGCCCAATGCGTATTGGTGGGTTTTATCGACTGCAAATGCAGCCGAGACCAATGGTTTAACGTGCCTTCCGAAGCACGGATGAGCTCGAGATAGTAAAAAAGAAATTTTATTTCGAGTATTATATATCTACTCTGTACGTATAGTCAATGGCAACTACGGTTTAAACAAAATGTCACATTTTTTCGGACAATTTCGAACTTAACGGCTAATTCAAAGTCGAGTAGAAAATTTTTCAGTTTTGTAATGCCTGAACTGCCTCTGACCATATAATCCCATAAAATATCATAATTCCAGATCATCATTTGTTTTAAGAGAGGCAAAATCTTGGAGGTTGATTAATTTGAAGTGGCGCCGCCTCCATTAATAAGCAATAGAGCGGAGCGTGCCAACAGATCCTCGAAGCGAGAAAAACTCGAACGTGACTAAGTGCGCGAAGTCGCAAGTGACCCGCGTCCTTCAAGATCGCAATTAGACCCGTTTTTGTTGCACTTTGAGTAATGATTGGAGATGTGCCTGTTTAGGTACTCTGTTCTAACGCTGATTTATTGCTTTATGTCTCTCTTGAAAGTTTAGGGTTGTGGTTTTCATTTAGTTAAAGTTTTTGCTCGCACAAAGATTTGTCTTAAGATGGAATGTTTACTGTTACTCGGAAAATTTTAAAGCAAAACATTTTTATAGTACTGTCGCTGAACTTCCCGGTAGGTAATATAGATTTTTTAGGAAGCGTTATTTAAAAAAATAATAGATTTATAATTTGTAAAGTAATAGATTTATAGAATTCAATAACTTTAATGTTTTTTTCTTATTGAATTTTATTGATAAATGATTTATTTTACCTTATTACTTTAGGAATAAACGAATCCCAAAAAAAAAGATTTCCTGTACAACCGAAGTTGAAGTTTTCCGATTGTATCCTATGACAATAACAGCGCATCACATGTTACAATTACTTATGCAGTTACTATAAGTATTTTTTATATCATGTTTAGTATCAGCAACACTTATGACTTTTAGTCCTTAATTTTGAAGGATACCGAAGAATGTGATATCGAAGTTACCTTGTTGATTTATTCATAAATAAAGTTATATCATGATATAAGCGAAATAAATGCCATCGTCTAAACGCACCATTAGGCTAATAAGAAATAATGAAGCGATACGATACTAAATGGCATGAGGGATGTATAAAAACTCGGACTGTACTAAGTACGGCTGTGACTGAGTGGACTGACCCAACACTTTGGGAGTGCGATTAGCCAGCTTTTTGTTGCACCCAAATATTTAGAGTAAACGGTTGATGGATGTTGGTTGGTTATATTTGATAGTAAGCGTTAGTTACAAAATTAAATTAATAAACATCTATTTAATTTTGTAATTTAATAAGCATTGCCTGCAAAAGGGATTTTATCTACTTCAATATGATGACGAACTGTTTGACTCAGGGGTACTAAGCCTGCTTTCTGCACACATTTATTTGTCTTGTTCGATCCCCGAACAAGACAAATATATGTGTGCAGAACATGTCTATTTGTCATGGTCTGGATGTTTAATATGTATATTACCTATGTATGTATATACAAAAAAAGTATATAAGTATGTTTATCCGTTATCTAGTAACCATAACACAAGTTCTTTATGGAACTTATCGTGGACTAGATGATTGGTGTGCAATTTTTATTTAATACAAGTAAACCTTGGAATTGGTTTTAGATTTTAATGAACAGAAAAAATTATTATGAATAAATTATGTACTCAGATCATATGAAAGTAGCAAAGTTATAACATGATATAATGTATGATTAATGTATGTAGGTTTATTTATTAAAAAGAATTATGTATTAGTTATATGTATACACATGTATTATTTATTAGCATTTTACTTTTGCACTTTACATCGCCTGCTTATTTATCATTCTCTTACACGTCCTAGGTTGGTTGGAAGAGATCTCTTTTAGAGATAAGTCCACCTTTGCGAACATGTCTCCTTGTAACATTATTTAGTATGTATTTTATGTGCATTAAAGAGTATAATAATAAGATCACATTGATCATACAATTTGAGGTTGTGACCGATAATTGAATAAAATTTTGCGGCAGGTTTACCATTCATTAAAGTTTTGATATAAGTAATACAAACATAACCGCGAGTGGTTAATAAAAAATATAGGTTTACAATAGATTTTTTTTTAAGTCAGATAAAGAGCCAATATTGTTGCTCAATGTACCTACATCATTTTGCGTGACAATATTCGACTTTGAAGGAGAATTCAAAATATTATTTCTCCAACAGCCAAAATAGGCTATATACCCAAAGCGATAAAAATAGCAGTATTTTAATGGCGTGATAGGAGTACTATTGACGTAAAAAGCGTTCGAAAATAACAATAACGTGGCCGAATGCAAATTCGGTGCAAACGTCTTGGCAAGAGCGCGAGCGAGCAGAGCGAGCGTGCGATCCTGCAAATCTGCGCAGCGCTTATCAGCTGTGATTCATATGTCTTTAGTTCCTTGTACGTTCTGGGGGCGCTATGTTGGAACTGAGAGACATTTTTGTGAAAAAGCTCTTAGATATGAGTACAGCATTTTATAAGTCTTTAAAGATGTTCAACGGTATTTAAGCATTTCTTTCCGATTTAGACATAGACTTGCTTCAATGGCTGGTAGGAAAAAAAAATGGACGATTCGAAAGCACTTATCTATAAGTCTATTTGAATAAAAATCTTTGACTTTGACTTTGACTTTTACAAACACGTATATACTAATTTTCATGTGAATAAAAGTAACAAAGAAATCTTATACTTCTGGCGCTGAAACTAAGATTTTGTTAACAATAGACATTGTTCTACAAGTTAGTGCATCCAACCCCAGGCATGTTGTAAGTAAGCATATCGTGCCGTTGTTACTTAGCAACTGTAGCAGAGTTCATTTTATTCGGGGGATAAGGACTCTCATATGTTCCAGGGATTCACTGACGCTTTGTCGATGCCGAAAAGAATGGATCGTGATGAGAAATGCGCCCGAATAATTTATCTTTGGGTTAGTTTACGGAATGAAGCTTGTCTCCGACACAAGGATGACGGCTTATTTCTAATTCAGGGACGCGTTTCCGAAGAGATAAAGCGTTGCGGGCGAATAACTGAATAAGAATGATGACGCACAGACAACGCCGAGACAAAATTGTTTAAACTTGGCAAACAGTTTTTTCTTAACTAGTTACAAAATGGAGATAGCAGCGCACGTGCGCTTTACGGCTGAAGATGTTGAGGGAAACGCTCGCACAAAGTGGTAGAGATTTATTGGCTCGCCGTAAACGCAAGGGGAAGTTTGTACACCACCGGCCCGCGACTCGCAATATTTAACGTTCAACTATTTCCATCAATTTGTTCCATCAAGAAAGGAAAAACTTAAATTGGAGCGATTAAACCGCCCTGTGATTGATTCCTTGCGAGACGCTGCCCGCGGCCCACTATTGTGCTCATAGATTTATTTCTGTTTCGCCGTTTTTATTGCGCACTCGGAACTTATAACGAAATAGTTACGGCTGTTAAAAGGTTTTATTGGTTAACCTTCGGCGTGTGCGGTCATAAAATAGATTCGAAACCAAAGGAACGTACGCACCACGCTAGATTTATAACTGAATCACGTGAAAAAGAAACAAATTTGCTCTACAGTAGGATATAAAAACGGAGATATAGCATGAATTTATCGGCAAATTGTGGAAATCTCTGTATAATAAAATATTTTCTATTGAATATGGTATGAAAAGAGTTTTACGGGTCTCACTCATTTCACTCCATTTTACTACCTACCTTTTTATGCAGGTCCCTGTATCTAAGCATACTAAAATCAAATCGCGCTTATGTGAGTATAAAATGTGTGTCACCAGTGCTGCCATCTGTGTTCACTTACCTGAAACAAAGTGAATTAAGATAAGAATATTGCAGCAATCAAAATATACAACGTAAAAAAGGTATGTTTGATTCTCGTTAATAGTACCGGCTGGCTGATTATGTAACAAAAAATCACCTAGCGACCAGTTTATTTGCTGTCATTACTGTCACATTTTCATATGACAGCTACAACAGCGTTGAAACTGATACTGAACATGAGTTGTCTATCAGATGAATAGAACGTAGAACATTGAAATCTGTCCTTTTAAATAGTAAATACATTTACTGCATAAATAAAGCTCGATGGTAATAAGGTTTGTCAAAGATTTGCTAAATTGAGCACTTTCATCATTGTTATTTGGGCCTGAGAACTTGAATTTACTGAAGCCACTTCTTAGCTAATGCTGGAATTAAATATTTGAAGAGTATTCAACTGCGAATGTGCCAGTGATCAGCTCACGAGCGACCCTAAGGGCCTGCGAGCGAATTCACTTAATTTACCGCTCACTGAGACTCCGCTAAAACTTTACGCACTTAATAAACTCTGAGACGAATTAAAATTCCGTCGGTTTAGTAACAATCGTGTCGGAACGTCGTTAACTCTTTCGGTTCGCGCCGAGTTATTAATAAGGGACACGCCTCAGCCGGCTTGATTTATCTACAAAAATAATGATGTCAGACAACTAATCAGAGTTAACAAGTTTATGACGACCGCTGTTAGGACGAGTCGCGTCGCTTCTTTATTTAAATATGTAAATTATTTTTGAGTGTGCCCCGTCGCAGTTCAGTTGCACTTTGTTTAGCATAAACAAATCGGCGCGTAGCCTCCCGGACCGCAGCGTTAGACGAGAGAATAAATAATCTCGCAGTTAGACACTCCTTCCTCGAGGGCCGATCGTAAATCAGTACGAGACGAAATTTACGTCTAATGTGAATGTAAAATTCAGAGAACAATGCCGCCGTAGTTCAGAACGAGATCTCTTAACAAAGTTGTGCGTATTTAAATGAACCCCATCGCTGATTATCCGAACTTTATTCGTGCCGTGTACGTTTAGTTTGAAATGGTAATACTCGTACACAACAGTTTCGCAGTTGGGAATTATACACTTTAAAATTATGTGGATTGACAGCGCTTATCTAGGCTTCAGGTATTGAATTCTCGTCGCCTATTAAAACAGGTTATTAATAGCAACAAATAACTGCCTATGACAGTTATTTGAAACGGTATTGATGTAGCAAAATGATTAAATTGAAACCATTATGTGCAATACAGGACTTGTGAGAAGTTTACGTTTCGTATGTAACCCGTGGACATGCATATTCAAAGTTAATTTACTTAATTAGCAGTGTGAATCAGAAAGCAATTGGTTTTAACTGATTCGTTTAAATTTGTACTATAAATACAACGCTCGGTAGTGTAGTGTGATTAATTACATAAATTTACAAGCCCAATTGAAAATGTTAAATGGATATTTAAGCGGCGTATTTGTTAATGTACGAATGTAAAGATTTTATGTTTTGGATTAATATATAATCGTAAATATTGATATGTTTTTATTGATTATTTAATAATAAGTAAAAAAAAGGCCGGCAACAAATTGATTCAAGGCGCAAGGGTACCATTTCTTCCTTTCAAAATTTGACTGTCATGGAAAGTAACGTTCATTTCACGAGAGTGATATATATAAATCATCTTGAAATAATTTTAACGTATACTTTGATGATCAAATGAAGAGTCTCGAATAACACGGAACAGCAAGTGTAGCATCAGAGGGGCTACTATGCGTGAAAACAGGTCGATTCTTTGTTCGATTACCTTAATTTTGGACCTTATTCCTTTACAAATAAAGCCAGTCAGCGAAACGAACTTCGGCCGATTATCACAGTTACGTTTTTGGAGTAGGCCCTCAGATGGCCCGGGATTGAGTTGGGGCAATATTAACATTTCGAATGTTCCCTTACTTCATTTAGCCGTATCCTGGAGCTCTATCGGTGTTTGAACACGAGCTATTACGTTTGAATCCGGGATTATTGCCGAGTTTCTCATTGACCCTTCCAGGGTTATAGTGTTATAAGCCGAATTGAAAGTCCTGTTCTTATTTACGCCGATCTTAAACGACTAAGCCGAATTAGGATGGCGTTCTAAAGCCCCGTTTATTTAGGAGAATTAATCACATTTGGTGGATATCACATTGCTATAGACGTAGGGCAATCATGCTAAGACATGATTCAATGAGTTTGAATTGATAGCCGATTGAATAATTATTAAATGTTTCACATGAATAGCAATAAGCTTACTTATTTACTTATACTCTTGGCATTTTCTATCATTCAACTGTCGTAAGATTACTTTTATAAAAAATCAAATGATTTAAGTTTGTTTAATGTAATGCCAATACAATATATATCACAGTTTGCGTAACTTGGGGTTTACTTAACCACAACCGAATTTAATTGTAGTTTCTCATCAAATATGTGTACATTAGTTCAGATCAGAGTTTGTTAAGCAGATGGTATTCATTTTTGATGAACCAAAATTAACGTGTCAAGTTACAACAATCCTTATCGATAGAGTTTACAACGATTATAATGTGTACTCAAAATCATTTGTAGAACAATTTTTTTATGTATCAAAGCAGCCCTGAAATCGCGTAAAAACAGATACAAAATTAACAAAATTTTATTAGAACTCTACTAAAATATGAGTAAGTGAACGTTGTACACAATCTTTCGGTTTGAAGTAATTCTTTCTTAGTAATAAAATGTAGCTTGACTAAAATATAAGTTAAGCAGCTACTACCTCTGCGATGCTCATTAACGGGACCGGTAAAGACGTCCCGACAGAAGCAGAGACCGATTTAAGTTGGAGCCAGACAAGTGTAAACTAGTGATGTGGGTGACAAGTATCGATAACAGTGACAGGTACTGTGGTATATATTTTCAGATATTCTCAATATTAAACGAAGTAAGAAATAAACCTTGTTAAAGTTAGTTTATTTTTAAGCAATCTTGAAATTAAAAAAAAATTCAGCATCTTTATAAGATTCGCTTACCTATAACATTGTCACTATTTGTGTTTAACGTTTATTAAAGATTATAATTAAATCGTTACAATTACCATTTCGAAAAAAATATCTCGTTCGGTAGAAATCTTTACTTTTCATATTTTATTAAAAAAAAACTCACCTCTGTTCATTCAATGGAGGGTTGTTCAGTCAATGGTGTACCTACCTAATTGCGAGTAAGAAATTATTACCACATAGCGTGATTTCAATAAAAAAAAAGTTAAGTTTCATAGGTGTGTGATTCCTCACTCACGCTCCTCATTTAAACGCATTAATTAATACAATTCCTGAAGAGTGCTATGGTCATGTTGCAAATTATTATCAGAAATAGTCCAATGGAATTATAATGTCTACGTCTGTCTATTTACTATAGGGCCAGTATACATAAGTATACAAATTAGCTTCTTGACATAATAAATAAATCAAATCTTTATCTGTTTGTTCTCCACAAACTAGGGTTAACAATCTCAAAAAAGTAACCACCAAACTTTTAACATCAGTACTTAATCCATTAAACACATAACGAATAATCTAAACAAACTGCATTTGTCTTGCCAAAATAAAAAAACCCATTTTGACATAACATTTCATATTGTTAAAAACGTTTATATAACAAACGTGTATTTTTGTCATCAATGCTAGAATATCGATATCAAAACATCGATACTCCCCCCTCACTAGTGTAAATAATAACTGAGCGGTTGCAAGATCACTGCTGCCGTCTCAGTGCGGATAAGTGTTTTGGTGTAAAATAACAATTTGTTCTAGTGTTGTGGAGTGAACGACCGAATGAGAGAAAGTTTAATAGGAAATGCAGTTGCAATGAGCTTGTTACATGGTGATACTTGTTTAATTTGAAGGATATGAAGGTGTTTTAAGACGGAAAATTTTGTAGTATTCAAGAGTTTTTTTAGAATGAAAGTTTCAAAGGAAATGCAGTTGCAATGAGCTTATTACGTGGGGATACTTGTTTAATTATTGGATTTGAAGACAATTTTCAGACGGAAAATGTTGTCACGATTAAGTTGATTTCAGTTTTACCAGTGAACAATGTGGGACTAACAATTTAAGGGTATATTAAGTCTTGAACTTTCAATGTATCTGCTGTTCTTGTTATTTATTAGCTGGTAGAAAAAAAACGGAGGGTTAAATATTGCTTGATTATAAGTTTATTTAAATAAAAAGATTTTGATTTGATTTAATTTGCTCAAACCTAAGTTTCTTCCTACCTATACAGAAAAAAGTGAGTGATAATAAGTGCGGTTAATTATTTTGGTCTAAGATAACATTTTGTTCGAGTGTTGGGGAGTGAACAACCGATTTTTTCATTTAATATAGCATAAAGCATTTATTTCTGACTGAGAAAAAGTTTAAAACGAAATGCAGTTGCAATGACATTGTAACATTGTAATACTTGTTTAATTTGACGATATAAAATTAGGTATTTTAAGTAACTAAAGTTTTCTATTTGTAGCTAAGTAGTTCTGCTTCTATACCAATGAAATTAGTATTTTACAGCCGACTACACCAGACTTCAAGGTTATGAAAGATTATTTTATCCTTCTGTTTATCTTACAAATGCCGTAAAAATCTTATTGATAATCTCAGCATTCAATTCTTTAAACAACAACTTTAAAACTGAGTATTAATATTAAAGCTACCAACACCGTGATACCAAAACCTTGTAACCCTCAAACAACATTTATATATGAGACCACGTAACCCACTGCGGCTACGGCTCGTAGCTTTCTACGTGCTACGCCGCAACGTTGCTACGGCGTAGACCACCAATTACTTATACTGAGTGGTATTTTGCAAAATCACATTTATATATACACAAAAATGTCTATCAGAACTAATCGGAAGCAACTCAAACTTGGCTCGACTTATTTACAGATTTTGAGTTGTCATTTTTATTACATTACTAGCTACCTGCCCCGAATTTGCACAGTTGGCTTACCGAGATTTAACAAACTTTCTTGTACTTGATTATTTTTTAATTCTAGTCCTGACCAGAGCGAACAAAAGAAAAAAAAACTGTTGTTCTGAAGTTATGCTCTTACATATATTTAGGAGATTAATTTTTATTTTATTAAATAAGAAATCAATAGGAAGGGGAAAGAGAAAAAAACGATAGTACAAGAACCCACACAGTATTATTGAACCCTCGAGAACTTTCGCTCGAGCGATTGTTTCATTACACGTAGTATAGCAACAGTGTTTTGCATACGTATTAATCCTTTTCTAGCAAGAAAGTTGTATATTTCGGTAGGCCGACGAATAACTTTCGACGAGGTATCGAGGACGTAAAGTAAAAAAAAAAATGAGATATTGAGCAGCGTTCCTACCGGACGTAACCGGAACTACATTTTCCTATACATTTTTTGTCATTACGTACTCGATACTTACTCGATACTATTTCGATAGTTATTCGTGCTAACCCCACGGATTGATTTGTTAACGTTTCTTAACTCACAGGACTATTTTAGTATGGGAAGTTAATTTTTTGGCGTATTTCGACATCTGTCAGAAAAAATTAATCACCCACCCCGACTCTGCACGAGTGCCTTACCGAGATTTCACAAACCTTCCTGAACGGTTTTTTTTTTCATAAAAACCTAGTTCTCACCAAAACGAACACAACTTCAGATTACAATAATGCCATATGAGTACGAGAAAAACACACAATATTATTGAAACGAAAATAAAGCCCATTCGAGAACTCACGCTCGAGCGATTGTCGTATTACGCGTAGAACGGTCAATAGAAACTTCAGTTTATACCAAATAAAAAATTTCTACAGACAAATCTGAACTTAACTGCATACGTCTTAAAGTCCAAAGTCGATTGGAGAAATTTGACAGATATGTAAAGCTGAAGCTGCTGTTGACTGTACAAGCGACAGTGTTTTGCATACGTACTAATCCTTTTCTACTTATGTAAGGAAGTTGGATATTTTGGATTGATTTGTTACCCTACACCCGCGTTGGGGGAACAAAGACGACGTATTTCTTGTTTTATGTGACCGAAAGTAGTGTCATTTTCTGTTTATGGTTAAATTGTTTTGTCTCTCTCTATCGTATAAATGATTTGTTTTGAATTAGATTTGGATTGAGAAATTAAATGATAATATTGGGCTATATCGTATACTAACCTTTTTTCTTCGGACTAGCTTCAAAATATGTGTACTTTAAGGTATAACGCATTTTTCTTTTATGTTCTTTAGCAATATAATACTATCATTATAACGGTATGTCAGGGGTGATAAACATTTGTTACAATTATAAGATTTCTCTTCTAATTGTGTCACACTTTGTTTTCTTTTAAAAGAAAATATAGGTTTTATTAAAATTTCGAATTGGCTTGCAAATAGAAAGCTGTTTTAGAAAAAAAAACACAAGAAATGAACACTTAACGCAGGAAAAATTTATTTTGTTCGTTGTTCGTCTGATTTGGAAAAATAGTTTTAATTTCCGCGCATTATTTGAGAACCTTGGCCACAACTAGGCATTGATGGACTTACGTATGTGTGTCTCGGCTTCGCCCCATTTTGACGTTCGTCCATTAATGCCTCATTTGTTGGCCGCTGCAGGTATGTACTATTATTTAAACTTTTCGAAGAGAACAGCTTACCGATTATATAACAATATCATCTTACGATTACGTATATTATTTGAGTACGCAAATAAAGTTACACTGTACCACCTGACGCGGTCGCGGAGGCTCCCACGCGATTTTGTTTCTACAAAACGTTAATTTGCTTTTGTTCTTACTGAATTTCAGGTGTGTGAACGTTCGGAGATTAGCCTTCTAAGCGTTATTGTTCCGTTGTTGTTTTAGCGGGTTTCAAATCTTCAGAATTACTTGAGAATTGCTATGTGTTTTAAAGATATTGTTTAATAGATTAACGAAAGATGTGAGTATAATTTTAGATTGAAGGACAATTACCAAAAAAAGAAAAAATATTGCTAAACATGATGTTTAAATCTATCGACCGCCGAAAGATAATATAGAGAGGGCGAGAATTACGGGACAAGCAAGATGACAGCTACAACTCCTTTCGCTTCCACTAATAATAATAAAATAAAATGTATTTATTGTTCACGATTAAATATACAGAATACAGAACAAATTACAACAAAGAAAACACAGAATAGGCGGCCTTATTGCTACATAGCAATCTCTTCCAGGTAAACCTGAAAGTTTGGATATTACTTACTCAATCACTCTAGTTTTAGAGTAAGGAGTAGTAGTAGTCAATGACTGAATACAAATGAAATAGCTACACAGATAGTTTATAGCCTGAATTGAAATAAAGGATACATTTTAATCCGATATCTTCCCAGGAACGGAAACCACGCTGATGAAACCGTGAGCAGACACTAGTATAAAATACTTGCCATCTTCACTAAATGAAGACAAATCCAAACTTAAATAGTTCTACAAAAAACAAGTGTATCGAGCTCAAAATGAACCGTTTCACACGTGAGGTGTTACGAACACATTGTACTTTGCACGTTCCGTTTCAGCGTGCGGTGATCGCACACCGTATAATCAAAGTTTAATTTCAAAGACTTTACTCGACGACGTTTTAACACAGTCGAACGGAACTTCTACTTGAAGGCGTGTTTACAGAATGGTGATCGCTTTATTTTAAGAAAGCAAATTCTAGAAAATGAGAAAGCTGTTCATATCAATATTCTAAATGCTTGATTCTACTTCTTGTTTAGCTTTTCGTAAATAAACCTTCGACCAAACTAGATGTGTTTGGTATAAAGACTTTGTGTTGCCATATTTTGAAGAAGCAAAGTAAAGAAAGAATGAAAATGAGTATGGGGAAGGTTCATATGGTAGTTTGGGTAGGTACTGCAAGTGATGGTAAGCTTTTTTGTGGTCAAATCTTTTCCCTATTAAGTCTAGGTACTGTAGTGTGCGTATTGCGATGCTCTGGCGCATCACAGTAGGTACCCAATATAGTAATTAAGCTCCATTTTTATTACATACTACTTGTAAGGTTGGCGTTTTTTAGTTATAAATTCCATGTATTCTCGACAAAAAAACATTTTTACCAATCCTGAATTTAAAAAATAAAATTGAATTTTTGTATGAAATACGTCGCGTTACGTTAGCTACAGGTTTTTATAAAATCACGTCGTTTCACTATCTGAAACCTATTTTCTGAGTGACTCAAAATTATCTGGTAGAACTTGTGTGTGAAGCATGATGTTCCGTCTCGTGCCTTAGTTGGATTAGGCTCGCATCATTAATCCCTGAGATTGCGTTCACGTGACCCTCCGCCCTAGAATCTTCAATTAAAGCCAACTTTCCAATTTCGTCCCACGAACACAATTTGGGTTTTGGCCGTATTGATGATCGGCAGACGATTTAAAGGTTAGAACTTGAATAGTTCTAACCGTTTTTCGTTGATGTAGTTTTGTTACGTTTCAACTTGTTCAATAATTATGCAATTTCTTTTTTTTCATATTTTTTAATACCTTCTTTTACCGTTTAATTACCCGTTCGAACCAAATCGAACCTAACAATGATTAGTATTACCAGACACTTGAGGGATTATATCGAGAACGCCATTTCTCTATTAAAAATACATTTTAATAATTCTTTCTTTGTTCAAAAATAAAAATAAAAAAGTAATTATAACTTGGGTAAAGTTATAATTAGTTTGTTATTTATCTTACAAAATTACAAACTACAGACAAATCTGAACTCAACCGCATGTGTCTTAAAATTCAAAGTTGATTGATGAAATTTGACAGACATCTAAAGTACCTGCTGTTGACCCAAGTTTGTAGAACAACATTTTCTTAAAATTCCAAATGACTATCGAAAACAATTTTTAAAATACTACAAGTATGTTTGTATGCAAAAATTAGTGGATATCGTTAAGGCTGTATGATGAGAGGCTGCCGTTGAAGTCTCGATCAATCAGCCGAGCGTCATCTATCAATATGTCGGCCGCCCCGCCAGATGTCGGTAGCGGCTAACGAGAAATTAGAAAACAATTTTCGCTTACTGACACTTTAGTGTTCACTTTGCATGCGAATTTGTGTACCAGCCGGTGGATTGTCATTTATTTACTTGGAAAGTTAGAGCCAGCGCATATATACTTTTAGTTGAACAACTTTTTAGTTGTGAATCATATTTATACATCATATACATAAAGCGCGAATAGTTTCAACTCGATTGTTGTTCGTCAAAAAGTGATCGACTTTTTCACCAACTAAACTGTATAGTTTATGTGGAAATGCGACAGGTACAGAACTCGAAGAAACAGTTTATTAATACAAATAATAATACTTAAACACGGTATTGCGAAGGCTTCCAAATATGGGTACCTAAGTTTATTTGGCTGCTAGTACGTACTGATTATAATTAATTTGTTTTTTATTTGTATAAGAGGTAGAGATGGAAAATGTGATTTTCTTTTCTTTTTCGTTTGTTAGCCAAATAATTTAAATCTATGCTACATTTTATTTGTAATCGTAAGTTGTTTGTTCAAACTTTGTTTCAACCTAATTCAATGATTGAAATGTTAATGAATAAAAAAACCTAAAGCCAAACCGCTTTAAAGTAAGATAAACGCCTCAAAATTTAAAACCACCGGAAAAACGCTCACGAAATTGGAAGCTCAAAGCAACGGCGCTTATCCGCATTCTTATTATTTTAACGCGCCTACATAACGCATTATGAGATCTTCATTTTTTATTACAGGAAAGAGGATCGTTTGGAACAATTTAATCGTAAATTTAACGTCCACGGCACGTACCCAAATCGGACACTTTTATGACATTGGACACTCCGCGTTAAATGCGAAGGCTTAAAAAGGGTTGATACCGAGCAGCCTTGTCACCTGAAAAGCTGAGGACATTTAGGTACCTCCATCATACGGCGGCCGGACGTTCATTGATAATTAATGGGTGTTGCCAGTAACGAAAACAAACGACGGGTGGCACACGATACGATTAATATCTTCGCGGCACAAAAACAAACCTACGTTGCCTTGGCGTGATAAATCATATCTCCTTGAAGGCGCAAAAATAAATGAAAGTAATGATAAATGGTTCGGTACGAAGTGCCAGTCGATTGAGTTGAGTGAATTGGAAAATTAAAATTGTTACAGGTGCATGGCTCGGATGGCCGCGCCTGCGGAAACGGACTAATTGAATTAAGAAAAAAAACCAGTCGTGTCGCAGTACTATCGCTGATTTATGCTTCGATATAAAGTACTGTATCGAAGGAGATAGTAATTGAAACAAAGAAGCCTTTTCTGCAAACTGGCTAGGTCTTATTAGGAATAAATGGTAATGTAAGTGTTATGGCAGATTTGAATGCAAATTAGGTTGAAAAGGCTGTTGATCACAAAGATAATGTTGAATGTTTAATTTTCTAATAATATAAAGCTGCTTATTTTTAATGACTCAACTTTAGGGCAATTTCCACATAAAAAAATATAACTTTTAAACACCAACACTAGATATTAACATTTTTCTTCTTTTTTAATACAAATATTAGAAATTGTTTTAACCCACTTGTTACTGAAACTATTCAGTAATAATTGAGTAAGAATATTTAACATGCTTTCGGCACTGATTCTATAGACATAACCCTAAATTTTGGCATGTAATAAAAAACTGTTTTAACATTAGATTTGCGAGGGAAACTCGGCAAAACCCCGCAAATTCTGTCAATCATTTAGCAAAGGGAATTTCCCTAAACTGTCAAATGTTTATCTTTTTTTTCACTCATTCTTGGCAAAGTCAATATATGGGGCGTTGGAATGTGAGTACGTATTGAGACGTTTCATCCCGTGAGTTATTTCACCATTTCGGTCCTAATAAAATACTATGACATAATTTGGATAAATTGTTTCCGCGGAAAGCCTAAACGTTTGTCGTGGGGTGGTTAAAATATTATCTTGATATGCTTAGGAGTAAAGCATATTTATTTTACATTTGCATTACGAATATAATAATCAGATGAGCGTTCCATTTATTTTATTATTTGTTTTAAGATAATTTTACTCGTATTTGACGGAAACTTAATAGTTATTATTTATTCTCCACAACAGTTACACAAATATTATTCCATTATTATATCAACGTATCTTATGAGAGGAAGTATTACTATCTTATCTATAAGCTGGCAATAATGCTACACACCTACCGTAAAAAATCAATTGCCAATTCAAATACTGAAGTCCAACCCCATTTTATTTAAGTCTTCCAACCACAAAACGGTACAATTAAAGCCGTTTCAAGCCCCAACCGAGTCCGAAATAAAAAGAAACGAAACATGTCTTTTCGTACGTATTGACAATCATCTCAATCGTGTAATTCGAAGGAATCTTTTTTATTTGATTTAACGATAACGGGCTGAGATGCGGGCCGCTCGGTCCCAAGGTACTACCTCAGCTAAGGAAATTGCGTTAACCACATTCGGCTACCAGGAAATTAGAAACGTTCGAGGATATAATCGAATGTCTCTCTCTTGCATTGAAATAAAGTTCCCCTTTTGTTATCGGTGCAAAAGTGAATAAGGTACGGATTTCGGTATTCAATTACATTGGCAATTTGAGGATTACTTCAAATCTGATTTTGGAAAAATAATTCTTAGCTTTAACATTTTTTTGGATAATGTTACTTTTCATTATGATATTACCATTTGCTGTAGCAGTTGGCGAAAATGGCACTATTTTAAATACAAAAGTAAATACAGTATTCGAACATCTTACCGATGCGCAGCGGGAGCTGGGAAATATTAATATCGATATGTCCTACATTTAACGATACACTCGCAGATATAAAAATATAAAAACACTCTTATAAAAACACTCTTTCATATGCACGCACAGAGATGAACACACGTACACACACATGCACATACATTCGCATTCAAACATACATACCTATGCAAAACCACACAACAATCGCACATCTGCAATATTGTTTATACATTTTTATGTATATGACATCCAGGTGTCAATAATCTAAAAGCGGTCTAGTTGAAAACCAGCGTCAGTGTAATACTAACACAATGCTGAACTAGGTCCCTTTTAGTGCAACTGTGGGAAATGACAACTTAAAATTAAGTTTTTTTTATTTTTTTTTGTTAAGTATCCTTTTTATTGTATTATGTTAATATCACTTCTATGTCCTACGCCTGTACTAAATAAATGTTGTGAGTATGAGTATGAACGCACAAAAACAACAGACAAACCACCCCTATTTTATTATCGAGCTAAATATTAAAATTTGGAATGCAAACTCAAAATTATTTCCCGAATACGGAATCGAGAGATCGCTTAGTTATGCGAAAAAATACGAGCGTTCGATTTGAGAGCGGAAATGCAATTTTTCCCTAAGATTTAGTTCGCAAAGTGACGCGGTCTACAACCACCGACCGACTGCGCTAATTACGTTAGCAATCCCCACCCCTCCCGTAAAGTAAACGCCTCGGCTTTCTGTGTAAACAACCGCTCGACTTTACTAGGAAAAATTCGCAAACCCACTTATTTACGTCTCTAAGGTATACAGTGACAACTTGGCGACATAACAATGTTGTATGTACAGAGATAATATGACAACAGTTCGGCTTATTCAAGTACTGCCGCGTTACCACAATGCTTTAAACAAATATCAAATAACGAAACAGTAATTTTCATTAATTCGGAGTACAAATATGGTAAAATATCATTTGCAGCGTCATCCGGTTGAAACGCGATACATTTTTTAAAAGTATGGTGTCTACATTTAATTTATTTTTGTAGAAAAGTTTAGTTGTGGATGTCTAATAGAAGCACCTTGTGTGCTAAGTCAAAAAGGACTTAAACTTAATTTTGAAAAATATTTTAAAGTATAATTTCATCTTTAAAAAGAGCTTAGTAGCAGAAGGCCAGTGAAGAGCGAAGCGTAAGCCACCTCTCTGATCTAAAGAAAAGATTACATTGCACAGAACTCGAACCAAACGGGACAGTCCACTGAATAGACACGACTCACTAAACACAGAGGAGATATGAGAGAAAATGTGGAAAGGGTTATTTTGTTCCACTCCGTAAAGGAAATATTTGAATGTCTCTATAATTGAGTTACGTAGGCCGTCGGTACAGATAAATGTGGATAAAAGAGACGAATCGACGAAAACTATTTCGTTTTATTGAGGGGGCAAGCACAGTGTATTAGACTTATAGTATAGAAATCAAAAGCAGATTATTATTCAATTTCCAATTTTGACGTAACATATTTGGAAGTATAAATTGATTTCGAATTATAACCTTGATTGTAAATACTTAGTTTACGACCGCACGTAATAGAGAAAATGCAAATAAGTTGTAAAAAATATATTTTGGAATCGTAACTATATCGACTATGAAACAATAAACCTCAAACTAAATTGGTGCTAAACTAATAAAGGACAGACAAAAATACGTACAAAAACTGTGTTCTCAAGTCGAGCGCGAACTATCCAGATATTATATTTCCGGACGTATTGATCCCACAGGATAGTATGTTCGGTTTCGGTTCGGCAGAAGTTTTCAATCCCTCTGCGTTTTGGGAGTTGCACTGGACAATCTTATCAAGGGGCGGGGAGGGAAGATTTTCCACTGTCCGCCGCCATCACCTTGGAGGATTTCCCCGGGTGCCTTGGGTCCCGCGATTGGATTTCAAATTATTATGCATGTAGGCGGCTTTTAAGGGATTTACATTTCAACGTTTTTCTGGACGGCTTAGAAAGGTCCTCTAACTGGATTTGCCGAGATATTTCCTCTTTATTCGGTTACATTTTTTGTTGTGTAAGCAAGCTTAGACCGCTTAGAGTGCGTAATTTGAAAATCGGAACAAAGGTCCTTAAGATCTTGATTAAAATTATATCGAACCGCGCGTATAATCGGTGGAAAGGAGTCGTTACATGGCCTGGTAGACGGCGGAGGCGAACGAAAGTTCTTAGTCGATCGCATTAGAGACCGCGGCCCCAGGGGAGATAATGCCATTGCAATACCCGAGATCCGATTGTATTGGCAAATTGGATCAAATGCAGCGCTCACCGCACAAAAGATAAGAGCTCGAACACGGGCACAACGGTAATATTATGTTGCGGCTACCGGTCATCCGGCCCGATCCGAGCGATCTACCGTAATCGCTCCATGTAGTTTCCAACTTTTTTTTAATCTCTCCATTCCGACCTTTCCATTGTTAGCGCTATCGATATCCACAGGATTATCGGGCTCGCCGAGTAAGACGAAAAATGTTCAGCAAATTAAACTGGAGCTTTTAATACAGACAATAAATCAGATAAGATAATACTGCGAGCATAAACGCAACTGTTGCAACAATTCCCATACATATCGTGTGTTCCAAAAAATTTATTTGTAATAACGCGCTCGTATCAAACGGTGCCGCCGTCGGCAGTGCTCGTGGTTTTTGTGAGGAACGAAAAAATACTGGCCATGTAAACGACAATGCAGATTATAACTGCCCGCTGGGGACACATAGAGAGCTACACAAGAAATGTAATGGGTTTTCCGCTGCAGATAACATATGACTGCTACCTTCCCGCGTAATGAGGCCGGTAGACAACAGCGGAATGACATTTGATAGTGGCGTGTGGCGAAACTTCTTTTGTTCGAGCGGTTGGAGTTCTCCATTCTGTAAAGTTATTAAGAGTTGAAAAGTCAGAGTTATTAAAGGTGTTAAAGCACCTTACGCCGCTCGAACTTTTAAGTTCCGCCATTATAGGGGAAGCTAATAGGCAAGAAAAAATACAAAAGCCTTTTTGACAAAATGTGCGATGTTATCACGACGCGTATAGGCAAGATACCTCGGTGAAAAGGTGGCCATAAATGGAACCAGTCATTTTCGCTCCGACCGAGCCTGATCGGCATCATTGCGGTCAAACGCCCGAGCTCATTCCCTTGTAACGGGGTGAATTTTAAATTTATTGCGAGGGTATACCACTCAGGTATGTATGAAGGAGCCCTTTCTAAGCGAAACGCATCCGGTCGCACGCATACGCTATGAGTCCTCATTGTCTGCCAAAATTCAGGGTAAACCGATTACGTGCTAAAAATTCATAAAGCCATTGTCACCTCGACGCTGAGTACCTAATGTTTAGTAAGTGGGCTGGCTCATTATGCGCGTTTTTGCACTCACTATGAAAATACTTTGTCTCACAAAAAGCCTCACAAAGATTATTTTACTCTTTATAAAGCTGTTGACGCATTTTGATTTCGAGGAAAAAAGGGGAAAAAACTCAATTGAAACACGTTGAACAGCACGGCACGGCTTAGGCTTATCTGGCCTGACTTATGATATCATTATTTCCCTTTTTGCAAAAATTTACCGAGGAAAAACAAGAACGCGGCTGGCATACTAATTTCCTCGGTCAATATATCGGTATTGGCGCCGCGCCGTCAGGCCCGTCCTTATACAAACGGGTGAAATCTATTCACAATAAAACAGAAGCAAGCAATTTCAGTGTTAAATCTCATAATTCAAATTTCTCTCGTTGTTTACCGGCCACGCTTCGGCGGCTATATAAACTCTCAAAATCTACCCACATCCGTTACGAAAGCCTGCTCCGTTATTTATGGAAAGCCACGTTTCATTGTTGTTGTCGGTTTTCATTTTAACATTTAATTTTTTTTCTATTTATTGTATTTTCGTGATCGCCGGGGCCTACGCGATCATTTGTTTTGTGCGCGGTTCCGACGCGTTTAATTCCGGAGTGTGATTTACACTGATATTTATACGTGCGGCCACTCGCGGACGGCATCCATCACCCGCGAAGAAAGACTAATGCGTGCCCAAGAAATGCGTTTGTTTTGCGTTATGCAAAATAGGATAATGCCCAAGTGCCGCCCTAACATAAACAGAGGTGATTTAATGGAAAATAACGGCAATACATCTCTCGTAATACAGACGTTAAGCCGAATGGACGAAATAAGATATAAATGGCCTCTTGCACGTAGAATCTCGGATTTTACAACCGTCCCATATTTCTGCATGAAATATGCTCTGATCCCATATTCAATCGCCGTGACATTATATTCCCTGAAGTTAGATAAGTACGTTGGTACAAAGAAAATTTTATTCTGGATATTTTCAATGAAAATTTATAGCGACTAAATATTGTTAAAGTTTTACAATGTATGCTTAGCTACAATAAATCCCCAACCTGTCAACTGAGCCAAAGATTATGCGATGTCTTGAGGCAGGCAGAAGTCCGTATAGAATTATGGCGTCAGAGCGCAGCTAAAATGATATGTTACTGGCTTTAAACGGCATGATTTTATTTGTATTTTCAACTATTTATCATAAAAGTTTACAGTTTTATGTAAAAGAAAGTTGCTTCCAGTAAAATGTTAAACCTATCTAAACTTTTATGAATTTTTAATCGATTTTCAAATTCAATTTGTCTGCTACATTATTAAAATCAAACAGATTGAAAGGTGAATAAAGCAGAGAAGTACACAACTGCATTACTAGAGGTCCAGAATGTGATTATAAGTAACGGAGCAAGCAGAAATGTTAATTAGTACTCACTAAAAAATTTAGAGGCAAACAAAAAGGGGCTTTATAATTTCGTAACTTCAGCTCCATTCAGCTTGTATTAAATTTTTCATCTTTTAAAATGGCTGATAGAAAATAAAGCTGCGTCGGCGTACACCAGCTTTGAATGAGGCTTCAACTCAGCAAGGGTTAGCTTTTTGTGTACCTTCCGGAAACTCAGTGAGAGGGTCTCCCTTCCTAAATACTTGAGAGCGCGAGCTTTAGTATCATAAAAATGTAATTAAAATTCACATCATACGACGACCCAAGAGGGTTGAAGATAACTATTCCATTGTTCTACATGTAGAATGTTGCATCGAGCCATTTTTTTTTACACAATAAGAGTACAGATGAGAGGAAAATCTCAAGATAACTGTACTGAATGCTAATACATTTGTACGGAATAAAACAACGCTAAGCTCTTTTTGTTGGCCACAAAATGGATCGCGTGGAATAATGTCGAGCAATAATATGGTGTTATCCGATAGTCATGAGATCTCATTGAGTATTATTATTTTTCTTTTAAGTGACATCCTTTTTTATTTCCTTGGATCTCGACGTTTCTTTTGCCCTTTCTTTCGTTATCGTACATTTAATATTATTAGATGAGTATGCAATTTGTTCTTTACGATCTGTATCTGTATTTATTTATAATATTTTGAAGTATTATAGATTACTTTAAATATTGTGAACCTCTATTGGGAACAGATTAAATAATAATGAAATTATACTGAAGATTACTTTTCTCTGACTTTAGTTTGCCTTAATATTTTGATTTCAAGATCCAGTGATTCCAGTTGATTTCCAGTGACACTTGACCAGTGATATTTAGAATTACTATAAAAATAGAAACTATTTTTCCCTTATCTTAAGACCTTCGCATGTATAAAAGGAAATAGTTAAAAGCGCCTATTTATCAACAGTTCTTTTAATCTTCACAAGAAAACACGTTACATTAAAATTCCTTTATACTCGACCTTCTATTGTTTCTTAAAACCAGCATATACGTACCTGTAACAAAACAAAGAACCATAAATACGTATTCAAAACAAGTAAATACGAAATGAAGCCCACCGGCCATTAAATGTGGAACGATAGCGATCAAAACACAACGGAAGGTGAAAGATTGTGAATACCTAGGTGTGGTGGGATTCATTTTTCACTAACATCACAGTCGCCCGATAGCAAGTAATGCTTTACGCTCCTTCGCAGGCCCGATAGATAGCGAATGAAGACGGATTAACATTGCGTGACTTTACAACCCTGGTTAGGGCACAGTATGAATATACACAGTATTCTGTCTTCCTACTCCGTTCGTTCACAATTCATACCCGACGCGCCTCGGTTCAACAAGACCTCGGCAAGACTCTCAGGGCGACTACTGCCAACTGTCAGTAAACATATTTAACGCTTAACGTTTTTAAAATGACATTCCATGTTAAACATTCGTTTGAAGTAAAAAAGTGACAGAGCAATGTTTTAAATGTATTTAGCGCTAAACGTATTTAATTTCAGGTGGTCCGCCTCAATCTCGAATGCGTCGCGGTGACGAACGCACGCTGTGAAGGTTGGCCATTACTTTATTACCACCCACCCACTTATTCAATAATATCCTAATTATCATTTTTCATTGTGGCCTTCATAAAAATAATAGCGCACTCGCGCAGCCAATGAGCGTTCATTGTCACCAAATGACATAAAAACTCATAGATGATTATCATATTTTGTTTGTTATGTTGCAATATTGCGATGTATCTTAGATTAGCTAAGGCGAGGAATATCCGGATTGAAATACGCTATTGTCTTTCATAAGTGATACGCTCTTACTTGGACTTAAGTCATAAGATTGAAATACCGGCCCTAAGACAACTTACTTGATAATTTCTATTACCTTGGTTAGGGATGGGACGCATTACGAAAGTAGTTTCTTTTTTGTTTCAACGGGAACCCATTTTGGGAGGTTTTCTTTTGTTTTTGCAGGTCGGCTTGACTACGCTTATTTTGTACGATAGAACCAAAACGAAATGGTTGCTGTTTCGTTTAAGTGTACGTTCAATTTTTAGGTTTTATTACCGATGTGGTTGTTGAAAAATTTACATGTATGTTTGACTCGCAATTCGAGACACTTAAATTATTAAACAACAAGTAGTCCATTTTTTGTCTTTTAATGCTAATATGAAATGAGTTCAGGCATCTGCCCTATTAGGGATGATAACTCGAATCGCGATTATAGTTTATAGTTTTTGTTTCAATGGATTATTGATTTGTTGGGCAGTTAGTTTCTATTGATTTAAATCTTAGATTTTCTGCCCTTTTTTGTTAATGACAATAAATATCTTTTTGTTATTGTACTAAAAAAAGACAAATTATCTACTAAGCTACATAATAACGCTAAATGTTTCATTTCCTTTTGCAAATGCTTATAATAAAATCCACTAATTGAAGAATACACAATGAAAATATAACCTAATGATTTTGCATTCCACAATTTAGTTTGCAAGTTCAACTATCGATTTTTCTACATCCCCTTATAACCGTTAGTTTGAAACCGGTTACGGCCACTTGGATAAATATCGCGCTAGCCATCAAAGTTTGAGCTCGCGTGTGCATGAACCTTATTGTCGATAAAAAATCTAGCAACACGTGGCACAACTATAAAGTTGTGTTTGTGCGAGAAACATGAGATTTTTCGGTGTTAAAATACAATGTTTGTGTTTTATGGTGATGCTGCTTTGACGCTTAACATTTAAAATCTGATTTTGGAATTACAAAACAAAAGAATAGTGAATTAAAGATACGATAAAAAGTTTATTTATTGTCAGATTTGTGAGTTTGAAATAGGTAGAACCAAAAAATATAGAAACTCTTTTATTTTTAAATCATATATGGGTGATAAAAAGTAAAGCTTTCCCTAATTAAATTTGCAAACATTCGAAACAGTCCTTTTTGACACAATTGGTGTAACGACCACATCGCGATCTAAAGTTAGACATAATTTAGATCTGTCGTGTCTGTGTAGTTCGGTAGTGTTAGCACGAACAACTATCGAAATAGTGTCGAATAAGTATCGAGCACGTAATGTAAAAAAATATTTTAGTAGAAAACGAAATATTCTATCAAATAGTAAAAAAATATATAGAAAAATGTAGTTCCGTTTACGTCCGGCAGGAACGCTGCTCGATGTTTTATATATTTTTTTACCTACTATACTTTCTCGATACTTACTCGAAAGTTATTCGTGCTAGGCCTACCGAGCTACTTACTGACGGGCCCGCATCTTAGTTGACGGGCTTAAAGAGTAGGCCTCATGTAGCTAGAGTGACTGAAAGTGACAGCTTAATTTTTAAACCAAGTCTGAGTTTAGTAACACACTAGTAACACCAAAAAAATTAGATATTGTTGTAGTAATAACGTGACTAATGCGTAGAAAATCAGCCAAGTCAAAAAATAAATAATAAATAGTAGGTAACGCTGCAGACTGACCCATATCGAGGTGCGTGCGAGCCCGCAATCACAGCCGAGTTCCGTGTTTACACATACCACCCAATTATAGTTATTTTATGTCTCTTATCATCCCTTCATTTAGTTATTGCTCTATCAACAACCCTTTACTGTCACCTCGACCACTCAATTATGTATGTCATGAATTACAACGTTTTAAAATGACCGCGCAATACACAATTTATAGTATAGTAACTATGAATATTTAGCCTTTACAAAAAAGGTTCAATCAAGTTAACGTATTAAAAAGCAAACTAAAACTAAGTATTTATTTTTGTTTCAGATTCTCGAATCAACATCAGTTTCGTTTGAAAAGTCGAAAGCTATGTTATGGTTAACGTTAATACGAAACGCGAAAGTCTCGTTTATTTTTATTTTGGGAATCATTTATTTTTGTCAAACAATTAGGCCCTTGCCGCGCAAGGCCGGCGCGGCGCGGCGGTAGCTGGCCGGAAGAAACTCCACGGCCCCTCCGAAAAGGGTTGTGTATACTCACTTTTTTGCTGTATAATACCCGGCTCGGATAATGCGTCGTGTGTCGGACGTTTTAAAAACGTCACTCGCAGCGGTTTAAATCCAGATTTGTTGGTGAGTGACTTTCTAATTCCGCCCGCGGTGAGAACTTTCTGAAACGCATACCGTGTTCACAAGGCCTGCCCGTGACCGCGGCCAGCCCAGCTAATCCGATCCAGTGGAATTGTTGCCGAAACTTGTTCGGTACAGCCTTACGGTCTTCATTGCAGTATAGGCACATTGATTAATTCAAGCCGCAACCGATATAAACTTTCGAGCTTACGTTAAAACAGTACCTCTGTTCCAGCAATCTAATCCCTATGAACGCCAACTGTGAAAGTTGATTGTTAATCTGAAATGGATATCGTAGGTATAGCTGTTTGTTCGAGTAACTCGTGTCTGGGTAAATGAAATCCTTTAAGCGAGGGCGTGATTGAGGGCTAAGTGAGTCTGACTGACGGGAATGGGGTCAACGAACTGTCCACGGGACAGATGGTACAACCAAATGGGATATAAGTAGCAACATACATACGCGAATAAAAAGAAAGTTTTAACAAAAAAAAAAGATAAATCACGGAGATGTTTACATCGAAGTTATACAAATTTATGGATAACAAAGTTTTTCTATCTCACCCATGAGAGTTATTTAAAATTTTAAGCTATAAATAAACTCAAGTAAGTCCTTTAAAACGACCTTAGCAAACTATCAAGTCGGGGTGTATAACCATTAATTAGAATTTCCAAACTTGGACGGCGCTGTAATATGATAGATTGCATAAAGTAATCTACTCCCGGAATTCGGGCGGAAAGCAGAATGGGTGGCTTACAAGCCAATCAGAGGGCAGGAGGCTTTATTAACCCGTCACGGCACTGCGGGCCTACCAGACCTAATCAATCGCTGCTTGCGTGTCGACCGCGCTATCTGTCTTTGGCCGATTGGACCCAGATAACGGTACCGACGCAAGATTACCTACCTATACGGGAATGGCCCATTTATAAAATTAACTTCTTTTATCTTCCCAAATAGACAGCATTAGGGGAAGTAAATAAGTCTAAAGTGCTTCGTACGAAATGAATAGGCCGGTATTAATGCTCGATCGCCCCCGTGTATCCCGACTTCGAGGCTTGCATGGACTCCGGGAAATATATTGCGATTTTTATCATGTTACATATACAGCGTGCCAATTCTACACACAGTTTGTTCCTAACTTAAAACGTGCTACACTATTTCCGTAATGCATTTAAAAACGACAACAAAGTTACAGGGAGCAATGAAAAATACTTCAAAATTTTCTAGTTTCCATAAATCACCGAGCGCTGAATGCCTGAGAGGGCGAAGTTTAAAAGTAAAGTCGGGTACATTCTCAGCGGAACTTTCTATGAGATTAAAGTCATAATTTACTTGATGAGAGGGCATTATGTTGTCGAATATGAAACTGGGTACCCCATTTAGAGAACTGATTTCCCTAAATAGGAGTTGGGCAAAATTGAAAGCGAAAAAACCCTTGGGCTCGAGATAATTCCTTAGTATCGCGAAATTTTCTCCGACATAACCGTACGTCTCCGCGATAGCGAAAGGGACCGGCTCATTAACGTCAGTTGAGATCCGGGCCAGTTTATGCGCACCGATACCTTTAAGGTATTTACAAAACAGCTAAGCGGGGCGTAGACAGCTACAATGAAAAAAACGCCAAGCCCGTAATCCCGCTGAAATGGCGTTTAAGAGCCTCACAATTTAATGCTAAGTATCGCATTTTCAAGAGACGCCGACTTCGTTCGCTGGAGAGGGTTGAAAAAATGATACACGGTGGGTAGGAGGGTAGGGAGGGGGCAATCATGGTTAGTTAGCGACCCAGCTGCTCCAGACTCGCTATTACACTTAAGGTGTTTTACGTCAGTTCCCGTGCAACTAGCTAAGTTGTTGCGGCACATTGAAACACAAGTTCTTTCTACGTCCTTAGCCGTCCTCTAACATATCGTTCTCACACGATATCCTTCCTATTTTATTATCTCAATAAGGAAAAGACGTGACATGTAACCGTAACACTGATAAAGTGACACTGCAAATCGCTTTATTGAAGCTCTTTCATATTTACTGTTAGTCAAATGCAACTGTGTGGGTGTCTTACCCACACAAGTGATCTTTTTTAATTTCTTTTAGAATTTAGTTTGTTTTAAATCACGGTATTTTCACTATATGATAACAGATTTCGTTTTGATTTTGTACTTCGAAATAGGCGCAATAAGCCTCCTGATGAGACATTATTACTTTGCGTAGGTATAACCGTTGTAAAATTCCAATATGATACCTTCCAGCGAAAACAGTTAACATAAAAGTAAAAAACAATGTAGAGATTATTAATAAGTGTACATTGATAGAAAAACATAATAATATATAAATTGCTTAATATGTTAAGACTAGCACTTGTTACTCTTAATACCTAACTTAGCTGTATTCACATTAAGTAAGATTTGCTTAACCTTAATGCTAGCTAATATGTAAAATGTGACCAGCACTGTTGGATTCATAATTATTGTATACTTAGTTTTATAATAGACATTATGAATCTGTTTGTGGTCTATTAAATAAATAAAAAAAATATTGTATTATTAATCGAAACGACCGTACCATAAAGCAATATATATATGGTAGTTTAAACTCTTTAGTAGGATGAACATATAAAGCGGGAGGTTTAAATTATTTGCCTGTATCTCATTCAGTGTAAACAAACATTAAGGCCTTCTACGAGTATATAGGTACTTACAAAGGTAATAAATTTAGCCCAATGGTGTAGTGGTATTCGTCATGCCTGCTAAGCTAGGGGTAGTGAGTTCACCCCCACAACAAACATTTACGCAATGAACGGTTTTGTATTGAATTTTGTTTAATTTTTGGCACAGAGTTTGTTGTAAGGACGAAGTGTAACATAGGATAGGTACTTTTTATTCCGATAATACCACGGGAACGTGAAACCGGCCGCTATTAGTTCTATAATAATATGTTCAAGTAGAGCGACAACGTCTTCGGTGGCTCAGTAGTCTTAGTAGTAGTCCTCGTTGGTTCTGATACTCATAACACAAGCGCTTTTTTATGAAAAACTGGGAGGCTCTTAGCCTCTTCATACATGATGTTAAGTACTGATAAGGCTGAAGGTGTAATCGACCCTATCCCGGAATCCTCAATCACTGAGGATCTGGCTATCTTATCTCTAACTGTCGGAATACAACAATGCTGAAAACGTTGTTGTTATGGTGTCACACTTAGATAAGTTGGTGGTGGCTCGCCAGGCGGACTTACAACAAGTCCTACCACCAACCAAACCGAATACAATATGTACCCCCACTGGGAATCCAACTCTGGACCCCTGGGTCTATACCGGTGGTTGTACCACTAGACCACAGAGGTTAAAAAGCGCTTTTATGCTACTTATAGGTATTTTGAAATATATCAAAAAGAAGGCTGATTTTATCAAAAATAATGTATTCGTATACCCGTTACTTTAACTAAATAAGACATTTATTTACCTCGAAGAGCAAAGAATTAATAATAAAAAAAAACTCCATGTGATATTAACTTGTCAAATGAACCATGTAGGGTAGATTTATCGCCGTAATTGTGGCACTTAAGAGTGAATTTAAAAATATGAGGCCACATCAGTACGATGCATCACCTTTAATGTCACGATTTTATGGAATTTCACTTGGTATTTTGTAAAGTTCGGTCTTTTTTGGTTGTTTTATAATAAAATAAAAATAAACTGTATGGTGTGACCACTATACATTTAAGATGTAGATAGATAAGTTGAAGTAGCAGGAGTGCAGAGAAATCATGGACCAAAGTTAAATTAAAAGATATATTCACTTGAAAATGCGTAAAATATATAAATGTTATGTTGAGTTGGTTGTACTTTTCTCTATTATAGCAGTTTGTTGTGCACCGAAAGAAATGAGGGATTTCTGTGGCCGCGCGTTGTTTACATTATTTTTTAATTTATAATAACATATCAGCGTAAGCTAAATCAAATAATATAGTAGTTATGAACAGTTTAAGACTGTACATAAACTTTGTTCTGTTGACTAAAAGAGACTAAATAACGCCTTTAGAGTGATCGAAAGAGTTAAATATAAACGTAAAATAAAATACTTTTCATAAGAAGCTACTTGAGAAGCGTTAAAATCCAACCATTTTTCAAGTCACATCTCATCCACTTCGAGTTTAAAATGTGACATAATATTTCCTACTACAGGATCCAATTTGTCAATAAAATAACATTCATTCGTTGTGTTATCAAGACGTGACTTATTTACGTATATATAAGTGACGTACTTAGTTCGGTATGTGAAATATAAACTTAAAATTTCATGAAAAATCTAAGTGCATTCCATCATTTATCATAATGAGATTTCATAGTTACCGCATAGCTGTGTTGTAAAGGTTGTATGTACGCCCCATAATATACCACAACAGAGCTGCAACACTCTGAAAAGCACTTGTACCACCCATTCGTTCACTTTATACTGCACTGTTGTAAGCTACGCAATTTGTACTGACTGAACGGCTACTTTGTGTTAAAATGATGTAATTTCAGCTCGGTAATATCTCAATAAAGTTTTCACGACGTTGGACTTAAAAACTGGATTTATTTTTGCCATTCGTTTCCTTATTTAACTTGGTGGCTGTTGAGAGTTTTGTTTTATAGATAAGAAGATTGTGATAGATTATTTTATACTTATGAATGCTTCACAAAAATAATTTAGATCATTCATGAAAAAAGTTGTTGAAAACGGTTTATTTATCATTAGTGTTGATTCATGTATTTTCCGAGAATGAATTAATAAAACTACTTTTTGTATATAGTATTGCTATGAAGGCATTACTGCGTTGAGTTGTTAAAACGATAGAAAAGCATTCCTAATTATTTGCTTAAGAGTTAGCCGCTTTACAAAAAAATATTTTAGCGCAACAAAATAAAAAATATAACCTAACGGATAATAGAATGCTAAAAGTATTAACTTCTTAAGCGAAATACGAGAGGGTGCTTAAGTGACTCAATCCCTTCACCCCAACGGTGAAAGAGAAATAATTTCATTGGTACAAGCAACAGTTTTGTGATTTCTTTACTTTGGCCGTCGATAGATGGCGTAAGTTTATTAGTAAAGCTTTTCAGGCATGGCGGAGTATCTTCTTATTTATAATAATGGACCGATGGAGAATTTCAATACAAAGTTGTATTAGTTTTGGAAAGATTTCTCATATTTATTACAAGACTAAGACTTTCCTGGATGAACAGTTTTTTTATAGCACCAGTTAACAAGTTTAAATAACCAAGGATTTAAGTAGGTAGGTACCTACTTATAAACAATTGACAATTTTTTATCAACAACGAATAACCTAACAAGAAATCAACAATGTGTCATTACTTCGCAAAGAAATGGACCTCTGAATAGAACCGACAGTATAAGAGCAATGGCACAATAGTTGCGGTTGCAGTATCTCTTAATGGCAGCTGTTGAATTAATTAGCGGGTATTGTAGGCAGGTGTGCGGCCAGCTTTACGGCGCCATTACCGAGTAGACGCACCGTGAGCGATGGGCCGCGCGTTTTCAACGTTTGCCGTTAGAACTTCGAATTGCTACTCTATTATTCAGAGTAGATTAGAGGATGCCTAACTTACCTCAAAAACGGGTATAAGGACCTTTAAATATATTTAAACATTGTATTGTTAAAGAGAATTCAAAATAGACAACTATTTAATATCAGGAATTTACTATGTGGATGCTAATCCATTCCACATTATAAACTACCAGAATATCTATCTTCAGTTATTAGCATCGAGGCTATAAAATTAAATTATATTCAAAGCACGCTTAGTTGATATATTAACCGTGTCGCAGCGTTTAATCAAATCGCTTTCCAAATAAATGGAGCGTAGACGAATCAATAACGAGAATTCAATTTACAATTCTACGTACATCACTGACGTATCAATTGTTCAATCTAAGCGAAGACAGATAAACGCACAGATCCACCGATTGCTTTCCGATGAAAAAGACTGAGAGATTCATCGATAGGATGCGCGAGTCCCAAAGTGAAAAATGTACGTTTGGATGGTGTTAATTCGTTTAATTTCCGGTGAGGGGGTGGGGCGGGGCGCAGTCCGCTCAGATTAATTCAGCGCCAAGCCTGTCACAGATAAGGACACTGAAATAAATTGAAAACGTTCAAAGATTGATTTGAATAGTCCCGAGGATATATCGAAGGCGGACCCCGCGAAATGACAAACCGCAATTCTTATTCCAGATTTTTCAGAGCTTATCAAGACAAACTGTGGCGTTAATGAATAAATTAAACGCCATCAGCGACGCTGAAATGTGATGAGCTCGATTTATATTGCGCTGCACGGCTCGGGAAATTCAATTGATTAATAATACCTACCGACGTTTTAATTCAAAATTGTCTGGAAACCGGAACTTTAACGTTGATAAGTGTAGTACATGATTAACAGAATCAGAAGATTGTCCATTAAATCGTTTATAAAACGGTAAAATTAATGCAATCGGCGTGAGCGAGCCGAGATGGGAGACATCGTTCGTGGCGCTCGTGATCCGAATGTCAAATGAGACGGTGTCCTCATTTGGGACCCCAGGCCTCGGGCTCTTGAAGCCCGTCCGACCATTTACATATTTCGATTTTGTATCGATAACAATTAGGAGATGGAAAATCGTCGTGTGTCGCCTAGCAACCACGGTGTTTAGCTTAATGAGTGCAATGACAACTTTATAAAACGGAATAGAAATCAACTGCAGATGTTGTCGACGCGTCGTCACAGCGCAAACAAAACAGCATAAACTTGCAAATGAAGACACGCCGCAACGAGCACCCAGTCAATGTCGTGTTCCCGTGGAATTCGCAGAATCAAAACGTCCGAGCATGAAACAAATTGATTGCTGCAGAGGCGCTCGGTAGGCGCCATGCTCGACGGCAGATTGGTAATAGCGCATGCTAAACTTATTAGCCAAATGGAAAATGGTATTAGCAACGTACTGCTCTCCCGCCTGCCGTGAAACTGCATTCGTACGTCAAAGTTGACACTGCCGTAAGTGATTGTTACAGCCAATCAAACGCTAGCTAAATTGAGTCGGTGTGCACATAGAGGGTGAATTAAAACTGGACTCTGAAAGCGAATTTAAAATAAGTCCGACGAGTGGAGTTTTAATTCTAAAAGATAACAAGCGGCGACATGGAGTTAAATGGTCGCTTTCGAAACGTTAAAACAATTTATCCTAGGTAATCCGGGGGTGTCAGATGATAATAAGAGTGACATTTAGAGCGGGCAAACGCGGCGGTTAATTCTGCAGAGGCAGTGCTGGCCGATTGTGACACGAACTAAATCCTTTTGCCACCAGTAAACCCATCAGGTGCTGCGACCTAATATTGTGGAGCCACTGACTGGCAGATCATATAACTTTGTTTCGAATTGATTTATACTTCCAGCACTATGATTCAGGCCGCCGCCGGTTTTTAGATTTACAAAAAGCTGTACACGTTTCAAGGAATATGATTGACGTCAAAAAGGTTTGACGTTGTCTTTCACCTATGAATATTGAAGTCAACATGCTGAGCCTAATACTTTATAAGGCTTCTGTTGCTCGTATTTTAAGATCTAAATGTTTGACTTTCAGATTTTTTATTTCATGTCTTAAATAGCATAGTCGGTTACATCATTTAAGCTAATTTACACTTACAACTGGCGTGGAGGAACGTCTTTTACTGCACTGCAATGACTCACTTTTACGGTTCAATAACTTTTCTTTGAAAGAGTAGTCTTGCTTACGTTTTTGCAACAACAAAGATAGCTTCACTTTGTGCAGTCATTAACTAGAAACAAAGTGTGTCATTACATAAGGAGTCAACAGTATACATTATATGGGGCAATAATTTTTGCTGAGCCAACCATAGTTTCAATGTACATGTTACTGAACGTAAAAGATGTTCATATAATTGTTTGGCGCAGGGGTACTAAGCCTGGCTTCTGCGCCAGAGGTCACGGGTTCGATCCCCGGACAAGACAAATATTTGTGTGGATGAACATGTCTATTTGTCTTGGTCTGGGTGTTTAATATGTATGTTATGTATGTTTTTACAAAAAAAAGTATAAAAGTATGTTTATCCGTTATATAGTAACCATAACACAATTTATTTATGAAACTTAACGTGGGCGAGATAATTGGTGTGTTTGTATGCAATTATTTATTATATACTTAATCGGTTTTTAGTAGTAAGCTTGAACGAATTGGAAAAGTTCTGATTTGTTATAAAAGCGATGTATTATTCCTTATTCCTTTAACTGTATATTTATTATTATCATAATTATTGTATATAAGTAGAGACTTTTAAGTGACTCTCTGTTTCTTAATTTCTTTACAACACCATTATTGTAAGTCGATAGTTTTCGTAAATAAACAAAATAAAAAATAAAAAAAAACCTTCTTTCTTAATTAATGGCGTGCTCGCGTTAAATACGCGAATTTTGCCAATGTCAAGTAAATATATTTTGTAATATACAGTAATTGTACGGTAGATTGAGTTAAAATTGGAGCCTCACAACACGTGTTATTACGAAAAGAACTCGGGTGAAACTCAAAAAAAAAAATCCACTGGTAGTCCTTATATACAAGCTGTACAAAATGACTTTGACTGGAGCTGGAAGGTAGACTATAGTTTTTACGCTACAAATATTGTAAACATTTCTGTTTACACAATTTGTTAAAAGTTGATATAATACTACTATAACTAATAATTCCGTTATCAAAAATCTAAATTTGAGTCCAATTGTCGATAAATCATAGATGTAATTCAATTACAATATCGATGAAACTAGCAAAGCCATAACGTCTTTTAATCCAGCGATCTTCTTCCACTATTTGTTTTTGTTATCGGGACCAACATGCAAATGGGACTGAATGAAATTATTAACGAAACTGGAAGAAACGGAGACATGAGGATATCGCACTTGTTGCGGCTGTACAAGAATACAGTAAATTGAAATGGACGGTAAAGAAAAGGACGGGAAAGTTGTTGCTCTTGAACTGATAGTATAGTTTAGTAGCGGTTTCTTAGGTTAAGTAGGTTTTTGAATTTATTTATTAGCACACACAACAGGCTACAATAAAAAATGCATAAACAATAATACAAAATTGGTTTAGGACTAAATCATAATCCGAGCTTATGCATGCATAGTAGCTTCCAAAAAAAAAAGACACAAACTTTGCTACTTAAAATAAAAGAATAAAATTACATTGTTGATAAATAAAGATATAATTAAGTTATACAATTTAAACCAACATACACAGGACATACAAAAACAATTAAACACTGATATCCATACAAAAACTAGAATATTAAAATGTAATAACTATATTTTAAAATAAAAGCATTTATTCCAAACCTTTTTCAGAATAGTTTTTTGTAGTATTCAATTTATGATATTCGTATATCAAAAATACATAGCTAAAACTGTCTTATCCTAACTCCTCTTTCACTTCTAAGCTTTCCGGATTACAAAACATTACTTATATAAGTTTTTTTTTTAAGTCTTGGCATTTTGGATTTGTACTAAAACAATGTGAATGATAAGGGAACTTAAAATGTCATTTCTAAGAGTCATTAGAAAAAAGTCATCAACAATCTGTAATTATCCCGCTAAATAAAAGAGTGAAAAGCGTCACAACATTTCCAAACGACATATTAATAACAAGAATCTGGCAACACTGTCTTTAAGTTAAGCTAAAACAAACAGGCGAGTTGGTTTACTGTATACCTCTTAATCACGATAAGGTACCGAGATCCTGGCCACACAATTCCCTACGAGGATTATGGGAAGAGAGAAAAGTAAGACGATTAATCCCACAGGACGCGGTCGCCCGAGAATTTATTATAAAATGGTTTCATTTGAGGCTTTGCAGAGCACCGGTGCGCTCTTACTAGTTATCGGATGGTACTTGTTACTGCAAATTTATGTTAATAAACTCTTACTCAATTAATAGATTTAAGTAAATCGGGATTGATTTTCACGTTTTAAGTGAATCAATCAATAGATTTAAAGTTTACATTGTTTTTTGAGACAAAAATAAGACGATTAATCCCACAGGACGCGGCCGTCCGAGAATTTATTATAAAATGGTTCCATTCGAGGTTTTGCAGAGCACTACCGGTGCGTTCTTACTAGTTATCGGCTCGCTACTTTATGGTACACATTTAAGGTAATAAATTAATATAATATAGTTAAATTAATATTGGTTTTTAGAGCTTTATTGTCACGTTTTATAATAAAGCTGAAGAGTTTGTTTGTTTGAACGCGCTAATCTCAGGAACTACAAGTTCGAACTGAAAATGTATTTTTGTGTTGGATAGTTCAGTTATCGAGGAATGTTAAATAGTCCAGTCATATAAACCAAAAAAGGGGTCAATCACGGAATGAGAGAGGACAAGCTGTTAAATCGCATACACCTTCTTTTTGGTGTTCTAAAAGTTGTCTCAAAAGTCTCATAAAATCTGGTCTCTGCACCGTCAGTTTTTAATATCGATAAATCATAAGGTCATTAAGGTCATAAAAATCAGTTTTTCGCAATTATCTCGGTTCCTATAGCTCCAATGATGTTAACGTTTAAACAATAATTGTAAAGCGCAGAATTTATAACCAATTTTGTTTCACAATTTTATTCATACGCCTCACCGTTTTTGAGATAGAGGGCAGAGCTCCCGCCGCACCCAATCCCTTTCCTGAGATTCTAAATCTAGCCCTAACCTCTTTCAACCTTGCTTTCTTTTCTTCATACGATCAACCGTTTTTTATATAGAGGGCAGAGAGGCTGCTCCACCCAGCCATACTCACTGTAATGCAAAGTAAACCGTGAATCTCAGTCCGTTCAACAGCTCTGTGACACAAATTGTGCGCTATTTAGAAATGTAAAAAAAAATTATCAAATATCTACAAAAACTTACCTATTTCCAACAAATGGGCTCAAGATTTCTACAAGAAAACTGCTCTGAGGATGCAGCAGCTCATCAGCATATGAATTGTATTTATAACCAGGTTCAAAAATTGTTAGGGAATGATTTAGAATCCCAGGTTTGGGGTTGGGTGCAGCGGGCTTTTTGCCTTCTATCTCAAAAACAGTGGGGCGTATAAAAAGAATGTTTAAACAAAAGTCAAAAATTCTGTGCTTCACAATTATTATTTAAAGCCCCTAAAACAACAAAGAAAAAAAAACAATTGATATGTGAATGTCAACATCATTGGAGCTATAGATTATCGCGTGAAACTGATTTTTATGACCTTTGACATTGAATAAACGACGGCGCAAAGACCAGATTTTATAAGACTTTTGAGACAACTTATAGAACACCAAAATGAAGGTGTATACGAGTCTACAGCTTGTCCTCTCTCATGCCGAGGTGAAACCCCTAATATGACTGGGCTACATAGGCTACATTCTGTCCCAATGTTCCTACGGGAAAGAGAACCACGCGGGAGAAACCACGGGCGGGCCAGTAGTTAATTATAAAATGGTTTAATTCGAGGCTTGCTTTGCAGAGCACTGGTGCGTTATTACTAGTTATCGGCTCGAAGTACCTACTTGTTACTGCAAATTTATGTTGATAAATGTAATTAATAGATTTGAGTAAATATAGATTGATTTTCAAGTTTTAAGTCAATCAATCAATAGATTTGAAAGCTAATATTGTTTTTTGAGAGAAAAGTAAGACGATTAATACCACAGGACGCGGCCGCCCGAGAATTTAATTTATTTTTAGTAATGAAACAGTCTGTGCTGGGAACAGTTCCAATCATGATCAATGATTACTTTATTAAGTTACGATACAACAAAGATGCTGTTTCTTGCAAAAAGTTATCTTTTTATATTTTAGAAGTTAACTAGCGTTACAATCTTTCTGAGTTTTACCTAAGTATTTGATTTTAAGGCGTTACAGAGAATATAGGTTGTTAAACAGAACACAGATAGACCGAGTGAGTCTTTAAGGATTCAGGTTTATTTTTTAAGGCTTTATATTGAATCGCATTGCTGCAGTATCCGCATTTTTTAATACTAGCCATTGTTCGCTTATGCTGTTCTTTTGCCACTCCTGTTTATTATTTTATGTAGATGCCCAAAATTTATATGACAATGGAAGATGCGCTTGCTTTTTCGGCTTAAAAATAAATTATAAAGGATCTGAATACACGGCTACTCGAATATATTTAATACTTGTATTATTTTGAATTGAGAATAATATCGACAATACTGATATTGATCTTAAATAGAAATGTAACGTGATTTTGCCTTTTCGTGTAACTGTGTCATATCCATGTCACGTTTTTACTTTAAAATGCAAACCTATTTATTTACGGATCTTTTTTCAGTGTCAACCAAAAGTATTTTCGAACAAGGGTATTTTTAATTTTTTTATGAATGTAAACATTTCTTATGCGAACCGCTAAAGAGTGGAATGCGCTGCCTGCTCAACTGTTCCCTGATTCCCACAACCTTGGCCACTTCAAAACGAGAGTTAATAGGCATTTTCGGGGCAAGCATTCAACACCTTACACCACATTCTGTTTACTAAACACGATGGTAGTCAAAAGCCTGCCCAGTTTTTATGTAAAAAAAGACATTCGTAAGGTGAACCTAACTAAAGTTTGATCCGAAAATATATACTTACAGTGATTATAGTAATAATATATACTTACAGTAAATAGTACAAATATAAATTTAATATAAAAAAAAATACAGTGTTTATGCAAAATGTAAACTAATTGTAAACTTATGCCTGAAATAAAGATGTTTTATTTTATTTAGTTATTTTTATTATAAACAGGGATACCTACACCTATTAGGGTTTGCTTTGAATTCAAGCTTTTCTGACTACTTCTATTAGAAAGAAAGGCGCGATATGTTTGCTTGTATGTACTAAACAAGAATTATCATTGGACGGTTATGTAGTCGTATCTACTAAAAACCTAATAGTGTCTAAGGTTTGCACAAAACTACAAACACAAGTGGACCTATGTCGGTTAGTCAAACTAACCGACATAGGTCCAGTCGGAGAATTTCCCGGTTGACCAGTAGAGTTTTTTAGGGAGTTTTAACTGACAAACTTAATATCACAAATAATAGAACATTAATAGGTATTTCATTTGAATAATTAATTATTTCTTTAAAATTAGTACTTTCCGAGAAAAGGTTTCCCAAAAAAACATTTTCTGGTCAACCGCGAAGTTCTCCGTTTGTACCTATGGTCTTAATGCAGATATTTCAATAACAACATGGCGTTAAACACACAACCAGTAATAACGAATTTATTTGAAAATGGACCGTTTCAGTATTGGCCCCAATTCGGTATAACAGTCATCGTTTGATTGCCTAGGAACCTTTTCAAGAATCGCGTGACAGTTGAGCTTTTTTTGTGGCCACCTAAGACTCCATATACAGTACGATCGGTCGTTACGATCCGTCGCAACAGACCGATCGTAACGACTAATCGTTGGTGTATGTGAGTTTCGTCAACGATTTACTTCGCAGAAGATATGAAATTCATACAATGATGGGTCGTAACGACCGATCGTTCACGTTTGCCGCCACACACAAATGATCGGTCGTCACGACGGATCGTTCCGTATATGGAGCCCTTAAAAGGTTGTTTAGCGTTATCGATTTATAACGATGTAGTTCCGCATCGGAACGATATAGGTTGAATGTCAAGTAGCCACCTGCTTAAATGCCGACGTAATGTTAAGTTTCCAGAAAAAGCCGGACTAATTAGGCATAATGTCTGAACTTTAGCCTAGACTTTCATAGAGATTATGATCGTTAAATTATTTAGTTAAAATATCTATTTGCCAGCGGGATGGGTTAAAAGTGTTGAGTTAAATATATTTTTGTTTTTATTTTTTATGTTGTTTATGATGGTTTGAGTTGAGATGCGTGGCACTGCTTGATCAGAATAAATAAAAATAAATATTTTTCTTAATTTTTTTTTATAAGTTTCTTTAATTATGCTTTGTGATTATGACCCCGCTGATGCGTCTTCTAGTAACATTGTAAGTTGTGTCTTACGTTGATGCACTTTTATCTTTCTTTTTTGCTGTTGCCATTTTATTTTTTTTAAATTTATACAGCTTAATATAAGTAACTGAAGTGCGTCATGCTTACTCAAACGTTTCTTCGACGGTGTCGTGTGAGGCGGGTCGTTACGTTCCCTAAAATATGGTTGAGCGATGGTTGGTTCGTGCGTCATGTTTGTGAACGGTTGTAGCTTAAATATTTTTATTTAAAATAAATTATTGCTGACCTGTATGTACCTCACAAATTGCAGTACAGTAATCTTGTAATGCGAGAAATGTTGTAATGTATGATAGATAAGTCTTTCTTTGCCACTTGAAAATTGTTTATGGTTACAATAACCATAAATGTAATATAATTTTTCTTTTTGTAATGGAAATTTACCTTACTGATATGTTAAGGTCACTTTTTAAATTGACGACTCTGTATGAAATAAAACGGAGAAAAAAACAGCCCTTGATGAGTATCTTGCCGGTTCTTCTCGTTACAAGGTTTGTGAACCTTAGGGTTTGTGAACCGATGGCGTAGCTTCTTTGACGTTCATAAGTGATTGTAACAGACTAGCCTGAATAAATGATATGACTTTGACTTTGACTTTAGTCCTGTTACAAAATGGATTATATTTTTAATAAATTATTTTACCGGCTTTGTAGTCATGTAACGTTTAGAAAAAAAAGATTGTTAACATTTTGAACTTCGAAACGGTTTTTCTTCCATATTGTTTTAAATGAAATAGAAACCAATAGAAGCGAAACAACTAGCGATACCCGAATTCTCGGATCCTTATATAAAAACAAACTTAGCAAAAGTTGTGTTCACGGAAATTCGACACGGAATTTTACTAACGAACGTTTGTGAGACGCCCTAAGTCAACATTTTATCATGGCTTACCATGTTTATGTTTTTATTCCCCGATAATTTACTGTCGCAAGGTGCCCGCGGTACGATACGGAGATGTACCGAGAAACATAAAAGTCCGTATTCCACCTAACACGCAGGTCTCTGCATGATGTCATAGTTTAATTTTACGTTCTTATTCGAATATGGAACATGTTACTTTCGCATGCATTGGAAGAAAACAAAAGAATAGCTTTTCACCGATTCCGTTTTGTCACGCGAATCCATTGGTATTTTTAGTTATTTATCTGACAGACAGTTTGAAAAAGATACTGAAAACGTTGTAAAGTTTCCATTCATTTACGTTCTACTTTTTTAAAGTTTCTGCACCTGCTTAGTTCCTAGACAACCTGGAAGATTCTCTTTAATTAAAAGACAAATACACAACGACACAGATGCGTTTGGGTTCAAATTAAAAAGAAGCTTCGGAAATCAAGTTGACAAATAAAACAAATGTTGCAGCTACCTTTTATCAAGGTAAAGCAATGAACTAAAGTTCAGGTCTTGTATCAAATTAGTCATAACAAAATTGCTTTTTTTCTCCAATCACTATAACCTAAACACAACCTAAAGACCGTTGGATTAACGAGCTTCAAAGTCAACACAGCGTATTAATAACAATAGAACTACTCAACCCGCCGAGGATCATTTTCTGTACAGGCATGACATTATAATTTAATTCTATATGTCACTGTCAAATTAGATACTAAACCAGCACACAGTGACATTTCTGAAAGGAGGGGGCCAAATGGATATGACATTCTCCAAGTATTAGGCAACCTTGAATCTAATGCGGGTAAGTAGATGGTTGTCGTATTTAATTATGATTTGTACTGATTATCGCAAATGTCTTGTGCCAAGTGGAATGTCACTGAAGTATACCTTTGCATTAATTAGATGGTATTATTACAGTTACACTTATGTCAGTGTGATCGAAACAGGAACAATTTCGACGTATTATGTTACAAAACGCGGTGAGGAGCCCGTGTCGCAGTGGTTTACGCGCTCGACCTGCTATTGTTGAGGTTAAGCAACGTTCGCAATGGTCGGTCACGGGATGGGTGACCAAAAATTTAATATCTCGAGCTCCTCCGTGCTCCGAAAAGCACGTTAAGCCATTGGTCCTGGCTGCATTTGCTGTCGTTAAAACCCACCAATCCGCATTTATTATTCATCCATAAGGAAGGCCAGTGCCCCAGCAGTGGGGACATTAAAAATGGCTGATGACGATGTGACAACAAAAAGGTATCTTGAATTCGTAGTTTGTAAACAATGTTGTTCGGTGCTTCATTTTATTTGTCGAACAAATTATTATTATCGTATACTGGAAATAACATTAAAGATTGCAGATTTTGTCAATTAGTTTTTAAATCCAGCAATAGACTTAGGGCTACTATCACCAACTGTCAATAAACACAATAAACGCTAAAAATATCTAAATTGACATGGCTTATCAGTCGTTCGTTTGAAGTCAAAAAGTGACAGAGCGATGTTTTAAATAAATATGTTTAGGGCTAAACAAATTAATTGTCAGTTAGTATAAGTCCGCCTTAATCTAAGGGTGATAAGGTATCATGAAGTATTGGTCCAAAAATAAAAAAAACCCAAAGGTTCTTTTTGTCTAAAATGAATTTGATATAGATCTCAATCTATCCCAAGAACTAAGACGAGATCGACGATGCAGTGAACTCGCTGAGGTGTCACAGTATATTTTAGGGAAACATGAAAAGAAAATCTCCATCATCACAATTTTATTTACAATCTTTATGTTTGTTAAGTTTAAAGTCAAAACATCGCATTATGTTAAAACTGTTATGCTTACTAATGTTGCCAATTTGTTGCGTGAGTTAGGCGATGTCGCTAACAAGACGTCGGCAGCGTCGCGTGACATTTGTCGCAGCACATAAGAGGTACTAATTGCTGAGTCAGCTGTTCTTGAAGTGACTAAGAATTTTGTGACTGTACAGCAAATTAAATGACTACTTGCTTTTTAATAACCTTTAATTTTATTTATGAAATAAAAATATTTATAACAATAAACAACGAACTTAGAAGAGGTCTCATTACTTTAAAAGTAATTTTGTTTGAAAAGATAAATCTAAGTATAACAGACTAAAATAAAAATTAGCTAAGGTAAAGATAAATAAAACACAATTCTAAACTATCTAGACACCGATACCGAGGTTAGTTGAGGAAGTGGGGTGGGGAGTGACGTCACATCCGACGGTGTAAATAATTGCTCTGTCGAATACACCTGCCGGGAAAGAAAATTAAGCGAAACGCAATTTGACTGAGTGATGAAGCACCCACGGCGGATCAGTTTAATGAGGAGTTGCCAACGAAAAATTGTTCTCGTATAATAAACTCATAATTTAAATTATTAACGCTAGCTATTAATCGTCACGTAATCATCCAATTTGCGAATCGCGGTAAAAACATTCTCGAGACTTATCTAGTTTATGTGTTTCTTGCATGATATCCCCTCTTAAAGAAGAATGCCAATCAAGTCCAAAGGCCTCGTAAAAGAGACTCTTTTATCCAAATTACTATAGGATTACTTTTTATTAGACGGGCCCACTCCGGATAATTAGCGATAGCAACACCGCCGCGGGACAAATGGAAGTTTCACTTGCAAAAATTCCCTCTCGAATTGGCGAGGTAACAGGCGCAGTGGAGCGTGTTTATTAACTAATTCATACCCATCGACTTGCGAACGAAACGGCGCGGCGGCGAGTCGCGCTCCCAAAACGGGAGCGAACACGTTCAATATTTTCATGGGATTCAAATAAAAATAAAGTGGATGACCAGAGGCGGTCTAATTTAATATGAGCGTGTGTTTCGTCATACGAGAGATGTACCTGTTTTTTATTGTTTAGGCCTGAATGGGTACGGGGCGTTCCGACCGCTCGTCAGCTGTTTAACAGTTTTATTATTGCCGGGCGAACATCGCTCGGTGTATTTGCATAATTGAACGGCCACTTGGAGGCACTAGCATTGTTATGCTTTGCCGTGCCATTTGTCAGATTCGCCATATCATTTATGCATGTAGCTCATAACGAGAGCCGCGCCGTTTTTCTGAACTATTCATTATTTCGCCTTTTGTGTTGTTTGTTATCCGACCACTTTTACCCTAAGAATGGGCGACGTAGAAATATGTTATACAATGGCGACTTCCCTTCCTATTGACACAAACGGCCGCATTTTTGTTACATGGAGTTGAAAGGGCTTAATCTGGAATTTGGTCAGGTAAAATAAACATTTGCTTTTTGTTCTGCGTCAACAAGTTAAAGCTTTAAGCTATGAAAGCAGTCGATGGGAGCCGCCGAGTCTTAACACCTTGAACAAACGTAATCAAAAACAAAATTCTAAATGGGAAACACTATTTGTTTCTAAACTTCATTATTATGGTTTTGGGGATGTTTTCAGAAAAGCTTAAGAATGTCAGTCCAGGGGGCAATTTTCGCGCCTTCGACATACCGAATTGACATTATTTTGGGGTCAAAAATCTGTATTAAAAGCTCACTGAAAGCCATCTCCGACATTAGAGGATTATCAAAGATAATGGAAACTAAAGGATTTTGACAGTAGCAGAGATTTTACTTACATTTTTAACAAAGAATTTAAGGATATAATAATGTCGTATTCGACATATTTCAGCGCTAGAATTGCCTCCCAGTAAATATACATGCTATCGGCGTCGTCGTCGTCGTCGTCTCAGCCACATAACACCCACTGCTGGGTATAGGCCTCCCCCAAAAGGGAGGGTTTGCCATAATCGCCACGCTTGGCAGGCAGGTTGGCGATCGCAGTATGGCCAAGTTTGTAGGAGACGCTGCTGCCCATCTCCTGAAGGCCAAGTCCCTTAGTCGCCTTTTACGACACCCACGGGATGACAGGTGGTGGTGCTATTCTAAGCCGACACTACACAGCTCTTTCCAGATTAGCTATTCTGAAATACGTGCTATATAAATGTCTTAATATTCAGTAGAAATATACAAACAATATAAAGTAAAATCTGTAAAATAAGACTTTAATTAACATTTGGTTGTTTTTTATTAAAACAGGTAATTTATAAACTAAACCTAACTTATGACCATTTGGGCTATATAAATTAGTATGTAGCCCCCTAAATCAATCCTATTGTCTAACAGCCAATTCTAATCTTATTCAACTAATCAAACAGTAAACAATTAAAGGTAAATCACCACACAGGTACCCAATCAAAGTTCTCAGTGAATAGTAACAAAAGTAGGTAAGTGGAAACAGTGGCCCCGATCAGATCAGGGAACAAATAAAAATGCCGTAAAATCTCTCGCTACTACACAAAAAGCAGACGTTATCTAGAAACGTTAATGTTTTACGGTTCTTACGGAGACTGCCATCAGATTCTTAAACTGATGACTTCAAACTACGGAAATAGGTTTTTAAACTACCAGTTAAATTCACTACGTGTCGACTTTAAGTCTTACTTAATGGTACTCTAAACTATATCTATCTAAGGTAGTTTTCTTGAAAGAAATGCATTTTATTTTTAGAAAGACAATTTACGAGCAAGGCTATTCTTGGAAATCATTTGTTTCCTGCGCAATAATTTTAATAAGAATATGCAACATTATTTTTGCAATTAATCTATTTTGATGTATACTTCTAAAATACAGTTTAAGAAATACTAATTGTTTTTATAAAAACTTATGCGACCACAAAAATTTTATATGGTTTTCTTACAAAACGATCATTTTTGGCAAAATGTTTATCGGTAACAAAAAATATATTATTAATCCTTTATATTACCCTCTTATATTTAAGTGATGTATAAGTTAAGACTCTATACGGAAAAGTTACGTACTATAAACTATAGGATGGTTAGAGATGTTACAAATCTGGTAAGTAGGATATGTATCTTCATACCTTATACCGTATACCGCTAGATTTGCAAAGTTTCAGAAACACGTTTTTTTATGATTTTGCCTCGACACTTTTTCTTTTCGAAAAGACCACTTGGACCAATTCTCCAATGGGGTCACCTAAACTATTGGAAATTGGTTTGATTAATGGACACCAATAATAATTAGCATTGCGTAGTTTCATATCTCTAAAATCACTATAGTTATTTTCTACGAAGTAATTTGGTGGTTTTTTCGCCTAATTGCAAAACCTGCCTCGCTCCCGCGCGCGTCGACTTCTCATTGCTCTCTCGCTTCAGTGTGTCTGTCACTTTCCATCAATGAGTGGTCCCCGCAGTAGGACCATGAGGCTGTTCTCTTAAACTAACAGTCATAGTTACATAAAATGTTATAATCAAACCACACAAATCTCCTTTGCAAAATCGATCTGTATAAACGAATGATATTCACGGCAATAATTATTTGAGTAGTAGTCCTCTGGGTCGGCGGTGCGACGTTGTCATCCCAACCTACAGGTAGCTGTCTGACAAGCCCTTCAGGGATTACGTTAGTAAGTTGACATTTAATATGGATCTGTATATCGCGATAGTATTAGCATAAATGTGATATTACCTTGAATGGACGCCGTGCGGTCTGTACCGAACGTCTGGGATGTCGGGAATCAGTTTTGTAAATAGCAAAAATTGTGGCGTGCATTAATGTTTCGTGTTATATTGTAGATGTACTCGTAAAAGGATATCTTATACTATGTTTGCGTTAGGTTTTTGCATTAAAAATGGCATTCTAAACTCAGAATTCAATTGCTACTGTCCAGCAGCAATTGAATTCTAAGTTGGGATTAGAGTTTGGGATGAACTTATACAATAAGCTAGATTTTTTTCCATCAATCAAGCAGAAATGCAAATAAAAATCATACAGACATTGGAACTACTAATAAGAAATCCAAATTTCGAGGGTTTAAGTTTTACATACGCCTTATTCGCGAGGGAAAAAGGGAAAGTGATATGAACCTTGGACGAAATAACCACATTTGAACGATTTGTACTTTTCGACTAAACCAAGTGCAAAAGCAAAGTCATGTGGCTAGTCATGTCATGCTAGCTGTGGTGCTAGTGCTGCCATTAACTTGAGGAATGGTCGGAAATATAGGTAGGAAATGTCATATATTCTCATTTCCTACCTTCCACTCAAGATTTAGATTCCCCAGCCAATTCTTTCGAGAATGACACTTTAGGCATTAATAAATTAGGATCTTCTCCCACCATATTTCTCGAAAGCAGTCATATTGACGTACCGCATTTATGGTTAGTTTTATTACGAAATATATTTAATAAAATTTAATATCAGCGCACGGAATGACGGAGCTCGCACATAAATCTGAAGCATGCCAGTATTTTAAATTCGCAACCTTTTCTTGAATGGAGGACCGTAAGTAAATTTTTTCCATATTATTTTTTTTATTAAAGGCGAAATTAATCGAGGCTCTTCCCGGACATCAAAACAACCGCGGGCTATTGTTAGAGATGATTACGGGTGTATTTTACAAAGCAAATGTTAATTTTTATTATTCAAATACTCGTATTTACACACTTTGATGTATTCTTGCCGTGAAAAAGGCTTTGCTCGGCTTTTTGTATTAAAAAGATACGGTAATAGATTGCATCTGTTTTATACCGTTATTTGTCATGTGGGTAAGGGAATTATTTATACAAGATTTTGAGCTGAAGGGCAGATAAAACAACTTTTACGAATTTAAATGCACTATATATTTATATAGTATATTATGACGACCTGTGTGGCGCAGGGGTACTAAGCTCGCCTTCTGCGCCAGAGGTCCCGGGTTCGATCTCCGGACAACACAAATATTTGTGTGCATGAACATGTCTATTTGTCTTCGTCTGGGTGTTTAATATGTATATTATGTATGTATTTACAAAAAAAGTATATAAGTATATTTATCCGTTATCTAGTATCCATAACACAAGTTCTTCATGAAACTTAACGTGGGCTGGATAATTGGTGTGTTTGTATGCAATTATTTATATTTATTTATTTCACCGTTAGTACTTATTTTTTTTTGGTTTTATTTTAATGATGATCGAAGAAACTTAAGATGTGATATGGCAGATTTTTACTTATAATACTTTGCAATCTAAGTGAAAATGTTAATCTGTTAGTTCATAGCTTATATAAGAAATTAGTAATTCACATAATATTGTGTAGACGGCCTCCCAACTCGTATTTTATTTTCATCAACCCATTATGTCACGGGCGAAAATGGTTAGATCATTAATTTTCTTACAGTGTAAGCGCGAATGAATGAACTCAATTAAGCCAAATGCAATTAATAGCCACGAATAATGGCGCCGGTGATTTATCAGTAATAGGTGATTGACGTTTTTAATTTGCCACCTGGTGAATAGGCGTAGCTGTGAAGGCTAGGAGCCTACACTTGTCGGGGTTAGACAGAGACGGTCATTTCGTGATTGACTTTGAAATGCGCGATGATTTGAGGGTTAAATTGTATGGGTATCATTCCCGATGCATTCATAGCGTGCATGCTCGACTTTGATTTGATAGTTAATAAAGGAATTTTACTGTGATTTACCGGTATATTTGAACAACCTACTTACGTTTTAGAATTTTGACTCAAACTCTGAAATATTTAAACAAGAAAGAAATAAGTTTCACTCAAAATTAAAATAATGAGGTGTTAATAAAAAGAAAGGTTTTGACTAACTGACGTACATTTAGGCGCAAGACTGAAAGCTGGAGGCGCCTTAACCCTTCACATCAGGGTGGAAAACGGTCAGCTCCCGAGGCTGAATCGTCACGTTACAACCCTCGACAGGTGTGGAGTTAAGCTACAAACACCAACATTTTTATTATGAATAAAATAATATTTTTATAACAAAATATTTAGTTAACGAAGTTAATTATACTTGTCGCAGCATCAGCACGGTGCTGCCCTCTATAATGCTAAAATTCATTCTTTTTTTTTTAATCTATTAAGAGCGTTTGCACACAGATTAGTTTTAAGCTAAATCGGAAACGTCAAGTGGTTGACATGACACTTGGGTGAGGTCGATGCCGCGTTGTCGGCTGTCAGTTTGAAGTTTCGTTTTGGCGGGAAACAGGAACGTCAATAAAACGTCAATCATGTCATGGAGGCATTCTGTTTTTGGCTGCGATAGTGAACGGACGTGCCTAATCTGACACGTGGTATCGAACTTGCCGCGTTACCGATTTAAAATCCGTTTTCATCTGCTAGGTTTTTGGATATTTTGTAACGATTGTTGGTTCATTGCTGAAATACAGGCTTGTGATTGTTCGAGAGACTATTATTTCGTGTTATCGTCGATGTCTGACCCTTCTGATAACGAGTTTAGCAATCATCCTCCGTTATCAGAAGTGGGATGCAACCGCAACGTCCCACATTGTAACGCTGAAAAGTGTGAAAACGAAACACGTGCTACGGGAAATAACGCGATCGAAGAAAAATGGCGCCAACTTATGGAGCAACAGAACCGTAATTTTATGGCTCTCGTTCAAACGATGCGGACGCCAACTTCGAGAAGTGATCTTCGTCTACCTGATTTTGATCCTGAGAAAAAGGATGTGGATGCACGTGCTTGGATCACAACCGCGGGCATGTGCGTAACCGACGAACATCAAGGTGCGATGCTGATGATTGCGCTTAGCCGTGCACTCAAAGGCGAAGCGTCTGCCTGGCTGTCATCCGTTTCTTTCCCCGGGATGACGTGGAGCGAATTTAAGGATCTGTTTGTGACAAGGTACAATACTCCTGAGACACCTGCATCTTTTCTGATCACTTTAAATAACAAAAAGCCAAAGGATGGCGAGTGTCTAGCCGCTTACGCTGCCACCCTCATGTCGTCATTGATGTCAAGATGGAATGGCCTATCTACGGAACAGATTGCGATTGCTACCGTGATGGCTCATGTTTCTAAATTCGAGCCACGCGCACAGCAGCTTGCTTTTACGACTGATATCAAGACCCGGAATCAGATGCAAAAGGAGTTGAAGGCTGTTTCCTTTCTTAAAAGGAATGCTCATAACTATAAGGACACCGAGGGCCCTGAAGCTAAAAGAAGCCGTCCCAATGAACCCAACGTTGTACCCAAATGTTTCAACTGTGGAAAACTTGGACACAAAGCGCCGTATTGCCGCATGAAGTTACAAGAGGACCGTCTAGGCCTGAAATCACCTCACTCTCACCAGGGCGGGAAGCCAGCCGGAAGATCTGATGCCATCACCTGCTTCCACTGCCGCGAGCTGGGCCACTTCGCATCCAGCTGCCCGAAGCGGAGCAAACCATCGAGTACCAGTACAGCGGGTGATTCTGGAAGGGAAAAGCGTGTCGACGTGTGCGTTGTCAACGCACCTACTGGAAGTCACTCCGGTGAGCTGTTTTCATTTAATTACGATTCGGGTGCAAAGCATCTGTTGAAAATAAGTTAAGTGGTAAGCGACTTTATGACAGTATTGACTTGACTTGACGGTGAACGAAGGGGCTGGACCTTCAACTAGTTTTAATTAGTTCAAACATAACTCATTTTTGTGACTGTTTATTCAATATAGTATGCAAGTCGCTCAGATTGTTTGCATCTACCATGCATTCGTAGTCGTAGGCGTAAATCGGGCTAGATTTCCCGTCGCATTGCGGCCACGCTTGTGAGTGGCATGCGTTTAGCTCGGAGATGTAAACGATCGCTGTTGGTTCGCCGGATAGAGGCGGTGTGTTGTGAAAGGGTACCGGATGGAGGTAGCCCATGAATGTGATACTGTGAGATATTGTTTTGAGTGATGACCGGATAGAGGTTGTCATTGGGTGCTGGATGGAAGCATCTGAATTGTAGAGTATTGCATACTACATTGATTACACTATCTATTTAGTTTGATTTGGAACGATTTGTCCAATGGGTTTTGTTAAATCTTTAGTGAATAGTTATTATGATTTGTTTACTTTCATTACTAATATTTCAGGAGTACCTAATGAATTTTGAGTTAGCAATGTTGTAATTCTGAATGAAGTTGTGGTATACAAAGTGTGGTATTACTAGACCTGACCCTTTTGGCCAGGAAGGCCGAGCAATTGAACATTTTACTGTTCAGATATTTTCTCTCTTTTCAGGAACTTCACTAGCGACCTCACACGAGGACGTGTGAAATGTCAAGATGGCCGTGTCGCAGCATCAGCACGGTGCTGCCCTCTATAATGCTAAAATTCATTCTTTTTTTTTAATCTATTAAGAGCGTTTGCACACAGATTAGTTTTAAGCTAAATCGGAAACGTCAAGTGGTTGACATGACACTTGGGTGAGGTCGATGCCGCGTTGTCGGCTGTCAGTTTGAAGTTTCGTTTTGGCGGGAAACAGGAACGTCAATAAAACGTCAATCATGTCATGGAGGCATTCTGTTTTTGGCTGCGATAGTGAACGGACGTGCCTAATCTGACACGTGGTATCGAACTTGCCGCGTTACCGATTTAAAATCCGTTTTCATCTGCTAGGTTTTTGGATATTTTGTAACGATTGTTGGTTCATTGCTGAAATACAGGCTTGTGATTGTTCGAGAGACTATTATTTCGTGTTATCGTCGATGTCTGACCCTTCTGATAACGAGTTTAGCAATCATCCTCCGTTATACTGAAATGGAAACGAAATTTTATACAAATTAAGCAAAACAAACTTTACGCTTGCAACAATAAAATGACAGTCAAAACAAAACTATTACGCCTAATTGAGCGCGCCAATATTTTTATTTTGAGCGCTGAAAAACTCGCACCATCGACAATACAAATGTCAGCGAAACGTCATCGTTAATGAAAACAAAAAGGGGGAACGGTTAAATTAACGCCTCCCCGTTTCGCAGCTATAACAATAACGTCGAACCACGTCGCATAGCGGGTTTAATTTACAAAACCATTATCGCGAACATACGAGCGACTTCTCGTCCTGCTGATAAATCCACTTATCAGTAACCTGTGAAGTCTCTCTTCGGTTGTGATAATGATTTTCATCGTGTAAATGGCAGCTTAAGGCTGGATCTGCGTAGGTATAAACACGCTGAGATTATCTGTAATGTCTGGCTTTATGTGTCTTTTTTATATTTTTCGACTAAATTTGTTTGTGAAATAAAATCTTCATTTTCGCACGTAATAATATAACGAAACGAGTTGTAGTCAAATGTAACCTAAATCTAATATTCATCCATAAATAACTAAGCGATACACCAATGTGTAGTTAATGCCGATGTTCAAAATTCGCCTCTTCCACGTGAAGTTTGTATTTATTTGAAACATTAAATCACAAGATTTAATATTATCATTACACTAACCAATCTCTGATCGATATTCTCAAACTTTTTGGTAAACATTCGTCTTTACACGCAATCAGCTTTTACTAGCATTTTCAGTTTTATTACGAGTGAAGTAAAGTCCACATTCGTTACGCAGGAGAGAGGTGGTTATGTCGATATTTACTTGGTGCCTGTCACTTATAACCTCTTCGATTTGATGTTGGCTTGCTCCCTTGGGGTGTACGCTGCTCGCTTTGGCCGGCCAAGTTTAAATTAATTCTCGATTGACACATCATATCTCGCCTATCGTGATTTTAAATATGTTCGAGACTGGTTCTAGATGCTTTGTTGTAAAATTGACATATTGTTGAGAAATATCGGTAGAAGTAAATCAGCGGGCTTACCGTCATCTATTAGCAACCATCATGCGTTTTTTTTTGCATTTTGTTTTTATTGAAGTTGTCACATTTTGACACACTTCACACTTTGGAGGCGACGATGGAGCGAAGACGTCACAAAACTTCCGTCAAAAAACAAGCTTACTTTACTGTTAAAGTAAGTACGAATCTCTATTCGTTGTGCGAAATAGCATGGTAAGATTGAAACAATACTGCGCCAAGAGATGGCGGTAGGCCCCCAGAGTAGGCGAACTAAAACTTATTTTGATATTAAAAACTAAAACGAATGTGTTGTAATAAAACCTTTTTTTGTGTCTGATTCTAATCAAAATACTAGCAAATGTAATTTTTAGGGTTCCATAGCCTAATGGCAAAAACGAAACCCTTATAGATTCGTCATGTCTGTCTGTCCGATGTATGTCACAGCCACTTTATTTCAAAACTATGAGGATTACACAGTTTAAACTAGGTAAGTAGATGTATTCTGTAAACTGCTTTTCGGTTTTTACACAAATATAAAAAAATATATATAAATTAAGGGGGGGCGCTCCCCATACATGGAACTGCATATAACATTTTTTTTTCATCAAACATATACCTACGTTGTGGTATCTAAAGATAGGTCTTTAAAATGACATTAGGTTTCTAAAACGGTTTTTTCTCAAAGTCAACCGTTTGAAAGATGTACACTCCCAAAGTGGTAAAATGTGTGCGTCCAAAATGTCCGTAAAAGGCTGGCTCATTTTAATGTTTTTACGTAGTTTTTACCACAAAATGTCCTTTAATCTATAAAGAATTACATTGCCAGAATATCTAAATTTGTTACTGATATTAAAACAGGACTGTTTGAAAATATTCTAATAAGTTCTTTAAAGTCGAAGTGACATTATGGGAAATAGTGAAGGCCTAGTGAAATTTTTCGCACATTGCACTCGCGGGTCAGTAATAATTTTGTGTACGAGGTATGTACAGTAGACGTACAAATAAATCTGAGAGCCGCACACATTCGTTGCGTGTCTCGGCCTGTTCAGATTTATGGACACCGAGTCGTATAACTCCATCCGAACTCCTAATATACGCGCATTAGTCTCCAGCACTCGTTGTGATGGATGTTTCTGGAAGATATGGAAAGAAGTTCGTTGGGTTTAAGCTAACGTGACTTATGTTGACTTATTGCTTCAGTAAATTAACTTAGGTACGTAAATTTAGCGTTGTAACTCGCTAAATTCTTATCGACATTGGAATATTTGCAGTCTTGTAAGAAAGTATACTGCGCTAGTTACTAGGACAAAAGCAAAATGAAATTTACTTCAACACCGCAATTAGTACGCACCAAGCAGAAATTTTTAATACGAAAAAAGGGTTGCAAATACGGGATTTAATTCGGAAAACGTAATTTATGCAGCGCTGCTGAATTCCGGCGTAGGTCATCGGTCGGTTTAATACATTGAAAAATTAAAACGACAAATTACAGCTCGCTCGCGGCGCCAAACGAAGTCTGCCAAACTTTACACTGCCAATGTACGAGTAAAGGCCACTTACCTATGTTTTTCATGCAAATTTCCAATTGACCGGTTGATATTCCGATTGGCTGAGTAAATTCGCAACAGATCGCATGCAACACTTAATTGACAAGTGAATCAAATGTGATGCACCACTGTTGGTGGCATAACATTTTTCACTCTGCAGTCGTCGTGTGTATTTGGACAATTTAAATTAAATAACTGAAATCTGGTGTTGGCGCGGCCTCATCGGACGAAAACTAGTTAATTAAAATGGTTTATTGAATGACATTTGGTTAATGTGTTGCGGTTGTTCAATCAATGTTTATTGTCTGTCGTTATTTTTAGCCATTTAAATTTGATTGATATTTATGAGACAATAAATCAGTATAAAACACGATTAACGAAGACTATTGCCTCTAACATTTGCTTACAATAATCACAGGTCAATAAATATACCTAGAATTTAATTTGTTCTTCTTTTCGAGTTGACGGTCACCTCAAATACGGGCAGCCCAAAAAGCCGCCACCACGATAGCTCGCTCGGAAGCCTTGTGCAGCTCCTCGTCCGTGCAGGTAGTCGGGCACGCAGGGCACCTAGTCATGTGTGGCATGGTCTGCTTAAGATGGCCGCAGATGCACTCAGTTTCTTGTTCGCAGATGTATCCCAACTTCGCAAGGCTCGCTTTAGCCCTTTCCACCCCAGTCCTAAGACGGTTAAGAGACTTCCAGATAGGCCAGCTGAGATCGTGACCCTCAGCCATTCTCTCTTTCAGAAGCCTAGAATTTATGAAGTCACTTCTAAAACCCCGTATCTTAGATCAAAAATAGTAAACAAAACACTAACTTACTTCGAATCGGAAAATCTCAAAAAATCTGCAAAAGCAAGTCCGTTCCACCGAGATAGAAATAAAAGACGTCAGTGACCGCACAATGTCCTATTTACCTATAGAGTGCAAACAGTCATTATAACTGCAATGGTCTCGATGTTACTAAAGACACTTCAAAAACCTCGTATAATAAAAAACAAAACACTATCTCCCTTCAATTCGGAAAATCTTAAAAGATCTCAACTTTGTCCCATCTAGAGAGAAACAAACGAAATCAGTGACCGTACATTGGTTTATTTACCTACAAGCTGCAAGCAGTCATGATAACTGATATGGTCTAGAAGTTACTAATTAAGTCACATTCAAAACCCCGTATCATATGAAAGTACCCGAAATAGTAAACAAAACACTATCTCACTTCAATTCAGAAAATCTCAAAGGTCTCAACTTTATCCCACCAAGAGAGAAACAAAAGCCATCAGTGACCGTACAATGGCCTATTTACCTACAAACTGCAAGCAGTCATGATAACTGTGGGTCTCTGGCGGGCACATAGAGTGCACCTGTTGCCCGACTTGAACTAAAATTTAGTGGCATACGTGATACGGGCTCTCACGACACTTGTATATAATTTTCGAGCGGTTTAACTGCGGGACGTTGGGATATGAGAAGGAATCGGGCTGCAATCATATATGATATGATACTCGTAGTAACCGGGGCTTTCCTTGTTTCTGTGGGAGTGCTAGTTTTGCCGTATTTGAAAATGTGAAGTATTTTTTTTTATTTTTTTTTATTTATTGACCAAAAGTATTACAAAATACACGAAATTTAATTTACACACCGCTACAAAAGCCGTTTCGGCTTTAACTGTGGCGGAGGAGTTCAGCAAATACAACATTTTTTTTAGAATTATTTAGAATGAATTCAGAACCTCTCGCCTATTGATGAGTAAAAAATAAATACTTAATCTAACGGTTATCCTGCATGTTAAATAGGTATAGAAACACCTAAAAAAGTCGTTGCCTCGTTATTACCTAGCTTTGCAACAGCAACCGGACAGCAACACACAGTGATAATTGCTTTACGCGTCACGTATCACCGTACGTCACGTAAATCACATTGCTGTTGCAACGATAGGTAATGACCACGCGGTCCTACGCTGCCCGCATCCAGCGTCTTCCCGCGACCTTCACCACATCGTCGGTCCACCTTTTCGGGAATCTATATTTTTTTTATAATATTTTATGTGTAAGAATTTAAACTTTCGCGTTCTATTATAATTTATAACTTATAAAACTTAACTTATATTATAACTTTTCGTGGCCGTTTACAGCCGAAACGTCAAGCTGTAAGTACATATAAATGTGCTACATAATAAATGTCGCGTTGAGCCCCGTTACTCTTGTTTACAAATATTTTATGTAATCATAAATATGAACTGGAAATCTGTAGGATGCTAGAATATTTTAACTATTACAGCTGTAATTGGATTTTTGAAGTTGTTAATAGTACTCTTATCATAATACTTACGAGGTTACAATGCTAGGTCGAACTTATGGAGTCTGTAAAATTAACAAGCAGACCATATAAAAACGACACGTTATTATTTTTGACCAAGCTCAATTTTTAATACTCTGATTTCGTTACTGCGACTGCAATATAGTAATTGGGCATTAATTACTTTGCGAATACGAAATATTACTCTTTCAAGCTCGATTTAAAATATATTAATACTCTTTTCATATATAATTATAATACACTGGCCATATTCGTACGTTGATATTGCCACAGATAAAAAAAATATTTCAACTTCATTATTTTGATTATTGGATATCATTCAGTTCTCTCAAAATTTAACTGTTACCTGCTGCTGAAATATATTTTAAAATTTAAATTAATACGTACTTTTTCAAATAGCTACAAAGAATAAATCTCTCCAAAATTTTATTAAAATAAAAATAAATTCAAAATATGAGAATCACCATAATTTACAGAAATATATTTTACAAACTATATAGCTACTTCCGCACTTTCCAGCGTCAGGGAGTCGTGACCAAGCAGTATTCTCACTCCTAAGCTTTTACGCCACGAAAAGAGAACTACTGATTAATTACAGAGTCACAAATTGCAAGTGACAAGCGAAAATAAATAAACTTATCGTTATGTTTTATTTAAAAAAAAAACTTAAGTTTTTGCCATTACCTTATGGACAGGCATTCAGAAAACATTCTAAAATAAAACGTTAAAAATGTTACATTTTATTTTATCATTAGAAAAAAGATGAAAAAAAGCGTGTCAATTGCAGAATTATAGTTAACGGTTTGTAACGATTATTAAAATTCTATATTCCGTAGGCAGTTACAAGTTAAACTAATTGTGTCAAACACTTCGAATGCTCCGTTTGAGTAAGCTATACGCTTTTAAAATGTACTTGTTCGCTTAACTCCATGTACATAATAAATTTAGTTTGGAACAAGTCGTACCCCGCATCTTAGCAAACCAAGTCACCGACGACCTAACGAGGTAACAATTTAAAAGGTTAAAACTCTGAAGCATTTCTCTATTTTGAAGTTAACAAGTTGTTTGAGTGTAACGCGTGGTAAGTGAACTTTTTTAACAAGGCTGTATGACTTTATTGTTTTAAATTACTTTGTTTTGATAGTGTCTGGAGTAAAAGACACAGGAGCTGTCCATACACTTCCTCTACTTTGAATTTCTTTACTTCGAATCAAATCTTAAGTTTGTCGTTAACACAAGAGAGTAATACACTTTTTTTATATAAAAATAATGATTACTTAGTGTTCAGTATTTAAGTATATACTATAATACAATTGAAATTATTAGAAGAAATAAAAAAAAAAAAAAATCAAACAAACAGTACCTATTGTTTTTACTGCGACCTCCGAGCTGTGTATTTCGATAACCAGACTATTGAATTTCATGCACTTGCATTATAATAAACAGTCTCACTCTATGAAGATAGCGTAGAATCACACCCGAATTCGAATATTTAGTTTACGGACCATAAAAACTAAATCGATAGGATACGGAGCACTACGTATGGGTATTCTGGATGAAATTTCCCCATGGCTTATGAAACGGGTTGGAAACGTAGACAGTAAAAGTTTCAGTGGATTGTTACATTGGAGCCAACTAAATAAAGGCTTTAGGTTTGCACTCGTTTCATGCGCGACGATTTTATAGCAGTCACGACCTCTGTGATTAGCGGGTCTACTTAAGGTTTTAAAAATAATTCAAATAATTAAGTAGTATTTTTAAAAAAACTGTAAAATAATTGTAAAGCTTTGACTAGCTATATTTGTACTAAAGCGATAATGTGCATCTAGTTGTAGCTATCATAAAATATAACTAACACTGGACGACAATAATAACAAAAGCCTAGTATTTAACTGATCACTAATCACTAACCAAGATATGCTGCATCAACTGCCGAACCCACTATGACCGAAGGAAGGATCAAGGCGACACCAATCACCGAGCGGACTCGTCATCTTGCCCCCGCGTGCGATTTATGTCTAGGCGTATCAAGGATCGGGTGGAATATGATCCAGCGGATTGAGCCGTGGTCTTGCACCCTCACAAAGCACTCCGCTCCCGATACAAACTTTTCTATCTCTTCTTTTCATTTTCTTTTCATTTCTATCTTTCTGTTTTTCCTTTCTTTTTATTACTCCGCCCTCTACCTTCCTTCCACCCTCCCATGTTCCCATATCCCGTTCTGTATGGAATCGCAGTTCGGAGTAGGACATAGTCGTGTCTCAATGAACATTCTGTTCTGTCAGTTTTTCAATCCCCTTTTCACCGTCTTTTTTTTCTGATTAAAAACCCAAAATAACTAAATTAATAGTCAATATAAAAAAACCTAACCTAACCTAATCTATAAAAATACCGATTTCACATAACACTGAAAAGCCCATCAAAAGAACTACACTTTCACTCCATGACAGATATCCTACATTTTCAGGTCTTGTGAAGCGCAAGCTATCATCATCGTCATCATTCTAAAAGCAAAACAATATGGAACCAGGGTCCATCCATATCTTTTCATTATTGACTTGACATAGCTTCGTAGTCCACAGTATGTGCGGCGCTCATTTTTTGTGACAGCCGCTTGCCGCTCTGCTTGTCGCTCGTCTAAACTTTGCGGCACAACCCTAACAGCAGTTTTATGTTGCATGAGCAAAATACGGCAGTAATTTCAACACGAGAAAATGTATATTATGTCGAATCCTGAGTCTCAATGCGGGTTCGGCCCTCAGGCTAGGAGGGTAGGCGCGACTCGAGTTTGTTACACAAAAATCCCGTTATGGCTGCCGTTGCTACAAATTACTTTCTTGTTAAGAGAAAAGAACAAGAGTTAGTTCGCACAAGACAAGGAAATAGACGTGAACTTTTTAAGTGTTCCGACGTTAACGTTATTCGGGGGTTTTTCTGTTTTAAAAATAATGGTTTGTTTTTATAGACTTTCGCTTAGAAAAGATGCCATTGAATTTCAAAATAAATGTGTATTTCCTTATAGTTAGTTACTAAATAGTAAGTTAAAATATTAGACTTGAAAATAACTTAAAGAAATTTAGTTCCTTAAGAGTTACTTATTGGATTCATATAAATAGTGTTTAACATAAGTATTTGATTGTGCTCACCTATAAATATAATATTAAATATATACATACTAGTACGATAAAGAACCTGTGAGACTGTACCCACAGTCAAACTACATATGTGGTTTTGTGGGACCCTACTTGTAATGTACGCTATTTAAATTGAAATAAATAATTCATTGATTAATTCATTCACAGATATAAGTTTAAATTGAAAGATGACAACTAAGCATTAAACAAATGTTTTAGAAAAATCTGTCTATAGTCTTTAATCAGTCAGGACTGCTAGTTAGAAAAGAAGCAACATGGATACATCATTTTAAACCCACGTGCTTTACTTAAAAAAATGTTACAAATAATTGCAACAATAAAAACGATAACATTTTAACATCCGTAGTTATCGCCGAATATGTCACAGATAAACAGAAAAGATGGGAAATCAACGATAATTTATAACCAAATCACAGAATCGAATATTTTTAATGATCTCTTTTGAAATCATGAGTTATTATTATTCAATGATATTTCCTCATAAGTCCCCGCAAATTATCAGCAATCATGTATTGTTACATAAACGTTTATAAACCATCCTATTGATAATTATAGGTCATTATTGTTAGCTACAAAGTAAACAGAGGTTAGTAAGTTACAATTTGCTAGCAGCACTATTTATAATTCATAATTACGCTGTTTAATGCTTATAAGCATACTGTCTTTCTTTCTAACTAGTTGTAGATATTAATCTATTAAATATTTTATAAATCGAAACTTTTCAGTTGTGTTATTGCAATCGCTCTCTATTTTTGAATATTTCTAAGTCTGATGAAAAAAACAACAGAGGTGTTTCTTGAATTTTTCGAAAATTACAATAGTTATTTGTTATGCAAGGCTGGAAAGTTGGTTATTAGCGGCGTGTTACCTCTATTGAAATCCGAGCAAGTGAAGGCTTCTAGGGTTGAATTCATAGATTGAATCCTGAGCGAAGCGAGGATTTCAAAGGTACAAGACGCTAAATGACATATTTTTAAGTATTACATTAAAAAAGTACTTTACCGCGCTAGGCCGCAGAAAGCGATTTTCTACGCGGAATCTGAATGACAAATCCTCTTTTTCCGAGCGTGTCAGGTGAAAAATATATTTTTTGGAGCCAAAGTAAATTACTAAATGGTAATGAAAAAAATTAAATATATATATGTAAACATACGCGGATAAGACGCAACATAAAGCGCTAACTTTAAAATACAATGTTCTTTCCAAATAAAATACGTAACAGTAATACCCATGATTAAAATATAAATCCTTTGAAAAATGCATAAAACATTCCGTCCAACAGAGGGAGAAAACAATTTCCGTACCGTTTCGAATTGTAAAAGTAATCAGTTGATATATTATTTGTCGCAGCAGCAGAATGATCTCCGCTGCGGCGGCAAACACACAATTTGTCCACGGCGTTAAATCGACCACAAACAGAACGCGTTTCGACGTCATTCACCTGTGGTCGTCCATGATAATGAGATGGGAGTACTATTCAACATATTAGGCTGATTGCTATTGTGCTGCCGTAATACGGAGACCACACCTGCCCGCATGCCACCCGATTGAAATTCGCCTATCCGGCGGAATTCAACGGAATTCAACGTGAATTCGCTAGTTTAAATGCAACGTTATCAAATCGATTCTGTTGATACAGTGTACGCTATTTAATTCTTTTTTCTTCTATGAGTTACTGATAATATCTCTGCCGGGTAAATGGCAAAAATAATTGACAAAACTGGTTGATTCACAATATTGACAAAAAAGCCGTAAAATATTTTGTTTTTTTACATTAAATAGGCTTACTCTTGGCCTCATTCTGAATCGTTAGATTAAGAAAAGGCCTAAGATGGAGCGAGCTTGCCTAGAAAAAGCCTATTCACTCGAGCATTAAATATACCAGGGTTGTAGACTCCCGGTCATACAGACGCAGGCAGGGAATTTCACTCCCTGGCTGTGCGCATAATAAAAGATGAGGAAAAGCGCTTTTTACGCAGACGTAGTTTATCAACCAGGTAAGGGTGATAGCATGCTGTTGGTCTGGATGTTTGGTGGTAAATAGGACCTGGCGGGATGAACTCATGTAGCTCAATAGCACACTCTCCGAAGTACAATCTGTAGAATACTGACAACGATACAACTCTTCGTCATACAACATATTAGCCTGATTGCTATTGTGCTGCCGTAATACGGAGACCACACCAGCCCGCATGCCGTCCGATTGAAATTCGTCTATCCGAGCTGTGGAATTCGACGTGAATTCGCGAGTTTCAATACAACGTTAACAAATCAATTCTATTGATTTGACGACCTGTTTGGCGAAGGGGTACTAAACCCGCTTTCTGCGCCAGAGGTCCTGGGTTCGATCCCCGGACAAGACAAATATTTGTGTGCATGAACATGTCTATTTGTCTTGGTCTGGGTGTTTAATATGTATATTATGTATGTATTGATACAATGTACCTATAATTTTTTTTACTGATAAATATCTCTGTCGGTTAAATGGCAAAAAAATTACAATGCTGGTTGGTTGACTAGATTGCCTTAAAAAAAATTAGTCGGAATATATTTTAAGTGCAATGATTTATAGAATTTCCATTGCATTAGTGCAATAATTCAAAGTCCATTTAAACGATGAGGGTACATTAAAATCGTATTTTATTTGCAGTAAGCCGCAAAAAGCCCATCAGTAAACGCGTTCATAGCGTGACTCGTTGTTTGGTGCGTCATTACTCAGGTGCGGTCAGCGAGGTAATGAGATAGGCCCAAGCCCGAGCTCCCATTGTCCAAACACCTGTAATGCTCAAAGGATAATATACGCTATTCATTTCTTCTTGCCGTGATACATATTTCTGGCAAGATTTATTTCCACAATACACAGAATTTGATATGAAAACTTTTTCGCGCACTTCATTTGTTTTAAAATTTAAACATTGCAAACTTTTTCAGAAAGAAGGAACGTAGGCAACTGTGAAGATCGCCCAAAATCCCAACAAAGAATAAAATAACTCGGCCCCCGTGCGCCAACATCGCCTTAATTCTGGCGACAGTAATATATTGGGGGCCATAAATAAAAGTAATTGTTCAAAGTGGCCAGGGATTTTTTTCCATAATTTTATTAAAGAAAAGTTGAGGACATTAAAGGTGCCGTTTGATATCGCTACCAACTTCAGCGATAACGCACAGTAGGATGACATAAAGAGATTTTGGCGGAAGTGAGCGTACTAAATTACCGGTATACCGTTCTTTAGGCGGTAAGTTTCGGTGTAATTAACTTGGCCTTAGTAATTAGGATGGTTAATAAATGGGTGCGTAGTAACTCGCTTTGTGATAATTATGCCAGGAATCCTTTAATATAACTAAAACAAGCGGAATATCTCGCGTTCAGGCGAACGTGTTAATACGATGGAGGTACTTCAGATATGCTTCGGGACAAAACTTATGCAATTCACTAGTTGTAGGTTAAGTTTCTTGTTAAACGTGTTTTGACATGAAGCACAGTTTAAGTACTTTGAATGTTTCTCGGTTTCATTAGTTGTCTTTAGTTAGATCGAGTTTGTTTTTTGAATAAAGCCTATTTATTACCTTATTTTATTGCGTTTTCATTTTTAGGTCAGTTTTTGACATTTGTATTGAAAAGTATATCTACATTGTCTGATAGTAATATTTTCATATTTTTTCCAAACTACGAATATTTGTTTACGCGGATAAAGGTAGCTTATAATCTTCTCCTTAGTAAAACAGTTCTAGAGATAACCCCGTTCAAATAAACTCTTGAGCGACTTCACCAACTGCAACATATTTTCGCTCTGTCACTTTTGACTTCAAACGTATGACTGAGAATGTCATTTTAAATATGTTTAGCCCTAAAAGTGTTTAGTGAGGTTGGTGAAAGTCGCCCTTAATCTTCATTATAATAGTAGTATATGATATAGTTAAGATATCGAACCTAACCACAGTCGATATTGGAAATAAGGTTGCGTACAGAGTCCCTTGGTACGACAGTCTGTGCGGAGAAATAATTATCAGGCGTGCAACATTCGTCCCGGGGGCGTCGATGTATGCTGACCACAAGCCAATAATAATATGGGAATTCACTTAAGAAAATTGTGTCGCTATCCATAAATAAGAATAAGTAGGAGGACTTTTTGAAGGTCCACCTGGCGAGCTAGCTACCACCATCATATCTAAGTCTGACGCAATAACAACAATGCCTTACGAAATCACTTGAAGTGATCAAGTGCGGTATTGTGGTCACTGTATAAGTTTAAGCTCTTTAATTTTGTATATTTTTATTACTTTGTGTTTGTTTGTTTTTATTTTGTCTTATGTTGTGTATTTTGCCAAATCGCGCACCAACGGGCCCTGCCAGAATACCAGCGTTGCCGGGACACATTTTTTGTCACGGCAACACGTGCTGAGGCAGGGATTTTCGATCTATAGAGTTTTCTCTATTCAGATCTATAGAGCAGGGATATTCGACCCTAAAGACTGTATTTTGCTTTTTTTTATTTATTTATTTTTACCTGCCTTTTTCTTTGTATTACTGTTTGCTTTTATCTTGTTTGTATGTGCATTTTTGCTGTATGGTCTTTTTGTGCGAATAAAAATCCGTCAGATAATCAGCCCTAGGGCCTCCTGCGATCGCCTATCTGCCTGCTGCTGCTTATTATAATGAGGTAACAAAAAATTTACGGTTTTCGCAATTTTTCCTTTATCTGTTTATAAGACGTTACTTCGTACCAAATTTCAAGATTCTAAGTTCACGGGAAGTACCCTGTAGGTTTTGATTCCCGTGCGAGTTTCGAAAATTTGCGGAAATCTGCGGCATAAACGGCTGTATCTTTTGATTGCTTTGGCTTAGAAGTTTGATTTTTTCACAGCTCTAAGAGACAGTAGACCTGAGTATTAGATATAAATTTCAGTTTGATACCTCGACGCGTTCCTGAGAAAAAAGATCTTGACAGACGGACGGACGGACGGACAACGAAGTGATCCTAAAAGGGTTCCCTTTTTTCCTTTTGAGGTACGGAACCCTAAAATTATCTAAATCATCTATATTCACATAAGATATATTATTTTTGTATTTTTTTTTTCATTTTATGTATGCTAGCTGAATTTATAAATTTTATTCGAGAATGACGAATAACATTACTTTTTAAAGTCTACATGGCGCTATTTTATTAAGCTTGGGGCTCAGTTTAAATAGTAAGAGAATTATACAAAAGCTCTGTTAACGATTTAAAACAAAAGAGTACTAAATCAACAGGTTTAAAATAAACATAACTTAATCCTTAACACAGTAAGTTTAAGTAGCGAGCCGAGTTGCATAAACTTATTAAAATAGTTTGTGGCGAGATCTTAAAGCGGTTTGGTCCTATTTACACCGTGCATGTAGACACCTAAGTTAGCTGCTACATTACTTAATAACACAATCATGTCAGATCTTCGCGAAGATTTAGTCTGTATTTGTCTTCTTTGCCTTAGAATCTAATTTGTATTCATGCAACACTTCTCAGATATATTATATTCACCTTACATGGATTAGGTAAGAAATGAAATTTACAATCATATTGTTAGAGCTAACTCCGATAATGTCTTTGTTTGTGTTACTGGATTTTGGAAGTTTTCGTGAAAAGATCTCTTAATAAGTTAAATGGGAAAATAAAGTCCATTTAAGTTATACCGTGAAAGCAAATAAGTGAATTTTATTAACATTACAATTTCATTGTTTATGGTCACAAAGGCAAAGTTTTTGCTTTATTCTTTAGAGGTTCGTGGAATTCAAACGTTGGAGTATGTTAATTAATTGAATAAGAAATAGTATGATTTTAACGTGAACATCTAAAGAATCTAATTGATTAAATTCAATAATAAAAATGCTGAATATATTTCACTATAATAGTTTATTGGATAGACATCGAGTTTTATCTATCAGGTCAAGCGTGTCTCTATATTTTTTTATTAATTAACTTTTGTAGCAGACATCAACCTACACCAAGTATTATTCAATTCTATGAACTAAACTTTTGTTATCCTAAACTTACTTAATGGTTGCTTAGAAAAGTTAAATTAATTTTCGATATCTAAATTCAACTCTAGTTAAACATCATGCAAATAAACAGATAAAAAATATTATAGGTATATTATAATCCGTATATAGTTTCGATCTATAATCTGACTTCAGCCTTATCATTACTACGATAAATAAATAAATATTTTCATACAATCAATCTGGCCCAAGTAAGTTTCACGAAGAACTTGTGTAATGGATCCTATAAAAACAAGGCGTATCCCCGTTGTTCATAAAAAGAAAAAAACTCTTTAAAAATACTCTATGCATAAGTCTTTAAAGAGTATTAACTCATAAAACATCCATTAACCGCAAATTATTTCCTTCAAGTGCTCAACCCATTGTTCCTTTTCACACAATTTTCCACTCATAACCAAAATGGATGACTTTTCAATTGGCACCACTTTATTTACCTACTTCGGTAGGAGCCAGTGAATGGTTTCCCACTATGTCATTTCCTGCTGTTACTTTTTTACCCATCCTTTAGCTTGCTTTAGGAAATGATTCGCTGAAACACACTCTTAATGTATATTGTGGGCGCGTCAGAGCCTTAATGCCCCATCGAGTATCGATTCAGCTTTCGATTTATTGGTATCCGTTCTTAAGGAGCTATTGTTGTTGATACCAAAGGAATTATTGGACGCGTTGTATTAAGGGATGGAATGCGTCCCTTTTACTACCGTATAGGCTTTTGTGTTTGTATTCAACGTGAGGTTGAATAATTATTACGGTCTTTGGGTTCTGTAGTTTAAAATCGGGTTTCTGATGCTTATATGGATGTGCTTTTAAATAGGAGGTGAAGAGCAATGTTTCATGATATGTGATAAATTGGAGATACTTTTTATTTAATTTACATTTATAAAAAAAAATACAGTTGATAAGTTCCAATATATTTAAAGAAGAAAATGTAAAATATTTGTAATTATAATGTCCAAACAATTTCACCATCAACACTGTTCACAATTCGCCTCGGGAAATATTATCACTCAAACAAATTAAGCCGAGAATTCGTAGCAGCAATTTTTTATTTTTACATTGCGGCTATGTATTCTAAATAAGTATTGCTACTCCGTCAAATACGATCAATTAATAAAATAATGTATTTTTTTTAACATGGTAAATATTTTTTATTATGAACAACCGGGAGACACTCTTAGCCTTCATCATACCCGATATTAAGTATTGTTAAGGCTGAAGATTGCAGCGCATACAAGAAAGTTATTCGAATTTCATTCTCAAATGTTGAGAAAAGATTAAATAGTTGTCAAAAGAGAAAACATAATGAATATTGTCCCAACCACAACTGCATCACAACTTTATAAGCCACAGCCGGGATCGAAAACATTTTATCAAACCAGTTTCCTCCTATTTTTCAAGTGTCGACGGAGGTGTGGAATAGATGATTACTATGCGGTCCCAGGAGCGAATCCCGCTTTATCCATGCATCAAGTAGTGATGCACTTTCCACCGCTGCACTCCTGGGAGTCTCAAATACCAACAGAGAAGCAACAGAGTCATCGCAGACTGTCGATATTGGTATTAACTTGTTTTTACATACGTTTAGTGAAGTATGAGGTGGTTACTAGTGACAGGGGTTTTGCATACAAATTGTCTTGATACGATTATTAATGGGTATTAAAATTTCTTCAGAGCAATAGTTTATTTTTGTAACGATTTAGTATAGCCACCGGTAAAATTGCATTAAGTAGTGATGCACTTTCCAACAACAGAGTCATCGCAGACTTTCGATATTGGCACTGACTTGCTTTTAAAAACGTATTTTGAGTAGAGTTTGAGGTGGAAATTAGTTGTAGGGGTTTTTCAAAGGAATTGTTTGATACGAATATAAGGTTTTTCGTCACATGCCCTACCACTACCACCAACCGTCAGAGATATTTAATCTATGTCGATTAAATGACGTCACAGATCTACTCTTGAACATTGCTCAATAGCACTTGGTAAAGTCCCAGGGAGCCTATTCTTGCTCTGCGACATTTTAAAATTGACATTTTTCTAGCCATATTTCTTTATGGATAATTTAGGTGTGCGGAATAGGTGATTACTTTGCGATCCCAGGGGCGAATCCCGCTTTCTCATCAGGATGAGGGTTCTCATCAAGTGGCAGGGGTTTTTCAAACGAATTGTACTGATTCGATTAGTTATAGGCCCTACCATCAGCTGTCAGCATAATATTAAAGTGGTGACGGAGATTTACTTGGTAGATAGCGCTATCTCGATTACAGTGTTATTTTAACCTTGCTTAATAGCAAAATTGATTTATCACTAACTGTATTTCTTTATTAGTAACTGTCTATATTTAGTAATTTTAAAACATATTTTTTTACGAAGCAAAGTAACATGAATATAGCTTGGGAATGGAATTGTATGATTATTATTTTTTTAGAAAAAGAAAACCTATATCTATGCAACATAATTATGAAATGATACCTTGATATCGTCAGATAATGGCGTATGTACTTACACAAAATATAAAATAAGTAAGTAGGTAATACATTTTTTTATATCCATGCATTCAGTCGGGGACGATGCACTTTCCACCGCCACTCCTGAGAGACAGTCTCGAATAGCATCAACAAAGTTATCGCCGTGTGTTGTATCGCATTAGGTGGGTATACATTATGCAAGTCATGTAATGAAGCTGTTGAGGATATGATGCAATTTTTCAAACAATGGAAAATAGGGAAAATTCGTACAATTTTTGAATTCAAAAATTCATAGTTTCGAAGGAGGCAAGAAAACATAATAAATAAATAAATATTAAAAATAAATTTCATACAATCACACTAATAAGGTATGTAGCCTATGTTAAGTTTGAAGAACTTGTGTTATGGATACTAGATAACGGATAAACATACTTTTATACTTTTTTTTAAATACGTACATAAAATAAATATTAAACATCCAAACCAAGACAAATAGACATGTTTATGCACACAAATATTTGTCTTGTCCGGGGATCGAACCCGGGACCTCTGGCGTAAAAGGCGGGTTTAGTACCCCTGTGCCAAACAGGTCGTCAAATAATAATAATAATTAAACAAGTTAATAGTTCAGATCGTTTATGCCTACATTATTTATTTATTTATTTATTTAGAAACAACAGCTTTTTTTTACAAAATCAATTAATGTAACTTATAATTATTAGACTCTTAAGCCAATTACAGAGTTTCGTGGCATTTTTAGAGGCTATACAGAATAAAGAAAACTAACAGTAAAAATCTAGTTATCTAATAGTGACAAATTGCAAATGTATTAAATTATTTCTTTAATTTGACTTGCATGCTTATACAATTTATGATCATGATAACTTGATCATAAACATATCTAAAATTAGCTTATAGTTAATGAATTACTTATATTCCAATTTTTATTCGAAAGCTACAAACAGACCGACAAATTAACTAATACAGACTTTAGCAAAATTATTTATTTATTATTATTTATCATTATTATTTATGAAAACCATATTATAAATAAGCGTATTATCATTATCGACTTATGAATTGATCATATGGTTTTTAACTGATTGAATATGTGAAAACTTTATAATCTTTGCAAATTTACCTGCAACTGCCATATGTTTTTAAATTAATCTTAATTATCTAGACCGTAACTTTAATAAACAAAATTTAAATATAAATTGCGGCAAGTCAAACCGCCGTATAAGCAATTCAGCATCATATTCCACAAGATTATTATGAACTGAATTAATTGAAATACACGTATTATTAACAGAGGCTCCTGGTTTCCCGTAAGATGCATCTAAACCCGGTGTATTCTGCCCTCTTGGGGGCAGCGTGCTACCACTTAGCACTTGGCAAATACACCCCACCAACCCCCATTCTGACTCCTATTTCCTACACTTAAAGGTCATTTTCTAATATACCACCGGTTCGAGTAAATTTGCACACTCTACACTGTCTGAGAGCTTTTTTTTTTTTTTTTTTTTTCTTTTCCTCTCGCCGCCGTAAGTCATGGGGGCCCATTTTTTGTATTCTCCCCTGTGACCGGCATCCTGCCCATCTATCTGAGCCACCTCCCGGTGCTGGTTTCACTACAGTGACAGGAGATGCGCGTAGCGGCGCCTCCGTCCACCCACCCGCCTTCGTCGGACCCGATCCGCATGGACATCCTGTTCACGCGCCCGCTCCGCTGCCTCCTTCTGCGAGATGACGTCCTCGCAAAAGGAGACTGCCGCCTTCCAGGATCTGTCGCTGGCCAACATGGCTCTTGCCATGCTGGGCAGCGAGAGATCTCTCCCTATCTCCGCAACCAGAGCGCGGCGCTGCGAAGCCCAGGCGGGGCACACCTCAAGGGTATGTTGCGCACTGTCCTCCGAAGCGCCGCACTCGTGGCACCGTGGGGTCGCTTCCCTCCCAATTCGAAACAGGTACTTACCAAAGCACCCGTGCCCGGTAAGCACCTGTGTCAATCTGTAGGTCAGCGACCCAAACTCACGGTTGCACCATTCTTTCAGATTGGGACGGATCGCCTCCAAAGTCCTCCTCGCGACTGTATCCGTCTGGAGTTCCCTTGTCCACTCTGTCATCAGCGACTCCTCGGCCCTCCTCCTTGATGCTGCCAACTCTATAGGAGCCGGCCGGTCTCCTCTTTGCGCCGCGGCGCGTCGCTCGTGGTAGGCCTCCTTGAGCACTTGAGAGTCTAGCTCCCAAGGAGGCATGCCCGACAAGACACAAGCTGCCGTATGGGATACCGTCCGGTATCCTCGTATAAATTTGGTGGCTATCGCCCTTTGAGGCCTCCGAAGAATCCGCCTGTTCATAGCGCTGAGACGATCTGCCCAAACTGGTGCCCCATACAGAGCCATGCTGCGTAACACCCCTGCGTACAGCCTGCGGCAGCTCGCACCCGGTCCACCAAGGTTGGGGAGGAGACGCCCCAGTGCTCCAGCCGCCTTTGTGAGTCTAGGCGCCAGTTGTTTGAAGTGCTCTTCAAACTTCCAGCGCCCGTCAAGAACCAGCCCAAGGTACTTAATACTGGGCTTCAAGGGAACCGTTGCCCCATCCACCACTATCGCCGCCCCTGCCGGAGGTCCCCTCCGACGACTATGCAGGAGAATGGCCTCAGTCTTTTCAATGGCCACATTGAGGCCCAGCATTCGGATGCGCTCTATAACCAGGGACGCACCAATACCCGCCAATCTACTGGCTTCTTCGAAGGTCTTACCCCGAGCGGTGACCATCGTGTCATCAGCATAACAAAAAACGTTTATCCGGGGCAGTAGTACCCCACGCAGAACCCAGTCATACCCTATGTTCCACAGGAGCGGCCCCAACACCGACCCCTGTGGAACACCACAAACCATATCCCGCTCGACTAATCGACCATCGCTGGACGGGTACAAAACCTTTCTGCCCTCCAAGTAACTTTCTAGCACGCGTATAAGGTATGGTGGCAGCCCGTGAAACCGCAGACCCTCCTTTATCACGGCGAAGGGAAGAGTGTTAAACGCATTGCGGATGTCCAATGCCACCGCAACCACTACTTCCCTGCATTCCTTGGCCCTATCTGACAACTGCCTGAGTGCCAAGATGGCGTCGACGGTTGACCGTTTCCTTCGGAATCCGTACTGGTTCTCCGTTAGATTTGGGCCCACCGCTTCTAAGTGCTGGACGACTCTGTCCGCAATAATGCGTTCAAACATTTTCGGCACTTCGCCCATTAACACTACAGGACGATAAGCCGATGGAGAATCAGTCGGTCTTCCTTCTTTCTGTAAAAGGCAAAGTCGTCCTCGTTTCCAGGCTTCGGGGAACTTTCCGGACTCCAGGCAGTCACTAAATATCGCCCGTACAATTTCCCCAAGGTGCTTTAGCACTGGGGGAAGCACCTGCCTAGGTATCCCATCTGGTCCGGGAGCCTTCTTTTTGCCAGATAACCGTTCAATCACCACTTCCATCTCTGCCTCTGTCACCGGTGTGAATCCAGGATCGGCTGCCAGCGGTTCCTGAGGGGGGAGCAAAGGTGCCGTCAATGGAGCCTGGTTGGGAAACAGGCCTGCAACCACCCTGTTCAAAAGTTCTGGATCCATCGTTTCCAGCGGGGGCGGTTGATGTTGAAGCTTGCTCCGCACCATCCGGAAGGGACGCCCCCACGGATCTCTGTCCAGACTAGCCAGGAACTCGTCCCACGCCCGAGACTTTGCCGCCGCAATGCTGGACTCAAATTCCGCCTTAATCTCCCTATATGCCACTGAAAGCCTGTCCTCCTCTTCTGGTCTTCTTCTGCGGAGCCTTCTGCACCGTTGAAGTGCACGCCTAGCTCTCAAATTGGCGGCTCGAAGGGACTCCAACTCTTCGGACCACCAATATACCTGCGACTTCTCCGGCGGGCCATATGCCCTAGACATGGCCGCGTCGCACACCACTGTAAGGGAGCGAGTGAGCTGGCTGACCCGGCTCTCAATATCGAGCGCCTCCACATGTGCTTCAATACACCAGGCCTGGACAATCGCCGCCTCCTCCGCCAGATCTTTATTAAGCTTGGTGGTCGCCCATCGTGGGAAATGGCGAGCCGCCGAACGTTGGACGGCAGCCGACCTATCCGCCCAAAGTGAGACACTGTATCGTATATATCTATGATCTGACAGGGTTAACGGCGCCGTCAGAACGGTCCATCCAGCCACTCTGGGTGCCAGGACGGGACTGGCAAACGTAAGGTCCACCCTGGATCCCCCGTTATGCCTGACACAGGTAAATGTAGTACCCCGGTTCAAAACCAACAAACCTTCCGAGGTAGCCCAGTCCAGTATCACCCAACCCTTTCTATCAGTGACAGGGGAGCCCCAAGCAGCATGCTTGGCATTGAAATCCCCCGCCACCAACACCGGCATAGGCGCCAGCCGTCGAACCACTCCGCACAAAACGTTTAACCAGCGTTCCAACTCGTCAACAGACCGATTTGGGGAGAAGTAAACGCTTAGAATAGCAATTTCTCCCCAGATTGCGGACACGTATCCCGGTCCTCTCTCCTTAATCGAGAGAGGAGAGGAGTAGGCAACCCTTATCGGTGCCAATATGGCGGCAGATCCGTCCTCGTCCCCCACCCAGTTGTTGCGCTTAGGCACGTAATAGGGCTCTGCTATAATTAGTAGGTCCGAACTATATTCCATTGCCTGTTGCATCAGGAGATCCTGAGCAGCAGCACAGTGGTTAATATTAGCCTGTAGAAAACTGAGAGGGCGTCCAGACATTAAGATGTTGACTCAGTTACCTCCATGGCATTTCTTGCCCCTACAACAGCCCCCCTGAAATGAGAGAGTGGCTTCGGTTTAACTGTCGGCGGAGTGCAGCTCTTTCCCCCCATCACGTGCCCATGAGGCAACTTCGCTGCCAGACATACAGCACACTTTGGCTCAGCGGTACAGTTCGCCGCCCTGTGGCCAATTACCCCACACCTGTAGCACATGTCAGAGCGGTCTACATCTAACGGACACAACTGACGCGTATGTCCCGTTGACATACATTTGAAACAGCGCATTGGAGAGCGCTGTCTGAGAGCTGCGCTTCAAAAGCTTTGCCAGTATTAGAATGCCTCGACATGAACAAAAATAGCAAATCAAAAGCGATTTGGAATTCCATTCAACGGGAAATACTAAAAATATTAACTCTAAAACGTTGCCGCAAAAGATATAATTTTTATTTCGATACCTGACATTGTGCGACGTAACAGTTACTTTCCTAATTTATGATGTCAATATACTAGGAAATGACACAAACAAACAATCGGAGGAAGAAATAAAAAGATATGATAGTAGGTAGAGGGTTAACTTTTAAAACGTAACATGACATGCCCCTTTTTGGGTTATAAAGAATTTATGGTATGCGGAGTAAACGATCAGCATTTATGATTCACGCGATAGACACCTTTGTATGAGGTAGGCTGGTGTTATGTGTAAAAAAGGTGAAAATTTTCAGGGTAACAAGTGCGCATTCGAAGAAATGTGTCCCATAGGCGCAAAAGGTGGCGACAACCAAATGGAATGCGCCCCGTCGAGATTTGTCGAGCTAGTTTCTTTTTTGTTTAATATTTATGAATTTGTCGCTCACGTATCGAGTTTTACCTTTCCGTAATGGCATTTGCTTCGAGCTCCGTTGACACTTCGAATGGTAAACGAAGGCGAACGCCCTTGGATATGGCTTGTTGATTATGGGTCGCATGTGTTTTGTTTCTTGTGACGTCATTCCTATCACGTCAAAGGCGACTTATTGGAAATTAAACTGGTTACGCATGTTTGTAAGTTGTAGTTCATACAGTTTTTATTATTGTACACCTGTTTTAGTACGATATTTCCTTGACTTTTCGGTAGTTTAGCAATCGTATGTACAGTCACGAGCAAAAATATGTAAACAGTATCTAAATGATTATTACATTAAAACACAGGAAAGAAAGCTCTCTGTGTCCACAAAAATGTCATTCAAGGTTGTTAAGGATGAGTTGCACCCGTTAAGTATAATCGATCTTTAGTTGTCAAAGTTGTCAAACCCTATACATTTTTCCACCGTTAAAGTTAGATGGTGCAATCCACCCTTGGTGTTTTTTTATTATTGTACGTGACTGTGTATTGCTCAGGATGTTCCGCTTTATTTTGGAATAAATTAAACTTTAAGTGCGATCTATCATAAGCATTTGATTATATTTAAACCCGTTTTTCTATGCTATGCACTTGATTAATTTTAGTTTTCAGTTTAAGCAGTCCTAATATATCGGCAAAAATAATGAAAATAAACCATAGCTCAAATACTATTCATTGTTCTTGCAAACATTACTAAGCCATAAATAAAATAAAAAACAATGGAAATTTAGGAGGGGACACCGTTAATTATTTTTTAACAGGCAAAAGAACATAAATAATGGTAAAGGGTTGCTATTAAACGCATTATTCACGCATATTTAATGTACTGAAAAGGCTTAAAGGTTTTATTTTATTATTTTCACATATTCAACAGCTTTATACAAAAATCGTCGTTTGAATTAAGTCCCCATTCGGTGTATGATTTATTTATCCAGTTTTATAAAGAGTTTAAGGTAAGCACGCAATTATTGATAGCATTTCCCTGTATAAGGCTTGAATCATACCTAAAAACGCAAACGAGCGTTTGCACTGCTTTGTCACATTTTAATGACTTAAAAATACAAAAAAGTGTATTTACTAATTAAACACTGATTATTTCTGGGATTGAAGTTCTCGTGAACATAATGTAAACATTAATCAAGCCATTAAAATTTAACGAACATTTGATTTCGACAATAGCAACAGTTTAAATAACCTTAAACAATTGCTTTGGATAAATATTAAAATACAGCGAGGTTTGAACGAAAATAAAGCATACTTTTCATTCACAATATTTTTACATACCTAATACAAAATAATGTTTGATTAGTGAGAAATCGTAAATAATTCAGCCGCTAAGATATGGGGCTCGCACAGGGCCTGTCCTCACTGGCTGGCCCCGAAAAATAGATAATAAAATGTATTGAAATGGCAGTGGGCCGGCTTATCCGGTTGAAAGTCAATGAATATTTGATTTCAATTTTTTTGCCGACGTCGCCGTGAAGTATTCGCGCCATACCTAATTTGATTTTCGCCATTCCGCCCGTTCGCAGGGGCAGTTTGCATTCATATTCAGTTCGAATACGCGTTTGGGTTGCTTCTTGCCCGAGTTTGATACAAATAAACAGCGGATATTTTTACATTTCTTGCTAGGATAACCCGACCCAACTGATTACGTCTCGGGATAATAACCAGTCGGTGATATTAGGGTGGGCTTAAGGAATATTTATATTAGATTATTGCTTATAGTCGTATACGTATTACGATTGAAGCACATCAAAATCTGATAGGGAAAATTAATACGGACTACGAAGAATGGGGCATTGTGAATCAAGGTATACCAGTGGTAATAGTTATGATTGCCTTAGAAAGATTTTTTGACCATCAATGGTCAAAAAGGGCAAATAACGTAATATTTTGACAATAGCGTTGATGGCCTACTGTTATTTCTTTTGTTTTGTAATAATTAATCATATTGTGGGCTCTATACAATGCAAAACAAAATGTAACAAGGTAGCTCTCACGGGTGGTAATTACGAGCTGAGGGATTCCAAAATATCATCCGAATGACAAGCAAAGGGCACGAAAGTTGGAAGTGGATTGCCGCGGGCGTGATTTACAATCTTATTCGGACAGGAGAGGAGTGTTTTTTCCTTGGCCACTATGTAACAGGATTCGTTTTTGCGAACTTGCACAAAATGACGGCGCAACGATATTTCACCGAGCCTGAATATTTGGGTCAACCTGTTTTTGTGTAATGGGGATTACAAAAGCAAATTTAACATTGTATTCGTTGTAACTGTTGCGGAACCTTCGTCGGCGGAAAAAGATGACCCTTCTTGATACGATTTTCGTGGGTTTAATTAAAATCTTACGCGTTGTGCTAATGAAAGATGCTGATTGCGTAGACCCTCGGGACACAATTTTAACACGCTCCATCGCGTCACTATAATTGCGCTATCAGGAGAAATCTACAAATTGATTGAAGCATTTAAAAATAATTGAAATGGTAAATGGACAACCTTTTTTGTCTGTTTAACCAATACTCTTTCATTTTTCAATGTAATAGATTTCTTACCGGATATTTGAAGGAGAATATTCAAATATACAACGATAGATTTTTCCATCAAAATTGTACTTTGCAAGATTTTGTAACTAAAAATGATTACCCAATAGGAAAATTAAAGTAACAACAATAAAAACATTCACTTGGAATACCGTGCAGTAAACTGTACTACTTTCTTATTACACATCGGAGGAAAATAAATTTTTCTTCCAGCTCCGTTTTTTTATTTGCCTCAGTTATTCCAAATTGAAAGTAGGAGAATTACAAACGAACTTTCCCTTTCGCCGTGTACAAAATCTTCACGAGAAAACCATATATTTTATTCGGGTGTCGATTTGTTATTTATTAGTCGGGAATAGTCGTAACACGAGGGAGGGAGCACAATACCGAAAACGGTGGACTTATTTAGTGCGATACCACGTTGGAAGTCCGTTTCGCTTCAGTTCGCGACGCACGACGACCAGCGTTACTTGATCCCCTACTTTGGCGAATGTCTGTTGACAGATAGGAGCGTTTACAGACTGTGACATGTCAACGTCTCCTGGCCGGGTACCATCGAGGGTCGCGCTTGTGTTTATCCGTTGGTAGTTAACCGGCGACGCGCGACTTTGTGGCGAATACGCCCGAAGAAATGAGGCGAGACGTGAACAAAAATGATATGTTTCCGTGTGTAACATGCAAGCCTTTGGAACTTCGTCTAGTTGGGAAAAACAAGGTGACACGGCATCGTTCGTGCGTGTTTTCAAGTCACGGCCGGCCGAGCACAGATTGATGTTATTACTTCAAAATGTCACGTATTGATTGATGCGCAAATCGTATCGGATACAATATAATTTTCCATTGGAGTTGGGTATTTGGTTTTCCAGCGATTTCGGTAGTCATGACGCAATACTAATAGCCAAATATTTTATTTTAGTCAAACAGTAACCTTTAAGAGGTATCAGCACGCAATCGAAACGTTTACTAACAATGCTTATGGACTTATGATGGACTACCTACACCTTCAGAAATTATTTCATTTATTTAGGTCAACTACCTACAACTTAGGTTTTGAGTAATATTTGGATTTCAACTACACGCTACTTGTGGATTGGCTTATATGCTAGGACTCACCTCTGTGCCTATTGGTTTGTTTGTCGAACATTAACATGGCGTCCTCAATCTGCAACAAGAGAAAGACATAAAATATACTTCAAATCCCGAAAAGATCGCGAGGAAAAATAGCGAAAAACAAGGGCGTCGTGCGCGATTTGAGCCCCGCCCCGGCAATAAAACACTCCGGCGCTGTAATAACGAATAAGCACCGGTACAGAGTAAACCACACGCTGCAAATAAACTTTGATAAGCGGGGGCGAGCAGGTAATAACGTATTCATAGAGAAATAAATGGAAAGTCGGCGTTAGGACACGAACAATACGCGCGCCGGAGATGCGCTGTCACCCCTTGCCCGCAGCGGACCGAATGTGCCCGCCGAGGAGTTTAAAAAACGTGATAAATCTGAGCGAAATTGCAACCTGAATATTTATGGTGAGCGGAGTGACGGGGGGGTTAATCACGAATTAAGTTTTCAGATACGTCATGCGGAGAAGTGACCCGCGTTGAAAAATGTGCGTGTGTATAGGAGCGGGCAGCTGGCAGCTTTGGACGTCGGGGCCCGGGGGTCCGTCTCGGCGCCGGGCGATCCCCAGGGCGACATTATGCGGAAGGTCGGCGCGCACTCCCGATGATCGATGCCGAATACCCGTAACAGGTGACCTTTCGTTGAATTATTCGTACCCGTAGAAAACGTTTGTTTAGTGGTGATTTGTTTAAGTGGGAATTGGCGCGGTTTCGCTGGACAGCGGGTGCAAACCTTTTCGTTATCAAAAGGAATAGGATGGTGTTATTTATTTATTATTTTTAAAGTTAGTTTGTACACTCTGTGGACCGTGATTTTATCTTGGAAGAAGACAACAACTAAAAACTATTAGCTCTTCTATCATTCAGTAACACCTGCCGCTAATCTCTTAATTCATTAAACTTAGAGTTGACGTCTCAAATTCCCAACTGAAATACTGCTCATAAAAGAATATTAAGATTAGAAGGTCGCATGATTTTGTTACCAACAAATTTAATTTGTAGTCGATTTCATTGTTACTGTCAGCAGTCTTTGAGAGCTGACAGAGAATAATTTGTGGTACGAAATTTTCATTGGGAAGAACTTAGTAGGATTTACTAAGTTTATTCTTGTACCCGATTTGGGGCATCAAAATATGTCTAATAGAAGTCCGTTGGAAGTAGTAATTTATGAAGTTTTATTATGAAGCTCCAGATAATATTTCATAAGGTAATCGATGGGCTATTGTCTGTCTAAATAAGGGAGGCAACCGAAAAATCAGTCATAATCTAACAGATATCTTGCGACGTTTGTGACCTAATGCGGTATTGTTACGGGCAATTTGTGAGGTCTATATCGTCATTACCTTCCCGCGCATTGTAATCGGGGAGTGCGACAAGGACAGATATAGGGGGCACTCCCTGGGGCGACGTTACGGCAAAACCGAAGTCGGTTCACTGATCAATGTCGAACCTCCGAGGTGTCCTTTGAGTTTAAGTTGCCGTGATCACTTATATTATGCTTTGTTGGATTTAAATCTGATATGTTTTGCTTTTTTTTTTATAAATGATCATTTAGATTTGGTTATTAAATATTATGTTAAATAATCTGTTATTTGCATACAATTTAAACAAAATAGTTAATATACTTTTATTTCAACGAATTTACTAACAATGTCGAATCCTTTAAGTTTAAGTTGCTGTAATCACTTATATTAGTTTAACTATTCCTTAGTAGTAAAGAAGGTTATGTTCCGGGGACAAAATTATTTTCCTTATCTGTATATCCCAAATACAATAAAATCAAATCTCCTTGCTTAAATCATAGAACGCAAAAAATAAGATATTTCCAAAGAAACGATGGGCTAAATTAAAAATAAATCACTCTCTGAAACTATGAAAATAATATAAACTATGAAAATTTAAAAATGAAACAAATGAAGTTCTTTTTAGAGGAACAAGCCCCTTCATTTGTTTCATTTTCAAATTTTCATAAAAGTTAACATCTCACACCTAAAGTCCCACAAGAAGGATAGTCAGAGACTATGGATCCCCGCTTTCCTCTATCCTGACATGACTCTTTTGGATATTGGCCTTCGAATTTTTTTATACGAGTATTAATAATTGTTATAAACGGTAACAAACAAATAAATAGAGCTACTATCGCTACAACAACAGAACGGACAAAGTCAAGCGTAACAAGGACATTTATGAACACACGAGGCGTGAGTGACTATCCTAATTCCCCTCTTAATATTCGGACGATGTGTAGCGCCCTCTTGTGGGATTCTCGGGAACTTTGCTAATTCCAAGCCGACCAGTATTTTTCACGAAAGTCAGCAAAATTGGAGACTGTACGCGTTGCCAGGAATTTTTATAGTTGACTACGTATATCGGGAGAGTGAAACAAGTTTTTATTGTTCGACAAAGTTATGGGGGATGAGGCGTTATTTGTCTTTCGTAAAAGAGGCCGCCTTTGGAATTGTTTACGACTTTACGATAAGTCTTCGTTATATGATACATAAAATTATTGGTGATTGGGTCGAAGGTGAATTATTAATAATATAAGAAATGGAAGCTATTATTCTATGTGAGTGTAAATAGCAGTTTATCGACTTCGGTCTTTTCCTATTTTTTTGGACAACTGTGTATTGAAAAAAGTGTAAAGTATTGTAATCCATTGTATAGTCCCCATAGTTACAAGTTTAGCTTGGTTTTGGTGCTAAATAGTGTGATGTTAAAAAAATCCTAATAATGAAAGCAATAAATGAACTAAATAACCTCATAACATAACTAACATACGTTATGAAAAGACTGCAAAAACCTTGTACAAATGATCAAAACAAAACACGTACGCACCAACCAAAATAGACAGTACGCTTTGACACCAGCAAAGACACACTTGCCCAGACTACACGATTTTTTCCTACCGCCGTAAGTCATAGTCGTATCATTATTAAGTATTTTAAACGTTAACAAAAGACTGCGAAAACCCTGCACAGCTGATCAAAACAAAACACGTACACTCCAACCGAAACGGGCAGTCCGCTTTGACGCCAGCAAAGACACACTTGCAGAGAGTACACGATTTTTTCCCACCGTCCTAAGTCGTGGCATTATTAAGTATTTCATTTAAGGGGAGACACTCCGCCCCCGGAGATACCTGTCGCCGTAATTCGCTACGTGTACGTATTCTCAGACAACCGTTTATTTTTTACTTTCACAGATTTAATGCAGCTTAGCTTTAAGTAGATCTTAATGTTATTGTTTTAGAGACGGTGGTTTTGAATTAAACTTTGCTAACGGTAATGTTTTCTCTTTGTGCTATGAGACTCGTATTTTATCTCAAAACTTTTACATTTAGAAGTCATCTTTAAGCGACGAAAATATGAGTGAGATTTTTTATTATCTCCTTAGTCGATACCGCTCTCGTGTAAGTTTAACCATGATTTTACGACCGCCGAAAAGGAACTTCATTTAAAATAGAATTTGATCTTTGAAGAATAAAGCGCAGTCACACGTAAGGGTTGGACTTATAATACATGACCTTTCTTGATCTTACCCATCAGATTTCTATTATTTACTTTATTTTATCTTAGAATAAATTGTCGGACACATTCTTTTTATTTGAAAGTAGACAGAGTTATGAAATACAAAAAAGGTAATAAGGATTTTCTGGCAATGCTTTTTGCAATAGTGTGCTTGTGGCAATGGCTTTAGTGTTTTATCATTACGATTACTAAGTATATAAAATTCTTAGTTATAATATATAAAAACGAGCAGACATTATATTGAACCTTATTCAAACCAAAATATATAACGTGGTTAGAATACCTTTATATTTGAACTCAATAAAGTGTCTTTTATTCCTCTATATTGGGATAGTTGGACTCGTGTTAAAAGTATATATTTCATGTTTAGTTCTACTATGTCGGCTTTTCTGTCAGTGTTGACTCATCTTGAATTATCGTTACAAAATTTACGTAAGTAACCAAATTACAAAACAATGTATCATTGCTTAACACCAACTTCCAAAACTTCCATCTTTCATTGTACCAGTTATTTGAACTGTCGGTCGGCCTCGCAACTACGCCGCTGCGGTTACTTCAACAGTTTCGAAGTGGTTTCAAAATGGTTGCGAACCAGCAATGGTCAGCCTCACGTCTGTCAAACTGCGACTTGTGTTCTTGATAGTTTTGGAGTTTGTTGGTGTTGTAAATGAATATTTTTAAAGGCCACTTCTATTACATAAAATGTGGCGCTTCAAATAACCTTTGAAATGTTCATGGTCACAGTCATTACATTTATTTAAAGAACAGGATTTTTAATTGTATTAAAACCGTTTTCTCATCCATAGATTATTTCAGTTATACCCATTTTGAAAATATGCTTTAATAAGCACATTTTAATATCTTCCGGCACTCACCATAGAATTAAAAAAACTTTTATAAATATTTTACACTAAAATAAATACGGTGTAAAATATAGTGCACTTAAATGCGTAAAAGTTGTGTTTTTCTTATGCTTCAATGTTACTCAGTATAATAATTACATTGACACATTAAGCAGCAAAACTGAAAATACTGGAACAGCCTGAGTTCATACACTGGCAAATAGGAATGTAACCAAAAAAAGAAATACTGTTGATATTATTTTTTTCTCAAACATGCTTGGAAATTTGACCAATATTTTGACAACCTTCTCCGTGATAAATCGAAATTGCTGTACTGGCCAAATACATGCGAGCAGCGGCCGGCAAAAGTTGTATGAAAATCCATATCTGTCGTGGTTTAGCGGCCAAATAAATTACATAGTAAACTCATATCTGTCGTGTAATTGAAAACAATGAAACGATCTTAAACATGGCAACAAAGGAGGTCACTTATCAAAGGTTTTATTTAAATTTCGAACTGGCTTGCAAATAAAAATATGTTTATTAAAAAAAATACTTTAACGCGGGAATCTACTATCTAAGTAAAAAGTTCTGCCTAGGTACTACTTAGTTTTAATTTCCGCGCATTATTTGAGAAAAGTACTATACAAGCCTTAGCCACAACTAGGCATTGATGGACTTACGTATTTACCCGTTCGGCCGTTAATGCCTCTTTTGCTAGCTGCTGCAGTAATGTATTATTTTCTTAATTTTATAATGCTGATTGTTCGCAAAATAAAAACACCGTTGTCTCCAGCGATAATTTCTAACACAATCCCACAAGTCTATTAATCAACCTAAACTTTACCTTTTACATTGGGACAACCTCTATTATTAAAGTAGGTTGAAAATAAATTACTTAACAAAACCCTTTTTGTATTATTTTAATAAGAGCCTACTTACATTTTTAAATGTACTTAATCATTTAATGTGTTTTTGCGTAAGTTAATAGGTACTAAGTCTGAGCTAAAGCAGTCTATCACAACACATCAAATAACAATTTACGATAAAAAGTTTAAACAGCGCCGCCGTGATAATGATCTTGCAATTTGGTTTTATTACCAATATCAGAACAATTTTGCAATGAAAAAGGTCGTTTAAAAAAGGATTGTCGTTAACTTGTATGAGAAAAAATTAAAGCGATTACATGCAAATAACGAAATTAAGATAATACAGTATCAATTTAAGAGCCGCAGTTTTATTTTCTACTCGTATGACTGTTTTAAACTGTGCTTATTTATATTATAAGGAATAATTATATTATTATTGACGACCTCCGTGGTAGAGTGGTACGTACACCGTTCAAGGTGTCGCGTACTCGAAGATCCCGGGTAAGGTCGAATCCCGGTAGGGGCAAATGTATGTATTATTTATACGACCATTTGTACCTGAGTCATTTCTTTTCTCAAACATGCTTGGAAATATGAGCATTATTTTGACAACCTTCTTCGAGATAAATCGATATTGCTGTATGACATAACATGCGAGCAGCGGCCGGCAAAAAAATTATGAAAATCCATATCTGTCGTGTTTAGCGGCCAAATAAATTACATAGTAAACATATCTGTCATATAATTTAAAAATGGAACTATCTTTTACTCCATAATATGGCAACCAAGGAGGTAACTTGTCAAAGGTTTTATTTAAATTTCGAACTGGCTTGCATATAGAAAGCTGTTTTAGAAAAATATACAAATGAACATTTTAACGCGGGAAAAAATATTGTTGGTCGTTGTTCGTCTGATTTCGAAAAGTACTTTTAATTACCGCGAATTATTAGAGAAAAGTAATATACACAACACAAGCCTAACAGTGCTTACTTATAGGCTAGGTTAATTGGTGTGAGTGTAAGAAATATTTATTAATTTATTTTCAAATATTATAAATTTTCTCAGCTCCACGTTTTTGGTTAACTGAAGTTGGAGAAAAACTAGCGACCGGCAGGTTGATTATCTAACAAAAATCACCTAGTTACCAGCTTAGTCGTGGTCATGGCTGTCGTATTTCCATACTGATAGGTTATTCTCTAAGCAAACATCCTTGATATTGACGGCTGAAACAGAGGATATCGCCCCATTTTCAATACTATTTGACAGCTAATGTGACATTCAGTCATGATGACAGCGTTGATGTTTACTTAGAGAATAACCCCCCTGTATGGCAGCCATGACAGCGACGATAACTGGGATGCTAGGTGATTTTGTATTTGATGATGAAACAAAATCCAAGGGCTGACCTTGGATTTTGTTTCAGTCTGGTACAAAACCAATGATGCAAAAGGGTAAAAACGGGACTAAATAAAAATAAAAAAACCGGCCAAGTGCGAGTCGGACTCGCGCACCGAGGGTTACGTTTAAAATTTTCAAAAATATATTTTATTATATGATGTAACGAAAAATTTACGGCTTTCGCAATTTTTCCTTTATCTGTACTATAAGACGTTACTTAGTACCAAATTTCAAGATTCAAAGTTCACGGGAAGTTCCCTGTAGGTTTTGATTCCCGTGCGAGTTTTGAAAATTTGAGGCATAAACGGCTGTATCTTTTGATTGCTTTGGCTTAGAGGTTTGATTTTTTCACAGCTCAAAGGGACAGTAGACCTGAGTATTAGATATAAATTTCAGTTTGATACCTCCACGCGTTCCTGAGAAAAACGGTCTTGACAGACGGACGGACGGACGGACAACGAAATGATCCTATAAGGGTTCCGTTTTTTCTTTTGAGGTACGGAACCCTAAAAAGATTATTTATTGGTTACTAGCGGTTGCTCGCGGTTTCACCCGCGTGGTTCCCGTTCCCGTGAGAATATCGTATTAAAAAGTATCATATGTTCATAACCAGGCTATCTACTATATGTGTACCAAATTTCATCTAAATCCGTTAAGTACTTTCTGAGCCTATTCGATGCAAACAAACAAACAATCAAATCTTTCCTCTTTATAATATTATAGTATAGACTATCTAAAATCCATATTCCTGCTCGATTTATCTAGTCTTTCGAGCTCTACAATGAAATCGAATCTTGAAACAAGCATTATAATCACACGTAAAAGACGACGTGCACAAAAACCCATTTTTGCTCGCCACTGTTCAAAGATTAGTATTAGAAGTCCAAGACAAAGTATAAACGAAAGTTTTAATTTGTTTAAACATTTCCGTGGTCGCCCTCGATGCCACTCAAGTTTCGCGGCGGGTGTCGCCTTAATGGGCCGGCCCACCTGTTCTTAAAGGCGCCTTAACAATTAAGTAGGAGAAGAAAATATTAGTTGGGCTAATAGACTCACTCAGATACACTCCGGTCTTTGTACCCCCATAAATTACCTACACCCTTTTCTTACTGTTTACATTTTTTTTTATTCACGACGGGTAGACTCTTAGCCTTCATCATACTTGATGTTATGTATTGATAAGGCTGAAGATGCAAGCGAGCCTTCCGGAATCCTCAACCACTGAGGAACTGGCTATCTTATCTCTAACTGCCGGAACACAACAATGCTGAAAACATTGTTGTTATGGCATCAGACTTAGATAAGATGGTGGTAGACTTAGATAAGATGGTGGTAGCTAGCCAGGCGGGTTCACAACAAGTCCTACCTCCAACCAAACCGAATACAATATGTACCCCCCGCTGGGAATCGAACCCGGGACCCCTGGGTCTGATACTGGTGGCTGTTACCAATAAACCACAGAGGCAGTTAAAATATCGGTAAAAAAATCCACGTGTTTTCGTTATGATACTCGGAGAGTGCTGGAATAGCCCCCCAGTATTTTTGTAGGCCAATTGATTGGAACTGAAATAATCTCGTGCGGGAGTTTTCTTAGGGAACGCTCTCTATTAACCTGCCGTACGAATATTTCGGAGAACTTTAATTAAAAATAGGCTTTGACACAAGCGGGAGATAGATTGAAAATTAAATTATGTATTAGCATTGATACCACACAGTTAAGCTGAAAGGTTGTACATATTTTTTAGGTGGAAGTAAAAAAAACACATTCCTAGTGACTGTGATATTAATTAGAAACCTACTTCAAATATTAAATTCCTTCAAATCACCAACTCTTTGGAAATTTACTTGTGCTACAGATTGTACTTGGAAGAAGTAATGAAATTAACTTTGTTTCATAGCAATTATAAGTAAACAGTAACTTTAATTATAGCTCGAAGGAAGTGGAATGATGTTCAATGAATATAACTGGAAATCACATTTCTATGAACCAAAGCTGTTATCTTTATATTAATATTTTTAATTTGTTTGGTGTTCCTAAAATTTTATTTCATACTAGCGGCCGTGCGCGGTTTCACCCGCGTTGTTCCCGTTCCCGTGGGAATTTTGGGATCATTTATAGCCTATGTTACTACTTGGGGTCTAAGGATTCTCTATACCAAATTTCGTCAAAATCGGTCCAGTAGTTTTTGAGTTTATTCGTTACATACAAAAATACAAATTTTTCCTCTTTATAATATTATATATAGTATAGACTAGCATCCTGGGTTTCGCCCGTGTGATTCCCGTACTCGTAGGAATGTCGGAGTTTAAAGTAGCCTATATTAATCTCCGTTCTTTTAACTAACTGTATGCCAAAAATCAAGTCGGTTAGTTGCTTAGTTAGGGCGTGAAGGCAGGACAAACAAACATTCGCATTTATAATCTTAGCTAGGAAGTTAAGATTAGTTGTAGTCATCCTTATCTTTTGAGTTTACTTAGAAATTCATCATTCTAAAAGATCAGGTAACTATTGCGTAGTTACTGTGATAACTTGATATGTTTAAGCTTTATTTTGGTTAAACTAACATAGCAGGCAACTTTGATTTTTAAAAATCTTCGTTTTTATTTTCAGAGGTAAACGAACTCACTCGTCTAAAATACGAACAGAACGAAAGTAAAAATTGAAATTCGACCGTATGTAAAATCTATCCAGTATCAATTCGAATTGTTGATAGCCACTTGCGAACTGGATCCCGAAAAAGCAGTTATCTTATCATCGGTGTCAGGCAACTCATACCGTGAAAAATCGGTGAATAAAATATGAGGAAAGTTTAGGGGAAAAACCCGAAAGCGTTTTTCCTATTTAAATAATCACTTTAACAAACAAAACTTGTGTAGCTGCTAAGGCGATGTTCTTTTCAAATAAAATCAAATTAGCGGATAATAAAATAAAGGCTACTTGGAATATTATTAATCAAACAACTGGTAAAACTAAAAATAATGTCAACCACTTCTGTCTTAAAGTAGGTGATAAATTAATTGAATCTGACGTTGAGGTTGCCCGTGTTTTTGAAGATTTCTTCTCTCGGGTACCCTTAGAAACTACCAGTAAATTAAATTCCTGTCCAAACGTTGCTGCTGCCCTCTTGGAGTCGTGTGTTGATAAGTGTAATAAAGTTTTCAATTTTAAGCATATTAATAGTGAAGACATTTTAAAAGCTTTTAAGTCTATAAATATTAAAAAGACTGAAGATCTATGGGGCATATCAACCAACATTATTAAATCAATTATTGATACAATAGCTCCATATTTAGCTTTCATTTTTAATGCATGCATAGATGAAGGTACTTTTCCCGATTTAATGAAATGTAGTAAGCTTATTCCTCTTTTTAAATCGGGTGACAAAAGTGACCCCACAAATTTTAGGCCGATATCTATACTACCGGCACTTAGTAAAATTTTTGAAAAAATTATATACTCGCAATTATTAGACTATTTAACAATAAATCAAATCCTTCATAACAATCAGTTCGGCTTTTCTAAAGGTAAAAATACTACTGATGCTGGCATTGCACTTCTTAAACATATTTTTGAGGCTTGGGAGGGCAAGCAAGACGTAATTGGTATATTCTGTGACCTGTCTAAAGCTTTCGATTGCGTTGATCACGTTACACTTTTAAAGAAGCTAGAACATTATGGTGTCTCTAAAAAATCGGTTAGCCTTTTGCAGTCATACTTGCATAATAGAAATCAAAAAGTAATTGTCAATAATACTGCTTCTACTGGAGCCCCCATTATTATGGGCGTGCCCCAAGGTTCAATATTGGGCCCTTTGCTGTTTTTAATTTATATTAACGATCTCCCTTACTACACGAGTAAATTATGTGAGACAGTACTATTTGCAGATGATACATCTTTAATTTTTAAAATTGATAGAGGAAACAATTGTTCTGACGAAGTAAATAGTGCTCTCTCTCAAGCCGCACACTAGTTCAACATTAATAATTTGTCTCTTAACCCTACTAAAACCAAGTTTGTTAAATTCTCATTACCTAATGTAGTGCAGGTCGATATGCTTATCAATTTGAATGGGGATGTAGTAGAGTTAGTTGAGAGTACAAAATTTCTTGGTATTACATTGGATTCAAAACTGCAATGGGATCCACATATTGAAGCCTTGTCGAGTAGACTTAGTTCTGCGGCTTTCGCAATAAGGAAAATAAGGCTCTTAACTGATATTGAAACGGCAAGACTGGTTTACTTTAGTTATTTTCATAGTGTAATGTCCTATGGCGTGTTGTTGTGGGGCTCAGCAGCTAATATAGAAAATGTTTTTATACTTCAAAAAAGAGCTGTGCGCGCCATTTATAAACTCCGACGTAGAGATTCTCTTAAGGATTTGTTTAAAGAGATTAATATACTTACTTTGGCGGGACAATACATCTATGATAATTTAGTATATGTAAGGAAACATCATGATTTATTTATAAAGCATAGTGATGTTCATAATTTTAATACTAGAAACAAGAATAAGCTTGCCGTTCCAAAATTTCGGCTTGAAAAATGTAGACGCTCGTTTTTGGGGAAAGGCATAGCCTTTTTTAATAAAGTTCCACAACAAGTTATTGAGCTGCCTTTGCATAAATTTAAAATATATGTTAAAAAAACGCTCTTAAGCAAAGGTTATTACAAGGTAGATGACTATTTAAAAGACCAAAATGCATGGATGTGATACCAACATTAAACATACTATTGTAAATAGTGTAAGAGGAAAATATTCTAATATGAGTATGAGAAAATTTTCTTCTTTTATTAAATATATTTCAAGATTGTAGATTTGTGTTTGGCAACAACATGTTCCATTGTAAATGTTGTTGTTTCTGCTAAGGCTGATAAGTTTCTTGCGGCCGTTCTTCTTATCAGTTAAAAGATGTCCTGAATGGCTGGTAGGGAAAAAAAATGTTGGACTATTCGAAAGTACTTATCTATAAGTCTATTTGAATAAAAATCTTTGACTTTGACTTTGACTTTGACTCGGCCGTTCCCACTCCATTACTTATTAACCTGAACGAGACAAACAGGAAATAGGAAGGCCGATTGAATTTTCAGAATTGCAAATTCAGTTTCTTCAGTTTCGAGGGAGGATTTTGCGTAGGTATGTACCTAGATGTTCATGTAAGCAAAATTTTATTTGTGTGTGTGTGTGTGTGTGTGCGTGTTTGTGAGTGCGTGTGTTTTTTATCAGAAAGTAAAAAAAAAATGGTTACAGAAAAAAAAAAATGCCACAGAAATTGTAGAAAGCCTGGATTAAAACATAGGAACCACGCGGGCGGGGTTTACTACTCTAGCTCGAATGACGTTTTGCCGACGATCATGAGTTCGATGTCTATAGCTCGAAGGTTTACTACCTCGATGGGGTCGTTAGCTCGACAGGTCAATAGTTCGCAGGCTTAATAGCTCGACGGGTTTTTAGCTTTCTTTTCGTCGATGGGTTATTACTTCGAAAATTTGTGATTCGCAAAATTATGTTAATGAATCAATATTGAGAACATAAATATTTTTAGTCCTAAATTTGATTTTTTGAGTGACAAATCAAATCAACGTCATTCGAGCTAGAGTAGGTAGCCCGGCCGCTGTGGTGCTTTTAATATTAGTGACACATGTTTTTTTTTTTCTAATTTGTCATTTTACTACAATGATTCGATATGATTCGATGTGATGTGATATGCGTGTGAGCAGGTATTTTATCGATAAGATAATAATATAATAAAATAGCTTTATGTTTTTATAATATATTCCCATTTTTTAATTATCATTCATAATTCTTTAAATTCTGCAAAGTATATACATATACAAGGCCCAAAGCAACTTTAAATGTTTTCGGACAGGAAACTATTGGTAGTCAATATGAAGTTACTATTAACTATTTTTCAACAAGAAAATGTCGCCCTGACGGGATCCCGTCAGGGCGACATGAGACTAGTTGCTTTTTTCTAGTACATTTTCTTGTTTAATATTTATCACATAAAAATAGTATTGTAAAATGCAAAATTAATAAGTTATAAAAAAACCATGAAGTTTAATCGTGAGAGGCTATACGATAAGAAAAACAAATGTTTTTAATTTAAACATAGCGTTGTATGACTATAAGCTTACGCTCTGTTTATTTATGTGAGTAAATATAAAACCAACAATAATTTACGTATCATGAACAAGAAAGGCTGTCTACATTTTTTCGTAGCTCCGTAGCAGTTTTTCGTAGCTTCGTAGCAAACGTGTAGACGTTACGACAGCTCGTAGCTGTTAGCACGAGCCTTGACGAGCGTCTGACGATAATATTTCAACAAGTGCTTACTCGAAATGTAATGTGTAATATAATAAAAATATATGCTACTGAACATTTAAAATATGGGTTTACTTTTGTTGATTTGTATTGTTTTTTTTCTTCAGATATGACTAATTGAAAGTGATAGATGAGTGTTAAGAAGTATGAAACTAGTATTAGCCTATTAAAAAAACACTATACAGCCTATAGAAGGATTCTATATACTGACTTAAAAAACGAGGTGGTATATTTTTATTTATGTCTGTTTCACTGATTACTCGAAGATGGATGATCCGATTAAAATGCAGATGTTATTTTATACATCAACAGGAAGGTCAGCGGTTTTAAGTAACTAGGAAATTAGCATTTTCGTCTTAACAGCCTAAAAGCTTCGACTCATAAAGATTTTAATCTGATTAACTCATTTTTATAAAGAAATATCGAAACAAGACGATGATACTCACAAAAAGTTGGTCATTGAACGGAACTTTTTAATTATATGCCTTATCCGATCGGCGGCGAGCAAAAACGGAGCAACTCTCGATTTTTAATTATTGAGGGCATTCTCGAAACTTCTGAACGGTTCGAAAGTAGACCTGGTTGTGTTAATTACCAACTTTTAAAAAGTGCAGTTCATAACGGACAGCTCGGTGAAAGATGAATGATGTTTTCGGTTAAAGACTTTATAATTTTTTTTCATTCGCCGAATTTTCGACAACAAAACCGCAAACCGACGCTGTAACTCCGAACACGTTTTAAAATTAATACGAGTAAACTGAAACGGGTATGAGTTTTAATCTGTTTTTAACAGTTCATTATAAAATATGTGTTGGCATCTCATTTCTGTATGAATTTTCCAAATGCATTATTCATAACTTAAAATACTATAACTTTTAAGTTATAACTTTTTAATTTATATTTAACAATGCTATATTTATGTGATCAATATAAAACAAGAAAATATACTACAAAAAAGAAACTTGTAGGTAACCTAGGTCTCTGTAGCATAATTGGTTAGTGCATTGGGCCGGATTCCCAAGGATTCTAATCCCGTTAAAGCGACATGAGACAAGTTGCTTTTTTTTTGTATATTCTCTTGTTTAGTATTTAACTTTTAAGTTATTTAGTTTATTAGATAAGTTGTTTTAAAATAAAAAAATAAATAATTACTTTGGAAATAAAAGTTTGCTTTTATACATTAAACATTTATGTGTTTAGTTTTGTTTAGTTTAGTTTAGTTTCAGTGTTCTTCATATTTTCTCTTTCTTCTCGTTTGCGATGGATAATTGAATATGTTTCATCGACAAAAATTTGCTAAATTAAATTTGATTATTCAAGTATATTTAAATTAACATAATAATGGTTTTGTAAAGACATACTTTATTCACTCTCATGTCGCGAAATCTTTAAGTTAAATTATAAAAAATATAAAAACTGACTTTAAAAATCAAAAAGTAAAAATGGAGCATTTTGGAGCCGGTGCCAGCCAAGACAAGAAGTAGCAAGAAGAAGTGCAATGTAGAATTTATAGAATGCACCATCAATGCCTTTAGTAGCACCGACTACAAAAGGCTTATTTTTACATTTTACACCGTCTTTTAATCAACATTACTTCGGTATTTCGATAACAGCTGATGTTGGACTGTTCCAATTTTTTTCTTTTTTATAGCCTAGATACAAACATTTTCAGACAGGTTATACCAAAAAGGATTTATTTCAAGACATCTCCATTTATTCTATTGTTACGTTCGGCACTAGATCTCTGTGTCCAAGATAACACAGAGTTGTGTTTCAATGACAGAATGGATACGCCGGAATCGAATTGTGTCCTTCTCGTGTGCGTCCTCTGTAACACATCCTGTAAAGTGCTGCTCGCAATCCTATCCTCGTTTTACTTAGCTCTAGTGTCCCATAAGGAGTTTCAACCATTGACTTGGTTATATTACAAAGCCTCGATAATGCCCGAGATACATGAAGCTAGTTTTTCAAGCTATGATAGCAGACCTCGGTATTTTATCCTGTTAGATGTATAACTAGCGGCCGCTCGCGGGTTCACCCGCGTGGTTCCTGTTCCTTAGGGAATATCAGTATAAAAAATCCTATATTCATGACCAGGGTATGTACTATCTGTGTACCAAATTTCATCCAAATCCGTTCAGTAGTTTCGGAGCCTATTCAATGCAAACAAACAAATAAACATACAAAGCTTTCCTCTTTATAATATTAGTATAGATTATCACGTTTACTATCCTAGCTTGAAACTAGTTAAAAATGGCAAGATAAAGCTAAAATAGTGTACTCAATGTTTGTTCAAAAAGATCCCATCCCAAAATGAAAACACTGTTCCGATATTGATAAATGAATTGGACTATCTTACATTCGGTATTGTCAATATAGATTGCGATAAGCTCACTGCACATCAGGTAGCGGCTTAACGTTGATAAAGTAAAGCTAATTCCTGAATAAACAGCTTAAATGGAACCGAAACTTGCGCCGGAACGCCTAATTGATTTACTATGTCCGCCGATATCGGGTAGCATAAATACTGCTCAGATTATTCGCCCGGTGAAAAATTACTATCGAACGAGTATTCGACGGCGTGCAAGCAATCACGAATTCTATAATGATAGGGAAGTTTGCTATACGAATTTCAAACTGTAGTGGAGCTTCCATTTTCCAAATTATACGCGGTTTACACGGAACTTTCTAACTGACGTGAATACGTGTCTAAACATAAAGACGCAGACACCTCTTTGGCCCGAAGAAAGGCTTCAACTACAAAGTAATGAGACCCAAATCGTATTGTTAAGCGACTCAACAGTCCTTCACATCAAAATCACGATATCTGATTTTCTGAATTATGCTACTGATGTTCTTTATCTCGGATACTTATCATGAATAGAGTTGACATCCATTGTAATATTTTATTATTACTCCGTGAAACGTAACGAGGCGAGAGAAATTGTTAAATCTTACAATGGAGATTCTGTCTTCGTCGGGTCGAGTGCGCAAAAGTTGAACGAGCTCTCGGTTCCGACGGGAATGTAAAGGGAAGGGATTAATTGTATAATCTTCGAGCGGGATAAAGTTGAAGATTGCGGTTGGTTAGTGGGATTATTTATGTTAGACGCGGCCGAGGCGGCCACGTGACGAGCGGGCCGCGGCGTGACGTCACCCGCTCGCCACTTCAACCCCAATCTGCATATAAATCGGATATCGATAATGACGTCGCCATCGGAAGCATCCCGAAATTCGTTCGAAATCCGATAAGCCTTGCCCGTGAAAGCCCTAATCCAGAGAAGTTTGAATGACCCCGATAGTGGGTAGACCTACCGTCTTCTATTATGTAAATTATCAGCCACATGAAACTTTCAGCCGGCCAAAGCGGCTACTAAGTTTTCGGGGGAAAGTTACGGTATTGACTTTAGGTCTTATCCGTGTAAAGATCGAAGCCTTTAGATAATAATAGCTGTTGGTACATGATTAATTAATAACTTGGGATGTTGAATTTTAAAAATGTAGGATAGGATAAAGCTGGTTGGTTGAAAAATAAAATAGAGCATGAGGTTGTAAAATTTGCTGTGAAAATGAAGAGATCGTTGTTTGTGCGCCTGCTGTGGATAACGACGGAGCCAAATGACCCGCGCAGGAACGCCGCGGCTGCCCGCACCGACACTGCCCCACTTTGCCCAGATTCACCCCCATGCTTGCCAATATTACAAAACAACATTCGATGTTAATCCAAATTAGCTTCTTTTCATAGAGAATTTATTTACTAATTTATATACAATAACATACCAATAATGAAGTCATCTACCAACAAAAAAAGTAATTTACTTTTAGTCATTTTCCAACTAAAATTGAAATCTAACCTTATCTATAAATAGAACTTTAATTAATCATCAAACATTACAAAAGCCTCCATCTTTCATCTTATATTATTAGTATGTCGATAATAACTCAAACATGCCATTACGGGAGGTTCGATCCGATAAATTGATTTAAAATATTTCAATTAATTTCCTAACAGATCCGAAGTTTAGCGTCGCAAAATGGAGAGCTCTTTAATTATACAAAAAGCATGACCCTTCTGAAACTCCCTAATGAGACTCAAAATAAGAATTTAAATTTCAATAATTATTCATTTGCCGGGACAATTCGTTGATATTGCGAAGTTCGTTTTTTTTTTGTTCATTGACGTTATCGAAACTTTTTGAGCGACCTTCCATTGAGTGCATGCAACTTTCCTTTTAAGACGTAAGTAACAGCTCAAAGTAATGGAAAGTTAGTGCTATCGGTCGTTCCATTCAGTTGCTAATAAACCTAAAAGTGTCTTCTGAATAAAACAAGCGAACAAAGAGAATATACCCATAGCGACGGATACGTGTCGTCCTTATTTAAGGAAGACCCGAACTCTGATATTTTCATAAGGCACGGGCCTTGCCCTGACCCAGTTCCTTTTAATCCATCGCTTACCTATAAGGTTTTATTGGCAATGGCCCATTACGACCTACATTATCAACATCATCATCCGATTTTACTATTTCCAGTCACGTAATCTTGAACGACGAATATAAACCATACGGCTATAGATCTACAACTGCGGATGATTCCTACGCGGAATGCGTGAAGATATTGCGGGATCAGTGACCAATAGTGGCGCGGGCATAACGTAAAACTGGGCTGCGATTGGCCGGCCATCACGTGATACACACATGCACACGGGCTTTGTTAAACCCTGCCGTTGGCTCCAACTTTAGAGTAGTGTATCCAATTTGTATGAATGGCAAAGTGAGAGTAATACATTTTGGCAAACTTTTTCAATAACAGCCTGTGCCGTAAAACATTTTCATTTTATTCCGTTGCGTGGTCCTTTCGGTTTTTTCGTAAGACTCGACTCCTAAGACAAATATGAATAGGGAAATGAATTATATGGAAAGCTCCTTCTCTGTGACGTGTGAGAGATTGCGTCGCTTTGCGTCGACCTCAGAATTTAACCAGTCGTTTGTGCGGCGTACAAAACTTGCTTCGAGGTTACATTAAGCCGATTGCCCGCGTCAATCAAAACACGCCTTTTTCCGAGATACCTAATGTACCTAACCATACTTTGGGTAATTGTTCGGTTTTTGCTTTGACGTTTTTGCGGTGAGACATTATTTGAGTAGAAGTTTGACATATTAATTTAATAGAGGTGGTATAATATTTTTTATAATTTTCAAATCATAAAAAAGGCAACTGATTTTTATTGTGATAATCGTGAATAGTCAATCTTTAAAGTTGGTAACTACTGTAATTTAATTTTGATTTAACTACGTTGAATGGCTATCACCATCGAATTTGCATGACAAACTCCGTGTTTTTATTTGATCTAACCAAAATTCGTTCGCCTGTATACCGCGTGGTCTCAATATAACCCAAGTTTCATTCAGAATTATCTCTTCTAAGATCTTTAGAATAAAAGCGGCCATTTTCCGGGTGACCGAGTGGATTCCTCGTCGGCCTACCGGACCCGAGACCCATACTGATAAATTACAAGTCTTAAAACCAGTGGCAGGTAATTCTGCAGAAATTCCAGGCTTGGCCTTCGCCCTGTCTTACGAAACTTTCAACGATTACTTTCTCTCGTAATTTATGTCTTGGGGCACCGATAAAACGATACCCGGTCACAGGTGAGACCTCAATGAAAATTTCCTTCCCTTAGTCCACTATAAGTTTCCTTTAACAGTGCCAAATAGATTTCACTTAAACCCTTTTAAAAGTCTTCGAAATGTAAGAAAATTAATATTTAACTGTGCCAAATTTCAGTAAACTACTTGAAGGTAGTAGGTAGGTTTCCAAAACGAATAAAATGAAGTTTTAAACGGCCATTAAAAATATGCAAAATTTTGTTTTACATTTAAACAAATGTATTTGCAAGAACTTCGAATGAAAAGCAAAGCCCACTTTGATGAAGTTTATTGAGCCGAAGCTATACGGTACAGCCTTACTCAAGTTTTCTGGAGTGTGTTAAAAATATAGTCCTATTAGTGAGGGAGGGTAAAAAAGTTCCTTTTGTTGAAATTTATATAACAAAGGACCTAATCAGCATTTGTACGGTTGGCTTAAAGATTTCGTTTCCACTCGTGAAGCCTGTTTTGTTGTCGGTACGTGCGTACGCATTCGTCGGCGTATGGCTGATGGATGCGCATCGATTCATCAGCGTTGAGCTCGCTGCCTCATCTCACAAGTATTAATCAGTTTCAGTCGCTGTATACGCAAGATCTTCATTTTGAGATTGCTCGTAAAATAACTAAATATTATTTAAAAATAAGTTGATGCCCTTTTGTCAAAGACTAACTTTTGTTTATCCTCCCGAAAATTTAAACTCAATGATTGTTACAAGTGCTGTTTACCGATGTAACCAATACGAAGCTTGACGAAACAAAGTTAGAAATATTTTTTGTATAGAGACTTTATGGCGTAACAAAACCCCGGAAGTTTTTACAACAACAATGCTTAACGTAACAAGTTTAACAGAAAACAAAAGAACGAGACAATCGATGATGGAGCCAAATAAAATCGCCAATAACACAACAAGATTTTGTGAACAACGTACCTAATCCATTTATAGCGAATGAAATAAAGATGGCGAGATTGGCTGGATCACAACGCACTTACACAAATTTCGTTCCCGTGTCTTCGAAGATGAATAATAGATGTTGGCCGCAAGTTCATTTCGACCTTTCGTGCACGCACACACCCGTAGCACATACTTTGTTGTATCAATACCTACAAAAGGTAAGAAAAGAAGAAATTCGTCTGTCAATCGGTGAGGATACGGGTTGAATCAGTGTTTTTTGTAAATAACAATTTCCATATACAATGCGGTTGAAATATCTTTGTTAAGGAAAAACTTTGTACGGGTTCTATTGCTTTTGTTGGTTTATTTGACTGTGACGATTGAAAATAACACTATCATACGTATTTATTTTATTCTATATCTAATAAAGGACTAAATGAAATTCATTAAAAACTTGAGTTATGAATCAATAAAATAAAAATAAAGTGTTTGTCAAACACCACCATATCAAAAAGAATGAATTTAGACTATCAAAAACAAAGGATTTCTCTTGTTTCAGTTAAACACCGGGAGACGTGAAAAATTGATCTTGTTGATCGCTGTGACCGAGGCTATTTCACGACTGAGAGAATATCACACGCACAATCACCGCTCCGGAATGTATTTGTTCCTTTCATACTGATTGATCCGTACGTGTACTTTTCGAGGCGTATTCATGGAAAAAAGCGTTTTTGTACAGAGCACGATAAATAAAAAAGAGCAGCACTTTTAGTAGAGTTACTTTATAAGCGAAGCACATCGGCCCGAGCGCGGCAACTGCAAATGGCGCGAAACGACAATTTTAAAGCACAACATTGAATATACTTATGTAGGTATCTGGTGCTCGCACGTGCGCGGCGATTACTCGCTTCCCGCCCGCACTGAGCAACTTGTATACCGGCTTTTAACGCATTACCATGAATAATATATACTCAAATTGAAATGTCGCATTCGTGTCGCTCCCGCGCCTGTCTGCTCTGCATGCCTCCTTCTGTATTCTGCCCCTCTCGTTCTGCCAATAGGCTTTACCTTTTATCGGAGGATCCCAATGCGATTCAGACTTTTAGGATTGCAATCGAATGGTACCGAGCTTTCTACCCAAATGGCGTTTGATTGATTTCGGTTCCATTTGTGCTGTCCCCAGTATTGTCTCCTGCTCGCAAAGGCATTGATGGACTAAAAACAAGAAAATCATGCCTTACAAACGCCAGATGCTTATAGCAGTGGTAATGACAAAATAAGTTTAGGCTGTACGTTTGACTCCTCACTGAGACATTTTAACATAAAGCTAGGCTTAATTTCCTTCCCAAATTAAACGCTTGTTAAAGGAGACCAGAGATAATTATTACAGGATCCAAAAGCGAAGTAACAATATAATTTTGAAAATTACTTTCGCCAAATACTCTCTTCTTTATACCGCGCTGTGTAAAGCGGAAGCGCTACAAATTGCCGCCTTAAATATTTAATTTCAGAAGAAAACGGATTAGCGGGTAATTGTCGAGGAATTAATACACACGAAAAGTAAAGTTTCGAACGAAATCTCACTAATGGAGTCACCGCAACGTAAACTACGGAATCCGCGCACAGAATTAAGTACACGGATTAAAACGTTGATTACGCGCGTTAGCTAAGATTTTCCTTGGAACTATTAAGAGGGATCTGCGACCCCTGACCCGAAGAGCACAAAGTCACCTTCAGAAATCAAAGCCGGGCCTTATTTATGACCTGGACTGCTGTCCCATTCGGTTAAGATAAGTCCCTGTATTATACATAACAAAGTTTGTACTGTTAAGGAAGGCCACCTTACTCTATCTTTGGGTGGAGATAAGATCTCCATTAGTCTCAGGATTCATTCATAGTGTGCGCGGTGCGACCAAAGTGGGCCAGCCTACGTAATTACGATTGTGCCGGGCCTAACATACATCCCCCGGAATCTGATAAAGCTTGAGCTTTAGTGATATTTTATTACGGATAATTACCCCTTTTTCTATTCAGGCTTCAATTACCATTTTACTATGTTGATTTATTTTAGGCTGCGTGACTACGGAGCACTTATATTTTTGACGGATTGCCGAAATCCTGGGGTCTGTTTAATAAACGCGACAACGACAGGTGACATGCGACAGGTGACAATTTTGTCAATCTACCTGTCACATTTCTTTATTATTGTCATCTTTATTAAACAGCTCCTGCCGCGATAATTCGACTTATTTGTCAAAAAGAAAAAAAAATGTCGTATTGACACGTTTATTAAATAGGCCCCAGGACTATTCAACGGAGTCAAGAAAATTGTTAAAAGCCTGGAACTCCACACACAATATAAAATTTAACAAATTTCAAAGTTGCGCTTAATGTAACTGCAACAGGAAAATTTGTTCTGTTAAAAAATGTACCTTTTATGTTCTTAATTATAAAAGAGTCGTGTTCTGCACCTTTTAAGTACCTAATGTTGTGTTCTAAATGTGTAAAAAGAGGAATTGGTGACATTCCTTTCAAAGTAATCTCGAGGTAAGGGAAACGGTCCAAGTAATCCATGTACCGACTAGGGACAAATAAGTTCATTTAATACTCAGAAGCAAGCATTAACGCTGAGTGTTGTGGGTCTGTATAACCAGATTAATTAAATGATTTTGTGGGCATTATTAAAAGTTGAGCCGGCTAAAACAGAGCTGGGTTCCCTCCAAGATAGTTGGCTTATGTCCCACGTCTACACTACACACTACTAAACAGATATTATACGTGTACCGCGAATGCTCTTTAATGTTTTAGTATTTTCGACTGAGGTTGCGAACTCGGAGCGGTTTTGTTTGTGCTCCATAGTGGGCGGCCGGAATAATTCACTTAAGCTTAACTGGGAAAGATAATTAGGATTCTACGTCGGTTGATGCAAAATGAACGCGAAAAACAAGGTGGAAGATTTTTAGCGCTCATTCAGAAATTGAATTTTATATTTGCAGACGAAAGTTTTAACGAGATGAACATATTTTATTCTACGTTTAGGCACGAATTGGAAACTACGCTTTCATTTTGATAATTAGACGGTGCGGGTGAAGAGGGAAGCTCGGGAAAGGCTCCGATCGAACTATGGTGCAATGGGGTAATATTATGTTGTGGGTGGCAAGGGAAGGTGGGCGACGTGGGCGTAGGAGTCTCTTAGCGGCCCATCACGGTCCGGTTGGCATGAGCCGCGCGACCGGGCACGGCCCGTGTGTTGTCAATCATAAAACAAAAAAACTGCAGAAATTCCACCGGATAACCCCCTTGTTTAGTACAGACGGGCACACGCGAACCTTTTAACACAAAGCCACACTGCAACTGAAGTTACACAAAGCGGTTACAATATAAATATCAGATAGAACCGTTACGCTGTTACGCTGTATAGTTCTGTGTATTTTTTTATCCATTTCATCGGACGTTTTCAATTAGGTGCGTTACCGTCTTTTATGCTTTTTAAAAGGTACGGGGGTAGGTTTAACGAAACGTTTCGAGTGAGCAGTCAGAGTTGAACATATCGACGACTTTTTTCTTTGTAACTCGCTTGTTATAAAGGCCGGCGTCGCACGTATGTTCTGGCGAGCTTGATAATGCGGCGTGCGGCGATTCGTCGACTCCATTCTTTTGTTATTTCCTCTTTGTTCCCGTAAAGGTGGCTGTATTGTTTTCTCGTCGGAATTGCTGGAGATTGCGCTAAGAGTCAAGATTAGCGACAACGTGACGTGTGTGTGGAACAGCCCTAATTTACTATCGATAATGCTTTAACCGCAACCAGTTTTGGATTGCAGTTTGTGTTACGCTTTAATTTATTAGATAAGTTGTTGATCAATTTAAAAGTTGGACGGTGCTCTTTGGGTAAGTGGAACGTTTGATGTTCGGAAAGTGTTTTATGACTCTTTAGTTTTGTTAATGTTCCGAAGTGTGGAAAGAGCGGTGGTGTGGACAAATAATTTTAGAAATATTTGCCACAAATATTTGCGAGATATCAATAGTAAGTATTTTCAATTATATGAGGAGAAGAGGAGAATTCAAATTTATGATGTATTTTCACCAAAATAGGTGGCGTTGAGTGTACTAGCAAATGCAAATTATGCACACCTTCGATTCGATTACGGCGTTCCTTGCCGCTGGGCATGTATTGAGTTCTATTTGCTGATGACGTAATATTCAGCTCTGCTGATTATGATGATATGGTTCACGATATCCATTAGTCATTAAGCTGCCATAGATGTGTAGTATTGTCGGAGAAATGTAATCCAATCACTGTATCTGTAGTTGACTAATCCTGAATTGAATTAAATGATATTGACGTTGAGCAACCGTTTGGACCTGCCCCCTAATTGTCTAATTTGAAATCTATCACAATCCCTTTCAGAGGTATTGTGATTGTGATATTTTCGTCTGTCATATTGCTTAGACAGTTCTATTTTGTTTCTTCCATACCTTTTAAAACGCATCCCGATCACAATCCCTTTCTAATGTCAAATAGTGACGGCCTGAATATCTTTCAAATTACGAATTGAATGGGATTGCGATAGATTTAAAATTAGACAATTAGCCCCCTGTTCCTTTAATAAATAAACTTTAATAGTCAAGTCAATATCCAGAAATACTACTTAATAGGTAGGTAGTTATAGTCAATAATAAAATATTTAATTACTAGTTTCTGCCCGCGGTCTCACCCACATGATTTCTGTTCCCGTGGGAATATCGGGATAAAAAGTCTATGTTACTTTCCGTCCTTTCAACAACTCTATGGCAAAAATCTAGTCGATTGGTTGCTTAGCGTGAAGGAAGGACGAACAAACATACTTTTACGTTTATATCATTATAAATTAATAGTTATAGTTAGAATTAGGATACTAGTCATAATCAATGTCTTAACATATAGGTTTTTTATTTGTATACCTATATAAAGAATGTCGCTATATAGCAACCTGATTATGAACAAAAAATGCTGGTTAACAGCTCAAAAAAGAAACGAACAGTGTGAGCGGATAATTAAATTCCTATCTAAGCGGTCCAAAAAATACAAAGGGCCGAACATACGTATAATGACTTACTTAACGTGGGCAACACGGCATTATCGGCCGAAACGGACATCCCGGCCCTTGAGGAAGCCGAAAACCCTTCGGTTACCAGGCACTCAATAATTGAAGTCATTGAAATTCCAACCGGATTGTTGTGGCTCCGCGGGGCGGGGGGCGTTTAACGGAAAACAATAACGTTAATGTTTATTATAATGGCGGATTTATTGGCGATTCTCATTTACGGTCCACGTTTCGAGTTAAATTCACGTAGCTTATTAACACCGTGCGCGTCGAGTTTACTGCGCGGTCCGACTTTACGGACTGTGTAGCTTGATTAAAACTAAAGTGACTCTGTAAATACATTGATCAGCCTAATACCCTTTGTATTCATTGCCGTTAATCAAGCTTTTTGCGGTGGAACGGGGATGGCGATTGGAAATGTCAGGGGGCTACCATCATCTTTTAGAAAACCATCATGTTATAAAACCATTTAGGCACTGCACGCACGAGTAACTTTTGTCTCCGCAACTAATTTATCTCTGTCGCCATCTTCTTGCTGAGATTTCAAAGTAGACAGATAGATAGATAAAACACTTTATTGCACACACAAAAATACAGACAGAAACACAAGAAAGAGTTGACATAAATGTGGGCAAAGGCGGCCTTATCGCTAAGAGCGATCTCTTCCAGACAACCTTTGCGGCATAGTAAAAATAGAGAGAAAGAGCGAGAGGTAGTGCAACAAGCAAGAATAACAAAATTTACTACTGAACATTATAAATAAATCTACCTACATAAACTACTAAATAAATAATCATAAATAAAAATAAAATATTTAAATAAATAACAACTAAATACATATTTAATATATCTATATATATATTATAATAATATATACTTGATAATAAACAAATAAAAAAGAAGGTAGTTGCAAACTATGACTTAGTGAGAAGATGTAAATGAAGTTGGTTTTTGAAAATGGCAAATGACTTCGAATGACAACAGTAAAGTAGCAACTTTTTCTGTATAATTTTCCGCGTTCAGCAACTTTTTTGTCGTTGCATTGAAACCAATAGACGAGACGACAGTTGCGTCGCGTGGTTGCATCAGCAACTTTTTTGTCGTCGCAACAGTTGCGTTGCGGACATGCCCCTAAACCCACGGACATAAAAGTCTCCCAGCTGTCGCGTCGTTACAAACGCGTACTTTCATACAAGCTAATACAATACCAATAGTTGTGAAGGCGATGATTAAGCGAAGACGTCACAAAACTTCTATGAAAAAACAAAACTTACTTTAAGAGGATCGTATCGTAGTACGAAATAGCGTGGTAAGATTGAAACAATACTGCGCTAAGAGATGGTGGTAGGCCCCCAGATCGACCGATAAATAATAATAAAAGCCACGATTAAATGATTGAGCTAGTACGGTAATAGCAAGCGTTCGCCGTTAAGCTCGCAAGTTCATTAGTAGGGGCTCCATAATTTTTCCTTCATTAAAGTTTTAGTGGAGTGTTAGTTGTTAACCGTTAATCCTTTGGAATAGCACCGTTACTTACGACCTAACAAAGCTTGCTTGATTGATAAAAGTTTGCGGTAAAACGTTTGTTTTAAAACACTTTGTAATCTATTTGACAAAAATAGATGAGAGAAAATTTTAGATGAGAATTACGTTTAAATATATAAATGAAAAAAAATGGTCACTCCAATCAAAAATAAACTGAATGATAAAAATTAATGAGTGACTTCAAAATTTCCATTGCAATTATTACCACGACGTTTTATCTGAGGATAGGTAGGTACAAGGAGAAAATCTTTAAATCACCATCATTATAATTTATTCAGTAATTAATTACAGGCGGGAAAAAAAACTCAGCGCTCATTAAGCATCGTGAATTATTACTTACAGCACATTAAATTCATTCGGGTGGGTACCGCTTACCTTTCCGTTGAGGGGAATTATAAAAGGCGAGGCACATTTCCAACTGTCGACACGTCAAAAAAACAAAGGCCTATCGTTTGCTTCAAGGGATTCACACGTATAGAGCCTCTTCGGTGTGGGTAAGCGAATTTATGTGCAAATACACCCGGGGACTGGCCAATGTGCTAATGAAAGGTAATACATTATTCAATCCGTGAATTATACAGTGGCATGTAAATCGATATTTGCACCGCATAACCACAATTACGATGGAATTATTGGCAGGATGGACATTTTGGACCCTTCGACGTGGTAAGTATTCGGGGTATTAATATGATTTCGTCCAATTTTGTGTGAGGTATCTTGAGTTTTGAAACCGTTGGCATTTGCAAGGCAATATCTGAGTAGTGATTAAATACAGATGATATTTCTACTTTATTTAAGTTTGATGAGCTCTTTAACGAATTGTAGCTGATGTGTTACGTGAATACATCACGATTTAAGGTTTATGATTTTGTATTTTTTGCATTTTTCAATGCTATTTTTATACTTATGGTAAATTTTAAATAGAAAACTATTGGAAAAAATTAACTCGGCCACAAGTGAATTCTCAGACGGGAATCGAACCCGCGACCTTTGGAAATCCGGTCCAATGCTCTGTCTGAGAATTCACTTGTGGCCGAGTTAATTTTTTCCAATAGTTTTCTATTTAAAATTTACCATACGATTTAAGGTATTTGGAAAATATATAATTTTTGATATTTAAAAAAATATAAAGTGTCTATTAATAACTGACAAAACAATCAACACGCTCCCAATTTTATAGACATAATATATCTTTAATTTATAAACTATTGAGGAAAAAAAAGTCCTATTCTTATAACTACCTATCTAAATATTCAACAGAAGTATGGAGAAATATTTTATTCGGAGGACACAAATGGAAAAACCTAGTTGGATGGCCATGTTCGGGCGTTGATTAGTCTGACAAAAACAAAAACTATTCCCAAACCGGGCGCACCAAACGAAGTGGAAAAAGTCGATATGAGAGGTACGACGGTACTGATTGTATACCGTAAGCGGCAATCGCCAAGATGTGTTTCACAGTGAATGAGCAGCGTTTTTGAATTAATATTTGTATCCCCAGTGCACTGAGGTTGGGTTCTGATAAAATCTGTATGGTGTTATGGGTAGCTAGGTGCACGGATTTTGAATTATAATATAACCTCTGTGGTGGCACTGGTAGTCAGTGCACGCAGATTGGGATATGATAAAACCTCTGTCTGCAGTGATGTTGATCGCGAGTGTATGGAGTTCGGGTTATAATAAAAACTTTTTGTTGGTATAAGTGCAAACCTCTGTAGTGATTTATTGGACAGTGCTATAGTCTGATTTTGAATTCGAAGGAATTCTGACAGCTATCATTTTTTGACATCTTACCCATCACAAACCTTTTCCGTCATGTACATTTTTAAAGTAATATACGGGTTTCAATTATCAAAGATTATGAGACAAAATGAGATCAAGTAAACTATATCAAATAAAATAGTGTTTGTTTTGTTTATTTAAAATGGTTATATGGAAAAAGAGTAAAAGCCAATAATTAAAAATATATATATATATCTTGACTAAGGTTTGGCTTCATACTATTTTGGCCGCAACGCAATAATAATAAATGTGCAGATAACTGATAATAATAAAATATTTTTTTTTACTGTTGTAAGTATTCACAAAAAAAGGTTATTTATAATAAAGAATTTATGGATTTCGTAGCAAAGACTTGTAACTTATGCATCGGGGTAATCACGCAGTCAGGGATTCCAGTAAAAGAAAAATGTATGTTCCTTGTGAATAGTTGTAACTTCGATAATTTGATATTAAAATATCTGATAACTACAAAGGTTTGTATTTCGCTTATATTCGATCAAATGCGTTCCGGTGGTGGGAACGTTTTTTCAATGGTCACACTTCAGAACTGTCGGAATTCCGTCGAATTAAAAATTAGACTATAGGACGTTGAGCTCAAGGTGGAAACTTGAAAGCGTGCTTTTTCACCGGGCAAATTCTCTATAAGCCGTGTTTTTTTACTTAGTCTTACACTACGGGACGCTGGTGGAATTTCTGTGGAAAACGGAAGAAGCCAAAACTATAAAAAAAAAGGTTGAGTTGAGATAGAACCTCTGTGGTCGTACTGGTGGCCAGTGCGTGGAGTTTTGGATAAGTTAGAACGTTGTGGTGGTATTAGTAGCCCAATGCATAAAGGTTAGGTTATGATAGAACCTCTGTGGTACTAGGAGCTAGTGCATGACTTTTGGGTCATGATAAAACCTCTGTGGTGATATTGACGACCAGTGAATAAGGTTGAATTACGTCTGTTAAAAAATGTCTGTACTGTACTGATATTGTACTGATATTATTACTACATTTAATCTAACTTTAAGGTTTAGTTTTAATTCTGGCATATTTTGTTACTTTTAGTTTATACCATTTTGCCTCTCTGGTTAAACCTTTTGTCATAGTGAGAGTAAGAGCACTGCACCTAAGATACAGGTTTCCTAGTTCGGGTGCAGATGTTTACTATTGGCTTGTTCCAATAAATGGCTTATTACAATTAAGAACTAAGTTATGTTTATAGTTGTAAGTTATTGTAACTTGCCAAACACTGTATTTTTTATACTTATGGTAAATTTTAAATAGAAAAATATTGGAAAAAATTCACTCGGCCACAAGTGAATTCTCAGACGGGAAACGAATGTATTTTTTCTTTGGTGAAATAAAACATTATTTATTTTATTTATTTATTGATGGCCAGTGCTTGGAGCTCTGTGGTGGTACCGGTGGAAATTTTATCGAAGTTGATATTTATTTGTATTTATATGCTAAAGTGTATTTAGCTATAAATATATGTATATATCTTTTAGTTCAACACTGGACCCGTAGAACATTCCTTTCTGAAATTCTCGTTAAATTATACGAAAGGGATAATAAAACTTGCGAATGACAGAGCTATTGTGTTTTGCCGTGGCTCCACGAAAAAAGCCTGCCCCACGATTTCCGTCAAAACTTTCCGGTTGAATAATAATGTTTTTCTCTTACGAGCCAACATTGTAAACAAAAAGCTGCCTTAATGGAATGTATTTTGAACAAAGGATTAAAATTTTATGTAAGTAAGTTTGTTTACTGTTAGGTCATTTGAGTACAATCAACTTTGCAATTTACTGCAACCGATTATAATTATGGCTTAATATGGATTTGTAAATTTTAACCGTCAGCATCGTATGTTGTGGCCATTTTCAATATTATTGCTGTAAATACTAAAAAATCTGTAAATAGGAACACTTTTCTGGTTTTACCTACGTTTGATTACTTTCATATTTCTCTGTAACAAAGGTTCGAGTACGCACTACCACCGTTACAAAGGACGGTGGACCCATTACAAAAAAAAAGGTATGCGACATCGAAGATTTTCATTATCTCGTCGGAGCGAACGTTCCCTTTTTGTTTCTGACGCTCCATAACGTGCCGGGATTGGTCCTGAACTAATCAAAGATCATAATAACTGCTGCAGTTTCCAATATAGCGTTCATATTTTCCGTTCCATTCATTTTAACTGGTCAGCATTAGAAAAATTCCGAGCTTCACATGTCCGACTCACTGACCCATGAAGCTGATCAAACATGGCTCCGAAACAATTGAATATTACAAAGACAGAACACAGAACATAAACAAAAACCTATCACATAACTGAATAAAATGAAAAACCGTCAGTTGCGAGAGCGTATTCATTCGTCGGATATGTAAAATGTTAAAGCATTCATCTATCCACAGTTCCACCGGAATTCATGGCCGAATGTAGAGCACACAAAACTGCCACGACAGCGGGCCCGCGTCAAAACAACGACCGGCACATTTGATTTAAATAAATAAAAGAAATCATATGATTCTAGTGGCGTGTGTCCGCACTCACCGATGCGGCTTATATTCAAATTGTATCAGTGTAAAACTAGCCTAATGGAACACTTTCAATTCAATCATATTTTGGCGATTGATATAAAATTGCAATTTTGTTGGAATAAAAGTTACTGCCGAAAGTAAGAGCTGAGCGCAAAAGTTGAATAATAATTGAAATGTAAAGTTTAAACTTTAAAATAATAACACAGACTGTTGTTTTATTTTAGACGTAGGTACCTACTGTAAGTTCTACAAAGGTAATTGAATTGTTTGTATGGTAAATATACCAAACAAAAGTTAGTTGTCGCTTTGGTGTAATATAGTAACAAAATACCTTATCTTCTTCTTCTTATCGAGTAAGGATTAGTGGCCACCTCTGGTGTCAGAGTTTATCAAGCCGCCTATAAGGACTCTAACTTGGCTTAACGACTGTAATCAAATGACAACAGCCGGGTCCGACGGTTTAACGTGCTCTCCGAAGCATGGAAGCGGTCAGTTATAATGCCACTTTACGGTCACCTATCCGACACCTGACCGGGTCGAACTTTGCTTAACGAACGTGATCGAATACGATCAGTCTGTGAAGCGCAGCCATGAACGCTTCAATGCCTTATTATGTTATGATAACTTTAAAAAAACAAAGGAAAACGAAATAGGTACCTATATATTTTCAAGTAATGTATATTTCAACAGAACAATACAAAGTTATGTACGATGTTAGAGACAACAGTTACCTAGTCCCCGTAGATACGCAAACACGCGAAGTGCATACCGTCATAAATTTCTCGGAACGCATATCGAATACTAGACAGACGCAACACTCTAAAATGGCACATCTATTCTAAACGGAAGCTCGAGCAGTATCGAGTTACAAATCGTACAGAAAATCTAGCCGTTGTTGGCTGAGCTCCAATCGAGAAGTGATCATATCTGTCAATATTCTTTGAGCATACGATGCATTTAAAACAATTCTTCTATCTACGTTTTAAGATAACAAAAATCCAGACACGTGTTCAGACAATTAGTTCAGAAATCCCTTCTCAAAATCCCGAGACAGTCTAATCTAATTATGACAATTCACTGAGTTACCACTTCTCGAGGCCTCAGCAATTTCTTTTAATAACTTGGGATTTTGTGGAAGTCTAAAACAACTTTTTAATTAAAGATAATCAGGCTGAAACGTCAGCAATAACGCGGTGTCACGGAGCGAACGCGAACTTTATAATTCGGATGCGGCCTCGTTGACGTACCATCAGATGGAACACGCTTCATTGGTAATTATGGCAAGTGGCAAATCTGGAGTGAGCGGCGCGCCACGCTCTACAAAATGCACATTCCTGTAATGGATTCTAGTTTAAAACAGAAGGGGTGCTTCTGTTGAACGTAGTTAGGTGATATTGCTCTCGTTAGGGTGTTGCGGGAGCACACTGCACGTTACATTAACTAGCTATACGAATCCCGACTCCTCAGCCGTATTGCACGCGGCCACCTTCACATAGACGTGTGCGGTAGGTAGACGACAATCTAAACAATTTATTCAAACAGTTGGTCGTATTCTAGAAACTCGCATGTTTTGGTATAGTCAGTGCAACGTCACCCGTATATTTACAGCCGCGCGGAGTTGTCAAGTTGCGCGGCAACATTTGGTCGACATTTACATACAATTTCATATTCATATCAGAATTAGGTGGTGGTGGTTGGGAGGTATTAGATGTCGAGCGGGTCTACCGCGAAACTAACCGATTCACTGACATCTGACTCTCATATTTCTTATACGCGGATCACTGTCGCTAGTATTCGACTAGCAACTTCGAACTTTCTCCGTTGAAATGCGTTTTAGCAAAATTATCAAAACAAAGGAATATTTAATGTAACAATAAACTCGTGCATTGCTGATGCGAAAAAGACAAACGGAAGATAAAACAGTGCAAGTTATATTGAATAGAAACTTTACTCTTGCATACTAATGCTAAAATTTGTATTCGACTGAGTTTGCTTGACTTTTCATTAAGTTTCTCGTTTCGTCGAGCGAGAGATGAAAATCAAAGTAATCATTAAGTCTGATTAAGCGTCTCACAAATCGCAGTTGCGATGTTTTCTTTGTTTCAACTAATTAGGGATAATTTCGCTTTGTCTTATAAGCGAAATATTTCATTAATCTTTATTAATTCAAAGTATATCTGTATTACAAACAATCGTACTTTATAAGTTGAAGATTTTATTACCCTGGGATAACAAACGGTTGCCCGTAGTTAGAAATTCAGCTATTTGAAGCGGTGTAAAAAGGATTAATATCAAGAAGAGTCTTGTAACAAAAACTTCGTGTTTCAAAAGTTAGCGCTAAGAAAAATGGAGCGTAGAAGTAGCTAAAACAAACTGGTAACAATGCAGCAGTCGATGTGACAGAACACAGTGTTTGCTGCGCGTCCGTAAGAGTGCACTTTAGGGGAAAAGACAGGTACCGTGCATTAGGCGAATTAAAAAGTTTTCCTCGTCGGGCCCTTCATTTGTTTCTGAATGGAAGCGCGACGTTGAGTCACGAAAGAGTTGAAATCAAACGTTTCTAAGCGTGGCAGGTTCAAAGGGCGTGGAATGAGCATTGAATGAGCTCAAAGTGGGACGCATTCGCTAGTTGCAAACGGACGAGACGAGGGTAATCGCGGCGGTCGAACAGAATTAAGTTTCACGTGGTGAGCATCGAACTGTGGACGATCAGTGCAGGTGTAGCGGAACTGTTCATCGATAAACAATTAATCATGGTATTCGCTATTCGAATGTACCTACTGATGTATTATGGAGCGGAGTGAACAGCCGTTCCAGTAATCCTTAATTTTATTTACATTTTACTAATAAGAAAAAATGATATTTTGTACACTGTATTTATATTATTCACATTAATATAGTAATTAAACAACTTTTGCGGATCTAAGTCAAACTAAATTTAACCGGAACATATATTTGGAACTATATTTTTGGGTCTTATATGGTTTTTTTGGTTTTCGGTTATTTTATTTCAATTATGACTGCGCGAAGAAACTTAGGATGTACTTAAATAAATACAGTATAAATATTATAGGTAGGTACTACAATCATTCATTCGTTTATTCGATATTAAAAGGTCTGTACTTTCTAAAATGGATAATTTTTAAAAATAAAATATTGGAAAATATCAACTCGGCCACATATTTAAATAACATTGAAAAATGCAAAATTCAAAAACCATAAAATCATTACTACACGTTAGTGATAAGTATTTCTAGAGCATTGGACCGGATTGCCAAAGGTCGCGGGTTCGATTCCCGTCTGAGAATTCACTTGTGGCCGAGTTAATTTTTTCCAATATTTTTCTATTTAAAATTTACCATAAGTATTTCTAATTTGGTGAAAAGTATTGCACTAAAATGATAGGCTTTATATTATGTATTTGACTAATTAGGTGCTTAATTTGATTTTGATATCACTCACTCACTATTCTAATGGAATTGGAGAAAATCTAGTCGAATTTTGTAACATTCTAGACAATAGAATAGAAATAGAAATTTTATTCATTTTGTATATAAATAGTTTGTTTTTGTTTCTTCCTTGGTTTAGGAATAAAAAAAAACTGCTAACGAGTTTTAAATAGCACCTTGCTTTAGTTATTCAGTCGCATTATAATAATTCTCTCACGTAAAGCATTCAGCTTTCTGATTTACGTTAATACAAGGAAAACACTGATGAAGCTGAAAGGTCTCGAATCTTCGGTGATCAGATACGGATCACTACCATCTTTAATAAATAATTCAACGAAGGAAAATATTAAATGACGGTTTTCCTTAAAACACCAAACATATCCCTCGGCACCAAAATCGATCTAATACCCGTAAATACTTCACATGGATGGGATCAAACCAAAACTTTGTTAGGCCCGATACTTTTATAAAACTATTTTGTAACTAATAAAATATTTAGTTCCGTATAAAACCGCAGCGGTCGGCCGCAAGGCGTACCTTCCGAGGCCGGTATAAGCGAGCTCTATAGAAAACATTCGGCAAGAATTAGTAAGGTTAAATGTAATAAATTTGTTTTAGCCCACAAACTGTGCGGTCAGATTTTCGGGACCCAGGACTTTTGTTTTGTCGATGTCTTCTTTATTCCATGTAATCCATTAAGATACATAACGAATAGCCCGAGAAGGGAGGGATTTCATTGGCAGCCCTCTTAACCGACGCGGCGGTAAAGATTTGTAATGTGTTTACAAACCCCTTTTTGTACGACAATAAGGCTTTAGATGTGGTTTTCTAAAAGGCTATTTGTTATGATTTCAAACAAGGTCCTGTCAGATGGAATGGCTTTTGTGGTTTATTCTCTGCACCGGATCTTAGTAAGACTTTCCACGCGAGAAAAATGTATGCTACAGTTTTGCTCTGGTCATTTCGACGTTTCTTATCTCTTCACAATAACTTTCAGTTTCAGATTTATATTGTCAAAACATTTAGTTTTATATTTGGTACGAGAATTGGGCACTTAACTAGTAATGAGACGTAAGTACTTCTTATTTCTAGTAAACAAGGTGATTAAGTATTATAATATAGATAAATTGCTTTTAGCACGAAACCTTTTAACTGAAGTGTTATCTATACTGTAATATTATAAAGAGGAAAGATTAGATTGTTTGTTTGCAATGAATAAAATAATAAAAAACTGAACGGATTTGGATGAAATTTGGTACACTGATAGTAGATAACCTGGCTATGAAGATATGGTACTGTTTATCCCGATATTCCCACGGGAACAGGAACCACGCGCAAGCAGCCGCTAGTCGAAAATAATCGTTTAAGGGATTGCATCACATCCACATAGTACCTATCTATTAAGCTTAAAAATGTAAGATGACAAAAGCTAGTTACTTAAATTATTATTAAATTTGACACAGCCTAAACTTGCAAACAATTGCAATCTCATCCTTATAGCTTGACCTTCGGTATTTTTTAAGGAATATAACTTTTTGAGTGTTCTTCATCAAACCAAAATGTAATAAATAATAAAACAGGAAGACCCACCAAACTCTCGTCGTTGTTTTTAAGTTCGAAAAAGATGTTTCTCCTTATAAAAATAAATCACTCTCGAGGAACTCGCACAATTGCTTTATGTTTTTCTCAGAAAGAAACAGAAAAGTAATAACTTCTCAACCAATTACAACACTCTAGTTACATTAATCCACTGAACCCGGCCATTTCTTCGGAAAAGGAAAGTTTCAAAACAACTTACCCGCTGAAAGAATCCCGAAAAAAGCATAAATATCAATGGCGAGGAGGGCTTTAAGCAGGAAGGGGACAAACACGGAGCCAAATGCGTTTTACGACACATGATATTGGGATTCGGAAATAATCAATATGACCCAAATAAAAAAACGGACAAGTTCGAGTATGAGTCGCGCACCAAGGGTTTCAACTGAGTATAACTAGCTACAAAAAGCGTTGTCATATGTTTTTATTTCTGTTGCTTGACCTTGCTGCCCGTCAATTTTCTTATCTCTAGGTCAACAGGTAATACATAATATTATGTGGTTATAAATGAGTAGATGTTGAGTTAAATATGAGACAAAAATTGACGTAGCTTAATGATGAACTCCTGGACACTGTTTTTTGCTATTTGATATTAATATCTAGTCCATCTTTAAGTAAATACTGCTATGCATTTTTTTTTAATAAAAAACGTTTGACAAGCAAAAAGCAGACGTAACAGCAACAAGGTAGTTCTAGGGTTTCTGCTTATTTAGTTGGAAATGTTCCCAAAAACTGCGTAAACACACAGGAATGAATAAGATATTCACTTCCACTAATGCACTTAACAACCGCTGACAAATGACTGGAAACATTCGAGTAGCGAACGTTTTTCCCATGTGTACACGATTTCATTAATAACGCTTATTCGCACGCACACGAAATCCGCTAAATAAAGATTACATTTTGATATGATAATAAATTAAATAAGCGTCATAAATACCGCACCGAAATTAAATAAAAGGATTATTTGCGTACGCAAATGTAAAGTAAGTGATTAAGCGTTTCCAACACGTGCCCGCTCCCAAAAGACTAATACGTTATGTGGCATAATTACTTTAGGTAAAGCGGCGTGCCAGTTTAGGGTAAGATGAAGAAGAATCGCAGGTGTAAATAGCCACCTATTGCGCTTTCCATCACGCGCTTTCCCGACCGCAGCTCCGGCCGGAATCTCGAACTAAGGACCAGGGGCACGCGGTCTATTTTGGCATGTACCTCGGCGAGGATCGGACTATTACAGCGAGGCGCGTTTGCGGCGGAGCTGCCTCCCGGACAGTGAAACATTTAGAGCCAATTCCCCACTGGCTTGTTGTATGAACAATTAAGTGTGCCAACCTGCCCTGTGCGGGAAGAAACGTAATTAATGTTTGCTGCCTCTAAGTGGTATGTCTAAACGCACAACTCTTCAGAAATAGTAATACTTCCCGCGCGGACGAATCTTCCCCTACGCCCGGCGACTTGAATATTTCCACTTGCATAGAGAAATATAATAAGGTTCTCTTTTAAGATGCGCCCGGCATTGTCGTTAAATACCACCGGCGGCGTTAAAAGAAAAATCCTCACCACAGCCATTACACTCGCAAACGCTTCGGGAACTTACCTGTAATGATAAAAATAAACATATAAAGAAACAGCCTGCTCCATCGGGTGTAACAATGTGTTGTCTAAGTCTGAACAAAGCCCGTTCGCCGTAATGAGCGTTGCGTGCGGCGCGTCAAACATGTAAGCAAACAATTTAGGCACGCCTGAGTAAATACGACTGCGAAATATCTTTGCTTGGGCCTCGTCTGAGTGGGGCTTACTCGAATTTGCTCGACGGCTGTACCTCGAGTTAACGCCGCGCGTCATCTTTTCAACAAAGCTTTTGTTGATAATGAAATACAAATACTCTTCAGCCAGATTCTAGGTGCAGCGAGTCGTTTTACAGAAATCCGACGGTGCCATTTGTAACTCCACAACGCAAGAAAACCTTGAATTCAAACAATTACGGATCGCTAGTGGGTTAATGTAACACATTTTCGCTTGAAATAAGACAATGAAGTTTTGCGTAGGTACCAGGAAGAGCAGGGAATAAATTAATTTAAATTAACTAAGCGAAAAGGGCCGAAGAAATGGCCTCAGCAGCTAGGAACCGGAACCTCGCCTGTATTTTAATAGCACCGAGACAAAGGTGTACACACAAAGGGATTAACTGTATTATTGTTCTATATGCTTTTGCGTCGAAAACAATGACTTACATTAGACGTAATAAAAATACAGGCTCATTTTATGAAAAGGCGTTTGGTAAGTTCTAGTTCGAATAAGATGTGAAAATAACGAGTGTTTATTTCTCTTTAGCGGCTTGACAACATTTTGCTTTGTTGCTTCTTTTTATTTGAGAATAAGCTAAGTATATTCAATGTTTGAATATTTGAAAGGAAAGACTTATCTCGCTTGACCATTTTACAAATGGAAACGTGAAGTTGGTTACGATAGCTTCAGTATGCATATATTCGCGTATATATGCAGGATGTCCTTCCAATTTCATTGAGTGTTGTGCAGCACAATTGTTTGAGCTTTTTTTTTACACAACGTACGATAGCGTTATACTTTTTGGTCCATAAAAGTTATCTGTGTTTTGAGTTTTGTTTGCGTGTGCATCGTACATATTTCAGTGACCTAGTTAGAAAAGAATACACATATTTTATTTTATGAAAAAAGAGTCCTTTTATAAAAAACGTCCATTTTTAAAGACGCTTACGCATTAGGAAGACAGTCTTTAATTTTGTTGAACAATTTAAACAATTTGATATTACTTATATATCCTGACCCTAACCAATATTAAAAATGCGAAAGTGTGTTAGTTTGTCCTTCCTAGACGCCCTTACTAAGCAACCAATCGACTTGATTTATGACTTAGAGTTATTTTAAAGGACGGAGATTAACACATTCTACTTTTATCCCAATATTCCCACGGGAACGGAAATCACGCGGGTGACACCGCGGGCGGAAGGTAGTTATTTAATAAAGACTGACCAAAATCGAATTTTAGTAAATTATAAACACTTAGGACCGGTTTCACCACCGACAAATAAGTTCCGGATAGCTTATGTGACAGATCAGTTGACAGTTGGAATGAAATGTGCCAATTTATTTTCGATTCGCGAAGGTGGTAATGAAACCAGCCCTTAAAGTTTTATTGGAACAATATTACCTAGCATAATCTCGTACCCAACTGAAGTATCGTACGTCGCCGCTACAATATCTAGCGGAGTAATCCCACATTTATACAGCCAACCGCGTAATTTGGCAACTGAGCTGTGATTAGATAGTGCTTCAACCTCGTTAGCCTAATGAGAATGGCTTTGTTAACCTCAGCCTTCCATGTTAGCGTAACATCAGTTATATGTCTGTTTTTGTGCATTCGGAAAAGCTTTGGTAACGAATATTGACGGCCAATCGCCACTGATTGATTGATGACGTCGAGATAGTACGACTTAATGTAAAACCGGTGGTAGGGGATTGCATTTAGGCATTGAATTGAATATTGTATCACGTCGTTTTATTTTATGTGTTCTTTATTAATAACTCAACCTCACCTGCACGCACTGATAGTTCGCTGAATAGCCGGTGGCGGTGACCCAATGGTTTGCCGTGGTGCTCCTTGCTAGATAACGAGGAGGCTCTGACGACCGGGCAATGGCGGTATAACCATACACCTGGCCGGGCAACCGGGTGAAAATATAGGATGCGGAATATACGGCGAAATCCCTCGATTCAGCAAGATATACGCCATCATAAAATGCGCGGAGGCTAACCGCCAAGGAAACTACATAAATCAAACCATTCTTATCTTCTCAGATAGCCAGGCAGCCCTCAACGCTATCAACTCGAATGTCATACTTTCTTGAGTGACACTGACGTTTGCCGTTACTACCGTTAGAAAGTAAAACACCCAAACATCTCTGATGTGACTGCGGACCCCTAATTCACAAACGTAGTATCCACCTGGGCCGGCATATAATTTGGCCAGAGGAACTAAATCTCTTAGAGCTAGGAAGATTTTAGACTTCCTGGAAGCCGCCAGGCTAAAAGAGATACTATAACAAGGTGGCGAGTTACAATAGATCTTTTAGGTCGCAGTGACTATAAGTTCCGACTGAGGCTGCATAGCCCCTTTATCCTACAATTTAATTAAAAGTTTTATATTATTATTTTAACACTACTACCTAATAAAGTTTACAGAAAAAGAGAAATAACTATATCTATTAACTTATTTTATCACAATAACTCAATCTTTTGTATGTTAAACATACACGAAATATATACAAAGTTTCATTTTATGACTATTTTTATTTTAGAAAAGAGATTGAGAGAATGAATCTTAAACACGTAATGTTTTCATCAAACAAAGTCCTCCAATTTTCTGCCCAAAAAGGGTCTATGTTTGTCTCACACTTGTCTTTTATTTCCACTTTCCTGCCTTCAGATTCCTTTACCCCACATCTCCTCATTCAGCACGCGCCCGAAACCACATTAATTCTTTGTTGCAAATAGTTTGTGGCATTCCAAGACCACTGGTTGGTAGCCACTATTTCGGAAGCTGCGTAAATCGTGGCCACGACAAACTTCTAGTGGTGTCTGGCCAAAGGACAAGACGTTAATGTATGCAGACCGGCTACACGTATTGTAGTCTAATGCACTAAGTTTCCACACTGTAAACAAAAGTTTACGATTGCACTGGATTTGTTCATTATTAAGTGTACGGGATTGGAATTGTTTCTTGAGATATTTCCATTTTTTACGTGTATTGAAAGATGGGTCATTCCTTTTTCTAGAACAAGATTTAACAAAACAAGTGACGATCTGTATTTTTAATGCAAAAGTGATACATTTAAAAGATCTTTAGCATTGACGTTTGTTCAATATGTAGAAAAAATATACATTTACAATTGTGACACTTTATCATAGAAGTGGACGCGGTTGGGTTAACCTCTCAGGTCCCGGGTCATGAGACACAATTGATATTCCATTATTCTCTGGGCACCGATTTCCTGCTAGCTAATGACGAATTTAAATCCATTTTATTATCGAATTTTCACGCACATATCGTATTTTCATTCGTACATTTTCTAATTTAGAGTTTAGTCTTGTATGAAAATATTGATTTCAGAACGAAGCCTGATAAATATACTCCAATCTGTGGTAAAAAAAATAATCTACTCTTTGGTTTGAAGTGACATTTGACATTTTTGAAAATCGTGAATTTTTGGGGTTGTATTTTTTTATTTATATGATTTTGTTTGCTATTTCTAACCACAACATAAAACTAAGTATTACTAAACATAACATAAAACTAATACACTGTTGATGTAATAGTTTTTTTTAGTTTAGTATCTGAACATGGTTAAAATATTCATAAATCTAATACAGTTTACAGATTGAAAAAATATGGTATGTACGGTAACTTATAAAATTTTATAGACAAGCATAATTTTAGGGAAATGGTTTTTTTGGCATGCCATTAGTATGGACCGGGGTCTGAATGAACATAAGTATCAGTGGCGAACGGTCCATACAAACCGATTCCTATCGGCTTCCCTTTTAGAAATCCCACTCCACCGATCCAGCATACTATTAAGAGATTTTTTGGATACATTTTTGATCTGGCCCACCTTCGCCATATTTCGACCCCTCGCTGATAAGTTTGCATCATACTGAGCACATAGTATTACTGACTACAGGATTGTAAATTTTTATATATTTTTGATCTCAATAAATTATAGTATTATAAAGTGGTATGGAACGCACTTTACGCTTTTAAACTGACACGTTTAAATACTCCAATTGAAAGTCATGAAATATCTTAATTTCTAAGCAAATGTGACTCTAACCTAATTTCCATGTAAACAGAAAGCAAAGCTTTACATAGTGTATGTAAAATTGGAAATAAATGCTTATCAGGATTGAACAGACCTAAGTAAAGACGTAACGTATGCTTATACCAGCCAGCCGCAATTCTAGTAAGATAAGAACGGTGCTAGTTCCAGTGAAACGGTATTAGAAAGTGTGAGCGTGCAGTTATCGACGCAGATACGTTTAATGTTGCAATAAACCACCACGATAAGTCAGTAACATGGGCTTTGAACTACAGAATGTATAAACCAACCGCATTGTACCTAATGTTGTTTAGAAGCTAGAAGAAAATCTGCTCTTTCACACATTCGCTTTGGAGTCACTATTGTTCACAACAAACCCCGAGCACTCCAACACGGCCTTATTTTAATTTACAACACCTTTCTCTAGAGTTTATCTTTATTACCGATTTGCTTACAAAAACCTTCTAGACGGCTAGAGAAAACAAATGACTCACGATTTTGGAAATCATTTCTTATTTACCACGCCGACGTCGTAAGTTTCGATCCTCGCGCTGTCTGCTAACTTATCACTTAGCCACGAACAAATTAATCCAAGAAGATTACCGTCTTAATACTATGACCCGTCCCGATAACTCAAGAGCGTCGCTCGTCCTTTATCGTTCTGGGCTCGATATTGCCGTAATTTATTCTGCGGAGAGCCAAATTAAATATAAAACGTCGTTGCGGTGTATCACTGTTAGTGACTGTGATAAATGAAGCCATTAGTAACGCGAGCTGTACTTTTTTCGGTTCATCCGGCGTCGACGGGCCGGGGGTAGCGGCGTGCGGGAGTTTGTGGACAATTTCATTAGAAAATGTTATAAGTGTGTTGGCGGGTGACGGGGTGACGCGGGTGTCACCGGGGTGGCGCGCGGGGCGGAATTACAAGCGACGCGATAAATTTCGTCGCCTCTCGACGAGGCCCGCGGCGCTCGCCGCTCGCACTCGGGCCGCGACTGAACGGGAAACGCGTTGATCCTTGCGAAATTAAAACAAGGAGCGTCCGTGGTGAACTATAAAAACGTCCTATAAATCTTAGCCGTGCTCTCGATGTGTGGACTGCAGAGCTTTATCAGGGCCGCGTTATTTGTGTTCCACGCTTTGAAGGTGCTTTCCAAGGTGATATTGATCGCCAGTACCACTTTTTTCTTTTTGTGTAAATTTATTTTTTACGAAGCAGTACACGCGTGTTTTAGGGTAAGGATTTATGGGGATACTTGCTTCTTGCGATACGTAGCATGTACGCATGCCTATTGTGTTTTAATACCAGCCGTAACTTTGATATTTGTTGGACTACTTTCTTAGCGTATTTGTATTCTCGAGGTAAACATACATTTGAAATTTATTTCCAAGTTATAAATGAGTCTGAAGTTGTAGTAATTTTGAAGTACCTACCTATTTTTTCGAATATTTTATTTTTATTTTATTGAGTATGGGGGGGATTTCACAGCATCATTTAAAATTGAGATACCAGAGATTTTCTTGTTTAATTATATTAAAATCATATAGTATTGCAAATGTTTTTAAAAGCAGCAACTTGAGAAAGCAAATAAAAAAACGTATAATTACATTTATTTAACATTATTATAGTCAAGATAAAACGTTTAACACTTTACCTTTACACACCATAACTCGAGTGAAAATTTATCAATTAAATGAGAAGCGAATTATTAATTTTAAATAATATAATGATATGTTATTGTTTTCACATTGTATTCCATGTAATCTTACTACTATACTCCAGCCAATTTAAAATAATGTTTGTAAACAAACCGCCTATACTTAACCGCAAAACTGCTTTTTTATGACACGTTTTAGAAATATGTGTACCACATAAATAGCTTAATTATAAGCACATCTTAAGTTTCTTTGGCGCACTCATAATTGAAATAAAACAACTTTTGCGGAATATTTAGTTTATTTACCCGAAATATATATTTGGTACTATACTTTTTCGGTTTATTTCAGGTTTTTTGGTTTCCCGACGTTTCGGCATCTTTTCAATTGCCGTGGTCACGGGTTGATTAGGTCAACAGTCAAAGGTAGGTCTGAAAAGGTGGTAAGGTCTGAATAGTACCAAGTATATATTTCGGGTAAATAAATCGCACAAAATATTCCGCAAAAGTTGTTTTATTTCAGCTTAATTATGTTGTCCAAGTTTGATATACGTTATTAGTTAACTGAAGTATAACGTATTTGTGAAATAATTACGAAAACTGTACAAATGTTTGTTTACTAACATTCTTTCCGTAAGATGGCTGGAGTATTTATAAGTCTTAATAATCAATAACTTTTTATCATACCTACCTAATTATTAAAAAACAGCAATATCTACTCCAGCCTGACTAAACAAAGACTCCGTTTTATTTTGTCCAAAAAATCTAACAGGCAATAAAAATATACCAGTAAAATAAAACATACAACAACATTTGGTACTATAATGCTTCGGTTTATTTGCGGTATTTTTTATTTCCCGACGTTAATCTTAAGATGTGCTTATATCAGTAAAAGTCAGATACAGTACCGTGATTCTTACATATTATTAATTCTGAGCTCTAAGAAAATGGCTAAGTGGAAGTGAATAAACATTAAGCGAGTACACTTGAGGGTTTTCATTAAGTCTGCACAACGTTGCATATCTTGTGTCTGCAAGATTATTACACTGCACAAACTAATAATGGTTGACAGCAGATCTTATTAAAACATTATTTTGTTTAGGATTTAATATGTGTATGCAGGTGGCTTACCGCCATATCTTAGCGCAGTATTGTTTCAATCATACCAATGGTATTTCGTACCACGACTATTTTCCGACAGAAGTTACGTGCCTTCAAAGTGGAAGTGTGTCAAAATTTGACAACTTCAATTTGTTCGTAGTTAGGAACAATGATTATGGAGTTTCATCCGAGTTCTTTTCATAACAACACGTGTTGTGAGACTCCATTTTAACTCAATCTACCGTACAATTTCTATTTAATATTAAAAATATATTCACTGGACATTGGCGAAATCCAAAAGGGAACCGCCACTACATAAAAAGAAGAAAAACAATGATTATTATAAGTATGATAACTGAGACAGTTGTCTTTAAAAACTTACATTATACAAATAATATCATAAGTATTTCGATATCGATATTTTTCTTGCGAATGTTCACTATAGTCTTTTTCAACTAGGATGATTCCTATGTTTTTTTTTAATTCAATGGGCTTACTCTTGACTTTAATCTAGCCGAAGGGCGTAGATGAGGCCTACGATGGAGCGAGCCCAGAAGAAGTCTGTCCACTTGCATTTTGAAGTATGTACCTTGAGTTGTATGTGCTCAGGAAAACGTTTCAAGTTTAATAGTTTTAGAGATTCCCCGTAATGAAATGCCAAATATATAGCCAATGTACCCTACTTTAGAAGTTGAAGTGCAATATATTTTACTACTTTTCCGGCTACGTGGAATCCGGTTATACGTATAGCGTAACTTATATCATACCATGTAAGCATTATATAGGATAAAAAGTATTGTATGTGCTAATCCATGTGATAAAATAAAACACTAAGCTGTCAATGTTAATGTCAGCAGAAACACTAAATTTATAGCATCATAAACTTGCTGAGTTTTGTTATGTTTAAAATTGAAATTATATTATTAATTATAATTATATTTTTGTTACTTGAAATGCTTCAAAAAACAAGCCAACTAAAAAGTTGGAAACAAGGTCAAATTTAAAATATATTTTTTAACATAATACATGCAGTCGGATGCATGACATTATGAATGATTCGACTCTTATTAAAGTCTATGCCTCCGATTGTATTATATTGAACAAAATATTTTTATATTTGATTTTGTTTCCATCTTTTCAGTTGGCTTGTTTTTTGAAGCAGGCGGGTTTTTTAGTCTCTTTAATTTATATTTTATTTATACCCTTTTAGTTATTTATTGGTCTTTTCTGAAATAGCCAGCCAAAGAGCAGCCTTTTAATTTGATACCCATAGAGCCGTTCAGGCTGCAGAGCATGCCAAACATTTGATTTTGGTGCCTAAAATCTGCCATTGTGTTTTTTTTATTATTTTGATATACCCAGTGAAATTATTACAGTAAATACGAATCTAACGACACATCTCATGCTTAAATCTATCGAGCCGTTCAGGCCACATAACTTGCCAAACAATTATACATACATACATACTCTCGAAAAACATACCTCTCCTTCTGGTGCAGTCGGGTAAATAGATGTCTCATATATATTATATCTACATCATCACAATGTATATTGTACATTACCTAGCTAGCATTAATTTTAAAAGCAATTACATTTTCATTTAAATAAAACTAAGATACACATCAAACGTTTCATAGACACATACAAACGCCGACCTACGGACACAAACACACACACCCAAGCACACACACACACACACACACACACACAAACACACTTCACGTTCAATTAGTAGTAATAAGTAAATATTAGTGAAGGTATCTGATTAAGCTAAAGTATATTATTTTTCTTTATTTAACCATTTTTTTTTAATGTATGTCTCAACGTATAAAAGAGCGGGCTCCTCCTAACACAGGTTTACTTACACTTAACAGGAGAAAGCCTAACCCTGTAATTAATTGTACATGTTTTGAAGAATAAATGTATTTTAGATATTTTATTTCTATTTTGACCTATAATTATTTCTTTTTCATTATTGTCATTTTGTTTAGCATGTGTGTTGACTCCCATAACTTTTAAGTATATATTTAGTACTAGCTTCCACCCACGGTTTCACCCGCGTGGTTCCCGTTCCCGTGGGAATATCGGGATAAAAAGTAGCCTATGTTACTCTACGTCTTTTCACGTCGATTGGTTGCTTAGATGTTAAGGCGTCAAGGAAGGATCAACAAACATACTTTCGCATTTATATTAGTTATTTATGATTGTGGTGTCTTACAAGCTACCGATTGCTTACTACTATTAAATTTTTAATAGAATACATACAAAAAAATACACTAATTTACATTACTAGTTAAGCTCTGTTCATAGTGAGAATAACAGAGTGATTAACTTTTCAGATTCTTATTTAAATATTTTAATATTCCTATTTGGAAAATTCTGGAAATCTGCAAATCAAACAATACCTAGATAGTTTTAAAATTTAAAATTAGAATAACTTGAAACTGTATCGTAGTCCATTGCTAAGAATATTTATATCACGTTGCGTTAGTAAAGTAAAACAAAACACAAAACTTCTTATATTTCAAATGAGTCTAGAAGTTCAAAGAGTGAAAATACTTCGATATTCATATTTCCACCGAGAAAACAAACCGATAGTTTGATCGATGTAATATATGGAGTGCAGTTTAAGTTCATACGCTTTGCACAACAATACTGAACTATGAACAAATGCAATCCATCAAGAGGGGTTAAATGTATATGTAACAGCACTGAAAATCTGGAGTATATCGACTTCAATATCGAATAAGAATTTAATCCATCAGACTTTCGATTATTCACCCTGGTTATTTACTCCGTGAATACGTAAAGGGATCGTGATATTACTAGAACCCAACTGTATGATGACAAGAATTGGCTACGACGAATCCTTCGGCAATTGTAAGGGTCTTATTGGCATGCATTACGGAACCCTGCCCCATCAACATTCAGAACGACACAGCTATCCAGCAGCAAATATTTATTGCCTATAGCAATTAGATTTTTACAGCTTTAAAGTAACAAAAGCGAACTTGTTACAAAGATACATTATCTAATTCGACTGCCGCGGATAACATTAAGCCAGGTTTTATTACTTCGGCGTTGATGAAAGTAGGCATTTTATTGATTTTAAGTACGCATTTGAAAGTATTTAAGGCTTTGTGTTCGACATAAAAAGTTTAGGGCCCGTAGTTAATAGATACAATTTTTAAGGGGCGGAAATTGTTGCTCTATAAAACGGTAATTCGTGTTGAATCTCTTCGATTAAGGGCGTTGCCTCATTTTCTGATGAAGCGCATGTTAAGTTTAGTAGAAGTTTAAATAAATTGCTTTTGTTTTCAAATTAGATTACAGTGGGACTAGAAAATAAATGGTGTGGCAACAAAACTTTTTCTTGAAAAACATCTTGCGAATTGAATACAATTTCGAATGGAACAGGCCTAGAAAGAAAAGACATTCTGGAGAAACTATTAACAGAGATGGGGGTTTACATTTGAATAAAATTTTACATCCGCGGCATATAAGCGCCATAAAAACTTTACATACGAGCCGCATTCGATTCGGAATCTTATTATGACTTTTCAACATGTATGAATGCAACTCAGTCTCCCATTCCTCGTTCCTTTACTATAATATTGAATCCTTTAGACGTAGTTTCTCCGTTTCCAATCTGGTATACACTTTCATAGTTTGATGTTACGAAATACAACTCAGATGAGATGATATGAAACACATGTTGCGCACAGTATGAGATCTCCGGGACGTCCAATAATTCAAAAATGAGCTAAGCCCTCCTTAATGGTATAGTTTATGGCGGCTTATTCTATTGACAGTGTAGATTTATGTGAAGTATTAGGGAATCTGAAGCTTCCTATGTTTATGTGACATTAGATCAACGGAATATTTAGATGAACCAAAGCATTTACTGAGAAATGGTATTGGGATTTCGTGTTTTCGAAACATTTGCGTTAAAACTCTTTACGTGCTTGATAATATTATAAACTTGGAATATGACAGTCTGTTTCTTTGCGGGTGTGAATGGTATAACCATTGACTTATAGATATGTTATTACTATTTAACAAATGTTTTGGTATAGAGATAGATCGGATCGAAAATAAAATTGGAAGTTAATGTTGTATAGTTAAAACAATATTATATAATTATATTCAAAATATGCGACAAGACATTAAGTGAATCATAGGGAAAAAAATATTTTAGTGTTTAAAGGTAGGTTTCGGGATCTTCTGAAAAACTGAAAAATTCTGCTACTGGGCAATCTCTAAATATATCAGAAATTGTTAACCTTATTGTAATGAATATAACAAAGAACAAAATACTACTCATAACATAAAGTATCCCACTAATCGTCATTAAATTAACTGAAAAAAAGAAATACTCAAAATACGTATAAGAAGAACGTACATCAAAGATAATATTATTATAATGAACTGAATTTTAGTTCACTCGCGTCTAACTGGAGGTAATCTCATTTATCTTTGGCATAAGAGCAGTGGGACGAGCGCCATTTGATCTGACCACGGCTTACTTATCCCGTTAAATATTAATGTAACTAATGAATTATTACTTATTATAACGTAAGCGCGAGAGCAATGTTGAGGAAAATCGTATTCAAAATTAATTGTAAGGGGCCAGTAATTTAGGTGCAAGAAAAAAAAACCGAGTTACTTTCGCAGTTAAAATATTGAGCGGCATCATTTGTCGGCCGCTGTCAATAATTTAACCCCAGTATGTAAGAGATAGGCCAATTTGTTAAGGTTACTAGCAACGGATGTTAATTATAAAACTTAAATAATAAATATAAATAAATGCTTACAAACGTAAAGTTTCATGAAGAACTTGTGTTATGGATCCTAGATAACGGATAAACTTACTTATATACTTTTTTTTGTAAATACATAGGTACATAATATAAAACACCCAGGCCAAGACAAATAGACATGTTCATGCACACAAATATTTGACTTGACCGGGGATTGAACCCGTGACCTCAGGCGCCCTGCGCCAAACAGGTCGTCAAATTGGTCAATTTGGGCTTTGATTAACAAAAATGATAATTACAAAAAGAATATCTATGCACCTAAACTCTAGTAGGACTAGCCTATCTTTTACTGAGGATAGTTTATTCTAAACAAAAGTAGAAAAGTTTGTCTGTCCCATCACGTATTACAATTGTATTACAATCCGTACCACCTACTGTTTTAAAAAATAAGGATTAAAACTCTGTCCTTTTTTTTGTCACACAGGAAATTTTCAGTGGCCAGCCAGTGTTAGATATACTTTCATATAAACCCAAATCGGTGGAGCCTATCCCAAATAATCCACTGAGGGCCATTCTCCGCTCTCGTTTGTTGAAACGCCAAATCGTAGAGCATTATTCTAATTCGCCTTTGCGATAGCTTTCGAAGGAGCTATTTATTCGCGCCGTAAGCCCGATCCGGCTTGAGGCTATGCAGTCTAAATTATGGTTTTCTGAGAAATAATATTTCGGACATTACGTTTCTGGATTTCGGGTTTGCTAGTTGTGTTACTTTGTAGGTCAAACAAGTTTTGTCGAACAGTCGAAATAGTAAATTTATAATACAATTTGTTATGTTATTAAATCAAGCCAACGCACCGGTGCGAAAAAAGACACAAAATTTTATGAAATATTTTATGTAAACACGAATCTATTATTTAATAAAACCGCGTTAAAAAATATAAAATACTTAATAAAAAATCAAACGTCTATGTTTTTGTTAATAACTAAAAGTAACAAGACTGATTTAGTTAAGTAACGTTAGAACAATGTTATTTTCTTTACTAAACCATGACACTAAACTAAAAGGAAAAGTAGTAAATATATTTACGACCAATACAGGTAACGTTTGCAAATAAAACCAGTGTTGATTTCCAGGGTTCGACGCCGCTCGCACTTACAATAAATTATAAGAACTAAAAGTAATAATTTTCCCTATATATCATAGTACAATTTGGTAGCACATGTGGCAATCTTTATTCCGCAGAAGTGCCACTGAAGTGAAAGATATTTCAGATATAAAAACACGTACCCATGCTAATAAAGTAAAGCAATATCGGAAAGGTATTTTGTATGAACGGTTTCCCAGAGAGGCCAGAAAAAAGGGACATAAAACGGAAAGAAACGAAAGTGGAAATATGGCCGAGTCATATTTTATTTACTGCATACAATCGGTTTTATCACGGTTACAGTGTTTTGAGTATGTGCCGTTTAAGGGTATGACCGGCCGGGACCGTATCACTTTTTGCATGTTCGTATATTCCACATTATTTCGGCGTTCTAAAGAAAAAACAAAATAAATATACCTTTTCATGGCCGACAGATATGTCCGAACTTTTCGCTGATATATTGGAGTAATACCAAATTGCAAATATGTATTGATACGGTAAGAAGCTGGACCGCAAAGAAAAGGAGTCGGTTAAAAATATTCAATTTCTTCAAAAGTACCTGACCTAGCTTTATGAAATAAAAACAAAATTGAAGAAAATTTTAATGTTCTTAAATGAAAATAAGAAATGAATTTAAGCTTTTTATTTTTTATAAATGTATAATAAATAAAAACGCGTAGTTTGAAGATATTGAAGATTTTCTACCCGACCCGTTTTCTTTGCGGTCCGGTGTAATTTATAAAGTTTGATTAAAAGCTCGTTCTATAAACAACGATAATAATTGAATTTACAACTACTAATTTTAAAGGTACCTAAGTTAAGAAATATAAAATAACACAATAAAGTAAAATAAATAAACTAAGTAAGGCTGTATATTATTTCAAATAGATGCAGGAAAGTCAATATAGAGCTATATTCCCAACCCGCGTATCCGTTTCAAATATATCTTCCAGCTAACGACGCAAGGACCAAAATATTAAATTTAATTTCACAAGCGCATACAATAACCAAAGCTATATAGGCCCACGCTTTTGTTTGATGCTTGCACAACAAACCAATTTAGTCAGCCTCAGCTGAGCGAAATTGCACATCCCATTGTACCAAACGTACGGTAAAATAAAATTAGAGAATGCCGAAAACATGTTTGCATCGGGAATATTGCTGTTGCGGCCCTTCCGACCGCGGCGGGACAATATTCAGCCAGTTCCTCCCGCGTCTTTTTGATATTCGAAAGAATGAAACAAACGTTGAATGCATAAAGACGTACGTGAGTGAGCAACGCAGTCACTGCGGCTCAGACAAGGGTTAAATATAAACCCGTAGCTAGTCGAGTGAAACAAGGAAATAAAGCACTCCCGAGCCAGACTGGAGACTACAGCCTTCTATCGGCAGCTCTCAATAATTGGATTCGCACGGAAGGAATTTTAGTAAAAAAAATGTTCGACAATTTGTCAGCCAGCTAGGGGTTCGCGGAGACATGATCGTGCTTCATCATCGTTTTTTCGTCAAAGTGCCGGCTCCCGCCCGGGCCCCGCTCGCCGCGGAATTCTTATTACCCTCTTTGGATACGTTCTGTGTATACCAAAATGAACTTTCTTCAAAAGAACTTTAATTCTCTCGGCCTTAAATAGCGAAAATCGAGCTTTATTTCTTCGGGCACACTTGCTTTTGTTTTCTTTTACGATACCTAAAACACGATGTTACGACATTATGACGTCAGTGAGGGATGTAGCACGCTCCGCTTGGCGATAAGGTTCCAAGAAAATAATAAAGACATCCCTCTCAAATGGCTACTTTTACTTCATATCTCGTTCACCATATACTCATTAAATTGGTTTATTTTAATAAAGATGTTCATGGAATTTTATTATTACATTTAATTTTTCATACATCATTTTATTATACAATTTTAAGCTTTTCAATTCAATTAAATATATAGGTGCATTAAATTTTGCTATACGAGCACTTTAAAATACACATATCCATTGAAACAGGAAAGCATTTTCTAAGAATACAGCTGAGCCAGTGCGCGATACGGGGCATTGACGCGGCTGACTCCACGAATGAAATATACCTTTTCACCTTGGGAATTCGTGCAGATATGCCGAACTTATATTTAGGAGAAACGAGGAGTTAACCAACCGAACGGATAGAAAAAAAGTAATGCCATTGATCTCGTTGATTGTAACAAACGTTCTGAAGACACCTGAATTATTTCGCTATTGGTATTGTCATGGCGCGTTGTTATTTATTCCTTTTCCCCGCAAGCTAGTAGATAATGCGTGCGTAATAAAACAAACTGGAACTTGTTACAAAACCGCGCGGTTGTTAGCAACACTCGGGATGGCAACAATATAATTCATAATGTTATATTCCCCGTAGATTCGAGAGGCGCGAACCGTTTTTACAGTTGAGTTCTCTGGGAAAGCGTTGAGAAAATGTTAAAGAAAAAAAATTATAAATAACTTCTAGTCCAAATTTTAGCTTGACAGAAGTTTGGAATAAAAAATATATCAGAATGTCTCCTGTCTTTGTTTAATTCGTCATTTGCTGGTAGGATACCGGTGTCCAGACAATAATGGAATATCTAATGTGTCTCATAACCCGGATCCTGAGAAGTGCATTATTGATAACTTATTTTTAACAATAGTTTTTTCTTAAGTTAGGAAAAGAGGAACAAGATTTGGTGCTATATGGTGCTCGTTCTTCTGTTATCGAAAAGTACTATAACCTTGTTACCGCAAAAATAATATTAAAAAAACGGCTGTTTCCTGCGCCGTGTGAACAGGGAAAACAAGTGTTTGTAGAAACTTTGACAATATTTACATGCGTCGCCCAATAATGACTTCGTATAACGTCCCTATCTGGGAAAATATTTCGTGAAAAACTGAGCAGATCTCGTGGTCTGGATTGATAAATTGCATTTATGTGGGTGCTTTTGTCACAGCGGGGTAGATATAGAATCTGTAACGGTTATACGGATATCCTTCGAGGAAGGCCACGCCACGCACAATCCATTAATTACTGCCGCGGCGTGAGACGTCAACCTTGCTATCAGCCCCCCTCCATACCCACACAGCGCATACGCCGAACCCCCACCCAAATCCCAACACCGATCTTTTCTCAGCAATTTTTTCACAAAGCCGTCATAAAATAAATGAATTAGCATACCTAATTGTCCCTCGAAACGAGAATGAAAAAATGAAGAGACCCTCCGCAGAATCCGGACGGATTTCTACGAGGCAATCAAAATTTAGGAATAATTTAACAGCTTGATCCACATGCAAAGCCGGGTTTTTTAAAAGGAAAGTTGACGTGGGAACAAAGAATTTATATAAGGCGCGAAAAGGTACGGAGTTAGAAGAATTAGAATATTTTAATTAATGTCAGACGCAAGGAAACAAGGGGACGACTTAACCACAAATCAGCTTTGTGAGTTGAAGGCGTAGAGGCGAGTGATTAAATATGCAATTCGATTGCAACAAACTTGTTAGAGCGGTAGCTGAGACGCAAGCAAGTACACCGAGCCTGCCACGAAGCGCGACACTCGTAGACCACAAGATGCAGTTTTTATTAATAAAAATTATCAATAGAAGACAATCATACTTTTATCATGAGAAAAATGCTTTGAGAAAAAGTCAATGAATTTGGAAAACATATTTCATTTAGTGAGTATTTATGTGGTACACATAACTTTAACTTATTATCATTTAATATTTCAGTGAAGTGTATCCACATACATCTATATATTATCTATCTATGGTCAAGTATTTTTTTCAGACAATGTATCACCACACCAAATAAATGATGAGACACTCAACGCAGAAAATTGTGAAAAATCCACAATATTACCTTCATCACATTTCTCTATGGCTATTTTCATCCCTCGTTTTTCGTTTGAAATTGTTTTTCATTTCGCAAATGATCGGCTTATACCGCCCCATCGGCTCGAACATTGTAACAGGATCAATCAGCTGACGCGTGAATCGCACTCATAGCATATCAATTGAGTTTATAGAGCACCGAAAATTCGACCGCCGGTAAAATTATTATGATACAAAATAATTATACAATTTTCCACGTCATTAAACACGGAGCCTTCGGAATATTGAAGCGAAACGGGAACAAAAGACGGGAAGATAATAAAAAAAAGAATTTAGGAAGGCTATCGATTGAAAGTCTCTCATAACTTTTTCGGATTTACCCCTCTTACGTGTTTGAGTGCGCGATCGTAGCCTGGGGCGTCGACAATTACGCGAGCAGTACTAGGCGGCTAATACAAATCGTTCGCCCGGGGGGTACGTTTATCCGGAGCTACCTTGCCCCTCCTACAACTCTTACGCCGAGAAAACTATTACATCATTGTCCCGATTTTATTTCTCTCATACAAAAATATACCGAATGCCAACTAAAATAGAGCGTAAGTTCGTTTCCATTCGCATTAAAAATACTCGAGAGTCCTTCTTTGCAGACAACAGAGGGTGGTTTGTGATATTGTTTTGAGTTCGCGCGTTCTTTGTCAAATGAGTTAAACGATCCTTCTTTCGTTCGCGGAGATATTTCTTGAAAATTATGTAAGCTCGAGTTTATGTTGTAGCCGGTATTTGAATAAATTTACCTAATGTTGTTTTGTAGTACACACTTCGGGAAAGATCTCCTTCAGGGGTAATTATGTGGTCCTCTGAACCGTTCAAGAGCGTAATTAGTTCTCCATTAGTCTAATATATTGGCACTCTGCTGTTGGCCGTTTCGCTTCGGTCCAAACAAAAAAAGCAAACACTCAATTCGGGGAATTCGTGTTCGTAATTTTATAAACGTACAGTTTGTGTTCCGTGCTTCGGAAGTGAATTTCAACTTGTGCATTATTTTTGCAGCCGGAAGACACATTCGGAAATAAGTTGAAACCATTTTTAAATAAGCAAGTTAGTAGAATTTACTGCGTTCTTAGTCAACATGTTTGTTTTAACTCCTTAGATAAATGTCTTTTGAACTAGCGGCCGCTCGCGGTTTTACCCGATTGGTTCTCGTTCCTGTGGGAATATCGGGATAAAAAGTATCTTATGTTCATAAATAGGTTATCTACTATCTGTGTGCCAAATTTCATCCAAATCAGTTCAGTAATTTTTGAGTTTATTCGTTGCAAACAAACAAATAAACAATCAAATCTTTCCTCTTTATAATATTAGTATAGATGACTGCTATTTTGTTATTGTATCTATGGCTACTATTGGATGTGGTTTAATTTCTTATATTCGACCTGATTCGACCTATTGAAATACTTGTTTTAAAAGATATTTTTTATATTTCTGTTGATATTATCAAACTAATTAGACATTTCTACATAAAAATGACGCTTTATATTTCTAGAAAAATTCAGCGTTTCAAGCCTTTCATGAACTATTCTAAAGTCAGACGAGAGCTTCAAAACCGAAAGTGCCGTGGAAAACCAACACAAATTACAGGCCACAAACGAATGTCGCTAGCGCTCGGGGCTTTTGCAGCCTTCGATCACCCGTCAGCGCATAACCAAATTAGAGCAATTTAAGTCAGGAAATTGGAAACGCTATCGGGCGCCCGATGCGCCGTTGCAACGGGAACGCGACTACCCACTGGCATTCCAGACATCCACCGTTTCGGCAGCCGAAGCTAATGTCGGAACAATGCACGAATCTGGACAGACAGATCCGAACGGCCCCGAAGATAAACGACAACCGTGGAGCTTTGTAACAACTGATTGATATACGGCCAACGATGATATCGTATCTACCGCTTAGTTTGAGCTGAATTCCGCACCCGCCTCAGTTTAAGCTCGAGAGCTGTTGACTGCTATCTATGTTTAGATAGCTGCCGAAATCGCAAGAATTGACTGTGTACGTTTGTTTAGCTGAGCCGATAGATGCTACTACGAGAGTTGCTTTTGATGGAAAATCCCCTTCACGACAAAATTTTTCGTTATACGAAAAGGAAACGAACGGAAAGTTAAAATACTGTACACGATTCACTGTGCAACGCTAAGTGAACAATTGAATGCCCGAGTTGAAATTCCGTGTTAGAGGTATAAACCAGACTGTGTTTAGTCATTTCCAACTGAACCGGAATGCAAGTTTGAAGTCACAGAACAGTCGATTGTCGATACAAAGTTAAGAGAGTATGTTTGCGATAATAGCAAGTAATCGTGGAAGTTGCAGGAGGCAACACACTTGCGTACTGTGCCGTATTGGCAGGCGAGATGGTCAGAGTTTGGGCTTGCTCGACAGCTAGAACAATAGCGAATCAAGCATGCAACGGAACTTTCTCAAAAACACCCTCTTGTGCGTGCGACGCTCGTGAAAGCCAGCTCACTAACTTTATATTGGTAAGGAAACTTCGACTTAAGTTCGGAAGCTGCGAATAATATAAGACGCCAAATCGCAAGAAACCGGCATCTATCAATAATTTAACCGAGACTCTTGCAGATTGAAAATCGATTACACAACGCACGTAATCAAATTAGAAACTTTACGTTAGTTTGCTACGATAAAGTGGTTGGCGAATAAGTATAAAATAAAACAATAAGAAACAGCGATAATCCGCTTCTGAGCCTCAAAATCGAAAAATAATATTCGCTGAGAGAGGATATTTTTACGTCGCTACACAGCCAAATTCTTGCGAATAGGTTGCCCACTTATAACATTAAATATAAGATCGCTTTAGCAATCCAGATAGACAAATAAAGGGACGTATATTTTCATGAGGGAAAAGAAAAGAGTAAAATAAATAATCCATGACAAAACCTAAGGCTACGTGGACGATTCCAAACTGAGGGATGGATCATGCAGGAAAAATAAAAGAGTGCTACGGCTACGCGAACGGTCGGTATCACTAAAAAGGGTACTTTGAATCAGGAAATTTACAGTCCAAATTGCGTAAGCAACAAGCCTTCTAGATAACACTTAATCGGCGTAGGCTCCAGCGATTACACCGGTCGTTCGGCTAATTAATTTTTAAGTCAGTATCTCGGTGCCGGCAGCTTCGAATTTCAAGTGAATTCCACTGCGATCTACATATTATATAAGGGTTGTTTCCTTGATTTCAAATCTCGATTTGAATTTTGTTGTTGTTTGAGGGACGCCGGTTCGAAACTAATTTGTTTATTATAAGCGTTTCATTTCGTGAGCGTTCATTTTCCACGATTTGATTAGAATACAAATATTACGATGAATTGAAATAGTAAATTACTTTTTGAATTGCTCCCAAAATCAAAATATGAATACTAAACTGTTAAATTCGAATATTAACATCAATGTACGCATGTTAAATTACAAAGGCTCACACTTCATATCCAACTGGATTTGGCAAATTACCTTAGCCTTAAAACCGTTTCTGAAAATGTATGCCCGGAAGTAATTTCACGTACGTGTTTGTTAAAGCTTAAGCGTCCCGAGCTATAAAATTAACTTGCTGCAATTTGTATCTGTTTTTTTTTTACGCCACAGCTGTGCAGATTAAACTAGAAGGCACGTTATCTCCATAACTCTTTAGTCCCACTTAAAACTTCCTAAAGAATGCTCCGACAAAATTCTCGCGGATATTATGCATGTGATAGAAAAAGCAGTGTCGTGACGTACAAAATTTGCGCAGGCCGTTTGGGCCATAAATCCGTCGGTTCCTAAATCCTTGAAAGGCACTGTTGAACAGCTTTCATCAGAAAATTCTCCATTATCTGGAGGAAATCGTTACCGGGGTCGAAACTCGCCCACCCTTCGGCCCCTTTCATTTACGGCGTTGCGTGCACGCGTCCCCGTGGCCTAGCTCCAGGTGGGTGTAGTCTTTGTATTCGGTATTTAAGTGGCTCATTTGATATTCTGAGACAGTTTGCATTTGGAAAGCTGGCACGTAGGGAGTCGAGCGGTATCGAGGCATCGGAGTCACGGATCATACGCACACAGCGGACAGATAGGTCACGTGGCTGACGCGCTGGAGAAGACCGCAGTAGACTCGCGCACACAGCCACGCACACGCTTTACAGATCGCGTCGAGTTTCCGCAATGTTTATCCGCAAATACACTAATGAAGGCACCTACAAAAGCGACTAGATTGTTAATTAAACTTGCTCAAAATGTGACACCCTTACGAAATGACGCCGTGCCGGAGCACAGTGCACGGCTCCTATGTTATTGAATTAATTTGTAATCAGAATTCCCGGTGTACGTTCTTGGATGTAATGATAGTATTACTGAATTTATTCACTTGCTCGATATAGATATCCCGTTAAAGGCGTTTCAATCGTTAGGTACTTGTGTATTGCTTTATAGTGATAACAAAATTACAACAATATAAAAAGTACTATACATCACAGTAATTAAGATAAAGTGAATTACTTTTAAAGCAATCCCACTTAACAAGTGAAGAAACGAAAAGCAAAATATTTCTTTTATTCAGAAGCCTACGTCTTGTAAATAATACTTTATTTATTCGAACGTAATTCAGAAATAATCTAAACGGCGCTGGTGTTTAATTAAACTAATTGCGGTTACACATTATTACATAGACACCAAAGCGATTCAAAAGGCTCCATCATTAGGCCGCGGACCAAAAGGAATAACCATTCCCTTAATCATTATTCTTAAAGACTCTTCATTAAATTCCTTTTATCTCTCCCGGGATATTTCCTTCTCTCGGCATCAATCACATTCAGTCCGAAAAACTCGTTGGCTTTATTCTTAACTCTCATAATAGGTAATGAAGGTTTTGATCGTCGTGGGCTGGCTGGTGCCGATTACTTTGAAAGCCAGCACAATGACTCCCCGGCTGTAGCCAATGTTGAATTCTGAAAAGTTCCTTAGTCCACATCTAGTAGATAGGGGGCTAATTACGAGGAAACTTTTGTAGATAGACACCTGCGCTGACTCGCGACCAGACAAAGACCAACTTATCGCCGACTTACAGGCCTCGACGCCGCGCTGCCTTAAATTAAACTTTAACCTCTCACGCGAGAGCATTTTATAGCATGGCACCACTTTGAAAGACGATTGCTACTTAATACAGGAGTAAGGTCTTGTTCGATATTGACTTGCGACATTAATAGGACTAGTATTGATTGCGACTGCTGCTTCAATGAAATGTTTTGATTTGCATGAATTAGTTCAAAGTGGATTGTCGAGCAGCACCGGTTCCTACGTCACTTTGGCAACTTTATCTCCAACGAACAACATGCGCGTAAAATGATCATAATACAGTTTGCAAGTTTGGCCGCACCGCAAAATTCAGTGGTAATGTGTTTAATATTATGTGCACGGAGTGATTTGGCTGTTGGGAAAATTAGCGCTGCCTAATAACAAATGGGACATGACAGCGCAAATTCAGCATACACTTTTCCAAAAAGTTTGTCTAAATTAAATTTAGCGCCCGAAGTTGGTGTAACTTTACGCTCTTCAGGCTCTCAACGCTGACATGTTGCGTGGAACATGACGATGAAACATTCCAAATTCGTTTTGCTAACGAATGCTGCGTAGACAAATGCGAATGTGTAATTGCTTATATTAAGAGCTACGTACCGGTCCAAACTGTTCGAAATAATTCTTTACATCTTCGAGCGTTGTGGGTGCTGATAGCCCTCCTACGAAGATTTTCTTTGTCCTGGTGACCATCTGTAACAAAATTAAGCCTCTTTAGCACAAAAACAATAACAAACAAGGCATTTCTGAAATTGGGGATGGCAGGGGATCGAGTAGTGCGTAGCGATAATACAATTAGTGATCGTGTGAGGGAACGCATAATGGACGCGCAAAATGTTGAAATAATGACAGTTAATATTATATATTATGCAAATACTCTCAGCTGAGGATAATGACTAAAGAAGATATAATACAAAACAGTCTCGCATGGCAATAAAGGAACAAAAAAATTCGTTTAGTTCTAAACTTCACTAAATAAACGCAATGTAACCGGTTTGGGAGTTATATTTTTTTGCTTAATCTTCAAAACTCTATCCCGAGAGACTGATTAAACTGAAATCCAGTTTATGAAACTCAATGAATATAACCGTCGGCGAGTTACAGGTTATATTTATTCAATGCATATTTTAAGAATCAAAGCGTAAACGTTTAAGGGAATTTCATTATAATGTCAACACAGCAGTGTTTCATCTGAAAGGCGTGCCTGCTTTCTCTTTGAATATTTATGCTAGGTAATAACGAGCTAAAAAGTATGCAACGACAACTTCACAATGGCTGTCGAGGTTTTAAGGGGGTCTGATCAAAATGGAGGTTGCATCGTCTATACCGTAATTACGTAACAGCAAGGCTGCAGATGTCGACTATAATAGACGAAAGGGTCGGACAAACCCTACGTTTATGTATCATCTGACTGGCGGAGTTGGCGACAAAACTCAAACAATTAACCCTCGACTAAACCTTTTAGAATGCCGCCGTGAACTCAATACCCATGAACATAGAGAGCGACTTTCAATAACGCCTCCTGGAAAGTTTTTCCAGACTATGATTAAACACTGTTCATCTATTTCTAAAGAAACTTCATATAAAAAGCGAGTTGCTGAATCGTATATTAAAATCAGGATTAATACGACACTAGGGCGGTTACAACCCGATACTCGGGTTCGTCGATCGACGAAAAATTCTAAATTTTGTTTGCAGTTTGTGATCATCACGTTTAACATTTTGTATATTTTATAGTTTTCGGAACAAATAGACTCGAGTACCTTTAATTTGATACCTTACTCGGCCGCGTACTACGCGCCAAAGTCCCTATCGAGTCGTCACAAATTTTGCGAACCTGAATTAAGTATATAGATGGAAATGGTGTTTAAGTTCTGTGTTGTAATCTGTAAGGGAAAGTACTATTCAAAACATGAATTTGTCGTAAAGATGGAAATGATTGTAATAAAAAGGTTTCTAATAGAGATTTAAGACATCGACCTAAATATACACCTGACAACGCTAAAATATACGAGCAGTTAAACCTTTCGGGCACTAGAACACCTATAAATATTATTACATTTCAGAAAGGGAATCCCCATTACTACGAGTGGCGAAAGATAATAGCTCAGTGGAAATTGAATAAAACAAGATTCGGTAACATCTAATGTAAGTAATGTAACTGAGCAAGAGGCACGGACTTCTGAGGCGATCCCGAACGAAATCACACTCAAATATACGTAAATGATGAATAAGTGGCGTGGGGAGAGGGGGAACGGACGTGTCCAAGTAGTGCACCCGCCGAGGCCTCCTGCCTTTTCCCTGTAAATCTCGAGTGTGACAACATCTCCCGAATCCCCCTGCAAAGGTTCTCTCCACGAATCAAGGCCCTTTTTTCCTGCCTTTAATTTCTCGCGCCCTGTCAAGATTAATTATCACCCACACTCGTCTTTAAGGTCAATTACATTTACAAGACTAACAAAAACGCGGCAGTATGCGTAGTAAATTACGAAAAACGTTTACGTCTCTTTCCTAAAACGCAAAAACCTCCATACGAGTGCCGAAACTAATCTGAGTAAATTCAATGAACATATAAAATTCGGAAGGAATATTTTCTGGGACCCATGTGATGGCGTGGGAAGTGGCTATAAAAAGGAGGTGTAAAAGTGTATTATTCAAACTGTTTGTACATTTGACAAGTAGGCCAAAGGTTATATGGAACCGACGAAATTGACTTGTGTGAGATACAAATTGGAATCATAATGTATACCTGTCAGATCTTCAATTGTTATTCGTTCACCGTTTTTATTACTTTCACAAACAAGTGAATGGCATAGAAACAAAAGAATAGGTACTGCCATCTTGTTTAATGATCTCTTTTATTGGCATTGTTATCCATCGAAACGAATTATCAGTGATGGTCATAACACAAATACGTGGGGAGCGATAAATAAAAATTTGATTAAGCGGCATTTATAAATGGGAATGTAAAGGGTGTCCCTCAGGGAGTGAGTGTCAGGTTTACCGTTGGCCACGTCAGCTGAAACTGTTGGCAATTACCTTAAATGTGGACAACGCAGCCCACTCCGCCGGGAAAATTATTATTCACCGCATATCCAATTTTTGGCCCGGTCTAAATTGGAACACGCTACCTGTGATTGCCTGAATTAATCGCTGCCACGAATGAGTTTGCCTAGCCAAATTGTTTGAACACTCAGCTAAAGTAATTTTATTCTTGATCAGAATACTTATCATCTTTATTCAAGTTTGGCAGAAAATTTTATGTCATTGGAATTGTATAAAATTGTGGTTACTCAATGTTGCATGTTGAACTTTTGCTAGCTTAATTTTTTCTTTTCTAGTGTAACATTTTCATTTATAGTGTAACTTTTTACCTTGAAGTGATAACTAAACATGTGAACGTTATATCTAATGAAACATTTTTTCCGAACGCGTACACAGACAAACGACATTAAGCGGACCCTCGTTAACGGGCATGGCTACTCGCAGTCATTTCGTCGTGAAAAATACAACAATTTAATTTAGTCCAACTTGACCGCGGTCGACGGCAAACAACGAGCTTGGACAAAAAGCTATACATACATCAATTACAACAACGAACGGTATCCCTTTACGTGTTGGCTCACGAGTTGCTCTAACTTAATTCATAAAGTGTCCCGCAAACTGCAGCGAAAATTTTTGCGTTACTATTCTGTCAGAGCTGCGTCGAAAACGTGGTCTTAAAATTATGACTCTCCGTGTACAATGTAGCCGTATATTGCACGGACAACTTGTATTTTTCTGACAGAAATATGATGTCTAGCTGGTTTCTTGGCTAAAAGCAGACGCGACGTAACGCAAACAATTGCGTTGTTGTATCATTTTTAATTTCTACATGGCTTTTCTAATTGAAAAAAGTCACAGAAGAGCTCCACCGACGCTTTACAAATTCACGCTGTTAAAAATCGCAACACATGACAAAATAATTCGTTTTCTCTAGTTGCTATTTCCATTAATCAATAGTTGCTACCTAAAATCGCCATTACCTACAAATACCTGGAAATCTGAGTTCACACAATTCTTTTGAACAGGTTTTTTTATTTCTTTAAATCCACTCAACGCTACACACCTTTTTCGTTCGAAAAAAGAAATTACAGCTTGCGAAATCCAGCTAAAACATTTTCTTTCTCCAGTTTCCCGTAACGTTAAAGAGTGAACATGCCATTTATTGCGGTACTAACGCTTGGAACAATATTAATCAATTTTTACACAGAGGGAATTCCGTAGGATCGCCCACACAAAGGTTGGGCGCTCTCCGCTGACACTGCATTTCATTTTTGTTTACCCACAGCCTCCGCTCTTCTGCTTTTGTCTTTCCAAATAAACGCGTATTTTGAAACACTTTTAATATGATAACCCTTAAATCAAGACGATAACTTCTAGATCTAATATTCCTCCACAAACTTTTAAATGGTATCTACGATTGTCCTCGGCTACTTTCTAGAATCATTCTTAACTGTCCTCGTAGACTATTCCGTCCTGGTAAATTTTCCCTGTTTAGTGTTAAGTTTAGTAAGAGCAATTTAGGTAAATTTTCGACATTAAATAGAATCCTTTCGCTTCAAAATAGTGTAAATTAAAAATCCGTACAAATATCTTTCATCTTAAGTTACACAAATTCAACGCTGAAATATGAAAAAATATAACAAATTAGTAAAAAGTGATGGTTATTTAATGCACATTTTTTACTTAACTTAGTAACTATATTATTAAATAAATAAATAAAAAAAAACACCTATTTTTCATATCAGTCGCAAGGAAGTATTCGTACCGAGACAATTCGTCATCTTTGTGGACGAAAGCGTGGCTGTCTCAATCAAAAGCTTTTCAGGTATTTCTGGTTAAAATTAAAACTGCTGGTTTTTAATTTGTGAAACGTCAGTAATAATTTTAACTGAAATGTAGCGTGTCTAGGGTGTGCATTGAACAATGGATATTCAGTATAGATAGGGGATGATTCTGGCGTCTTGTGCACACCTTATCTGCTTCACAGCTCATTAGGTCGCGTGCGGGGTGCTTCGAATAGATCTGTGCCATTTGTAACAATACAGAGCGCGCGCGGTTGGCAAGTGGTGATTCAAAAGCTTAAGATGCCTGTCTTGGTCGTCTTCAAATATTTTATGAGACTGTTCTTTCTGCATCTGCTTTATATTACCACACTTGATGCTATTACGTCGTCGTTTTGTATGAAGATTTTTATAAAGTTGCGTTTTGTATTTATTCGTGCCAATATTTTCTTTATTTATTTAACAATAGCTTGAACGTTTTCAATAATCATATAAGAATGCATGAAGAGACTAATGCTACATGAGTTAAGAAAATATATATAATATCTAAAGTTATTAAAACAATATTGTAGTAAACAATTGAAGCATTTGTATAATACAACAATAGACATGGCAATAAATGAGCTATACATAAAGTGAGTGAGAACGTCAATGGTTTCACAAGGACCTCATTATTCCACAATGGTGTTTTCACGATTTATTCTAAAATCAACTTTTATTTTTACTTTGGTAATGTGGATTGAAAGTAATTTTAAGAAGTGTTTATATTTACATTGAACCACAATAAACATTGATATAAGTGAGTCAATTTTGTATGACCTAATACAAGCCTAATACGTATGTTGGTATTCCGAAAGTGTTTTGTTTTTGTGTAAACATAAATTTAGTTGTAAAAATTTCACTAGTTTAAATTGTATCATTCAAAATTAGTGCAATTGAGCCACTGGACTTACTATAGTACATATAGTATATTACTTCTTAGTATTTTATCTAGAATTCTATGTAAGCTCCGTTGACGCAAGACAGTGGTCGCCTACGTATAACGGGTGGCATTAACAAAACGTTATTGCTTCTTAGCGTCAAGCACTTGTACAGTATTTATCTCTATCTGGTACTGATGTTCGCTGTCTGTTCCATGCCCCTCTGAGAATAACTATTGGCTCACTGTTCATGTTAATAATACTACTCATAGTTGTATTTGTTTGAGATCAGATTCTTAGTCAGATTAGATTCGATTTTTTAGGTAAAGTAAAACATATTAAGTTTGGTAAAATAACAGATTTAAAGATTCGATGTATATGAATACATTGAAAATGTTAAACGTAATTATAATAGATGTTCTTCAATTACCTGCTTATTTTGATAGCTATCCTATTATTTGTCAATCCGACTTTGTTTAATCAATAAAAATGAGAATGATAATCAATTTTCTTATTCTAGACAGTCGCAAAACTTAAATATGATTAACTTTAATAAGATTTTGATATAAACTTATTAAAATAAAAAGTAAAGCTAATGTTTTTGTAATATACAACTAAAAGCCAAACCTACATTCACATCACAGGCAAATGTCTTGATTTCGGGCGCAAACAAACGTCGCTAAAATGCCGAATGCATGTAAATGAACATCTCAGAATGACGACGTGAGCTGAATAAATAAAGTCTGATTGATACGTTGATAAGCCCATGAAAATTTTAAAGACGATCCACACAATAGCAGAAACATACGAATGAAGTACGTATGAAGTGGCTCCTATATTGCTTCTTTCAGTCTGTTACTCGTACGAGCCTCTCCGTCCCGAACAAAGGACCACTCCTTTCAATATGAATGTGTGTATACCAACTGGAATAGCTTGTAATCTTATTATTTTCGCCTTTTGAATTCATACAATTCGGATACTGTCTTCATCCAATCGAAAAGTTATGTTACCATCATATTTATTTACTACGTGTTCTTGTAGCTCAAATTATATAACTTCACTTACAAAGAGAGCTGTCGTGTCGTTTTTAATAAGACTCAAATTGATTAACAAGGTAATTTACGTTCTCAACAGGTGTTCTTAAACAGGTTTCCGTGCAACAATACAAACGAAATGTACTACAATAATCTGCGCATGTAAAGTTGGAAAATTTCACAAATTGAAATATGTTGGAGCTCGCGAGAATTCCAAAGAAAAATTATTCCGCCCCCGCAAAAAATGTGCCTAGATGTGAGCACTACTCCAGAAACGCTCCAGTCGAAACAATAGGCGCATTTTAGTCGTCAAAAAGTGAAATGGTTCGGCGCACTTGTCATCGAAAGCCATTCGAAGCGTAGTAGTGACTCCATAATGTGCAAGAGTTCAAATCTACGTGTATATGTGTGCCCTTTTATGCAGAGAGTGGATGAAAGCAACCCGCCTTACGCTTTCGCCCCCTTCGCGTTAACTATGCCTATACCCAAGCCTAGACTATTGTAAGATTGAAGACTGCTTTGTCTGAAATACCAACAGATGTATGTGTAAAAATGAGACTGCTCTAGGTGCTTATTTGACAGAGTACGTACTCAAAAACTAAAATATAGCACTCGAAAGTGTTTTGATTCAAGAAGTGAGTGATTGTTTTGATTTTGAAGCAAAGAAAATAGGTTTAAATCAGCATGGTAAAATCCTTCCCTGTATTAAAAATGAATGATATGAGATATCCCAAGTCTTTCCTTTTGCTATGGATAATCAAATAAAACTCGATTTTATGTTTCGAGTCAAATTATAAGCCAGGGGGAGGGTGAAATAAAAAGTGAATAATGAATGCGGAGGCCGAATTCAGAACCGCGCGCCCGTACCAATTATTTTGTTTCAAGTGCCATCAACATGGTAGGTTCTTTCAAATTTTCATACATTAGGCAAATGTCGAGAATGCGTAATAAGGACCTAAATGTTGTAAGCCGTCACCGGGTCACCGAAAGCAGTTATTAAAACGCCGAGGGGCTGGACACAGAAGACCCTTCGGACAAAACAGCCTCCTAAAGAATGACATTGATACTCACTGACAATTGACTCAATAAAGAATCTGTTAAGTTAAAATGGCTTTACTTCATATTTTAAATATTATTCTGACTGTAATATTGTGAACATTAATTTATCTTTAGAACCCAAAATACTCCTTCTAACGTATATTGCAAAAGAAAAGAGTAGAACCAGAAGTCTAAAACATAGATTATACGCAGTTGAAGTTAATTCTTGTATCATACATAGTTAAATAGAGTTACAGCTTGTTTTAGAGACAAGTAAAATGAATCTTAGTGCGTTGACACAAATATGCAATTTGCAGAACACTTCCAATGTCTAAAACTGTCGTTCAATATAGTTGATGAACAAAATAAACCCCTCTGAAAAGCGGTGTCAAGAGGCTATAGGATTAAAGTTAAACTAGGTTTGCCCCGAGTTTAATTATACAAAAGGCATGTACCCGCGGAACACTTGCTAAAATATACTCTGCGGCACATACGTTAGAAATTAGTTAATTATATCCTTTATACAGAGTTGAATACAAAAAGGAATAGAAAATTAGACGTCTAAGTATCAGAGGACAATAATATAAAATATTCAAACTAAAGTCCCGGATTGAAAAAAAACACTTGTTGCTTATCAAATATTTGATCTTATGAATACGTGTGCAGCGGGAAATGAGAGAGGAATAGAAGTGGTAGATAAAGTATTTTTGTGGTCCCAAAGCCACTAATCCTACAGTAAACAGCATGAGATCAATAGTCTATACTAAATACCAATCCGATTTGGCCCCGGATGATCATCTATCCTCCCTATTCATCAATAAATTAATTAATTATGTTCGACGACCTGCTGGCGTAAGGATACGTAGCCTGCCTTTTCCGCAGAGGGTCCCGAGTTTGATTCTCGGACTAGACAAATATTTGTGTGCATGAACATGTCTACGAGTATTTGTCTTGGTCTGGGTGTTTAATATGTTTAATATGTATGTATTTACAAAAATATATATAGGTTTGTTTATCCGTTATCTAGTATCCATAACACAAGTTCTTATAAAACTTACCTTGGGCAAGTTATTTGGTGTGGTTGTATGAAAATTTATTATTTATTTATTTGTTATCAATAGAAAGGCCAGTGGCCCAGCAGTGGGGATCTTTAAAGCGTGATGACGATGAATAAATCATTATGGCGTTTATTAGTTCAAAATTGCATTGCACTTTTAATTTAACTTTTAACTTTGCAACACACCACTTATCTAGCCCACGTTAAGTTTAATAAAGAACTTGTGTTAAGGATACTACATAGATAACGGATAAACATACTTCTATACTTTTCTTTTGTAAATACATACATAATATACATATTAAACACCCAGACCAAGACAAATAGACATGTTCATGCACACAAATATTTATCTTGCCCGGGGATCGAACCCGGGACCTCTGGCGCAGAAGGCAGGCTTAGTACCCCTGCGCCAAACAGATCATCAAATTAGATACCATTAGCGTCGTCAATATTATTAGCTACTTGGCTAATATTTATGTACCATAAAAGTCAAGTTATAATAACTTCTATAATATTGCTCCCAAATAATAAAAATATTGTATTTTTAAAATTTACAGTTCACTAGTGAAAACCAAACATTTGAATTCATTAGCAAAGCGTTTAAGAGAGAATTTAAGAAAATCTTAGTTAGATCTTCCTTTGATTTGATTAATACTTTTGTAATATCGGTGAATCTAAACTGAAGAATTTTATAGAAGACCGACGTCGTAAATAAAAGATGTTCAAACGGGCGTGGTTGAAAATAAAGAATGAAGGTTATATTTCAAGATTACGGGATCATAATCCCCTTTGAAATTTAATAATGTAGATCGTACGAGAAGATATATCTATTTTATTAAACATCAGTCCTCTTGACCGCGCATCTGTTTGGTTTAGTTAGAACATATAATTAGGTTCTTATTGTGACTAAAATGTTCCAAATAAAAGTGAAATGGTACTGAAGTTAAATAAGATAGTCATATTGCGATAAGCAATTTTTAACTTCTTAACACTTAACTAACAACACTGAATCCATTACAAATCAGTTAAATTTACTGTACATCTCTATAAGCACCATAAGTCTGAAAGCTTATGTATATATAAGAATCATGCGATTAGATAAACAATTAGCGCTTCAATATTTTTTCCATAAATTGACTTTTTTCACTTTGAAATAAAGTATATTAACTTAATTGCACAGAATCACATTGACATTGAAAGCGCCCTTATAACAGTTGTGAGAAAGGTGATTTTCGTAGTGTAAGTGTAACACGTACTGTTTACAGTACATACAAATATTATTATTTTAACAGTAATATTAAAAGTAAACGTAATGTTTAATTTTCCCTTACTTACAAATAAGTTACTAGTGGACATCCGAGTGATGTCGTTCCTGTAGAGATATAATTTATTCAGCCGTTTTGGTGTAATTGCATATTCTTCTTCTTCTTTTTAAGTTTAAGTTCTGCGCTCTATTTATTTTCCATTCCTCTCTTTTCTCTGCCAATGACTTCACATTTATGAGTTGCGAGATTGCATATTAAACAACAAAATACCCAAACATTCACAATAATATTAGTAGAATATCTAAAATCAAAATGTAAGAACAATCTACCTAGTTACAACACAACTTCAGATCAACAACGCCAACAAAATACAGTTTCTCAGCTATAAATATCTATCAATAGGGTTTGTGTTTTTTAAATAAATCCGACACTTGTAACTTCATAATCATATCTGAATATTGTGTTGTTATTTTAGTTTCAAACCTTGACCGACTCTTATTGACTTTCAATTTAAATTAAAGCTGTGTCGTAATATCTAATTACACTGAGGTGAAATGCAGCAGTAGATTTATCTTGGAACTTAAATCTAGATCGTATTCAAAATTTTGCTTGCTCACTAAATATTAGAGGTATTTAGTTTGAAACAATTAGTAGAGAATGGGAGATGAAGTTAAAAATAAATTCAGGATAGCCTTGTTAAAAACCTTTCCCTAGCATTTAATATAGGATATAAGCACTGAAGTTTAGCGAGAATTGAAGAGTTTGAAATGATGATTATCTTCATTAGAAAATTCTAAATAAATGATTCGTATCTTCAATCATCTTGCGAGTAGTAGTTTGAGTACACCGCCGTAAGTTCGCTTATCTGTCGGTTTTCTACAGACTTTGGGGAGTGTGCATCTAAGCTGCATTATCTCATGCCGTGTTCTCCTTTTTTCTATAATACTATCCAAACTTGGTCGCCATTCCAAACCTACGCACAGAGCTCTTTAAGTCCTCTTTTATCATGCGAACAGTCAAAGAGTGGAATGCCCTGCCGGCGTCTGTTTTCCCGAGCACATTCAACCCAAACCTTTTCAAGGTTCATGTGAACGGACTTCTTCTGGATGAAATCGCTCCATATTAGACCTCATCTACGCCCTTCGGCCAGATAAAGGCCAAGAGGCCAAGAGTAGGCCGTAGTAATAGTATAAAAAAGAGTAAAATCACTGAGAATCACTTCTAGAACTTTTTTTATTCAAATACCGTAGCATTAAACTTTACCTAGCTTTGCAAGTACCTGTTACTTTAGCCATAACATTTTACTGTCATCTACTATCATACAGATATGACTCGTACACATACATACATTTAACACTCGAGTCCTACTAAGAACTAAATAATAGATAAGTATGTAGCATTTACCTGTTTCTATTACGCTATGTTTTCGTTTCTTCTCCTTTTTATTGTAGAATTGAGTTTTGAAATTTCAGCACCAGATTGTAAGTTGCATAGTATTTATTTCTCGGTGGTGTTTTAGCAAAAAAGCAAAGTTTAGCGAATTCATTACCATGTCAACTGAAAACAGAAAGAAACGGAGTAACCTACGAAGTTTTATGAGTGGCGAGATACTAGTTAAATGCTCGTCTCGTACTTGCGACGGTGACGTCGCTTCCGGCTTCCAGCTGACACGCCGCAATATGGCGGACTTCCGGTCCACGCGACCGCGGATAACGGCAGACTTTGGTAAGTTTGAATATTTTTCGACGGTTGACAATACCTTTCTGATACGAAATACAAGATTTTTTCAGAAATGTTGTTGTTGTCAATTATTATCTTATAGTTTACTTTGCTTAAGGAAGGAATCTTCGTAGATTTACAACTTCATTCGCAGATACTGGATATACACGATAACTTGACATTCAAGAAAACATAAACCGCAAAAGATCTAAAAAAAGGTTTGTTCTGACCACTTTGCTACGTAACAGAAGCAACGCGTTTCATGTCGCCCGCGTGAAATTAAGGCTCGACTCAGGGCTGCAGATAATTGTAATAACCGCGCGGGGGTGGGGGAAGGGGTGGGGTTGCGCAAGCGCACGGCGCCGGACACTCGAGCACGCGCCGCCACTCGAGCGCCCTCCACCGGCCACTCAACGCTACCCGCCTCCAATGAAAAGATACCTACCGACACCGCACTGAATATTCGCTCAACGTATCAAAACCGTAAAATGCAAATCTATGCACTGCGCTCCTACTACTCCGACTCAGTGCGGCGTTCCATCAAATGCAATATGACTCGAATTATCATACGCAAGTAGTTTATCAACCGCGTGGCTTTGTCGATGACTGAACCCGAGTTTTCGTATTACAAATATGAATTTTCAGTTCCTAGGAATCAGAGAGCGAGAAATCAAATTACAACATCCATCTAGCCACCGTAATAGTAGTCGGGACACGTTAATAGAAAACGCAAACGATTGCGGTGCGACATGAGATGGAAGCGCTCGCAGGACCACCGCTCCACACAAACAAACAGCCACACGTTCGTGCTGATACGAATACTCCAATTTATAATGCGGACAAGCCACACTGAAATGGATTTACTGCAGCAAACCTGCTTGTCTTTGATGAGGGTCTATTTTCAGATGCGGGCCGAGCGCACCGAAACATTCCAATATTTCGTGTCGATATATTATTATTACATTCGAATTCAGATCGATGCCGTGTTATAAAATTTATTACGCACTCGTCTCTTCGACGTTTCTTATTTGTAAACAGCCGCTTGAGCAACTCGCGAGGCCCTCGATAATGTTTGATGTCTCGTTAAAAATAAAATCGCCCGCCGATTGACACGAATAAATCTGTTACTAATTCGTCGAGTGACAAGACGAGAGACAACCTAGAAATAATTTTCAGTGACGTTCGACGGCAAGAATTTTATGATTAAAATTTTAATGAGATTAGCCAGAAACGAGGTGAGCGTCGCGGCTTGAGATGTGTCAAAAATCGATTAGGTATGTTTATAATTAGAGTGTCTTTGCAAAGATAACTGAGGACTGAATTTGAAAGCTAGGCTAAAACTGGCAACAATTTAGTTCAGCAACGGATAAAGGCTTTAGCCGGTTTGGTTTGCTGCAGATTTAGGTGGCATGTTTAAGTTTCGTTTAATCCGCTGTAGGTAAACTATACCGCAGTGTCTTTTAGGCACGCCTACTCAGTATGCAAGCGTTTTCCAGCACATCCGTTGTACGCGGTCGCGGAAGGACTTCCGTACACAAAATACTATGTTTGTGTTCAAGTTCTTTTAGAATTCCTCGTCGCAGTGACTCTTCGTGCCGACATGTCGCAACAGTGAATAGAGAATATAGTAACATACTTTAAAATTCTGGACTGGAATTAATTTCTAGGTACATTTATTTTCTTTAAGGATACTTCTTTTCAGTCTCTTTTTTGTATACCGGATCTCTGTAGATATACAAAATAGTCATTTTTTATGCCATGGAAAAACTCCCTACAAAAACCATAGTAATAAAGATCAAGTTCCCTTCACTTGTTTGTATCCTTAAATCGTTAGTCCAACAAGAGGCAAAACATTTCATAATATCAAAACAAAGTAATTAATGAGTGACAACCCTATCATTCTCGTACTAACCGTTTTTACTCAACGTTGTAGTGGCTTTATGAGGATGGCGTAGTTCGAGATATTTGCCGTACTAATCTCCATTTTAAGAACGGTCGTACGATCCTAGAGCCTCGGATTAAGGAACTTGCGTGACACTAATTAAAGCGGAATTAAGGGCAAGCCTATATCAAGAACCGCAGAGAGAGTTATAAATGAAGTGGTATTAACCGTATTTACTATTACAACTTAGGTAACTGGTGACTGGCGAATATTTTCCATATCAGATTTTGGGGCAACAGTTTGCTAGTGATTTATGTAGGTTTCGGTGTTAATTTTGACGTTGTGTGAAATATGTTTGTTTTAAATTGTCGGAATAGTTTGTAACATAATTCAACAACACTATTCATGAAGCTAGCACAACTGTCATTAGGGTTCCATGCCAATATCGTAAAAAGGATGGCATATTATGGTGTGACTTAGTCTGTCTGTCTGTCACAGCGGAATATATCAAGAACTACTAATGCATAATTTGAAATGTTGAATAGTTTTAGATGACATTTGCTCAACTATTTTGAAAAAAGAGAGAAATTAAAAAATATTTTTCTATTTGCAACAGGGACTCTTAAAAATTTAAAGAGTCTTAAAAATTTAAAGTGGGGATACTAGGGTACGTGGGGTATCATATGAAAGAGTGCTGCTTGCACATTCTCAATAAAAAACAAATCTTTTTTTTTTAGCTTCATAATTTTTGATTTTGTATTTTGATGAAAGATTATCGTTCCCCCCCTTATCTCCCAAGTTTAATATAGCAAAATCTGAAATTATTCTATGTAATAGAAGTTTATGTAAAGATTACAGGAAAAATAAGTCTCTAAATAGCACACTTTTTCAGAAATCTTAAAAAAGTGATTTTATACTTATTTGCTTTTGGTAAACTGACGTCGACCTATGTCGATGTATGGGGACAATATATGATGGTACAGAATCCTCGGTGCGCGAGCCCGACTCACTTTTGAGAGGTTTTTTTTTGTTATAATAGTAATGTGATCGAGCTGTCAGAGTAATTCTCATAATCCTTCTGAGGAAACATGAGTCTTACATAAATCCTACTTAGTTGTAACTTTTGGTGAAGTAGGCAGTTTCTCGATGGCTCTCAATATTGACAGGCCATGAGGAGTTTATTCAAAGTTTTCTACTTATTAACTTGCCTATTAAAGGCTTATTTGCGCCAACATTTATGACGACATTTATAGATGGGCTGTCAAACTATCATACTTCAATACTGACAAGGAAAGTAACGGGTAACCAGCTTTACTATATTTTTTTTTGCATTCTAAAGCTATGTATTATGTTTATACTAGCGGCCACCAGCGGTTTGACCCACGTGGTTCCCGTTCCCGTGGGAATATCGGAATTAAAAGTTACCTATATTACTGTCCGTCCCTTCAACTTACTCTTTGCCAAAAATGAAGTGGATTGCTTGCTTAGTTAGGGCGTGAAGAAAAGCCAAACAAACAAACAACATTTAACATTTTAGTTGGGATTAATAACCTACTTATTTTAGTCTTACATTATAAAAGGCCGCATGGAACTCTAATTGCAAATAATAGCGTGAAGCTTCAAGCGAAATAAGCCGACACAAGCTTTTATCTTTATGTAAAATAATATCAATCTATGCTAAATATAAATCAGTAAACACTTAAGCTAAGTAAGATGGTATAATATTATTTGCGTTCGTATTAATCTAAATACGTCTTTATTTATGTTTCGTAAGCAAAAATGAAATAGGCAGTTCCATTGAGCGTGGTATTGGGTAGGCTGTGCTGTAGTAATCCGGGTACCGGTTTAGGCTTTCGTAAATTTCTGTGATTCGGTATCTAGGGCAAATGCCAAGGGATGGATAGTAATGGTGATTGATAAGCGAAGCTTTTAGTATAAACCTGTGTGCCTAAACAAAGTATCAGCAAAAATTGATAGAATAAAATATTTTGAACTGCCATAAGCCGCCTTAAATCATGAGGTCAATTCATTATCATCTTAACCGCATGATAATCGGGTAAAGGCACGATTCCGGCCGACTCAACAAGCAGCACTGCTGCCGCAGTAGTGCTGCGACAGCAACATCGGTCCCCATATATTCTCTATGGGTTTATATGAGACAACATTCCGAGGATTGCAGCAGTGCCGCGCGTAACGTGTCCGCCACAGAGAGTACGTGAGTGTTGACAAGTAAATTAATTTGGCACACTAAGATGATTTACACTGATTCAGAGACCAATTAATTAGCTTACTATCCAAGTAATGGTGATTGATAAGCGAAGCTTTTAGCATAAACCTGTGTGCCTAAACAAAGTATCAGTAAGCAAAAATTTATAGAATAAAATATTTGGAATTGCCATAAGCCGCCTTAAATCATGAGGTCAATTCATTATCATCTTAACCGCATGATAATCGGGTAAAGGCACGATTCCGGCCGACTCAACAAGCAGCACTGCTGCCGCAGTAGTGCTGCGACAGCAACATCGGTCCCCATATATTCTCTATGGGTTTATATGAGACAACATTCCGAGGATTGCAGCAGTGCCGCGCGTAACGTGTCCGCCACAGAGAGTACGTGAGTGTTGACAAGTAAATTAATTTGGCACACTAAGATGATTTACACTGATTCAGAGACCAATTAATTAGCTTACTATCCAAGTAATGGTGATTGATAAGCGAAGCTTTTAGTATAAACCTTTGTGCCTAAACAAAGTATCAGTAAGCAAAAATTGATAGAATAAAATATTTGGAATTGCCATAAGCCGCCTTAAATCATGAGGTCAATTCATTCTCATCTTAACCGCATTATAAGCGGGTAAAGGTACGATTCCGGCCGACTCAGCAAGCAGCACTGCTACCGCAGTAGTGCTGCGACAGCAACATCGGTCCCCATACATTCTCTATGGGTTTATATGAGACAACATTCCGAGGATTGCAGCAGTGCCGCGCGTAACGTGTCCACCACAGAGATCAATTAATTAGCTTGGTGATTTTTTATCCAGCCTTTTGGGATTCCACCCATACAAATTATCGTAATAAGCTCCACGAACATCGCGACACTGCTGCCTGCTACATTTCTAGTATAAAATTTATAAAACCAAAATGAACAAAACCCCAAACAATTGTTTGTCTTTTTATGTTCAAATATTTCCTCTTCATTAACACGAAAAAAAAACAAAATCTTCCATGTATTCCTATTGCAATACCACAAACCTAGCTAGATAAATCACATATACCCATATAAATACACAATTAGCTGTCAGTTATTCAAAATCCTGAGCTACGAGTAATGGAGGCTAGTATATAAACTCCGGATAATTTGGTAACCGGAGCTGCAGGTATCGGGGGACGGAATAGTGATTGATATGACGTTGCACCAAGTTGCATGCTGTCGTTCGGACAGACAGCGAGTTGCATTCGTAATTTGCTCCGATAGCAACTCAGAAAACTGAATAGAATTGAGGTTATAATAAGACTCTATGATGTTACTTAGAACTTTTACTGACGAAGTTTTGTGTACTAAGGATACTCGATAATCGGACTTTTCGTTATGATTTACTTCTTTTCCGGTCTAATTTATGACGCTTGGATGACATATTCAAAACCGATTGAACATGTCATCCAAGCATCATAGTTTGGTTTTCGGAATAAAGCCTCTTCAAATATTTTTTGAATTGACTTTCTACGAATACTATTTATATTGTGTTATTTTAATTATGAGTATTCCCCATCTTTTAACTTCTGTTAATAAAAAAAATCTTTGCAAAATTCTTTTTAAAAGTATTCCCATTGTAAATTCACAAAACTAGCTCGATATTATACACACATTTAGTTGATAGTTAACCGAAGTCTTAAGCTAAGTTGAGGTAAGTATGTTACATTAACTCCGGATAATTTGGTAACCGGAGCAGGTATCGGGGGACGGGATAAGTGATTGATATGACGTTGCACCAAGTTGCATGCTGTCGTTTGGACAGACAGCGAGTTGCATTCGTAATTTGCGTCGAGAATGTTGCACGCGGTTTAGATATGTACTCGTTGTTTACCTTAGTTTTGTTTGTAATTTACTATGAAAGCTAGCTAGCAGTGGCGAAGAGTCTTAAAAGTCTTATGAAAAATCGAATAGATATATCAACGATATCAGGTATTAGTTTCTTGTATTATTAATAATAATAAATGTCTATATTACACAAAAAAAAGAGAATTACATTAAAAACAAATAAAAGAAAGAAAATCCTTTGTGCATTTACAATGCAGAACGCAGAACGCAGCTTACAATGCAGTGACCACTAACTTCGATTTTAATTGACTAACTGTTGTATATCAGTTTATTTATGGTGTGATAAAATATCGTTTTGAAAACTACGTTCAAACTTTGTTTTATTTACTCTTCGCCATTGCTAGCTAGTTACCAGTCCGTATTACTATGGTGAAATGTATCGGTCTGAAATATAAAATATTGCAAGAATCTTTTCCTTTAATAAAAAATAAGGCTTTACCAATAAGTTTGTATCAGAAGAAAATCTTAATTTATGAAATTCGTTAAGAAATTTGTATATTTTGTAAAACTTTTATATTGTCGCGTTTAGTTTAGTGTGCAAAAATACTAATAGTTTGTTTAACAAAGTTGGAAATAGTTTGTTAGACAATTAATAATGTTATTAAAATACAATTCCACTTTTAAATTAAGCCAGAAGATGGTGCCAAATCATAAATAGTGTCAATAATCTCGGAAATATAATCCGCTAATTGTGCTAAACTACTAAATCTACAAATCAAAACACCGTTCACACCACACGTGTCCAAAATTCATTTACATTTATATTCGAACAAAAGTCCCACTTCAGTTTTTACTATTCACACCAAATAAATATATCGAAATGTTGCCATTCCAACGAGCCATCCACTGACAGCTCTTAACAAACGGATTACGCTGTTATCATACACGAAAACTGTTTTAATTGCTGGTTCAGGCTAAAAAAACGTAAAATAAACTGTGTCAGTGATTGAACGAATGAAATACAAGTATACTTTAAAATATGGAAATCAAAGGTAAAATTACGAATGATTAACGATTTTCTTTTCTATAGAATCAGCTGGGATTAGAAATTTAAAATTGCAGTGGCAAAGATTCAGTTTTATATCGGTATTTAACTGTCTCGATGTTTTAAAATTCTGCTTTCTGCAACGCGTTTAAAGCGATCCATCTCCACGGTTTTCTATAGAGAAATTTATAAAGGGTGGTCTACACAGTCGATCGCTCTTTGGAACCATCTCGGCGCCGTTAGGAACTGAATTTTGAATACGCAAAATCCTGCGGTCGCTTCCAGAGCGCTCGCTCTTCAATTTATGCCATTAGTAGCCTTCCGCTACTAGTAAAATGTATAATGTTTGCTACCTTTTGCTATATCCTAAATAACAAGCCTAGACGTCGGGCATGGGGAATACCGTAATTTATTACGTAAGTAGCTCGAGAGTGGAGGGGGGAAACGCAAAACTTTTTATTTAGAAGATTATGAAAAGAGTAGACGGCAAAGTTGAATTCTTTATTTCCATCCTCGGTTTAATTTATTGTTGAAAAACTTTTCTAAATATTTTATATGACAGCGTGTTGATAAAAGAATCTGTGAAAGGGCGAATTTTTCGTTGTCTTCAAGTTTGCGAGAACTAATATCAAAGTTTTGACATCACGCGTCAAAATGTGAAATAAATATGTCTTTAACTTTCCACTTATTATACTTCCATTGACGTGGATTAAACTAAAATGCTAACTGTCTTTGGCTGACATCAGACTTTACTTAACGAAAGTATCAAAGGTAATTGAATAAGTGCCTACTTTGTAAGCTCACTCACTAGTCATTTGTTTGTATTCTAACAACCCTAATCCGAGCCTTTCGACCCTAAAAACGGAGCAACAAAACAAACGTTCCCCAGAATGATAGCAACAAAACCTCTGTCAGTTTTGTAAATTACAATAAACCTTAGAGTGGATCGTGGGCAGAATTCATGATGGCTTCTCTTCCGAACGACAATGGGCTTAAGCCCGGGCGGCGTACTGCAGATGTGAGCTCTCCGCACCTATTAACTGAACCATTTCGCTGATATAGAGATATTATCGGCTCTCCAACATGTAGGAGCTAAACTACGAGCGGTCAATCGATACACGCACGTACTTGAACTTTGTATAAAACGATTGACTAAATGAACACGACACAGTATTATCATAAAGCACAAAGATCGGCCACGATTGCTGCCGAATAGATCGGGCCGCGATATCGGGCACCGCACGGCTCAAGAAGGACGACCTCGTTATTATTTGATGGGGCCCATGATGGAAATCCTCACGACACGCAACTTTCTTGGCGTTCACTCGTCAGAATAAAAACTACATTGTATGGCCGCTTTGTTATCCACGGCATGAATATGAATAGAGTCTGGAGCCCGAAAAGAGACAATCCTGACAACGGTTGAAAGATTGGTTTTCATCACGCACAAATTTCCTAGGTGTAGGTACCGCGCACACGCATGTCATGTCTCTGACGGAGTAGCGTAAGAATTGAAGTTATACATTACAAATAAACGGTGGTGGGACACGCCTAAGATTTACCTATAACGCCGTCCTATTTACAGACTGGGAAATTCTATTTGCCTAAAGGTCGAATAGAGGCAATATCGTGGACGCGGCGTCGTTGCGGGCGGGATGCAATAAGAGGAGCGGCCAGCGAAGCCGTCGCCAATTTAAAGAAAGCCCATTGAACCGAAAGGCAAGCGCATTGGCGGCTCACGATCTACCCGCACCCGCTTTCGAAGGCTTCTCATATAATTTTCAATCCAGCGAGCTTTAAAATCGATTGCTCTTTGTAAGTGCTAAACGAAACAAGGGCCTGTCTAACCGTACACCTCGGCTAAATTAACGTTTTAATCTGACGATTTTCTGTTGGGTTTTTTCATGCATAATATTTCTTTGATACATTTTTTTTACTGATGAAATAGTGCTAAGCATTTTGTTTTGTGATAATATTATGTTAATCCCTAATATATGAGTTTCTAAAAAACATTCTTTAACAAAACGTTCTCTTTACTAATCAATATGAGGAAGTGTCAGGTAGCAAAACAATAACACCGAGGAAGACAGTACTTCAATTAACCAAAAACTAAGTTTCTAATTGCAAAAGCGACATTCATATTCGTAATTAAAGCATAAATCTTAACGCGACTGTCTCAAAACTGTTCACTTGTCTTAAACTAACTGGAAATTAGCGTTATTTCCTATAATATACAGCGTGATTTCACCCTCCAAGATGCCATAGAAAGTTTCAAAGCCCCACCTACGTATAAATTAAACCGCAGCGCTTACATACATATTAGGATGAATAGTATTGGGTCAGACGTTTGTCTACAAATCCAGCATTCTCCCGACGGCCTGAACAAGTGCGTAACGCCAAGTGATATCAGTCTATTTAATACCTGTTTAATGGAAGGGTCCTCATAAATCTACATAGCTAAAGTTAACGCGTTCTGGGCTTTAACTCTATAGTAATTAATGTGCTAACATCACCGACGAAGTTTTACAACTATGGGTATTGAAACTACATAAGTATTAAAGTTTGAATCGAACTAAGAGGTGTTTGCTTTCAACTTTTAATTTATATACTATAAGTTTAATTTGAGTTAAAACATGTTGGATAATAGCGTATGTTTTGGCCTGTGAAATATGATCGTTTAGTTAAATAAATTATTATAGTATTTCGCGCACGAGGTAATTCGCTTGATTAATTTTATTTTGTAACAAAGCTTGGAATTTGGTTTTCGTAATTATATTTTAGTGCTTCCATGTGCAATTTGATACTGTGTTTTGCGCATATATTTTTCAGCAAATTAATTTAGAAACTAACATAAAGGTAATGTCCAAAAATGTATGAAGTCTGGGCCACGTATGTGTTCAGTATACCAAAAAATAGTTAAAGACACGATAAACAGTTTCTCATCATTATTTTTTTTTTGAAATGGCTTTGTTTTCTGGAAGTAACAATAAATATAATGCAAAAACACTTCAAAAATACATCATGGTGGAAGATGTAATTTTGTCATTGTCACTGTCAGTCAATAGAATTAAAGTCGAACACAGAGTAGAACACAATGACAGTGACACTGACAGTATTTTTTTTAACGTCGAGTTGTCATATTTGATGCCTTATTTCGAGTAAAAAATAATGAATTGATTTTATTATGAACCACCTAACCGTGCATTTTATAAAATTAGTTGTATTTTTCTCAGAATCAGTAATTTTTTATGGTGTACATAGACGTGACCCAAATTTGGACATGTCCTTTTTGATACATCTGATAATGTAATTTCTTTCCATGAAAATTGCAAAACAACACCGTGTCGCTCCGATATGGAGCCTTATTTTTAGGGTTCGGTACCTCAGAAGGAAAAAACGGAACCCTTATAGGATCACTTCGTTGTCCGTCCGTCCGTGTGTCAAGACCGTTTTTCTCAGTAACGCGTAGAGGTATCAAACTGAAATTTATATCTAATACTCAGGTCTACTGTCCCTTGAAACTGTGAAAAAATCAAACTTCTAAGCCAAAGCAATCAAAAGATACAGCCGTTTATGTCGCAAATTTTCGAAACTCGTACGGCAATCAAAACCTACAGGGTACTTCCCGTGAACTTAGAATCTTGAAATTTGGTACGAAGTAACGTCTTATAGTACAGATAAAGGAAAAATTGCGAAAACCGTAAATTTATTTATGCTCCTCCAGCTTTCCATATTGTAATGTTATATATTTCATTTTGCAATAAAAATACCATAACTATGACTCGATTGTCGTGATGGGTGAACTTTTACTTATATATCTACAGGTTTGTTCGGAACCCTCGGTGCGCAAGTCCGACTCGCACTTGACCGGTTTTTTTTTACTGACATACCATGATCAAACTTTTTGAGGTAAGCGAACAGTTTCCTGAAAATATTAACTCAAACAGTCGTTACGGTTTGCCAAATAATATTTTTGCCTTATCTAGACACGCGTATCGAACTAAATCAGAATTGCTATAAAGAAAATATGAATTGACTGCGCATTCGCACGCAGCTACCAGCTACGCAGATACTATTTCTGGAACCTTCTTAGACAACAACCGGCAAAGAACGTATCGCACTGAAATTGTAACCAACTAATTTGGAACCGATATCATTATAATATCTGATTCGAATGATTATATTTCAACTCAACCGGAATTAGGTCTTAGGTTGTGATATGTGGTAGTAGAAATAAGCTCCTTATTTTGCATTAGTTTCCACCATGCTCAACTTGGAGACAGTTTTCTATACTATATTTTGTAGTATAATATTTAGGTTGAAAGTTAATAGAGTGTCTGTCTGTTTTCATTTTTCCAATGTTTATCGTAAGTATAAAAATAGCATTGTAAATGCGAAAACAAACAAAAAAAAACACAATTTATTTTTATGGGAATGAACTCCTGTCCTGTTAACTTGAATGAGTAATAATATTTTAGGCGTTTTTAATACTTTTTGAATTTGAAATCATCCTAATCACATTTAATGTAATCAAAATATCGAGTTTGTATATTTTCATTTCAATGCTATTGAAGTTTAGTATTTGGTTGAGATCTTTTACATCTTTTGTTCTACAAGACTATTCTGAATATTTCTCTCTTCGCTAATATTAACTCTACGAAAACTTTTTTATTGTCTCTGACACTTCACAAAACAAGAAAGGATTGGTTGATTATTATTGTTCCTGTTATTACTCGTTAATACTCGTCTAATATTGTCGTATTCAATATATTTTCACGTGTGGAAGCTACTTAATGTTTGTTATGCATATATTGATTACGATTTCAATATGTTTATAAAACTGTGATATTTTTATAAGTACATAATTAAAATGCCTGCTTTCAAATACAATTACACTATTAGTTGTGCAAAATTTTTACAGAACGAAATAATGCAAAGTAACAAGTAAAATAAATTTATATCAGTACGGCAAGCACGAATAATCATCGAGTAAGTATCAAGGAAGTAAAGAAAAAAAATGTGTGATATATTGAGCAGCGCTCCTACCGAACGTAAACGGAACTACATTTTCCTATACATTTTTTGTCATTACGTGCTCGATACTTACTCAATACTAGTTCGATAGTTTTTCGTGCTTGCCCTACTGAACAGTGTTAGGTATTTGAATTCTTCCAATACCTTTATAACTAAAATAAAAGAACCAACAAAACCAAAACCTCGTATACATTTACGTCTTCAATCCCTTACATGTGTTGTAATAAGATTTATATCCAATTTGTGTCGAAAAACGTGAAGATATCGAAGCTTAGCCCCCATAAACACGGAAATCGCGTGAATTAATAACGAAAAGCACAACCCTCAGCGCTCTAGGGAGCCACTGGGCATATTATAAGCTCCAACAAACTACGAGTAATTAGACCAAGAACAACCACTATTACTTCGTCAAACAGCTTAAGGCAGTGTCGGTTGTTTTATATTCAACTAGAGCCAATTAGAAGGCAAACATTTGTTTAAACGACAATTTGTTGGTCTTGCGTGTTAGCCTTATGATCTCCACTTATACGAATGAGTTTAAAATGAAACCGTATAATAAAGTTTTTACGTTTTTTAACTGGAATTAGTTTGTGTCGCTTCGAACTAACGATTAATAATTGTTCCAATTTAATTAAACGAAAATTTTGAATACGACAAGGGCCGGTTGCACCACTGACTGATAAGCTCTGCATAGCTTATGGCAGATCATTTGACAGTTAGTTGTCATATGAAAAATACTTTTATCAGTCGGTGAAACTGATTTTCTAACAAAAAATCACCTAGCAACCGGTTTTTTCGTTGTCATTACTGTCACATTTCCATACTGTATTACAGCCAGAACAGCGACAAAACTGAAACAGAACCTAGTTTTCGTTAGATAATCAGTCCTCTGCTTTGTATTGAATAGTACGTCAAAACAGGAACAATATTAATCATCTACAGTATAAAAAAACATGAGTAATTATTATTGAGGTTTAAAAGTGAATTCTATTGGTTCTATGATATAGAATATAATGTTGAAATCCAATAAAGTAGCTTAATGTACACGAAGTTTCGACGCACAAAGCCGTCAATGAAGGAGCCGATATATCATATCACGTTGCGACAGAGTTAGGTGTGCGTAAGACATTTAACTTTCATCTATCATCATTCACTCAGTTCGATCATTAGCCGTGTTTGCTCTCTGCTAAGACAGGAACACCAGTTTGCTGTTAGTGAAGTAGGATCTAGTTGATGTCACCAATGATATTATATGTGTGTACTTGAAGCAGATAGGTCATACATGCTCGAATTGTGAAAATTGGGGAGACCCTATATGGGGTCCGATTCAACTTGCTATCTCTTTCAATTCCGTGCTTATCGTGTCTTTTGTCCTACTTGTCAATTGTCAATGCGTGCAGGCTTCGTCACAGATTTCAACGCAAATTACTGTGAAGGTAACATATCACTGTATTCTTGTTTATGACGATTTTCTTGTTACTAAACCGTATAGTATTTTTGTTTTTTAATTTGTCTTACAAAACTTGTTTACAATGTTCTCATTTTAGTTCTAACTAATATCTAAACACTTATACTACATTGAAACCGACTAGATGTAAGCACAACATGCGTTATGTAATTTTACAATTTGTTTTTGAAATTTACGATTGGAATTTCTGTTTTAACTTACTTACTATTTTATATTATTTATTTCATTAAGCTACAAAATAATGGTTTTTAAATCATTTTGGCCGAGGACACGTAACCATTAAAAATATCAAAGTTGAACTGTAAGTATTGTAGTATACTTTGAACACGTTCGATATAGTGGTGAGTGCTTGCCGAGTCTTGTTTTGCTCAAGGGTAGTGTAAATGTTTTGCGATTTACAACCTCGTGGGAGAAAATACTCGCTCGTGGGAGAGAGTATTAAAATCATTTAATATTACCGGTGAAAAAGTATGACCATGAATGTCAGATATCTTTCTGCATTTCTGAATCAGCATTTTTTCTCTAGAAACTGGTAAATCAGTCATATTTCAAAGTCTGTTTTAAGCCGGTTTTGAATGAATGAATTATTATTTATTTCAATTTGTTGTCATGCCTGTTGCCATGCCTTTCCCCGCGTCTGTGTAGTATAGTCACATCATACTTTATACGGTGTTCGCTCAGTAGCCATGGACACCGCACATCGGTCTGTGTTGCATCTCGAATTATTACACAGAATCCGAAAAATATGACTAAATGTGAGTACTCAATAGCGTATTATCTTTAACTTGATACTGTATTGCCCGTGATCTATTACACAAAAAAAAAATTAAAGTTATTACTGTTTAGCTTTATTTTCATACGTTGAATTATTTATTTTTGATTCTGTAAAGCAACATTTTTTTTAGATAGCACTTTATTGCAGTTTGTTTTTGTCACTTTGAGTATGTTTATTTCAAAATAACAAAAACCAGAACAAACAATCCATTTGTACTGTTAATAATATAATATCATTTTAAATGTTGTTCTAGTGTTAATTTATAATTTTGACATCATGGGTCTGGTCAGAAGAATATCTCAGATTCTAATCGCTGTAAATTATAATCAAACCGATTCAGAAGACAGTATATCCGGTAAAAGTAGTTGCGGAAAATTTTATACAAAGGACCCATTTAATGCATCAGGCGACATTGCCGCTAATCCTACATTTGAGACTAAAAACAATCCACCAGCTCCTACATGTACAGAATCTTTAAGTAGTCTTAATGCAACATCATCATCATCATCTCAGTCACGGGTATAGGCCTCCCCCAAAGACCTCTACGACGATCGGTCCTGCGCTACCCGCATCCAGCGGCTTCCCGCGACCTTCACCGGATCGTCCGTCCACCTAATCGGGGGCCTACCCACGTGGCGTCTTCCGGTGCGTGGTCACCATTCCAGAACCTTTCCACCCCAACGTATTAGTCTACAACTTCGAGTGTAGTGTTCTCAACGTGAACTGAAGTGGGCACAACATAGGAATATAACATGATTTTTGTCTTATCCATGTTCATCCTAATACCCATTCTTTGGAAGGCACTACGTCGGTCTTCGAGTATTATGTTCAGGTCCTGCAAGGTATCAGCCATAAGCTCCCAGTATAATGCAACACGCGAATATATTACCTGTACATTGGATATATTTGCAGCTTCAAGTAAGGGTAGCAGTTCTCTTTTTCAGGATCATTTTGGTGATTTTGAGAGTCCTTTAATAATTCCTCTAATAATTACTCTTATAATCAACCATCTTGTACTCGGGAACGACGAACGATGTTACCTTAACTGATTTACCCTTTTTATTTATCCGCCTTTTTCGTCAAAACGTAAATGAATAAAAATATATTTATGAAACATACTTAGTTCCATTTTAATTTAATGTCTGGACTTAACATAAAAACATACTTAGATCCATTTTAATATAATGCCTGGACAAAACATAAAAATGTATATAATTTAAAGAAGCTAAAGGGTCTTATGCAGTGATCGGATAATCGAATGCATATTATATTAAAGTAGAGTCGGATTTTGACCGGCTTTATATGGGCCAGCGACTTTTCGACTGAAATTACTATGGAAACGCGACTTTGAAAAATGTTAAGCCATTTTTTTAGGTTTTGTTCGTTTGAGTATTATGTCAATTGATTCTGAGAGGTTTATGAGTAACGTAGTGGGACGAAAGATATTTTATTTTTGTGCTACGATGCTCCGTTTCCGAGATATATCGAAAGTTTCTGGAATCCCAGGATTTATATAACAAAATATGTTTTAAGGAGCCGCTTACATAATTTCCTAGCCAAAAACTAAGTTCAGGTAAATATGCATCCGATTATCAGATCACTGGTCATAAGTAAAAAAATATATTTAAATGAGTAGGCAACTCAAAGTGGAGTCAAGTTCTAGAAAATTGCTAAATTCTTAAATATTAGTTCCAAAGATTTTCTTTTTAAATAATATAAAATAGAAGAATGTGGCTTTCTAACGATATAACAATCGAGCTATAAGTAATTGACAGTCAGGAGCTATTTATAACTTTTTAATTTTTCTAGTATATTTACTTGATTAAAAATTATCACAGTCAGGAGCTATGATTTTTTAAATCTCTGAAACGCTTTATCTCAAAATTAGGTTTTTTGAGTTAGGATTATGTTGATTTTCATGTACGATGTGTTTGTTTAGTTTTTATGCTGCTAATAAAAACAGGAAAATCATTGGGATTGGCTTGCAACATGTATTGAATATTCACATATTTTTTTTATTGCTTATATTAGCTTTTTCATAAACATTTCATACAGACGCGATGGAAATGGCAGATGTAATTACAATTGCTTTCTAACTTTAAAGGAAGGCACGCGATACAAATATTATCACCACACAGGACATTTTAGTTGCAGTCAGCAACTAAAATGAACAATAACTCTAATGTTTTCTTTGTATTTTTGTCTCAAGTTTAATGATCTTACATACAAAATGGTCTGAATATGCTATTTCAATATCTGTTGAAAATAATAGTTTTTTTATACTGAAATTAGTTTTTACTGGGTATTTTTATATATATTAAAAAAACCTCGTTCGATTGAAATTTAAGTCGACGTTAACATGTAGTATATTTTAATACAGGAAATATACTAAATAAAATACCAATGCTCTACTGAATGTGTAAAGTTTTATTATTTTTATTCTGTATTTTTATTTATATTATTATCGAGGTTCATTCACAAGGCCGTTCATAATACAAACACTATTATCAAATACCCTCCCACTCTCTATTATTGATACTTATGCTCTTTATTGCAACATTGTTATCAAGGTCAGGGTCTATTGGCATAGTAGTTTTCCTGTATTCTTTTTACCAATTTCGTAATAAAAATATATTTTAATGCAAAGGTCATTGAACATTTTGTTCGGACATTTGACCTACAGCGGACATAAACTGATTAGGGCTAGTTATGTAGATAAATATATACTACTCAGTGGTATGGGTCGCATTATTGTAGGCTATGGGAGAATAGAGAAAAAAAACATTTATTATCATTACAGCATTTTTAAATGAATTTAGTCAAAAGTACTGGACCAAATTCAAAAATAATTTCACTATTAAAAGCTAGTCTTCTCTAAGTGACATTGAATATTTTCCCATGGGAAAATTTCTGCATGAAAAAAACGGAAGTAGCGCGCGGGAAATAAAAAGCTACTACATTTTGGTTAATGCAACATATTTTTATATTTAATGTAATTTTTGTGCAACATGTGACTGTTTTTCTTTTAATTTAGAATTACCTGCAATAGTTTTATCAACAGCCGTTGTTAAACTGAAAATCAAGATCGAAATTCATATCATTTATACAACTAGGCTGCGGCTACTGTTACGACGGAAGAAATTGTAACAAGAAGAAACGGCAAGAAACTCGTCAAGGGCTGTTCTTTTCTCCCTGTTTTATTTCATACAGAGGCTTTTCATGTTCATGTAAAACCAATCGCCAAGCAATGGAACCACACGAAAGTTTTTCAAAGCAAAAGAAGATCAGTGGCGTTCACATTTATTTTTATTGCTCTACCTTCGAAAGAATTATCTAAAGAGGTATTTAACTCTTTCTATATTAAAAAAAAGTACGCAATGCATCTCACACAGTACCTACTGCCGAATTTACGAGAAAGAGAGACAATACAAATGTTTATTATGCTGGATTGTTCTACACATTTACACTATGCTGAAAGTAAAATCTTCTGTTTTATTAAGTTTTAGAACGGTAACCGTACTGGGTGTTAAAACACCTATATAATAATATTCGAGTAATATTTGAGTGGTATTTGCCACTGTTCGTTAATTTCGTCAAGTTAAGATAAGCTAGTGGCTCAACAATCCCGGTTTGTGACTGTACATCAAACTAAGACTAAGTGAAAATAATTGTTGGGAAACGACGGTTGTTATATTTTACACGTAAGTTTTGTTTGCGTGTGTCAATAAGTAAGCCCGTAGTTTCTTTAAGTGGTTTTGATATTCACTGCTGTTTTATTATTTGAACGATAATCTTTAAAAAAAATACTTTTATCCTCAATCTACTCTGTCATATTTCCGGGTATGGCTCCATAAAAGAAAATGATAGTAACGCTGGAGAGAATACGTAGTTTTCATTTTCGTTATTTTTACACTTTTATATTCACACACATACTTTAAATTATTTTTTTCTGCAGGTTATTTCATAAAAATAAAATACATATTAAGAAAATTGGGATTGAATTCTTCAATTAATATGCAGTTTGGCCTCTGTCCGCGATCTTTTATAAAGTGTGTCAAAAACGTTCAATGACCTTATCCTAATAAATATTTTTTGACCTACCAAAACATGTTTATTTGTTATATTTACTTTTACGCGGGTGAGTTTTTTTAATAGTTCAATGGGTTATTTTTAATCATCTTATAGAATACACTTATGTGAAGTGTGTCAGTTTGTTTATTTGTTTGTTCCTCTTGCACGCAAAAACTACTGAACGGATTTGAATGAAGTTTAGTATGTAGCGACTTCAAGTAGTGGACTAACACGTATGGTTTTTAGCCCATTATTCAATGGGCACCACGCGGGTGAACCCGCGGGTAGCCGCTAGTTTTTTAATAATTAACAAATAAAAGTGCAGAGTTAGCCATTTATGAATATCTAAAAATATCCGCAACCTCGTCAATATCGATCAAAAGCTATGAACGGTACAAAACATCACAGATCAATCTTACTTCGGCGCCATTTATTTTCAGAACCATATCAGTCACCGGCGTACAAACAAACGTTAAAATTGGTCTTGCTATGAATGCTATGTCGTTTATATTTTCATGTGTTAAGTTCGAGTCAGAAGCTTATTTATTTTTTGCTCTTGCCGCCATAAGAAAGGCGGCGTGACACGATTTCAATCCGAGGGCAGTCGTGCGTTCAAGTTTTCGTACGACGTTGTGGTGAAAACGTACTGCGTACATTGGTATGGTAAAGGGTGGTTTTTGATGGATGAACGTGTTTCTAGCTATGGCCAGTAATTTATTATAACGTTTACTCATTTGTTTTTTTTTTCAGCTTGAACAACAATTGGTTGCTTTTAATGTCAGATGCATGAATAATGTTTGTTTTTTTAGGTATAACAAAAATTGGTAATTCTTATTGTCACTTCTGGGAATAATAATGATTCATAATATCGCATATTGTTGTACTTAGTACTTATGGTTTTTACATTCATTGAAAACATTTTAAAGTTAGTGTACGCATACTTTAAAATTGAAATATAAATCTGTGACTAAATGTTACTGCTTTCTAAAACACATATCAGTGATACAATGTTACTACTTTATAGTAAACTCTTCCAATACCCTATTTGGATACTACAAAAGCTACTCCTAGCCCGACTTACTGCAGATGTGACGTACCGAACCCAACAATCGGGCCAAAGTTGGCACTCTCTTCTATGCAGGTGTGTGCCAGCCCCCTTTGCTTGTATGCCAAATTTGGCAGCTAAATAACAATGTCACAGGTAAACACTGGAACGTGAATCTTTGGTACGATTTCCAATAAGGATATTTATGGGATTTGGCAGTGGTCAAAAGGTACAATTCTTTTTGATTTTTTGGAATTTGTTTATGTATTTTTTTCTATTTTTGGTAGCGTTACCTATTTGTAATAACTTACAGATTATGGGATTTGATTTACTAAATTTAATAATAGTCATAATTATTATTGTTAAGAAATAAGCAAGCTATTCTAAATAGCAATAAATCAGATGTTGTTTGAAGCATAATTTTATTTTTATTGTTACACAAAACATTTGTCATTTATTAACATAGTGTTAATACTTGCAATAACTGTTACAATATCTATTTACTTGTTTACTATAATAAAATATCAAAAACCAGTATACAGACCATTTTTCCGTAGTTTTCCATTAAATAGATACCGGCGCAATTTAAGAAAAAGTAGGTAAACTTGAACCATTCACAGTTAATATCACCGTTACATGCGATTCCACAATTTTATTTCGAGCTATTAGTGTTGTGAGTCTTATCTTATCGCAATATTAAAGTATAAAAACGGCATTCGTGGTCGTTTCGCGTCTATTTATCGTCCGGAGTGCAGGAGCGGAGGAGCCGTTATTAGTGTCCGTATGAATATAACAGGTCGATTGATCTGTTTGTTGTTTTTAGTGAGGGAGGGAGCGACACGACGGCGCCGCCCAGCCGATAGGAACCACTTGCTGGGGCAACGTGCATCGGACGCGCACACTCTTAACTTTACCAAACTTCCCGAAATAAACTTTTTAGAGCACGCGTTAGTGGCGTAGTACTAACCCTGAGAGGTGTGCAGGTCGGTTCCGTTCGGGTCGTCGGGATCACTGTCGCGGTCGCGATCGGAAGCACTGAGAGCACTTTGGACATGTACGGAGTCACTGTTTGGTCGCGCGGCGCGGGCCGGCGTGTGCGCGAGAGAGGGCGCGGGCGGAGTGGACGCGGGTGACGAGCGACGATGCCGCTGCGAGTGTGGCGCGCGCCCGCCGCCCGCCGCGCGCCCGCGGCCGGCTCGCCGCGCACGCGCCGCCCGCCCAGCGCCCGCCCCCCGCATCGACCGGGTGGGCACCCCCCACCACACTTCACCCGACTGTTTTTCTCTCCCGACCGGGGGACGCACCTGATTTTTTCCGTGATATTTTTTCCCCTCCCTTCTCTTCGCGACGCGATCCGTTCGCTTTCATTACGGTTTCGAGTTTGATTTATCACCGCGGCGGGTCTGAAATATTCTTACTGTGGTGGTGTCGAACGCTCACCTAACAATTAGCATCGATTGGTCTAAATTAGTAGACTGCCAAAAAATAAACTAGAATTTTTATTTCTATTTCAGAGCTCAATTTTAGGACTGTGCGTATTTTATATAACAAATAAAACCATTTCGTTGGAAATAGAGCTCATTAATATCATAATAATTCAGCAATTTGGTTAGAAGTTCGTAAACGTACATTCAATAGTCTAATGTAGTCCATTGGAACGTCAATCAAGTGATAAATCGATGAGCTATATCGTGTATCTTGGGCCTAAGTTTACAATCGTAGCATCGTAAGCCTCTGTAGTAGGCTACGGCGTAGCTCACATCTGACCACAAGTGACGAACTTTGATTGGTATTCATGGCCACGATTTCCTGCATTCCCTTCAACTTAACATATTTGGCGGCGATTCAATTTTAATGTTTTCATATTTGTGTCGTAACTTTCGGCAAAAGGGAAAACTGAAATTACCACGAAGAGAACTTGTTTGTAAACGGTTGACGTCTCGGTATTTTTATGCTAAGTATGAGCAGTTGTTACGTTTCGGAAATGTTTGGTTGGCCCCCGGCGTTGTTTTACAGTTTGTGAACAAGAGCTGTGACGAAGCGGAGATTTCGCTGGCCAGTATATCTATCATGTTCGCTGCAATAAAACTTGGGGACACTGACAAATGTAATATGGAGTGGAGACACGCGAGATTCTATAAAACTTCGTCTTTAGAACTTTGTATTGTTTTGCAATAACTTTTGAGGTTACATCATCCGCATAAAATTTAGTTTTACAGCTCAAATATCATCATTTGTATTTCAACTTATGTTACTGTTTCACCTATTGTTGCTAAACCTTTTTAATTTTACAATACTAGTTATAAACTTCATGGATTGCAAACATTGTAGTCTCTGTAAACATTGCAATTCTTATTATAACTTTTTTATGTTTCATTTTACAATGCTATTTTTATGTGATAAATATTGTACAAGAGAATATAATATTTATTGCAATTTTTATTTTTTTTATTTAATGGCGTTACCCCTTTCGGATTTTGCCAGTACCTACCCAGTTTTAGAGTGAGTTGCCATATTACTTCTGCTTCTTCAAGGCTGCATTACAGTTAAAATTAAACATGAAAATAAATCAGAATATTCAGTTGTTATAATTTCAATTCTTTTTATTTCTAACCCCAAAAATAAAAATAAAACAAAACACTAACTCCAACCACTGTCATTCAATCCACTAATTATCCACCAAAGTAACATATCCAAGCTTTCAATAAACACTTAATTACCAGGAACGCATAACAGAGCTGTCGTGTCAACTAACACACACGTCAAAGTCACTCCCGTTCATTAAAAAAGCTCACAACAGTTTGTAGAACATGGTTTTTAACAACGAAACGGTTGAAATTAAAAGTAATCACCTGCACGAAACACCGGTTGAGATATGAAAAATAATAGGTGTGTCTACCTGCGGATATGCGGGTAAAATAGCGCGACTAAATTCTTAATACTTTCGAGTACTTTTTTGTTTTGCAACTTTTTTATGTTAAATGTGGAGGGAGTTGTCTTAAGGTTTTGGTTTATGTGTCTTCAAGAACATATGATATGTCTTTTCTAAACTTTTGTATTAATATTTCGCATTTATAATATTAGTAGAACTAACGGACCCGTGCTTTACATAAAAAATATAAATCTCAATCAAATGCACAATAGACTATGTCACTCAAAAATAATGTAGCTTGTAACTACAACTTCGCGGTCGACCAGAAGAGCTTTTTCGGGAAACATTTTTGTTATAAGTAAAAAGGTGTAATGAATAATTTTCTGTTCAAATAAAATTCCTTAATATTATTGGTCTAATAAATCTATTACATTTTGAAATAACAGAACTATTCCTAAAAAATCCCAGTAGGGCCATTAAGGACCGGAAAGTTCCCTAACTTTACTTGTAAATGATTTTCAAAATAGGTTTAGTAGTTCCAGAGATTACTTCCGGGTACACTACATAAATCCGAAAAACAAAATTCCGAAATTCATTATCAGGAATTTTATAATTCCGAATGATTTAGAAGTCCGAATATCACAACTCCGATTTATAATAAATCCAATTTTATAAAATGCTGAACTTTGACAATCACGAAAATCAAAATTACACATTTCAAAACCCCTAACAATCAAAATAATACGAAGTTTCATAAATACGAATTTAACTAGCAAAATAAATAAACACAGTAATGGCTTAAGCATGAAGGTAAGCATGCAAGCAAGCAAGCTGTATGTAGGCGAGAAAAATTAAAATTCGGACTTTGAAAATCGGAATATTGAAATTCGGAATTAAGTGTTTCGGATTATTGGGGTGTTCCCATTATGTCCTACAAACAAACTCGCAAACTTATAAACTTTACCTTTTTATAATGATTATTTATTAATAAATGAACTATCTTATCATTTGTGTTAAGTGATTAGACAAGAGAGGAGCCGTTAAAAGTTGTAATGAATTGCTGAATAACCATTTTTATACTATATTACAATGAAGATCACCTCGGCAGCCTCGCCAACTCGTGGTCACTGAAGTTTGTTCAAGGTAACGGTTGCACTTTGAACTGAAATTTGAAAAATATGGCACGATATTAGCACAAATCGACCAGGGGTTGATGTGAACTGGAGGGATGACTTGACCGTTCGTTCCCTTGGAGAATCTCGTGTCTGGCGCTGATTTCTCGTCACGGGGCTGGTCTTCTAGATACGGCGGGCATCGACTTCCTAATCATAATCATAATCATAATCACAACATTTATTACTTCCGTTCGTATAGTATCTTAAATTCTGTCACTCGGCTAAAATACTCAGTCTATGTTTCGAAGCTCGAATAAATATACACAGTACAAAATGAAAACTTTCATCGTTTAAAAGAAATATTATACGTTTTTTTTAGAATTATTACATGTACAAGCGATGAGAAAGCAAAGATGGTAGTGGATCGAATGACGCGCGAACGAATGAATGGCGTAAGTATCGTAGAGGTCTCATTCAGTGACGTCACGTTCTGGTCTGTTCAGCAATCCTGTGCCTCCATTGTCTTTACTAGATGGCGCTAAAAATACCATGGGCAACATGCAACTTTCGTCCCTAAAAATCCAGATATCCGCACTTATAACCAAAGTCACCCCTTAAAGATATAATTTCGCTACCGAAAATACCTATGTGGTATCTACTAATTATTAAATTATTATAAAAGTGAAACTTAAAATGTTTGTTACTGGATCATGTAAACACGGCTGAACGGATTTGGATGAAACTTGGCACACTAAGTTTATAGCCTGTGTTAAAACAAAAGAAACCGAAGGCTTAAAAAAAAACTGGTTAAAAAAAATATGTGAAAGCTAAGATTTTAATTGGCTCCACGGATTTGGTTGAAACTTGTAACACAGATCCTTTTTACTCCACTTAAATCTTCTCTTGGGTTTTTCCAAATGTCCACGCGGCTAAAGTCACGGGCGGAAGGTAGTCTTTCTCTAGAATTCATTGCAATCCGTCTGGTAGTATTCATTTATGGATTTTTTAGTTTAGAGAAACATAATTTGAAAGCATTGTCACTATGCAGTGGGGTAATTATATGACACATCTACCAATATCCCTTCGACACATTTGAAAATTAAGTTCTAAAAAAGTTGTTTGTTGCATACCTATCAATCAGTTACACTGTTTAAAAATCGGCCAAGTGCAAGCCGAACTCGCACATGAAGGGTTTCGTCTCTCACCCAAGGTTGCCTGGAAGAGATTGCTATGTAGCAATAAGACCGCCTATTGTGTGTTTTCTCTGTATGTGTTTGTTTTTGTATCGTGTGCAATAAAGTTTCTATTATTATATTAAATACACCTACCTACCCAAAAAACCACTATAATTTATCGCCTGCAAATATAACTTTGTTTTTCATAGTGTCTGTATGAATGACAAAGTTATATTTGCGGTACATAATATATTTCGTTCAAACTAATTTTCGTTGAAATTTTTTATAAAGGTCTACAGCATATATTTTTTTTAGATTTTTCACTTACTTATTTTAAAAGGGGGTTAGAGGGGGGGGGGGGGGCTTTCAAAGTGTATAATATCATTCAAACGGTTGGCTTTGAGAAAAAACTGTTTTAGAAACCTCAATGTAATTTTTAAAGACCTATCTATAGATACCCCACACGTATAGGTTTGATGAAAAAAAAAATCAGTTCCATTGACTTTTTTTTTCAAACGACTTGTTATAACTACACATTTTTTTTTTTGGCCGCCATTTTTGGAAGATGACCCAAAATGAATGATCTCCTTTGTCAAATTTTTATAGTTTACCGGGCCTTAGTCTAGATGTTCTGCCTGCCTCGCAAGAAATAAAATAATATTGCGTGATAATTTAGTTGTATTCAACTGCATTTCAACAGCCAATAAAGCGTGTCACATATAGTATTAGCTTATAATAAAAGCCACATCAACCTCCTTGATTCCGGAACATAGTAACACTTGATTAGCAGTACTGTTCCACAGCACGTTGCTGAGAATTACGCCAATAACCGCCTGCTGAGCACTGATTAGGGATTCATATGGCTTGACTACCGTTTGTGTTTCCGTTTAATGTTTGTATGTTTATAATATAACTAGCTACCCCACGGTTTTACCCGCGTGGTTCACGTTCCCGTGGGAATATCGGGACAAAAAGTATCCATCAGGTACATCCTCACGTTTGTGAGGATGTACCTGACTTTCGCATTCATAATATTCGCCATCAGCCATTTTTAATCTCCCCACTGCTGGGGTACTGGCCTACCTTATGGGTGGATAGGGAGAACGGGCCATGAACCACCAAAAGTTGCTTAACCTCAACAAAATCGCAGGCTGAGCGCGCGTTCCACTGCGCCACGGGCTCTTCTAAACTACTGCGCCTTGGGCTCCTCGTTCATAATATTAGTAAGATATGATGGTTGCGGTAGAGTTGACGTAAAGCAATTGTATGTAGGGTAGAGATTTTTAATTTTTGTTATTTATGGCCGATTTTTCAAATTATTCCTCTAATACACTAATACTGATAAATTTAAAATTAATTGTCATCACGTTAACGTTAGTCGTTTGTTCCTTTAAAATGAAGCTGGCTTTTAACTTTTATACAGGAATTTTAAAATCAGCTCTTTACATAAACATCTTTTCTCAGCTCTTAATATATAAATTTTAGACGTTTTTTTTTAATATTTATAACCAGTACCTACAAGAAACCATTACATTTTCAATTAATAGTTTGTAATTGGGCCCCTAATGTAGTCTACTCTAATGATGTCGAGGAAAAAATGCTGTCCCAGATTTTAAAAAGAAATTATATTTCCACACACATTCATCACACATCATACAGTTTTTCTTCATTGACCGTTTTGTTATTCGCAATCGTAACTAAGCAACCAAAATCTATGACACTCCGAGGAGGGAAAAACCGGAAGGTTAATATTGGATGGAGTCCCCAAAACGGCTGGGCAACTTGACTGTCCTTCCCGAACGTGTTACCGTAGGCTTCTCATCAGGAGCTAAGTCCAGATTGTCTACTAGACTTGACTCAGGAGCTAAGTCAGATGAGTCAGATGAGTCAGAAGCTAAGTCAGATGAGTCAGGAGCTATGTCAGATGAGTCAGGAGCTATGTCAGATGAGTCAGGAGCTAAGTCAGATGAATCAGGAGCTAAGTCAGATATCTGGTCGCCAGTTGACGCGGAAAAATTACATTGTCACTGAAATTTTCATACAGTTTTTCTTAATTGACCATTTTGTTATTCACAGTCGTAACTGAGCAACCAAAATCTATGACAAATGGATTGAGATAAAGTCTGTGTATATTTACTTTTTGATTGATCGGACAAGGTGTGCTTAACGCACATTTAACAATAACCTGTGGAATGAACACGTTATTTTACTGGATTTTATTTTATATATTACCTCTGTAGATTGTAACAGAAAGTATCAATGTATATGCCATATACTACTATACATTTACGTTGAATTTGTTTTAAAAAAGAGAGGATTTTTATATTTGTATCGCAAAATTTTTATTTTCAGTTTACGAGTACATCTATTCAGATTTTACAAAAGGTATACAAAATGTAATGTATGTTTCCCATTATACGTTGGTTTCAGAATCAATAAAAAAATACAAGTGTAAAGTCAGGCAAAGTACCTATAAAAAGCTAAAAAGACATTTTGAACATTTTTGTAATCATTTTTGATTTTTGCATTTTTCAATGCTATCTGTATACATATGTTAAATTTTAAATAGAAAATATTGGAAAAAAGCAACTCGAGACTTAAGTCTCTGTAGCTCAGTGGTTAGAGCATTGGACCGGATTTCCAACGGTCGTGGGTTCGAGTCCCATCAGAGAATTCACTTGTGGCCGAGTTAAATTTTTTCTAATATATTTCTTTTTAAAATTTATCATAAGTAAGTATAAATCTATTCATATATTCTGTTATTAAATTCACTTTTAATTTAAAAATGTAAAGTGCTTAGTTCTAGATTTTGTTCCTGAATAGTTTTACGAGTAACAAGTGAGTTCAGAACGTCATAAACTTTCTCACGTGGAAAACTGAGGAAGCTAGCGCAAACTCTTAAAATTTGACTAACACTTGTATTAAGACAGAAGTAAAAGTGATAGCTATTTCAGAAAAAAACGTAGGTTTTTATTCTTTATTCTACCAAATCTCTAAAATAACATTGTATTTTTTTTTAACAAAAATTAAAATTTATCAAAGTATTGAGAATACAAACTAAAAAAAACATAAAATAGCTTATGTAGAAGTTTTAATGTTTAAAAAAACTTTAGGCACCATTACTAAAGTTTAAACCCAGAACCATACGCCATCCGTAGTTTTAATTTTAATGTAAACTAGTAACCATGACACAAAAATAGCTTAAATTTGTAGAATCAAATATTTTTTTAATATCATTATCTGTTTTACGATTTTGAAAACGAGCAGAAGTTCACACATCCTCATTCGAACTAGATGAAACATCGGAATTATTCGAAATATCCTAATACGAATTCTAACTAATTTTGTTCTATCCGAATCCTAGCTAATTCTTATGGATAGATAAGGAGAACGGGTGATCTACCCCCTTAAAATCATTTTAAGTCGCATATTCGTAACCGTTAAAAAACCTTTGTGTTGACACTGAGATATGACCTGGTCGCCGTTCCATCTTTCCAATTACTTACTCATTTATTATAACATAATCAACCAGATAGCAAACCAAAACGTTGAGAATTACTGAATCTGTTTTTTTTTTAACTATTTAGTATAATTGTGTTCCGGAACATTGACGACACAGTTACAGCACATTTTTACTTAATCATACACATAGTTACAATTTAACCACAGTGTGTAAAAAGTGTCACAAGGTTTCAGTAATGTGTGGACACAGCGACTACACAAATTTAATGTTTTTTTTTTACGGTTGCATTGGTTGGAAATAGAAACGAAACAAAACTTCCGTGATTGTTACTACTTTAAAAAAATATGGCTATATGGGCCATGTAGGTCCAATGCTTAGGTATACTGCCTTTAAGCAGTCACGTCATCAGCCACTTTTAATGTCCCCACTGCTGGGCTACTAGCCTTTCTTATGGATGGATAAGGAGAATGGGTCATGACCCACCACGCGGACCCAATATTGAATTCATGCAGTAACGGGCCTCCAAAGCACAGAGAAGCACAAACGTGATCTCCAAAGCACGATAGAGCTTCAGATAATAAAATGTTAGGCACGTATTATGAGAAATATCGAAAATGTGGCAAATCGAGAAGATTATGATTTTTTGTGATAATATTTTCAATAATTTGACATCATGCTAACCCATGGGTTAGCCGGATAATGTGTGTATGATATGCCAATGTGTCATATTCACGAAGTACCACCACCACCACTGGTGGTGGGTGGCACATAATTTGGATGGAGGAACTAAAATCTCTTAAAGCTAGAAAGATTTTGGACTTCCTAGAGGCCTCCAGGCTAAAAGAGATTCTCTAACTAAGAGGCGAGTCATAATGGATATTTTATGACTGGTTGACACGATGCGAATTCTTACACGAGAAATGCTTCAAAATGATTCTCAAAAGCTCGCATGCATGCACGAAAATAACTCAGCACGAACGCTTCACGAATGCTGGTTGGATTGTTCGAGAAGGCAGCATGCTCCTTGTGTGAGAAATCTCGCATCGTGTCAATCTGTCATTAGGTCGCAGTGACTACAGTTCCAACTGGAGCTTCATAACCACTATACCTATAAATAATAATAATAGCCGGTTAGTGCAGGTGATAAACCATGCCTCCTGTCTCACATGGTATTACTCTGATTGTGCCATAAATAAAACAAACAACATTAACTCTTTGTTCGTAAAGCAATGAATTTCTAATGGCCACAATTTATAAATTACCTGTGTGCTGTGGTTCGATTATAGCCATGAGGGAATGCCAAGTCAACACTAATTGGATATACTGTTTAACGACATCAGGTCTATTGAGGTAGGTGGCCATTCATATAAAAGCTATCAATTAATGAGAGGTACATTCATTGATACTTAACACCATACGTATAGCTGACAGTAATCCTACTAATATTATTTAAGCGAAAGTTTGTGAGCATGTTTGGATGTTTGAATGTACCAAAAGTACTGAACCGATTTGGATGAAATTTGGCACACGGATAGAAGACAGCCTGGAATACAACATAGACTACTATTTATCCCGGGAACGGCAACCGCGCGGGTGAAACTGCGGGCGGCCGCTAGTAATGTATAACCATTATTCTCATGCCAACAGGAGGACGCCACATTTGGTATAGGTGTTGTCCGGAAACAATAGCTATTGTATACATAATTTTTTATACGTACATCTTATGTTTTGGCGCGCACTGTTCATTGAAATAAAACAACTTTTATTCAAAAAACCCCTAAAAAACCTAAAAATACGGACAATTACAACTTAGTTCGTGGAAATATAGCGCGTTTGATATCCGTAAAAGTTGTTTTATTTCAATATTTTTTTATGTTTACCATGCATCGTTATAATTAGCTTTTTACGCAATGATAGACGCACACGTTGGCAGATGTGGGTAGGTATAGCGATTTTTAAGTTACATAAAATCTCCTTGAATTCAATGAATAAATTTAAATACTCTGGCACAAGAAAACTAATGAGAAAAGTGTTTTTAAAGAACATTTTATAAAAAAAAATCAAACCGACTTCAAAAAGTAAAAAATAAAACTTTTAGAGTCGGTGCCAGCCAGGGCATTCTACATTGCACTTCTATTAACTATATATTTTTTTGGCCTTAGCTAGCTAGCACCGACTCCAAAAGTTTTATTTTTTACTTTTTGAAGTCGGTTTGATTTTTTTTTATAAAATGTTTTTATTTCAGATTTTTTAGTTACATCATGTGCCGTTACATAAACTAAAAATCAGCCCATACACAACAATGTCATCTAGGTAAACGACTACTTGCCAAAAGGTGATTGATATTTTTCAAGATTATGAAAAAACTACTAGCCAGATCTTCGTAAAAATTATATGGGACCAAATTGACAGAAATTGACAGAACAGACACCCGATCGAACAAAAAAACAACTATTAAAATCGGATCACCAACACCGGAGTAATCGGTATACATACATCAGACAAAAAAAAAATACGCGTTGAATTGAGTACCTCCCTCCTTTTTTGTTGAAGTCGGTAAAAATGATAATATATTGCCTTTTTTAATGTAATATGTTTTGAGAATTTAGAATGTTGCAAGCTCAAATTATAAATGATTGCATCTTCTGTTTGTTAGAAGTTTTAGAATGTTGCTGACATTGCTATGTTTCAGAGCAAACTAAATGCAAACTTGTGCATTAGACGTTTTCGGAAACTGTCGTAACTTTGTATCAGAGCTGATTCTAGACAAACTATCTAATGGTGATCAGTGTGTATTTGACTTAAGATTCTTTACTTATTATGTTACAGTTAATTATTTATTTATTATGCTAAGAAACGTCTTTCGCTGACAAAATTACAGAAGTTGACTCATATCGCTAAAACTAAAAAAAAAAACATTAATACATTGGTTAACGTTCGGTTTGGTTAAAATGGGACAAAACCAAGCACAAGCTAAGCAAACTCAGCATCAGCGGTAGTTTTTTTTAAGGCTTTAAGTTATGTAGGTGTAATGAAAAGTCTAAAATGTATATACAATATTGGCAGTAAGAACATTAGTAAGAAACATGCCATGTCGTATTGTAAAACACGACACCGGACGCTAATTGCGTAGGCTTCACCGCGGGATCGAAGCTAATCCCTCACAGTATCTGGCTGGCACAGCGTGCTTCCGCGAGCTGCTGCGGCTGTCGTTGTACGCGACGAACAATTTATCACACCCACAATACGAAGTGTTTTCAAAGCAGTAACCGAGATCGATATAACAGAGTGATGTTACAATTTGCCGATTTTTGTTTGGGAAAGATTTGTAAACATTCACTTTTACATTTGAAAATGCCTATGAAACGGCAATTTTTACATTTGAAAATACCAATGAAGCGGCAATTATTACATTTGAAAATGCATATGAAACGGCAATTTAACAAATCACCGCACAAAATCACATGTTAGTTGTTCATAGCGAAAATTGCAGATGATGATAATTAAGTACATACCACACTGCTATTTAGAATTAATCAAATCGAAAGAAATCACTAGGTAGTTGTATATTCTGAGCTAAAAACAGCCCGATGTTTATTATAGTTTGGATTAATATTCGTAAACTTTAGCTCATTTTCAAACGTCTAAAAGAGAAAGAAAAAATATTTAATACTAGTCACAATACTATTAAAACTAATCAATTCACCGCACAAAATCGCAAGCTAGTTGTACATAGCGAGATATTCAGCTAGGCCAGTTCCTAATGGCCGGTGAGTAAAGTGCGTAGGAAATGCGCAGCCAACACTAAAATCAGATTCTGATAATAAAAAAATCCTATATTACAGCTACACTGCTATTAAAGCTAATTAAATCAGCGTACAAAATCACAAGTTAATTCTACATAGACATAGCGAGATATTCTGCTAGGCTGAATGTTGCTAATTGAATCACAATCGGTCGCGAGTGGCGTCTAAGTCGAGATCCGCCATTGATGTTAGTACGGTGATCCGTACTGCATTTGCAGTCATCAATACCAACAAGCATTAGGCACTACACAGGCCTTCCTTATAGACGGATAAAGAGCAGCACAACCAAGCAGGGACTAAAATGTCTGAAAGATGATCATGACACGCCACATTGCTTTTAAGAGTTAATCAAATCAGTGCACAAAATCACAAGTTAGTTGTACACAGAGATATTCAGCTAGTCCAGTTAAGTGCATAGGGGGATGCACAGTCAACACTAATTGGATCACAATCGGTTAATTCGGTGGTTCGTGCTGCATTTGCAGTCGTCAATACCCACCAACAAGCATCGTGGGCCTCTGTGGTGCATCATACCCTATCTCCTTATCCATAAGAAAGGCCTAGTGCTCCAGCAGTGGGGACTTAGTTGGATTATGACGACGCCGCTATTTATAGTTAATCAAATGGAACGAAATCACAAGTTCGTTGTACATTCTGATATATTCTGGTAAACCCAATGTTTCATCTAGTTAGGTTATGGATGCGTAAAGTTCAACTCATTTTAAAAATCTTAAAAGAGATAATGATAACAAAAAACTTTTATACCATCAACAATGCTATTTCATCTAATCAAATCAGCGCACAAAATCAAAAGTTAGTTGTACATAGTGGGATATTCAGCTAGGCCAGTTGCTAAATGGCCGGTGTTCTATCCAGTTAAGTGCGTAAGGGAATGCGCAGTCAACACTAATTGGATCACAATCGGTCGTGACGTCAGCAGAAATACGCAATGATGTTATTTCGTCATTTGCCAGCAGGACACCTTCAGTCCTTTCTTGAGAATAATGGAATATCTATTATGTCGAAGCGAAAATACCGAACGCGATAACCGAGATTGATATAGGTAACAGAATGATGTTACAATTCGCCGATTTTTTTTAATACAAATGTTTGATAAGGAATGTTTTGTAAACATTTACTTTTACATTTGGAAATTACTATAATAATGGCAATTTAAGCTAATCAAATCAACACACAAAATCACAAGTAAGTTGTACATAGTGAAATATCATCTTACCGCCTCGGTGGTCTAGTGGTAACAACCACCGGTATCACACCCAGGGGTCCCGGGTTCGATTCCCAGCGGGGGCTACATGTTGTATTCGGTTTGGTTGGTGGTAGGACTTGTTGCGAGTCCGCCCGGCTAGCTACCACCATTGCATCTTATCTAAGTCTGACGCCATAACAACAATGTTTTCAGCATTGTTGTGTTCCGGCAGTTAGAGATAAGATACCCAGTTGCCACTTTAGTGGTTGAGGATTCCGGGAGAGGCTCGCTTCCATCTTCAGCCTTATCAATACTTAACATCAGGTATGATGGAGGCTTAGAGACTGCCCGTCGTTAATAATAAATAAAACGGCTAGGCCAGTTCCTAAACGGCCGGTGTTCTATTACTTAAGTGCGTAAGGGAATGCGCAGTAAACACTAAAAACAGATAATGACAATAAAATAAAATCTTTATTATTACCCACAATACCATTTAAGCTAATTAAATCAGCGCACAAAATCACAAGTTAGTAGTACGTAGCAAGATATTCAGCTAGGCCAGTTCCTAAATGGCCGGTGTTCTATCCAGTTAAGTGCGTAAGGGGATGCGCAGTCAACACTAATTGGATCACAATCGGTCGTGACGTCAGCCGAGATCCGCCATTGATGTCTCCTTTGGGCTCTTGAGATGCTACGCTCTGATAAATTTAACCGATCCTTAGGAGATTTCATTGTATTCTTGATTTGGTTAAGATTAATTGTCTGACTTTTATTAAATTGGTGAATGATTAAGATTGCAGATTGGTTACAATGTTGCGATTCAATGTTTAAGCAAATTGCATAACTTATTTAAGTATTATTTTATTTATAGTAATGATAATTCTTATTTATAATTTTCAGGATTATACAAATTTTAATGTTTTGATAATATCTTTCAAAATCCTCATTAAGATTAATTTTATTTATCTTTATTTAGAAAACCAACAGCTTTAAAAATGCTTATATAATAACTTATGTAAATCTATAGTAAGCCAATAACAGGTTTCCCTTAAATAAACCAATAATTTTGTGACAAACGACTTTTGGTGATGTAAACCATAAGCAAAATTATTCTTACAAAATTGCGCAAAAAATATATTTATATTTATGAAAATAGCTGAACATGGTAGCCCGAGAGCAACATGTACAAATGTGAATGTTACTGTTGTATTTATGTTTTTATGTAAGTTACAATGAACCAGCACTAACATTTACATTTTAGTCTTATTCTCGTTAAAAGGTCTCTTGTCGTAAGGTTTGTGAACTGATAGCGTAGCCTCCAGGGATAATTTATTTATTCATAACACTTAAAATATTACAAATCTTTACTAACGTTATCAATCATTTTTCGCTCATAATTCCCCCAAGCGTAAAATAAACTATTAATATCATAATCGTTTCCTTCACAGCCAGCTATCTTAAGACGCTAGTTTGCAACTCAACAAACAAAAACACTTAAACCTTTCCGTAACAAAGTTCCAGGCACAATCAACCAATTCCATAGAACAAAACAGATAAAACTCTCATCAAATACAATCAGCGGTTGTCTGGACAGGGCTTAAAGCACTAGGCCTCTGTAACCCCGCCATTTCCTCTCGGCAAATTTCATTACCACTAGCTTGTCGAATAATCCCAACCAGGCAAGTGCCTTAATCTGCCCACTGTCGGTTCAATTCCGACTCTTAAACGCACCACTTGCTTCATTTTTACTTATAATCCATTTTTGATTGCCTTCTCACTTTAATATTATTAAAATCTCAAACAGAAATTAATTACAGAGTCTCGAAGGCCGCCGATGTGACAATAGATCTTATCGGTGTTAATTTATTAAAGAAGGCCGACTTACTAGACTTTTGTTTCTGATTGATGTAATTCGGGGATTAAGATTTTTGATAAGCAAAACGATTCGGCGCTATACAACAGCATTGGAGTTTCAATTCATTTCAGATTTCATCTGTCCAATTTTGAAATTCAAATTAAGTTAGATTCGTTGCGTCAATTTCTGCAAAGAATATTGTGCGAAGTTGCAAAACAAACTAATCAGCGCCGGTTGCGGTGAGTAGTAGTGAAGTAATCTGAGAGATAATTGGTATAATCCCATGATAATATTGTATTAGATTAGCAGCAGTTTTATCGTAGATGCGGTGATATCGACGGATGGATGGGTTGCGCCGCTGGGGAGCGCGTCGCGGCGTTGTGTCTGCGAGCGCGCTTTAATCAAAGACTGCAGTTACGATTAGTCGATGATTAATGCTCGCACGCTGCCATCTGCCGAATTAATTGCTTCATTTCCTCTCGACGGCACCAAATGGAATTTTGTATTTCGCTCCGTAAAACGACCGTCGTTTTTGTCCGTACCTACACTTGTTCAGGTGTTATAGACTCGTTGATTTATCGACGTTTCACACTTGTATTTTTTACGTGCGCCATTTTAATGTTTGCCTCGCTTAAAGACAAATTAAGCATTGTTGATCCTGATTTCGGTCCTATTATTGTATTTATAAAGGACGTAAAAACAAACAACAACATACGGGTACCGAATTTGGCGCCTTAAGAACGAGTTAAGCTCCTTTGTAAGCAACAAAACTTTCACAAAAGAGGGCCCGCATGATTTGTGAATGCGTGTAATTTTTCAAACGTCATATTTTTTGTAACAGTTTTTCCGACCTTCCAAATAAAGTTGGCTATTGTGCCGAAACGACTTTTCGGTGTGTTTTGCCTTTTTCTTAGTGCTTTGTTATGGAAAGTTCGATAGTGTTGGACGCGAGCACCGGTGGGTTCCGCCGGCGCTTAATAAAATTCAATGTTCCATAAGGATTATATTCGACTTACTTCGTACGAGTTTGTTCTTACATCAATGCTGGCGACCTCGAGAGCTGTCTGCATTCCTCGCAATGTTGGATAGGTTTCTGTCCAGGACTTTTATTACTTTTGTTGGGTGATAGATTTTTTCATTGTGATTACAAGCAATAAATTTGAGAAGTCTTCCTTATAACAGCATCATACTCGAAAGAGATTTTAACATTAAAATTAAAACTAGAAATCAGCCTTAGTTTCCTCACGACAAAATACACCGTTAACAAATGAAGTAGTTTCACGAAGCTCGTCAATGCCAGACAAAGGCGTGTCACGTTTGACACCATTAATATCCAAGAAGGTTGAATAGCTCACTGTGAAAGGAGTGCTTTCACGGTTGGCGACGATGCACTCATATTTCCGGATTCATTCCCTTCCCTCTGTATTAACACGTGGAAGATCCAAATGCCATCGTAACCCACCGTTCCGTGAAGATTGTACAGAGGAATGAGGTTGCAACTCGGTGGCTTAGATATGGATGTACACCTACCTACATATTCTACCTTTAGAAAGCCCATGAATTCGTTATTTTTCCTTTTCTCGTTCTAGAAAGAAAACTATTATCTACTACGTCACGTCTACGGGTAAATGAAAATGAAATGTTTAGCATTTTTTTATGATTTTTTTCTCAAAATAATTAGTAAGTACTGTCGTATTGATTAAAGTAAATCGTACTGAATCCGTTGGAGAATTATCTTTCTCTTTCATACCATTTTGTTAATCTTTTGATGCAAGGTCATAAGAGTTTAAATCAAATAGTCACTTATTTCGTCATTTGCTTGTAACAACAATCACAATTAATTTTTAAATACTTTAATTCGAAAGCTTTTTATAAGATCCGTATTTTTTAAGGTACTGTATAATATTTGCATATTTTTATCCCGTATTTTCATTATAATTTAAACATTGAAATCTAAAAATTATAACATTGATAAACTAACCAAACTTCAGAAGTAAATACATCAAAAACCAAAATTCCTGAACTTATAGTTTTTGAACAGTGCTAACTACACTTAATTTACACGTAATAACCGTTCGGGTGTCGGACTCATTATCACATAAACGAGAGAGAAAAAGCAACGATTCCCCATTAATCAGAAGAATGGGGCAACAACACAGGCTAATACACTTATCAAGTTAAATTCAATAATCCGAACGCCCGGACCCAGGACTTTCGTAACGTGAAAAATAACCGAGTACTGAACGGGCGACCTCACGCGCTAATCTCAATTAATTGCTCCACGGACTACGAGGTAAGCAACTTTGAATGTGGAAATAAAATATGCGAAGCACTTTCATTATACTTATGGTAAATTTTAAATAGAAAAATATTGGAAAAAATTAACTCGGCCACAAGTGAATTCTCAGACGGGAATCCCGTAAAAATAGCATTGAAAAATGCAAAAATTACAAAATCATAAAATACACTTTCATTATGTTTAAGGCGGGATTCCACCAGTTTGCGGCACTGTGCTGGACAGATTTCTGCACAAATGTTCCTTCCGGTGGTCTCAAGGCACAATTCCACCAGTGTGCGGCACTGTACCGCACAGAGTTCTGCACAAAATGTTCCCTTCGGTAGATATCTTAAGTAAGCGAACATTTAGAAAATTTTCGCACACACGTAGTAGTTCAGCACTGTTCACTTACAAAAAATTGCCAAAACTTCAGCAGTGGACATAGAGCCACGTAGTTGACGCACTATTTGAGTTTGTGCACGAAACATGTGCTGCACATTTGCGCGGCATACGTTTTTGGTGGAATCTGACCTTTTACATTTACAAAATGTGCGCGCACTCCGAAGCGTGTTCGCGCACAGCAGTAAACTCGTGTTCGAGCACTCGAAAAAGAGATGCAAATGAGCCTGCGTACACGCAGACGAGTTTGCGAACTCATTTTGACTTACGCTGTCAGAGCGAAAACATTTTTCTTCGCGCATACTCAAAGGTAGGCACTGCACCCGTATCCACAATCACCACTTAGCGATTCCTTGCTCAAACCACGCCAATCTCGTACGTACTACATTTTAAAAATTCGTTTTCTCTATGATACAAATTTTAAATTTATTGTACTTGTACAATCGGGGAACTTCCCGGTTGTCCAGTTTAATTTTTTTGGGAAATATTTTCTCGGAAAGTATTAAGGTTCAAGAAATAATTCAGTATTCGAATGAAATACCTATTAATGACCTATTAGTTGTGATATCAACATTTTCTATACATCTATTACTTTTTTAAATAAAGCTCCATAAAAAAACTCTACTGGTCAACCGGGAAGTTCCCCGACTGTACAATAACCATAGAGTTTGTGAGTGCCATGTTTCATGGAGAATACGAATTTAGAAAATGTCGTAACCAAGAATGAGATTGGCGTGGTTTGAGCAAAGATTTGCTAAGTGGTCATAGTGAATAAGGGCCCTGTTCACTTACAAAAGTTACGCACAACTTTATCACTGGACATAGAGCCACGTAGATGACGCACTATGTAACAAACCAAACTATAATATTGCCTTATTTCTATAGTTTATAAGGAAAACAGCATATATTTTTATATTATCCATTACAACAATTCCAAAGTTCATGAAAAACGACATTAAGTTACTTAGATAGGTTGCTAGGTATGCTATTCGACCATAGATGAGAAATGTGACGCTATGATATAAATGTTGTAAAAATATTCAAGTTTCAATGTAAATCACTACTTGCACTGACCAATGTTTTAAGGGTTTCGTAAATTATAAAAAAAACGTTGACACGTGTTATCGATATGTTAGGTCTTCAACAAAAGGAGCAGCAGTTAAAATAACAAAATGTGGCCATAGTAAAGCAATAATAAATAACAGAATTTGTGACACTAACGTCTTTCCAAGGGCTTTTCTTAAATTACGAGTGAATAGGATAGTTTCAAGGACCCAAACTTGACATGTGCAAACTACTTATAAACTTACAAAAAATTCTTGGAATTCGGTAAAGTACGGTGGAGAAACAAAGATTCATAAGAAACAAATAAGGAACGAAGGCGGAGAGGCGAGCGGGCTCGGGATTCGGAGTGTTGACACCGTCCTGAACGGTCATAATATTCTTGAGAATAATTATATTTGAATTAACCGCGGAAGTCAGTGGTTTAGTACTTAAGTATACTGTGAAAGTGAGTAGGTAGTGACGAAGTTCTGGGTTGAGTAAGCTGCTCCCAATAGTTCGGTGAGTTTTATTTACAAATTTTACTATATTATGCAAATGACTGACAGACATAACATGAATTGGATTGAATATGTTTTAATGGTTTGCCTGTTGTTAATACTGGCTTCACTAGGACGGACTCTGCTAACAGATGTTGACCAAGATTAGGCAGTTAGGGTTAGCTAGGTACTACACAATATCATAGACACTGATTCAAAATACATGGCGCTATAAAAGAATAAAAAGAAAATACAGGGAACAGTGAAAATTCAATTTATTTTCTCCTCGTTGGATAATAGGCTTAAAGCTTAACTAATAACACTAGTGGTCTAACGTACAAGCAAAAGCATAGAAGTTTAACTTGAAATATTAATAAAAAAGGGGTCTCATAACCAGATATCATTCAGACACGTCACACTTCTTCAAAAATCCTATTAAATCCTTAGTTAATCCGGTTTTCCTTCTCTTCTATGATTTTAGTAATAAGGTAGACAATTTTGATCATTATTTGTTTAGCATCCACAGTGTAGGATTGGAACTCTTCTGAAATAGATTATATCATCTGTTAATGTATTGAAATATTACAATCTGTATCCTTGTTAAAATTACAACCTGGAATTGTGTGCCTGTGATAGAATCTCATCATAATTAATGACTCTTATATAGCTACATTAGAATTAACTAGATCCACAACTGAATCTTTTATGAGTACTGTAGGAAAATTTTCTACATACTTAATAATTTTATAAATAAGGCCTTGTAAGTTGTTCTTGCTATAATTATGGCAATATTTACAGTGCTCCCACTATAGTTATAGATAATTGATTCAATTTAACTGAATACATTGATAGTAGAGTTAATAATTGGAAAATGATCAATGTGGGAAAATTTGCTTTGAGTTTAATGTTACTAGATTATCATGAAAAAGGCAAAAACATTATCAAACTCTTACCTAGGAGCAGTGTGGACAATTTTAGAAGTAGGTATTGTAACCAGGAAACAAGTTGTAACTATATTTTGAGTATTAGTGTTATCATAGGTTCAATGGATACCTATAGGTAATTAGGTTAACTTCAGCCGCTTAGGGTACCTGAAACATAATAAGATGTTTTACCTATTAACGGTGTCTAGGTTATACACAAGAAGGACACGGTTCTTGAAAAGTTAACTTTTAATCCGAGGAATATAAAATTTAAAATATAGGTACAATTATTAGTGGAATGCATTGATTATAATTACCTTGACATAAGTATTGTTGATTGAATTATATTAATAATAGGTTGTATTTGTGCTTGTTATTCTCAAGTTGCTCCAAAATACAACTTTGTATCTCACGTGCGATTGTTTTGGATAACAGTTTTATAGAACATAATGTCAAGTGACTTTTGTTTTCTTTACTTATCTAACGAGAACAGAGTGGGTGAATCTATGGTTTATAGGTACCATTTTCACCGTTCCTTGCTAAATCGTTAAATCAAATAAACTAATATTTGATGAGATAAGATTTCGTTGTGGCTACCAATTTTTAAGCTGTATTATTTATACGGCTCGTATCGTAATGTGCGTATAATAATAAGTGTGTCGTTATTTTTCTTTTCAGAGATATATTTTTTTCTTTTGTTAGTTAGGCTGTATAAACAAATTCCAAGACAAATTTCTACATAAATAGAAAACTAAAATTTAAATTTCCTTTCATTAAGATAGGTTATTCTAATTTAATCAAACAGTTAGTCGTCAAGAGGCGACTTAGACAGATCATGACGACGACTATAAAAAAATACGAATGCGATAGGACAGCCACTCGTAATTCTGTTAATAGTGTGGATTACTGTGGATAAAATTGTAGGAACGATAGGACGTAGCTGGTCGAAGTATATACCTAGTCGTAGTATAGGTTAGGAGGACATTGTCTAGGAGATGTCTAGGTTTTACACTAGGTACTTACCTACCTACCTATTATTCTAGAGAAAATTGTGCACTGCATACAAAAATTCGTTTAAATATTATTTTATGTGTTATGTGAATGGCGTAGTGTTTTGCTCCATTGAATAAGACTCTACAACAGTAGTACTTGTTGTGCACTATTTGTTAAAGTAACTATTAAGCTGGGAGAGAGGAGTTCAATGTGTCCAATTGAGCATGACATTGTCCATTCAATCAATATTTAGCAGTCACATGTAACTTACCATACTCATTATATTTATTATTATAAATTATTTGTATTTAAGCATTATTGTTCTTCGCACTTCATATACACTCATTACAAACATTTACAATACCCAATATACCTACAGATTATTGTGTAGTTCTGAATGGACTCAGAGTAAGCTTTCCAGCGAGTTGAGGAAGTTCAGAGCGAGGTAATTTTGTGAGGAATGGTAGTTTCTGTAAGGTAATGTCTGGACTTAGTTCTGGTTGGCATTAGTTTGCAGGAATGAGGTAATGCTGAGCTTCCAAAATTTTATAATAATTGTAATAATTACTTACCTATCTATAACTTTCAATGTTCAATGATTGTACTTATCTGGGTCTATGGTCCAGTATATGATTGCAAACAAATTGTGTTTTATTATAGGATTTACCCCTCTCGTGGTAGTACCGAGTCAGCCAGTGGAAGTATTTCCGGCTAATATTATGATAGGCAAAATGTTTATCTTAATGTTTTCTGGATACGTGCCATACTTACTCTATTGCTTTTGAACGATAATCAAACCTGATTATTTGTCAACAGTGATTTATGTTTGTGGCGACTTGTTAAGTAGTGGCTGATGGATGGTGTGAACCATGGCTTTTTACACTTGAGCAGTCTTGTGTAAACCGACATGCTCATATCCGTTTAGGTCAATGCTATCCAGGGACTTTGACTAGATGGATCCTTGTGAGCATCTAGTGTTCGTACTCACCCGGCCTAAAATTCGTATTTTGTAATGCCAATAATTCAGAATTCGTGGTAGAACAAGATATGATAAGTGTCCTCTTGTGTTTCAAAATATTGCAACCATATATCCGACAGATATACCTATGATTTTTGATACATTGTATGATTTGGGAAACTCTAGCAGCGGTAATGATTAATGGTTTTGACTAGCCTTTTCATAAACCTTACCCTGTCCTTGTGAGTATACCTGATTGATTACATTAATATTTAACATATTGATAAAGTTCAATGTTATTGCAACTTGATCTATTCATCCGGTTTCACCGATGCTTACTCAAAATATTGTGTTCTATGTGTCTACGCATAGATTTCATATAATACATCACTCTACATCATTTTTCTCATCTTGGATGACTAAACTATGTGAGACTGGTTCTTCCTAGTTTGTAGCGGTTCGCATTTCGAAGTACTTATGTTTAGTTTGTGAGGCTCACTATATGAGAAGAGACTACATAATGGAAAAGATTGTGGATTTGTTACCCAGTCATTCAAGTGGGAGCTTATACATTATACCTGCCTTGTCTGCTTGCAGCTAGGCAATTTCACTATAATATTAATTTGCTAGTATGTCCTCTATATGGCTTACTAGTGAATACTTCACTTTTGATCTGTGCGTGTTACATGGAGACGTAGTGTTTGGGCGAGCATCGTTGGGATAGGAAGAATTTCTTCCAAACTTACTTACATATGGAATCAGGTTTTACTCTCTCCATCATTATCCTGTCCTTGCTTGGTGTGGTTTTAGGACGGGTCTGAAGGGGTGGTTGGAGCGGACCCCCGGGGCCCGTTAGGGCCCCGGTTACTTCCTTCCTTTATCCTGTCCCTATCCTATTCCTATAAGTAATCCCAGTTGCACACTTTACAACATACACATACACGTATAAACTATAGTTTTATGGTTAGGTATAAAATATATATTTCAATTGCAGATAATTCTTAGGTTAAACACAGTATTCACCTTGTTAGACTTATAGCTGCGCCTCAGACATACCACATCTTAAAGAAGTTTGGATTACTAAAACAAAAAAAAATTACACAACGTAGGAATCCTAACCATTCTAGACGATCACTACTTAAATTTGGCCAAATAAAATAATACTTCCATAATTATAGTTCCAACTTATAATATTATAAGGAAGGTATTTAATTTAAATATTTCAGTATTTAGATTATAAAAGTATTTCCTAAAGCATTGTTTTAAAGATCTTAACAGACTTGCAAGGGAAATATAAAAAGTCTCCAGAAGGAACTTTTACCTTGGTGTGTAAAGGATCACCACCAATAATTATTATTTAAATAATAATTTTATAAAAATAGAGAGTAAAGTAAGTTTATCAAAAAGGGGGGGGGGGGATGTTACAACTATTATAGTGTGTGCACAAAACATGTAGATACTACACTTATGTGTGATACATAAGTGTAGAAGATACGCTTTAAGTACCGACTAATAAGGTTACCAAACATAGGTCGGTTAACGTTTGTGAATCATGAAATAGCTGTTTTTACTGAAACAATTTTCAGTGACTGACGGGTTAACTATACCAAACAGGTGGGGGGTTCGAATTCCGTTTTTTAAGGGGGATTACTCGAATTTTATGGTGTTATGCACCATTGGTACGGGCTTATATCAAATATGAAAGATGAACTTTATGTATGAATACACAACATTTTGATTATATTGGTAAGCTAATACTACGAGTATAATAGTTAATACTATAGTTAATACAGCTGTGTAGTGTCGGCTTAAAATAGCACTACCCCCTCTCATCCCGTGGGTGTCGTAAAAGGCGACTAAGGGACGCAGCCTTCAGGAGACGGGCAGCAGCGTCTCCTACAGACTTGGCCATACTGCGATCGCCAACCCGCCTGCCAAGCGTGGCGATTATGGCAAACCCCCCCTTTTGAGGTAGGCCTATACCCAGCATTGGGTGTTATGTGGCTGAGACGACGAATAGTTAATAAGAACGAGCGATGATCATAGATAGGAAGCTAACAAGAGTATTTGACGACTAAAGCCCTATTTACACGGGTCAAGTCTTTAGCGAAGTTGGTAAGTACAGTGAGTAAGTACGATCAGATCATAAGAGCGTGTTGTACTAGACAACGCCTTTAAGTTTGGTTTGTCATCAGCCATTTTTAATGTCCCTACTGCTGGGGTACTGGTCTTCTTTATGGATGGCTAAGGAGAATGAGCCATGACCGATGGGTCATGACGCGGGCCCAATGCGAATTCGTGGGTTTTAACGACTCCAAATGCAGCCGGGACCAACGGCTTAACGTGTTCTCAGAATATGAGCTCGAGATAGTAAACTTTTCACCCGTCCCGTGACCGACCATTGCAAAACATGCTTAACTTCAACAATCGCAAGCCGATCTCTTGAACCACTGCGCCACGGACTCCTCGTTAATTTAATTTTAGTTATCGCAGTTAGATCATGAACTATTGTAAGTCACCTATTTGATAGCCCAAGCAATATTATGATTATAAATAGTTTATCTGATCTGATCTGATTATCTTTCAAAAAATCAAACTGAAACTCAACCGAGTTTTCGTTAGATAATCAGCCTTGGTATGTAGGTTTAATGTTTTAATCGCGATATTCTGGATCAGGGAAAGAATAAGGGGAATTCTAAGAATAAGACTGCAAAAATAAATCCTGTAAGGGTTAATTTGCATGTGGAAATTTAACAGAGGCCACATGAACACAATATTGTATACGGGTTCTGTCGGACTGTGTGTTTTCACACCTGGGCCCTTATTCACTTGACCACTTAGCGATTCCTTGCTCAAACCACTTGGTTTTGACATTTTCAAAATTCGTTTATTCCATGGTACTCACAAATTAAAGAGTAATTATACAAATACATGACAGTCACAAATTGTATAGTTATTGAACAAGTGAAATAACTTTAAAATTAGTAAGTGTCATTGGGAAAACGTATTTTGAAAATTTCGAAACCAAGTACGAGATTGGCGTGGTTTGAGCAAGGAATCGCTAAGTGTCATTGTGAATAAAGGCCCTGAATTGCTAACCCAAGTTTGATAAATTTTAGTAAAGAGGTATTTGGTGGATGGAATAATGTAAAAGCGATAGGCCCCCTGAGGTCATAGATCGTTAATCTATGACCTCAAGGGGCCTATCGCTTAGAGCAGTATTGTTTCAATCTTACCATGGTATTTCGTCATATGAATCTTTAAAAGTAGGTAAGCTTGTTTTTTGACGGAAGTTTTGTGACGTCTTTGCTCATCCCCATCTAATTGAGAAGTGTGTCAAAATGTGACAACTTCAATAAAAACAAAACAATCTTAGCATGATGGTTTCTAAAGATGATGGTAGACCCGCTTGTAATGATGACCTATGGGTTTTCTCTGAACTAAAATGAATTTTATTAATTTATTATTTTTATGCTACAAACAGGTGCACAGGTAAGACTAAAAAAAATCGGAGAGAAAGAGAGATAGAGAGAGGGAGATGGTTTTTTACTCAGACAAAAGGCACACAAATGTTCGGTCAACAGCAACTACGGTTTATACAAAGTTTCTACGGACAAATCTGCGCTCAACGTCATATATCTTAAAGTCAAAACTCGATTGGAGAAATTTACATACAAACCCTACCAGAGACAATTGTTTTGTTGCTTAAATAACTATAATTTTATATCTCAACAAGCCCGTGGCGCAGCAGATCGCGCGCTCGGCCTGCGATTGTTGAGGTTAAGCAACTTTCGCAACGGTCCGTCACGGGATGGGTGACCAAAAATTTACTATATCGAGCTCCTCCGTGCTTCGGAAAGCACGTTAAGCCGTTGGTCGCGGCTGCATTTGCAGACGTTAAAACCCACCAATCCGAATGGGGCCCGCGTGGTGGGTCATGGCCCGTTCTCCTTATCCATCCATAAGGAAGGCCAGTGCCCCAGCAGTGGGGACATTGAAAATAGCTGGTGACGAATCTAATCAAGTTCTAATAAAATAACAACAAAAGAATTGCATAAATAGGCCAGCATTTACCTTATTAGTTATTAAACTTCAACCCCGTAAAGACATTCCTACCCTACATTTTAAAGTTAAGTACCACTAAAAATAATTGATGAATGCATAAATCAAATATAAATACTGTGGCACAAATTTCAAATAAATACATAATCCGAAACAAATCACGCCAATAAAACTGAGTAGGAATTTACAATAATTTCGAGTCGTTTTATTTTGAACTTAACGTGGACCAAATTAAGATGCAAAATCAATTGGAAAAGTTTGTCACTTTTGTATACATTTTAGTGCGCACTTCACTTTACTGTAGACAAAGAGATACAATATACACCAAAATAGGTAATAAAAATCTTATTATTATTTAATAATAAAATTACTCTTTTCTTTACCGCTCTTTTAAATGTTTCATGTGTTTTAAAAATGTGGTTTGTGTTTGGACTAGTGGTCATTTATACTTTTATAACTAGTTTATTATTTATCGTTTATTTTTTTGTTGTTACTCGTATTACTGTTGTTCATTTATTGACCGATTCACTATGACCACTTGTGTAGTGTCGGCTTAAAATAGCACTACCCCCTCTCATCCCGTGGGTGTCGTAAAAGGCGACTAAGGGACGCAGCCTTCAGGAGACGGGCAGCAGCGTCTCCTACAGACTTGGCCATACTGCGATCGCCAACCCGCCTGCCAAGCGTGGCGATTATGGCAAACCCCCCCTTTTGAGGTAGGCCTATACCGAGCAGTGGGTGTTATGTGGCTGAGACGACGAATGTTAATAAGAACGAGCGATGATCATAGATAGGAAGCTAACAAGAGTATTTGACGACTAAAGCCCGATTTACACGGGTCAAGTCTTTAGCGAAGTTGGTACAGTGAGTAAGTACTATCAGATCATAAGAGCGTGTTGTACTATCACATTTTATTTATTTATTTACTGGAAAACCAACTGCTTAACCTAATACATTAAAAAACTTAAATATAAACATAAAGCCATTTACAGGTCTTCACAAATAAGATACATAAAAAAAATTTAAACTAGCCTAGCCTAACTATTAAATATACACGTACACATAACTTAAAAATATGACTAATTTCCTAAGTGACACATTGAATTTAGCAGCTATCACCGAAAAATAAGCGGCTTACAATACGCCTAATCGACGCCTCGCTACTGTTAAACAGATCAAGATTTACCCGTTTCGAAAGGATATTAAAATTATTACTCGCTCGCCAAAGAAAAGAGTTCTGTCTAAAGTTTGTAATGTGTTCCTAATTATTATCTAGCTAGCTACCTTTGTATTTCCAAATAATGAAGGTAGCTAGTTAAGTTTAACAAAGTGAACATAAATCCTCTACCGTAAAAAAATATCACAACAAACGAATAAACAAAATCATTTCCATAAAAATTCAAATCTCCAGTAAAAGATTTAAAGTGAACTTAAACTTCTTCAAATATTCCTAAAGAGCGTAAAACTACCCGTATCCAACAGGTAAGTGATAAATCCAACAACAAAAACTAAGCTAAATTATTGCGACGCATAAATAAGACAGGACCGTAGCATCGTAGTTCTACGAGATCTCGTTCCGTAGCACCGTAGTTTCATTCCAAATTAATCTTTAAGACGTCTACATAAGGTCTGTTATGTTTATCATTGCACTTTGAACGGGTTGTGATAAACAAAATACTCTTCTTTATAGAATAAATAAAAAGCTGAATTAAGGAAAATGTTGCTTTTTACTACGGATTTTGATTAAATTAAAGTATTTTGTAGATATTTTCTTTTCATTATAAAGATGTTTCTTCTTTGATTATTAGCACATGTAAGTACATAAGAATGAAAACTAACATAAACTATAGCGAGAAGTTATATACATCATCCGCCTGTGGACGTCCACTGCCGGACAGAAGCCTCTCCTAGCTCACGCCTATTGTGGCGTTCATAGGAGGCTATTAGCCTACTGCTACCACGCTGGCCAGACGGGTTGGTAGAGGGTTTGTTTCAAGTTTTCCTTCTCTCGCACAGCTGTTCAATGCGTCGAGCCTCTTAGTCGACTCTTACGACATCCCAGGCATGTAAGGGAGTGGTGACTCTTGTATTCTTAGGCCGTCACCACACGGCACACAGTTATATAGACTGTGCTTAACTATGCTTAACTTAAATATTAATCATAAATCACTAGGCATCATTTAATTTGTAATTTTGGGTATGTATCTGAGCCTGATTATCTTTAATTTTATTGACCTCTTGTACCCCTATTTTATTGATATTATTTTAATCAGATTAATTGTGGGCCCTTGAAATACCAATTGGAGAACTAAATTACACTAATCGAAATAATATTCCTTTGTATAATTTTCGAAGCATATTTAGAGCAAAAAAAAAAAAAAAAACATTAAATTAAATCAAAATAGGATTTAAAAAAAAAGTGTAAATTAAAAAAAAACAAAGCAACGCGACAAAGATCGAGCGACTACACATGTTCGCGCTCGCTCGCGTCGTCTTATGTTAAATTTCCGAGTTCTCAACTCCTTAAAACTATTATCATAATTCCATGCTTACATTTTGTCAGGGCAGTTTCCGGTCCGAGGACAGTTGTGCAGCCTGCACGTGTGAATCGTTCTTTAGTGATTAATTTGAACCTTTGTTTCGCGAGTGTACAAGATGCAGATAACGATATTGTTGATATAAAGCTTAAGTTTTACTTGAAACTTTTGGAACTTGGAGCTTGCAGTTTGACCTGGGAATTTGCTCATATGTCTTTTAGCCTTTTTGACTAATGTAAAACGACACTATTTTATGTGCCCTCGTAGCATAAATCAGATAGGGTTTTAAAATTACCCTGTATATCAATACAGGTTAATTTTTAAAACCCTATCCAAATTTTTTAGTTCGACTCAGAATCTGTAAATGAAAAATTTTCTCCTAAAAACAGCAGTCGAAATAATAATATGAAATATACAAATCTGACTGATCTCGCGATCGATTTAGTATGGGAAGTCCAAAAATTGTTACTGGTTCTGATTCAAACTAATTTGGATAGTGTTTAAAAAATTACCATAAATATTGCGTGATATAGCGTTATATCGACACTGAACTGTCAAAATCCATTAGCTTCTGACAGGTAAACGCGATAAATCTCTATATAAAATCGATTTTTTATTGCCATGCTAAGGGCATAGTTTGTATTATATTATGACATCTCAAAAAAATAGTAATATTCAAGATTTTCGAAATCTACCTATCTATTCAGTCGTTCAGTTTCCTGATTTCGTCTTGAAAACGAGAAATTTATTATTAGTGTAAAATGTATCTGCTCGGCAGACTCTTTGTCAATTAATATATCTTAAATTTACTTATCTTTTTGCATCTGTATGCGTATGAATAAATTTCAATGAATCTATGATGAGATTAATTTGACAAAACAAAGGTTACATTAAACAAAATAAGAAATGTTTAACTAGTTACGCAAAATAAAATGACTGTTCAGTAACACTTTTACCTCCAACAGTGTCTTTATTTCTAGTTACAAATCAATTACAAAAATCATTCTTTATGAGCAAGTTTTACTACAAATTATTTCTCCAAAACTAACCAGCAATAACTGAACGCGAAACTTAAACACAAAGGATAAAAAACAACAGCAAAACTCTAGAGAAAAATTTAAAACCCTCACCCGACCAATTTTCATTTTTAAACAAAATTTTCACCACAAAATCCCACATGAGCGATTGCTTTTAATTTAAAAGTGAGCCTTTACTTTGAAATTTTTTGAATCAGCTATGCCCCACTTCTAAGACTGCTCGAGATCCAATTTCATGCCTTCATGGTCTCATGCACCAATAGTCGACCACTCGAGAAATTTCACTAACACAAACTTATGATTAATTGAAGCAATAACATGAGAAGCGAGCTACATTGTCCTGCGCTGAAATCTCAGAAAGCATAACCTTAGTACGTTACGGCGATATATTACACCTCCTGCAGTAAATCAGACTTGATTCTGCAAGTTATCTTAGAAATAGAAATAAATAGATCTAATTCTTTGGACTTATAATAAATTACTTAGGCAATTTGTTTTAAGTGATACGTTGATTTCATGTTTCCTATTTAAGTGAAGGTAGGTATTAAATATTGTATTATAACTATCATCAGACTAAAAAGTAAATCAGGTTTGAAGACTTTGATATTCATTGTGTGAAGCCATACCATTATCATAGAGATGAGTTATGAAATCATTTAGAAATCTTACGATTTTAACAGTAAAAAATCTTTCAAGCAAAAAGTATTTTAAACACAGACTCAAATGTATTAAACTTTAAGAAAATGAATCTGAAAAAACGTGATTCAACAGATAAAAAATCAGAATAGAAGCACTGGAATTAAAATAAACAATTCAGTTAAGAATCATGAATATTTTTAAATAAAAGATGAAGTGTTCTAGGAATGTATTTAAGCTCGCGAATTATTAAAGTAGCTTTAAAGGTCAGCGATTCAAAGCTAGACCCGGTGGATAGAAATACGGCCACAGCTGTAAAATAAACTGCCATAAAATTTGCTCTGGATTTTGCATTATTCTGTAATATTGTTAAATATAACGGTTAAGGGTCCGCCAAGCACTCGTAATCTACGGTTTATTCGCTTTCCAACCACACATATTTGATGTTAAACTATTCCGTAATTTGTTACGTTTTATGTTTTACCTTTAGCGCAAAGTAGCTGGAATCATTTGAAGAGCGATCGTCGCTTGTTTATTCCACGTGCTTTATTAATATTCAACAGCCCTCATTACTTAGCTATGACACATGTTGCTCCATCAGTGTTAACAAAAGCGTGAGTTTAGATTTTTGTAGAAACAATACCGGTACGACGCTACGAGACGAGTATTCCTTACAACAGTTCTGACTTTCATAGCTAAGACAAAGAGACTTCCTACGTCCCAACAAAAACTCATCCACGCCAGATGATGTGTCTATGGCGAGAAATTGCGAAAAAAGTACCTACTACGTATGCGTGGAATTTTAAAGCGGGCCCCGCATTTTTCCTCCTTCGCTGAAGAAAACCGTAGCGGATGCGAGAGGATAGACAAAAGGCAGACTCTACACTTTGTTAGGTATCTGGGGGCCTACAGCCATCTCTTAGCGCAGTATCGTTTCAATCTTACCATGCTATTTCGTACTACGAACCTCATAAAGTAAGCTTGTCTTTTGACGAAATGTTTGTGATGTTTTCGCTCAATCATTGCCTTCAAAGTGTGGAGTGTGAAAATGTGACAACTTGATTAAAAACAAAAAGCAAACAAAACGTTCTTATGACATGATGGTTTTTAACAGATGATGGTAGGCCCGGTGTGAGTAAAAGCGAATGTGGATGAGTTCGGCCTCCCTCACCCCCTTGCCTAACTACTCGTACAAACACAAAAGTCCTTACATAAATCTTGTCTTAGCCGAGCTCGAGCACCTTTCCCGTCGAGGTGTCTACGCACTCCCCCTTCCAATGTATTCGATAACACAACAAATTAGAATTTTGTTTCGCGCCTCCGCGTGTAATACATATACAATGATAAAAATGTAAATTTATCGCCATAAGAGCTCTAAGTACACTTTATTAAGTTCACCGTAAAAGTAGCTTGTTCATTTTTAAGACACGTTTGGCCACGATTTATTAGAAATTACTTTGCGAAGATAAATTATACTTAGCAAGTGCGATACGAGGCCTGTGAAGTTTAATGAAAATTTATTCCTTATTGCTTTTCTACTTCAATGCCTCTTTTTCTGAAAGTCAATCGAATATTGTAAAGATTGTTTGCGAATTTGTGATATTGAAAAGATTTACAAGTTAATATTTCATTGTGTTCTCTACATTTTTAATGTAAATTTATGACAGCTCAATACTTGATCAGATTTTCATGTAAGTTATTATACTAATTTATAATATAATTATATTATATGATATTATAATCATTAAAAATGCTAAAGTGTCTTTATTGGTCCTTCTTTCACGCCCTAACTAAGCGACCAATCGACTTGATTTTTGGCATAGAGTAATAAGAAAGGACGAAGAGTTATACTTTAGGCTACTTTTTATCCCGATATTCCCACGGAACGGGAACCACGCGGGTGAAACCGCGGGCGGAAGCTAGTTATAAATATTTGTATTTTACCGGCATACGGTAAATGTATTGATACCCTAATTTATTATCTTTGTGGTATTGATAACATCACAACATGTTTTTGCATAACAAATTAACCTAAACCAGCATAGATAATGAGATTATGACGTTATATCAACAAACCACACAGATAAACCTCAGCAATCACAACAATAGCTACTGTTCTGTCATATCAGAATTCCCTAGCACGGAGATTTCAACAAAAATTAAAACAAAATCGAAAAACTCGTAAATCAATCCATAAATTCTATTTTTAAATATTTTATGAGTTGTAAATTCTTGGAGGCACACGGTATCAACAGGGATTTCCGAATCCGTGTAATATTTAAATAAAGAAGGCGAGTAGTCAGCAATATTCGCGTTGATTAGCCGAGGGAGTCCGGAGATTGGCGTCGTTGACTCGTTCCGTCCCACGGCCGTGCATCAAATATTCTACAAGTTTATTCCTACTAAACGCTTTCAATGAAAATGAGACTATAAACTTTCCAAGCGACGCAGAATGATTCTATTACGAATATGAAATGTTATTACCTCGGACGGATTATAAGCAGTAGCAGGTTCTCACAAATGAAATTGCTTCCCTCCTTTGGAATCCATTTTCAGGGCGAATGATATAATTCTTAGGAAGAGACTTTGTCAGGACATGGTCTCAGAGACAGCCTCGTCATATCTCGAATTTTGTGAGTGACTTTTTAGGATTTGATTGACGTAATTTAGAAACAAGATTGTTATTCGTCTATTCTGGAACGTTTTCAAAATGATTTATTCATTTATTTTAATATACATTTTTCTTTTGTGTTACAAATTGACGATTTACTCCTATCTTCAAAGAAACAGGCAATACCAATCTTAAACAAACCAGGTCTTTTATTCCGTTTATTGAGTTCTCAAAATAGTACATGAAAATAAATTAAGATCTATTCGAAATGTAATAGTAAATTTTAATCCTCCAAAAACTGTTTTGCCAAATATCAAAATTTAAGCTAAAATATTCGTAAAGTTAGATAGAAATCGCACCGATTGTCAAACCCAAGCGGGCGGCACTCGCGAGGTCTATATTGAAACAAAACGTTTATCAAAATTGTACATCGCTTATCGGAGTAAGCTTATTGGTGAGGTAACTTGATCACTTCTCGATTATAATTGGGGAATTGGGGATATGAATGGAAATTCGAAAGTTTGGTTAGCTACTGTGAAACTATAACTGCCTTTGTTGTTGTTTTAGGTTAAAATAATATTGTGTTATTACGATCAGGCTGTTCTGGATGCCGCGTGATAGCTATCCGTGTTATTACGCAGAAATGATTTCTATGGAGCTCTGGAAGCAGTTTTCACTGAATGTAAACCTTATTGATAGTAATTAGGTATTGTGTATTGTGATTTATTGTTTTGAGACGTCTTGTTAGTCTTAGATGCCAATTTTACTGTATTAAAACGGAACATAAAAAAAAAAATTACACCATTAGATATTGATACCAATCCACAAAAGCTTGTGACTTTTCATGCGTGCTAAATCTAATAGAATTTTGATTAATGTTTTGTATAATACGATAATAGCAATTAATCTGTTATCAGTAATAATATTGTAATAAAGAATTAATGCAATTCATTTTAATACTATTGAAAAATATTAGAGTTACAATTGGCAATAGGTATAAGAAATTATGAGCTGTCTTTGAAATTATGTCTTTATTCCCATATGTATTTCAAAATGTTTTACCAGCAATGAGAATAAAGTTACGTCTTTCGTTCCATAATTGCAAATTATCATAAAACGCCTTTTATGTAACGTAAGACGATTGTATAAATATCAGTGTATTTCCATTTTATCAATTTATCTACCAGTTAAAATTATTTAAACCAATCTAAATAAGCCGCCTAACTCATCCTAATTTCGATTGGTCGAAGTAGTCACGTGACTGGGGAATTGATTGACGTTTGCACGATCGTCTATTGTTCGCATTACAATATAGCTGAAAGGGCCAAAATACTAATTGGATGTATTGGATTAAAAAATACTGGAAACTTACCTGCTGTCTTATGATATGAGCAGAAGATCCAACTTACCTAAAACAAACAAATTATAATTTTAGTCAAAATAATTCACAAATAAATTACTATTAAAATCACCAAAAATGTTCTTCAAGAAGACCTACGTTTATTATCCAACAGTAGGGTAATGTAATGTATGTATAGTGTATGTATGTATAAGAGCCCAAACAACTCAACAAAAGTATAAAATGTTGCATTAAATGCAATCAGATACATACAATCAGATTCCTGGTGCTCCCTAGCGTCATATAGTGGCTTCAAAAGATTGGCTCTATAATATTTAAAAACCGTTTTTTTGGCCCATCTATGGCGGAAGATCATTACTACCAAAATTATAGGGCAAACAAGATTACATCTTCGTCGTTGTCGTCTCAGCCACATAACACCCACTGCTGGGTATAGGCCTCCCCCAAAGATCTCCACTACGATCGGTCCTGCACTGTCCGCATCCAGCGGCTTCCCACAACCTTTACCAGATCGGTCGGTTCACCTTGTCGGGGGCCTACCCACAGAGCGTTTTCCGCCCCAACGGCCATCGGTTCTTCTCGCTATGTGTCCCGCCCACTGCCACTTCAGCTGAGCAATCCTTCGAGCGATGTCAGTTACTTTAGTTCTCCTACGGATCTCCTCATTTCTGATTCGATCACGGAGGGAAACGCCGAGCATAGCCCTCTCCATTGCACGCTGGGTGCACCTTGAGCTTTCTTATCTGACCCATAGTTAGCGACCACGTTTTACTACCGTAAGTCATCACTGGCTACACACACTGGTCATAGACTTTCGTCTTGAGTCACTGCGGTAAGTTGGACGCGAAGATTTTTCGGAGCTTCCCGAATGCTGCCCATCCGAGTTGGATTCGACGGGAAATCTCTTTCTCGAAGTTGGACTTACCTAACAACTTACTAAACAAGATTACATATTGCAAAATTATATAAATTTTAAATGTTTGATGTTCGACTGTAAAAATATTGTAGGTACTTTCGTCTTTTATTAAGTTTCTTATAGGTCAGATTTTTTTTTCTCTGTAAATGCACCTCAGAACTTTCGAGTAAGTATCGAGGGAGTAAAGTAAAAAAAATGTATGAGATATTGAGCAGCGTTCCTACCGGACGTAAACGGAACAACATTTTTCTATACCTTTTTATGACATTACGTGCTCGATACTTACTCGATAACTATTTCGATAGTTTTTCGTGCTCACCCTACTACTGACCAATAAAGTGTAATAGTTACAATCTGCGTATGCATATGCTTCGGCCACGGGACTTTCTAAATATAATTCAAAGGAAGTAGTTAACGGCTTTCACCACCTACTTAACCCATTAGCTGTTAAAGTTGCGTCTTTAGTGATGCAAATAATAACTGAAACTTTAAGAAGCAATTAGTTTTTCTGCAAAAATAACGAGCGCGCGACTTCTACTTGGTAACAGTATGATATTTGCATTTGGATAATTTTTAACTCCATTTCCAGATAAAAAAAGTGGAAGTTGAAAGACTTAGTAAGTGAGTATTATTGATAATTTATGAGTAGGTATAGGTTCGACTAACTTGTTTTTAAGTTCGTCAAGTTATCGAATGTTTTACTAAGTCTCATCAAACAATCAAAAATGTTTAACGATTGATGTTAAGTAGTTTAAACCATTACATTTCACATTATTACACACATACACACACTAGCAACTAGCAAAACATGAATATACATCACTATAAAATATTTTCTCTTTCTCCTGTATATTGTAATCCAAATATGTTGTTCACTTAAATGACTTTGTATAAAAGGCTCGAGGATGTGGGAGCCTGATGACCTGTAACACAGGTATATACCTAGCTCAGGCATCAGTCTTACACAAACTGTTATTTTGACATCATGTTCCTATGAAATTAAATTTTGTAAGTTTTTGATGAGAAAATAAAAGCTTTATTTATTATTTTTATATGAAGTTATATGTAGTAACTACACTATTAAATTTAAGAGCTATTTTTGGCAATGATATTAAAGTTACAATTTCAATCAATTAAAGTTCCAGATTAAGAATCTTATCGAAATAGACCTATCACCTTAAACTTACAATTTGTTATTCATTTCGGTACTAATGTTATCGCACCTTTTAAAGACTTAAATAAATAACCATTACACAACAACTGATCAACAGTCAATTAAATTGGTAAGCTCTCAATCAAATCCGCTCGTGCATTAAGCGAGCGAGCGTAGCGATCTTTAATCGCTTCCGGACGCACAATGGCCGCGTTCGACCCTGTGCAACGACGCGTAAGGGCCTTAGGAGGCCCAAGCCTGCGTGTGACAGCCCTTAGTTACAAATCGCTAAGTACATAAGTATAGAACTAACCCTTTGTTTTTGTGGAAATGTCGAAATATTAATTTTATATAAATATTTAGGAGGTCAAAACCGTGCGTCTACTTTATTAATGAAAATTGTGTTTCATGAAACTAAAGCGGTTTTTAGCAATTCAATACATCATTATGAAAGTTGAGGAGGAAAGTTGTGGTTTAATTTTGTCAATTATTGGTATTTTATTTGAAAATATAAGCCAAAGTCGACATGCCAAGAAAAATAATTTTGTCAATCTGCAAATGTAATATTAAATTGATTACCTATTTGGCATTTCAGATTGAATAAGAAATGTATAATATTTTTTTACACTAATGTGGAAAACTTAAGTTATTTCGCAAAGTGATTCGCTCCGTCTGCATTTCTATCTCCAAAGTATCTCAATACAAGGGCTGTTATGAAAAGCTTTAAAAACACAATCTCAAAATTCGCAGTGAGGGATTCCCTCTCTCCTATCTTTTCAAGCGCCAAAACGGCGACAAAACATTATTCTATCCAGCAATTTCAGTAGCCACAACGTACTCCTTGACAAATTAGATTTTTGCCGGGTATTCTTGGCTAAGACGAAATTACTGGTGACTTTGAGTCAAGTGCAGGCTTTTAAACGTGAATTAGAGTCTGTGTCAGTCAAGCGTTAATGGCATATTATGACAGAGTGGTTGCTGGTATATAAAAATTATACGGCCATTTTTGATAGTAGTCGGCACTAGCAGGCTATTTAATAGATCCATATCTTAGTCTGTTAGACCGTGCATGCAGCTTCGGTGCTGGTTGCACGGTCTAACAACTCCTGAGGATGCTCCTTGTGTGGGCGAAACACGTGAAGATGCAAGGTGTGTCATCGTGTTGCATCTGCATTTATTTGCGGACGGGCGGGCGGTGCATCTTGCATGTAAGTTTTTCTTGCGTAATTAAGTTACATATTTTTCGTTTTCTACTACTACAGGGCTTTTTTATTTGCCAAATTATTAGTAACAATAATTTGTTTTTTTTTTCTGTCATTATTTTATATTCTGTAAAAAGAAACCATGTCAAATAATTTAAAAGGGCTTAAAGGCAAACAGAACAGGTCTCCTGTCAATATGATTTTTCGGACAATTGAACTTGGAAACAATGTTGTACCCGAGCTTCCACTTCGAAATCCGCTTAGCGATGTTATAAATTTTTTTTCACATATTGTTTCGTTGTTACATTGTGCTCATGGTGGGGCAAATTCGAGGCAGATACGAGGCAAATACGAGGCAGCCGCCTGCCATATGCCGGAAGTTTTACAATGTTTATGAGCACCATAGGGAAGTGTACATAAATCGTGACGATTGTACTCTGCAAATGATAACGATGCGACGGTTTAACCATATTAAGCCATAATTGCGAGGACATAGATTAAAATGGTTTTGGTGACATTATGCGTAGATACTCCGTGGCGGGGTTGACCACATTGTGTTTCGAAATTCTAAATTACTAATTGTAATCATTGTTGTTAAATTTAAAACGAACTCCATTTTGAAATGTGTATTTGTAAAAATAATTACATACGATCTCGACTGAAGCGAGATATTAATAAGAAAAGAAAGCGCGCGAGAGCGAGACCGATTTTGCAGATTAGACGAAAACAACACGAAATCACTTCGTAATAAATTACTATAGCGATTAAAGAGAATATGAAACCATAAGATCCTAAATATTATTGGTTTCTACTTATTAAACCAATTTCCAATAGTATATGTAACCCTAATTTTAAGAATACTAATTATTAGGGGTCATTATCTATACTATTTGTCACAAATAATGTATTATTTTCTTTTCAAATTCAGTCCAACTTCAGCATTTTTAAATATGAAAATATACGCCATCAGTTCACAGGTTTTTTGCATTAGGAGGTCATGTAATTTTTTTTCTTATTTCACATTTTCATAAAATATTTCGGTTCCCGCCTGAATATCAGCTGTTGAATAATGTATTCATATCGAGCAATTTTTTTAAACTCTTAATAAAACGAGAAATTATTATTTCCACACACATTAAAATGGCACAATTAACGAAATGTTAATAATACAATGGTATTAACAAATACGAGGTAATTACGCGAGACCAAAATAACGTTATTTTTATCACTAGCGGCCGACCGCGATTTCACTCGCGTGGTTCCCTTTCCCGTAGGAACATCGTGATAAAAAGTAATCTATATTTTAATCTAGGCTATCTACTATATGTGTGCCAAATTCGATCCAAATCCTTTCAACAGTTTTTGCGTGAAAGAGTAATAAACATCCACTACAAACTTTCGCAATTTATGATATGAGTATGATGATACATACTACCGATAACTTTTGCACACAAAAAATTTAAATAAAATCTCGAACTAGTGACGCGCAAAGTTGAATCTGGAACGATATGCACCGGTATCAAACTTTACGGCCATCCACAATACAGTGAAAAGTCCCAAAATCATTTTGAATTCAGTATTAATCCTCCAACTCAGTCTGGGGCATCGCTCCTTCCATACTTTGTGGGATTTCGGAAAGAAAGCAGCTTGAAACTTTTACCCCAACCACAGTATATATAAGTATATACAGTACGTTATCTTAGTCTTTTTCTTGATAAATAAATAAATATTCGCATACAATCACACCAATTATCTAGTCCCACGTTAAGTTTCATGAAGAACTTGTGTTATGGATACTAGATAACGGATAAACATACTTATATACTTTTTTTTGTTAATACATACTTAATATACATATCAAACACCCAGACCAAGACAAATAGACATGTTCATGCACAAAAATATTTGTCTTGTCCGGGGGTCGAACCCGGGACCTCTGGCGCAGAAGGCGGGGTTAGTACCCCTGCGCCAAACAGGTCGTCGATAAAATATAACTATTATTATTGCAGCCACGCGGTACTCAATACGCTATAGGGCTGCCCGCAAACATAGCACACGCTAACTGTGTACAAAACTATCCCAGCGTCCGTTCGTCATCGCGGCGCATTTAAGACTGAGACGCTTGCCGAGCTCTCACCGAAACGAGGCGCGTCGAGTATCAAATCTTTTGTATCAATATAAAATACTGTATGTACCAATATACTCTGGCCCAACTCTTGTATAATCTTACTTATAAAAATAAACTTTTGCATTAGCTGATTTCGAATTAAGGGTAGAAAACTTTGGCGAGGTAGGCTAAATCGTCTCTTTCGAGTGTGAGTCGATCAGGTGTAAACTAGAAACAAAATAAACATAACGTAGTTTAGATGTAAGTCAACTTCGGTCTGATATTTATGGAAAAGTGAAGAAGATAATGCAAAAGTTGGCAGATAAGATGGGCTTTGCTAGGCTTCGGTGTGCATTAGAGCAGAATATTACCTCGCCCGGGCGACTTGGTATGTTATATAGAAATGCTATTATGCTTCATATAGATATTTAATACCGTTAACTTATTCGATTGCACTGTAATGTATTTAATATTATGTATTGTACTACGATAAAAGTAGAATTTTCGGAAAAATATTCAATGTAATATCATTCATTTTACTTTTCTGCAATATTTTTGGTACTATGAACATATGGTCAACTTTGCCCCGAACTTTGGCAAAGTCTTCAGCAATGACAAAAAACTGCTAGGACATGACAAAAAACAAAACTTTTCCTGATTTAAAAAACGCTATATCTAGATAAAATGAGCCCTATATTTTAATACAGGTTATCTACTATCTATGTACCAGAGTTCATCCAAAGCCGTTCAGAAGTTATTGATTTTATTCGTTACAAACATAAAAATACAAATAATTACTCTGTACAGTTATCTAAGTTTAGAAATACTTTGTTTTTTTTTTTAATTAAAAACGGTGTGGGTCTTAACCTTAATCATACCTAGTGTTATGTATTGATAAGGCTGAAGATGGAAGCAAGCCATTCCCGGAATCCTCAACTACTGAGGATCTGGCTATCTTATCTCAAACTGGGGGAACACAGCAATGCTGAAAACGTTGCTGTTATGGCGTCAGACTTAGATAAGATGGTGGTAGCTAGCCAGGCGGATTTACAACTAGTCCTATCACCAACCAAACCGAATACAATATGTACCCTCGCTGGGAATCGAACCCGGGACCCCTGGGTCTGATACCGGTGCTTTCCCTATTTTCTTCCCTAATTTAGAATCGAAGCTGTTCTCCGTACGTTAGTACTCCTAGAAACGAAAAAAAAAAGAGTAAATACCTTAAAATAATAAAATTAACCTTGAAATTCATATAGCATTAGCATTAGAACATTAAAATAAACTGGTACCAGTATATTACAAGTCAATTTTCCTCCTTAGACGCAACTCCTAACAAATGAGAATATCTTTCATAATTATTCAATTACAGAGCTAATAAGGGTTTAACCTCTTACCCCCAGAGCTTGGGAGTCAACGGGCTGAGGGTAATTCCAGATTAAAAAATGTTTGAGTGTCTCTCTCTTCCTACAAAACTTTTATAGAAAAAGCTAAGTTTTTAATGGGCGGTCGTTTTAAAGTTCATCGAAGCAAACATTAAACTTATGTACAGTGACATACTGTCTTATATCTCATGTCACATATGTCTCTTTTTAATCTTTATATTATAAAGAATTGAAATCTGGTGTCGTTTTCAGTGTCAGATACAATAATTATATGTTTTTAAAGTGTTTTTTTGATATACGGGGTGTTAGATTTTATTTACGATCACTTCATATTTTTTTTAATATTTTTTTTTTCTCCTTTTATTTTTAATAACATCAAATCCAAAACTATAGATACTAAGAATGTCCTAATGCAAACAAAATATTTCTACAAAAACTCTTACAACCTTGAAAGGTGAAATATTTTTAAAGGTTATCCCGACTCGAATACTCATTTTCCCCTTCTTTCATTCCGGAAAATAAAGATACGTGTCGTACTTATACCGGAGGAGAGTGCAATTAAGGTGCAAAGATACCCGAAGTCTGAGAGAGACTCAAGGGCTCTCTATTGGTCGCACTCCAGCCTACAAGTGTTGCGTAGGCTGCCTCGCGATCAAAAGACCCAAAGCCAACTTAATTGGGTAGAAGTTTTTTCCTGGTAAGGATTTTTGGAAAACCGTAGCTTACGGCAGCTAAATAAACGTTCAAACTTTTATTTTGCAAATGGGTCATCTTATTAAGCGCTCATTTATTAGTCTATCGGACCTAAACGCCATAAGTAATATTGAACTTCGGACATCCCAATACGTTCCTCGTAAAAGAAAGCGCGGATGAAACAGAGAAACATCGAACCCAATCTTATTACGATGCTCTAACTTATATTCCACATTACATTAATTTCTCCGGAGACGTCTCGAAAACTAAGCAATGGCAGCTGCCCGCTACGGTCGCATGTTTATTGAGAAATTGCCTAATCTTGAAGAGCTACATAACAAAACCACATTGGAAATGTTGAACTAAAGTATTTCTTCTCTCTGAGGATGTTAGTGGTGGTACCCTTGTCGGCGCTAACCGATCACACCCCTAAGGCTCCCGAATTACTGTCCGGGCTGATTACCCTCCCCCCGCGTCTCGCTCCCCTCTGTCGCCCGCCTTGCCTTTGCCTCCAACCCTACGTCAACTATTATTTGTGTTTCCTACTTATAATTTGCGCCCAGCAAAAGTTCGACAAATACCAGTCACATTATTAAATATAAGAAAACTTCCCGTCAACTTCCCAGCTCAACTTTTGTAGTGAGCTCCGCGATCTTTTATTATTGTATTAGTTCACTCAATGCTCGCCGAGCTGAATTAGGCTCCTATAATTGCCCGATCAAAGTTGCTTTCAATTTATAACGACTAACTTTATAATGTCTAGCTCGATAAATCTCTTTTGAATAACTCGTAAAACTTGTTTTAATGAATTGCTACCGAGTTTAATAAGTAATAAATATTTATGTTCGTATGTATGCGCGTTCCACGAAGAAAATAAATTTCAATTTATCGCCTCCTCTACTTATTCTCATTACAGTGAGAGACGAGTGAATTCTGTCGAGAACTGACAAGGACACATAATATTTTTATGTGAAATATTGGCTATCTAGAAAAAAGGTGAAATAATGCTTTTATTTCTAGAATTTGCCTCCGGAGCGCTCAGTACAATCTAAGAGTATTCAGCGCCCTGTTATGCTAGCATTTCGGAAATCCACGAGTAGGTGCCTGGAAATCTCAACTATCCTCGACTAACCAGAACGATACTTAACCAACTATAAGTGCCGCTTAATTAGCCTTCCAAACCCACTAACCTACTATCCAGTGTGCTCTTGCAGCCAAAACCGATTAAAAGACTCAAGAGAACCGATGTGCTGATGCTCATGAGGGGAGATGGAACAGTGGCTCTACTTCGGCAAATTCCTAGCCCATGCAACTCACCTGATTAAAGACTACCGACTGATCGGAAGTTTAAAAATATCACAATAAAAAATCTTGAATAAAAAAAGCTCTCCAACAACTAAAGTGTGTTAGATTTGTGTTTTAAATAACTTTCTTCTCACAGAATGTAATTCAGTAGCATCGTCATATCTGGATAAATAATAGCGGCTCAAATGCATGCGATCCCTACAATGAAGCGCGGATGTTAATTTGACAGAGACAATGCATGTCATGTCTGTATCGCATCGCATATAGCAAACATTCATCGCGTTTATCTAATTCCACTTGGAATTTCAATTTGTTACTGAACTAAATTATGTAATTAAAATAGATTTTGAGCTTACAAATAATTGGATGTTTTGGTAAACATGAAAATTGCCCACTAGAATAACTGGCAGAAATTTGCAATTTCGGATAAGCCCTTATTTATGTCAATCGATCTTGACCATTTAAGTAAACGTGGTTAACACTTAAGTAAATTATTTTAATGCCACATATGTATATATTTATTTATTTTATTTATTTAATTTAATTTAATTACATTGTAACTCAGACATACAATCAATATTGTATGAAACTGATATATTCGTTAAATAAAATAATTGTATGTCTGAGATACAATTCTATCACGAAGTTGTACACTCATCAGATTTTAAATTATGACAAATTTAGATACGATGATAAGTGTAAAAAAATCCGCATTTTTTGCTTAGTAAGAATATCATCTTCACTCAATACTGTCTAAAACTGAGTTAACATGTTTTTGCATACAGGTGTCGATTTAAGCATTTACATAAGTTGTTTTATTTATATTATTTTATGCTACGTATAATCGCCTTATCACATTCGCGGACACTGAACGAGACAGAATAGAATTTTTATTGTAATGACTGCTCTAACAGTTGAGTGTCCACGAAAGGGTTACAAACAAACAATCTCATTATAAAAAAGGTCGATTAATGAGGTAACAAAATAGTTAAGTATTTCGTTAATATATAATATTACCTAATATGGATTGGGAGGATTTTATAATCCACACCATCGCCACAGGATATGTAATAAGTACTAACGCCATCGCCCTAAATCCTACTAATATTTTAAATGCGAAAGTATGTCAGTTTGTATGTTTGTTTATTTATTTGTATGTTTGTTACTCTTTCACGCTAAAATCGACTACTGTAGGCTTATTACGAGTTTGGCAAACATGACGTTACAGTAAACGTTAACGTAAAATGTAGCTCTGTCTCTTTCATATTTAGCGACTGTTTTACCGACATGAGCAGTGTATCCGATAGTCTACGCTCATGAGTCCTGTAAATGTCATGTTAAGCAAACTCGTAATAGGGGTACCTACTGATCGAATTTGGATGAAATTTGGCATAAAGATAGAAGATAGCCTGGATTAAAACATTTTATTTCGATATTCCCACGGGAACCACGCGGGTGAAATCGCAAGGGGCCGCTAGAACTAAAATATAAAAAAACCTCGTTTAATGATAATGATATGATGATGATAATATTACTTTATTTTCTCCACAATAGTTACAATGTTTACATTATTGGATGGACTGTTATACAATAGCTAAATTGTCTTAAATTAAGTATTGTGGAGACTGGTGCCCGTACTAAGGTAAAAAATCTGTTTTACAAGTCACCAGGCCTCCATTACCCGATTCACTGTGATATTTTAATATTATAATATACAATGCATACCTTAGAGTACATTGCATAATGCGTAGAAAAACTATTTTGTACTTAGCTTAGTGCTCTATCATTCATAATGATCGCTATAATCGTTCTTTTACTTAGGTTTCTTATTGAAATAATAAAAATTATGTTATATATTAAATATTTTTCTATTTAAAAGTTATCATAAGTACAAAAATAGCAATGAAAAAACGTTAAAATCATAAATTATGGGCTGTTGCATCTTAATCGATCGTTAAACATCTGAAAAGATGTTTCTTTCGAATGCTAGGATATTCTTAGCATTGATGTGACGACGCTGGCCTACAGCGTATTAAAAATATAAAAGTATTGGGGAATTTCGAGGGTGGTCCGCACTTAGCTCAGTGGTTAGAGCATTGGACCGAATTTCCAAAGGTCGTGGGTTCGAGTCCCATCTGAGAATTCACTTGTGGCCCAGTTGATTTTTCCAATATTTTTCTATTTAAAATTTATCATAAGTATAAAAGTAGCATTAAAAAAAAAACAAAAATTCAAAAATAATGATATATTTCAAATTATTTATTATTTAACATAAGTTTTTTTTAACATATAAGTACAGGTTTTAATATATTAACTAGAAATCAACTTTTACTAGGTTTTAAAGTAATAGTTATAGTTTGAAATTAGAAACTGGTTTTTATATTAGTTACCTTTACCTTTATTTAGTAAGGTAAGTTTATAATGTCGCAAAAACAAAGTTAACTCCTAAACCGTATCCCATCCACGACTAGTGCTTTAATGATCTAGCAATATCGATAAGTAGCTCAAATTTAACTACCTCTAAGTTATTGCGAAGCACCTACCCACTAGTATAACTAGCAGGTCGTTATCGCCTACCACGAGTTCGTTTGCATCGATAGTTTCACTCGCTTCTTGATTTTGTTGAATAAAACCAGCAACGTAATTGGCGCGCAACTATAAAGTAAAATAAATGTAAGGTAATTCAGTTTTGAATGGGAGTAAAGGTTCATGATAAATAAAAATATGGACCATTTTTTTTAATGATCTCGTTTTTACTTAGTAATAAGTAGTTTTTTTTTAATGAAGTACGGGGAGACTCTTAGCCTTCATCATACCTGAGGTTAAGTATTGATAAGGTTGAAGATGGAAGCGAGCCTCTCCCGGAACCCTCAGCCACTGAGGGACTGGCTATCTTATCTCTTAACTGCCAGAACACAATAATGCTGAAAACATTGTTATTATGGCGTCAGACTTAGATAATATGGTGGTAGCTAGCCAGGCGGACTTACAACAAGTCCTACCACCAACCAAACCGAATACAAGTACCCCCGCTGGGAATCGAACCCGGGACCCCTGGGTCTGAAGACCACGGAGGCGATTGACTTTACTGGACTAAAGCATATTCTCAACGATATCATTTTAAATTAAACTACTTACCTATGTACCTATTACCGTTCCTTCTTTCCCTACCTTTCTAGACCAAAGCACATTCTCAACGAAGCATAGACGTTGGGCGGATCACGTCAGTCGTATCGGAAGATGGATCACGGCGGTAATCAGTTAATGCATTATGCGGTCTCAACTGCAAACTGCACGTTACACATAAATATTTACACAAATTATACGTTTAACGTTTAACGACATTAGCTGGCTTGCGGTGCTCATGATTTGGCTTTGGTGTTCTAAGGATGTGGTTGTTATGGCTATAAAATTACAATTAAAATTAGATATAGGTACTCTGCACCTAACTTTGTGTATCGACCCGGCAAAATGTTATCTTATCTTAATAAGGTCAGTCAACAGTTTGAGATCGATCATATTAATCCACTGGTGGCGGGGCAGGGCATTAGCCTTTCCAAAAATCTCTCTCAACAGCATTTCTAAATTATATTTTTTTTCACACAGATTACTCATACCAGCCACCTTAATCTTCCAACACTATTACTATCAATACAACGTCTTAAATAAAACTGCATTCGATGCGTACAAAAGCTCTATTCATAACTTTCTTTGAACAATAAAACGCTGTGCTGTCATGTCAAAATATGACTGCCGTCGGAAGCGCTCACGTTCCATCCGTGAAAAAATCACCGTGTAATAATATATGCGCGCATACAAACGCACATACCGTGATTATACTTTGACAATAACTCGGCGCGGCACCAACAACGCGCCGCGGCCAAAAGTAAAGGTGCACATTTAAAAGATAGATGGCGTCATTCGGATAATTCTGTTATCAGCGGCGAGAGGGTGCCCCTGCGCTCGTATACTTAGAAAGCCGTTTCCTGCGACGTTAAGTCCTTATAAAGGTAACTGTTCTACTGAAAAAGTCCTATTTCTGTGACAAAGCGCGCTTTTAACCACCCAAGTGAAAATTCTAAGATATGCCGTGTTTACTCCTAAAAATACCTGATTGTTGCCGTGAAAGAATTCGATCCTATTAATTCTGTTACTAGGACAGCAGAAACTAGAAGTAGCAACAAAACAAATGGCACGATTATATCGCGACGCACAGTCAGCAAATTACGAAGTGTAGTTATCTCTTGGGACAGAACATCGCATAAGCATAGAAACAGAATTACTTTCTTCGGAAGTTTAGATTTATTGGTTATTGCGTTACTTCGCTCGGTAGCTTTTAGTTGTTCTTAATACTAAATCATATCTGCGATCACAAACTGCTGACAAATGAAAACTAGGTAAGAAACATGATAAAATATGATTGATACAGAAACTTTTTTGTTTTAAACAATCATGATAAAAAACTTTACATAACAAAGTCAAAACAATTGTATCAAATATTCTGCTATATTTTTATTTTCAATTAAATTAAACGCCAACGGAATATTGAAAAGAAAATATCTCGAACATTTTTATCGGAGTCCTTACACGAATTAAGGATTCAAGCTTGAATTTCAGCTGGAAATGACACATTCGTTACCAACAATAGGGACCATTTTGTCGGTTCGATTCTCCCATTCATTCCGCCATGCAAAAAGTAATTCGAAGTGCCTTGACGCATGAGCGCTTAGTATCTATTTTCGAAGAACGCACTCCTTGATGCGTTAAATCAGAGTTGAAGTGAGCGCGGCGCTGACTTCCGCACATGTTGTGACTTGTGAGTACATGTTTTACGCACATGTGTGTGCATGTTCTACGCACCGTCACACTACCATTGTGTCAGAGACGGCTACTAACTCTGCCATTTAAAATCTTTATTAGGAAAGTAAATTCTATGTTATCTTAACGATAATTGCACGGCGTATTACAGACCCGAAATACTTGGTTCTGCCTGACATTCAGGAGATATTTCTGTTTTTAAGTCTATTTCTTTGCCAAACTAAAACAACAAATAAAATAAAAAATATATTTAACTACCTAGTTTTAACTACCTTCTGTTCGATGATAAAAAGTGTCATTAGTTTCAAAAAAAGTATTTACATTATATCCAATACAAAAACACAAAGTGTAGTTAAAAACGTATTACCAAGTTACGTACGTAAATAACTAGTAACTTTTAATTACCTCTGATAATCTTTGTGATGCCATAAAACGGCCAAAAAACTATTTAAAACTCTAAAAAACAAAGCATTTTAAAAAAGAAAACATTTCTTAAGTCGTTAATCCGCAACAGCTCCATTACAACAACAAAATATATTACTCAAATTGATTAGTTGTCTTATCGCACGATTTATAAGTCTCACTAGCTTGAATAAATTTATGCGAAGCACGTGGTTTCGGTGCGGCCTGACCTATTGAAGGGACAAGGTGGCTCCGCTCTTCGAGTGGCTAGTAACAATGACGAGCCAGATAAAGGGGGTCGATAAAGTGAAATAGCAACGTGAAAATGTGGCGAGAAAATAGCATTATTAACCTCCAGGGCATAATACGCGCGCCAGAACGCCAGATATGGTAATGATTATGTAAATCCTCTCCTCACAGGTACATCTCGGGAAAGTTATATACTTATTAAAACCAAGATTGCGAGACCAAGGGGATTGTCTCGCGTAAAAACTTTGACCGAGCTCGAACGCTCTACTGTTTATCGCCGCTCAATTTTTATGACATTAGTAATTCGAATATCAGGTTTCCTGAATCGGACCATCGGCGTTGCAGTTTTACTCGGCGACTCTCTTTTCAATTTTCTTAGTTTCTCGCTCGAAGTACGAAAGCATTGTATGGCTAGATCCTTATCTCTCTCAAAAGCTATTTAGCTAAATGGAATTTACAGAGCCCGCAATGCAGTTCGACGAAGTACATTGTAATATTTAAAAATCTCGAAATTTGAGTCTAAATCCCGGCATTGTATTTATGTGTTTGGAATTTCTCAAGACTCTTTTTCCCGGTGTAGTTCCTTTACTTCGGCACTTCGCAAAATTGTCTGACGTTCTATCCCATCTCTTTGTGATCGAGTATAAAACTTTGTGTTTGTGATGTTACGGTAACAGTTTGCAGCTGTAAATGATAAACACACTCAACAATTACACAGAAGCGCCGTTGAAAATGTTTCAGTTAAAGCACCTAATTGAGCTCCGTTAATCAAGACACAAAGTTTTAACAAGTGCTAAAATTATTTACCTCAAACATAAAACATCGACATTCAAAGCGTTTCTGGAATATTCCCGCTTACACAGACGTCGGAACACAAAGTGAATTATACGAATAGAAAATATTGAAAGCGAGCTGAGAGCATCAAAAATACTGACGTTGAATCTTGTTAATGAACTTAATGAGAGAAGAAACCGGCACTGAACAGCGGGGGAAGTTCGGAGGCAACCTGCAAGTTTCAATTTCTGAATGCCAATGTAACGACAGACGTACACTTGTACAACTTTGCAAGAATGAAATGCGTCATAAAATAAATACAAAACTTGTCCAATTTGTGAGAGGAATGCTTTGATGAATTAATCTTTGATGGGAAAATATAATAATAAAGAATAAAAAAACGAAAATAGATTCGTTTCTTTCATTGTCTGAGGTAAATGATTCCCTTTTGACTAACTAAACGGCTAGAAATTCTTATGAGTTAGTAGTTGTATTCGTACATTTTATAAAGAAAGAAAGCACGACATGAGAAGAAAACTTATAAACATATACATCAAATAGTCAAAGTTTTTACGTAACCAAAGTTAGTTTTCCTCAAACGAAAAGCATATAATTTAAATGGCCGAAGAGTAGGTTTGCGAAACACAGGAATGAACGTTCAAAGAATTGAAATATACGAAAATGGTGTGTTATCCCACTAAGCCGACATATGATGCAAACAATAAGGGGAATAGGAAAAATTCAAACGCGGCATTGACGAGATAGCTCAATCAGTAAGCGGTGCCGGCGGCAACAATCTTAACATCAACATATTTCTTCGGCATGAATTTATGTCAATTCTTTTAATACCTTTGTGTCGTAATGTCTTATTAAGACACGACGTATTGATTTGTAAAAATATTTGCATTTTAACATCGGTTTAGTCGGTGAGCGATTCATGTATGGATTTTCTGTACTTGTCGCCGTCTAGAATTTTATTTTTCTGCTTTATAATATACACCGTAGAAATTTGTGTATGTAAAATAAAAACGTACGTACCATTACTTCTTTATATCAATATAAAATAAGCCGTGTTGTTCAATGATTCTCTATACTTTAAGAAGTATATAGAATAACTGAATTGAATTAACTGCACACAATTGAACTTAGGGTTTAAACATTGTCTATGTACAAAATAAATACTTAGTGATAGTTTTCAATAACAAATAAAAATTGTCCCACAAAAAACATGTTTTGATAAAAACACCCTCTGCTAAGATACAAAAAGGACAGAGAAAAATTGACACTTGATATAATAAAGAGATTGGAAAATAATTCCGACAAAAAGCAAGTCGCCAAAACTCAGGTCAAACACTCAGTAAAATGAAATACGTAGCGGGCACCGGCCTTCGCCAAATGGTTTAATATCGAAATGTGATCACTTAGCGCAATCTCTTACAAAAGAGAAAAAAAAACAGGAAAAGCCGAATGTACTTAGCTTTTACCAGAAACCGAAATATCGAAATATCAATTTTTATCAAACTCGCAAAAAAGCGGAATACGATTGATAGCTTTTCAATACACCTCCTTATTTAGATAGATGAGAAAAATTGAGAAATTGCTAGTTCATTTTCCACTTTTCATTCAATTTTATCCAATTTTCCCTTTTATTTTTCTTCGCGAAGCCTTTTTAGGCGGGCGATTAGCCGTCTACATTCTACAGTATGGCCCAAGCCTGGTGGATATCATTTATATCCACCAGGTTTGGACCAACCTGAAGTGAAAAAGTATTAGATAAAGCCACTTAATCAAATAAAATTCGTGTTTCGCTCCAATCCTTGGCGTACAGTCTCGGAAAGCCATTAATTTGAGTATTAAATATATTTAACTGACTAAAGTCAGTCCTATTAATTGACCGCCGTTTTGCTGGTTTAAGATCCAACCTTGTTTAGCGGTCAGTTGAATATTTGATCTACGAAATTCATATTTGTGACCAACAAATTGGAGGAAGAGTAAACCAACGATTGCTTACTTATTTATAATTTATAGCAAATTTATATTTACATCGTCGAGTTTTGTTACGGTAGCAATTTAATAATTCAGAATGTTGAAGCGGCCATTGAATACTTCATCGTTGCAAAAGCACCCAGGAGGAAAATATTTACGCTTTTTCGAAATGCAGAAATCAAGTAACAAGGAATCGGTTTTAGCGAAGAGAAGCGTTAGGGACCGACTGTTGAATAAAACGAGCGAGCATTGAGCGGTAATAATACTTACCTTACCGAAGTATGAGTAGGAAATTCGAGTATGCTGCAACGCCGACCATCATTTCGAATGGCGGTAATCACTTTTCCCATTTCCCTAAGAATATTTTTTGGAGTAATCGTTTATTAGAACGTTAAGGAAATGATGATTGTGTGTTTTAGTTCTTTTCTTTTTATCTAGCGCTCCCAAATTAGACCTTCTCCTTGGCAATGTTACAAATTGGTTGCATTTAAGTACACGACTACGCGTTTTAGTATATACGACGCCGAATTCAACTGGAAAAGTCGAAACAAAGTGGTAATCGATTAGATTAGTATTAAACCTCTAAGTTGAGAATTTGGTATAAATAGAGCATGACCCAGAATAAGATATAGATGATACTTTATTCCGATATTGCCACAAGAAAGTGTACCATGGGGGTAAAACCGCGGTCGGCTACTAATAAAATAATTTAGTATTAGGATTAGGATTCTTAAATTCCTTATTATGATAAGGATAGGACAATGAGCAAATTCCATAGAAAAAAACCTAGCATCGACAGAAACCAAATCTATTTCTTATTATCACACATGTAAGCCTTTATATTTCTCATTATTTGTTAGTTTGATACTTCTGTAGGGTGAGAGCTATAAGGCAGCTTTAGTTGCCCTTTAACAGTTGTAATTTATGAAAACTACATCAGTGTTTTAATGTTTAATTGTTTTAAACGGTTCTGTGGCAATGAATATCTATGGTCTAGTGGTAACAATCACCAGTATCAGGCCCAGAGGTGCCAGGAGCGATCCCAGCGGGGCTGGGTAAATATTGTATTCGGTTTGGTTGGTGGTTTATCTTGTGAAGATCCATTCAGCGACAACCCAAAAATATGTGTTTGACCATCTACGATGACTTTTTAGACCGCAGGAGTGAGTACTGAAAATTGAATGCCCTTCGACACGCCTAAAATCATTAGTCCTAATTTTATCTCGCCGTATTTCCTTGGCCTAAAAGTTTTAAGAACAATTATTGTTTAGATTTCACATAGATATAGTTTCGCCTAAATGCTAAAATCCCAAATAATCAAAAGAACTAATGTTCAGTGTCCTAAAATTTATAAGCACACATATCTTTTGACATAACAATTACTATTATAGTTTTGCATACTAGTCAGTGACAGAAACAAATCGATTAGGCGTTCCAATATATACCCCTGAAAATGAGGTCTCGCGCGGGCGCCGATTAGTTGAACTCGCGACAGCATCAAAACTACTGGTTGGATTTGAACAAAATAAAGTATATTTGATTGACTGGTCAAAACTTTATTTTTTCTTTGGAATTCATCGAATTCACGTGAAAAATAACGGTTGTAGTCCGAATTCTAACCACCCCGTTTTGTTTGATTTTACCCAATTGACAGCATATAGCGGAAATATATTTGTTAATTGTTGATTCTAATAAGACTAATAAACCGACATATAACCCGTTTCTTGGTTCGATTATTGGGTGAATTTTGCCCAATCACTTTTGTGGCGTTTTGGACGATATGGGGGTTAAATTTATGCAACTTAGGTATACGTTAAATATTATACTTTTTTAAACGAGCTCTTTTAATAATTTTGAGCACTTTGAAATGTTGATGCAAATCGAAAATGAGGATTCATTTATAAAAGAGTATTTAAAATGTTTGCAACTTCCATACTTTACTTGATCATATTTTTAACTTTAAAATGGATCGATATAATCTTCTCAAAAAATTGCATTACTTCAGCGTACAATAAACTTGATTAAGACAATTTTTGTATGAAGAATAGGAATTCATATTACCAAAATAAATTTTCAACAAATATTTAATATCTAAATTTATCAATAAATAGAATAAATTAATTGAACCACAATAAAAGTCTACTTTCGCAACGAATTTTGTTCACAAACATTATTTTTCAATCAGAAGTTGCCTATTTCCTTCTTCCAAATTCTAAAATCTTATACACCAAATTACACATAAATTCGTACACTACTACAAGAAGCGTGAAAATGATAGACAGTAGACTACTACAACATGCGTGAAAATGAGAGACGGACATGTAGAATTATTTGTGATGTTATTTATAAATGTATTACTACCCAGACATGTAATGTTACGCAATATCAAATCGAAAATAGCCAAAGCAATAAACGATTTCAAATAATAATCACAGAGCAAATATCAATGTACCTACCTAACTACGAGAGAAATAATATAATTTTATCTCAGTCGGATCTGCGGCGGGGAAGGTAATATCCTTATTTATTTCCGTTGGGTGTTCGGCTGCTAATTGCGCTGGTACTCAGTGATTTTCCACGATCTCGCTTCTTATTGTAATTACTTGCAATATTTATACCCAGTGCTTAGTGCTAATAGAGAAGCAACTTATTTGCATAAGGCTTAAACGATGCAGCTTCGCGGATCGTCGATTCGCATTTGATAACATATTTTAATTATTATGGAGATATTTTGCCTTTCATTATATTTTACGGAGACAATATTGTTTTCATCTCACACGCTCGGAAGGAGGTTTTATCATTTAATTTCTGCGTGGAAACATTTTACGGCATAGCAGCGTGGTAAAGCAACTTTTTAATTTAAAACCTAAAATACGTCATGATGCGTTCCGAATCGCATTATTGACTTTTATGTCACGTTTTATTATTTTGAATAACTTCGAATTAATTATAATACTCCGTTTTGGTTTTCTTACATTATTTTAGTTCCTTAAATCATAAAAAACAATAACAATAAGATTAAACTACTTTTTTCTATATTTATAAAAAATAATAGCTATTTCCCCTGTTCATCGCATCACGCGTGAACGGATGGAACAATTCGGATAATTCTTTGTTTGTAGTGTTTATTACTATCAAGAGAAGTTTCTTATGAATGAAAAATTGAAGATCGAAATACCTGATGTGGAACCATAGCAGTCCAGCTAAAGTATGAGAGATAAGAATATAGCAACTATTAGGAAAAGTTGTTGAGCTTTATTTTCTATTGACGTACAAATATCGACGGTCTGGTACACCTGGACCTCTATTTTTGAATCACTCGTCGCGCGAGTGGCGACGCGAACGAGGAGGCGATCAGGCGATTAGCGACCTTGCCTGCGTAGACATAGCACGCTTTTCGCTTGCCCCTTGCGCGCTCGCGTTGGAAAGCGGTACGACAGGCGAAAAGTGAAGCTACGTATATACGGGCAAGGTCACTTTTACAGAATACGGAAACTCAAATGTCGCACGAAAATCAGTAGAATCCTCGAGACGAGTAAATCAAAAATAGATCTCCTGATGTGATAAAAAACACGATTATAGCACCTTGGAATAAGTTGTTTAGCGTGATAAGTATTTTCAATTGACGTATAAAAACCGAAGATCTGGCACACCTGATGTAGAACCTAGCAGACCAGATTAAGTATACTTAAGCGAAGTTTCTGTTTAAAAAGAATCGATGATGGTTGGGGCGGAATGGTTCCGGAATGCCAAAACGCACCGGCCGTTGCTTGTGGGTAGGCCCCCGTCAAGGTAGACCGACGATCTGGTGAAGGTTGCGGGTAGCCGCTGGATGCGAGCAGCAACGCAGGACCGATCGCCGACCGCTGATATGATGATGTTAACAAAAATAAAAAATCTGGTACCTACACCTGGGCCCGTATTCACTATGACCACTTACTGATTCCTTGCTGAAGCCACGCCAATGTCATATTTGGTTTCGAACTTTTCAAAATTAGTTTTCTCTATGACACTTCCAAATTTTAAAGTTATTTTACTTGTTTAATAACTATACAATTTGTGACTATCATGTACTTGTACAATAACTCTATAATTTGTGAGTATCATGGAGAAAACGAATTTTGAAAATGTCAAAACCAAGTACGACATTGGCGTGGTTTGAGCAAAGAATCGCTAAGTGGTCATAGTGAATAAGAGCCCTGATGTGAAACCCTAGCTGTCCATCTATGGTAGGTAATAAGAGATATGAATATAGACAACAGTTAAAACATGATTCTGATGCGGTACAAAGTTTGTCGGGTTCGCTAGTTTGTTATAAAAAAAATCAATTTATGGTGGGTGACATTTCACAGCCTATTGTTTGATTTCGGAATGTGACATAAACCTTTGTTTTTAAATTGTCTTTGTCTTGTACCTCATGTCAATGTCAACATTTACCGAATCGTTTTTATATTTTATTTTAAGTAACATTTTATTCCTATTTTAAATAACATTGAATTACCTATAATACTCCCTTTTTTATTATTTTAGTAATTAACCTAAAAATTTCCCTGCTGTTATGAGGTGAAAAATTGTGTGTTGCGCTCGGCAGAAAAGTTTTTTGCGTCTCGTACCTTTGAATAGAGGTAACTCTCTGCTAAATCCAAATTTGCAGCCTTGCATAATAAATAACTTTTATAAGTAAGTACTAACTAGTTTTGATAGATGGCATTCTGATGGTGACCCCACAGCTTTAAGCGTATGCTAACATGTAAACATACATCATTCAAATGATTGTGAATTATAAGAATCTAACTATGAAGCGACCTGTAATCGATAAAAAATTCTGTCACGTTTCGTGTTTGTCTTTATTTGACCGTCTGCGGCTATGCTTTCTGCGTTTTACTTCCGGAAATTTGCTTGTCAAACGCGTTTGTCAAATGTTAAATTTTGATCCTTTAGCTTCAATTACTTAGTAGCAGGCATATATTTATCATTGGTCTCGGCGTTGCTACAATTAGATACCGCCCTCATACATTTAGCTCTAGACCGTTTTACTCTGCCACAAACGGTACACAGCACGGCGTCTACTGTGACAACGGCATACGGCATCAACAATCATTCCTAGCAACCGAGTCGGTTGAAGAAAAACGTCAAAATTTGTGTTCAGATTTTTTGATCCGTTGTTTGTATGAAGAAGTATCTACTTGTAGCAACGTTAAGACCAATGATAAATCTATGGTAGCAGGGTTTATCGCGACAAAATGTATACCTGTATTATACCACAGAATAATAAATAGTATAAGTATGTCGGGTCGGGATGTATGGACGTCGAGCGTAGCGCATAGGAGAATGGTATTATCACTTACTACGTTCGGTGTAATCGGAGTGCGGTGCGACAACGAAAAAAAACCGCAAGAGGGTATCTAGCGGGACAGTCTGGCTGGAGGCACGACGGCGAACGCTCGCAGGTGTTGCACGCGCATTTCGAGTACACCGCGTCCTACCTGGTCTACATTTTGTTTTTTTTTTTTTTTTTTTTTTTTTTTTTTTTTATAATTTGGGACATTAAACAGTTATATGCTAAGTAATATTAACTAAAATTAAAATACATCATTTTTATACCAGCATATAACCCACACCAATGTCCACGAAATAAGAACTGTAACAACTAATAATAAATAAATAACGCGCGTCGAAACGAACAGTAAACTAGGTTCTACATAATTATATATTAAAGTGGGAAATGTATGATATTCTAGCCCAGATTTGTGTACCAATAAATGTTAAGTTGGAGTTTAAGAATTTATTTTGTTTCGGTGATTGCGATTTACCGATTATACGTGTTTTGTGATCTTAAAGTGACTGTTTAATTATTTTCTAACTCCCGCAAAGTATGACGATGATATTATTAACCCGCATCTCGGTCGAGAACCGAAGAGTACGAGATAAATTAAAAAGCTGACAGATAGGTCTTTAAAACTTTATTATTTTTATCCCCGTCCTTTTGCGTCACGTATCAACACAATCAATACATGTTCACACAGGGAGGTTTTAAAAATACACGATCCATAAAAATGTTTACTTTATGAATAGTCAAAGATTGATGGGTTGGTTTTATTCACAAACAGTTTCATTGTCAGTGGCTGTTTTGGCGTGGCAGCGAAACGCCATAATAACAACTACCGCAATGTAAATACGACTGATTGGCACACTCAGAACCCTTAGGCAACTTGCGAATTTTTTCTTAAACGTAAACTAAAAAAAATTAAATAAGGTAACCTACTACTTCTAACACGACGTTTCACCAGCCTTTTTGAAAAATCAAGGTTTTTTTTTTTAAGACTACTATTAAATGCGTAACATCCTTTTGTGTTTTGTGCCCTATCTAGATACACCTACAAAAGAGTAATTATTTTCTCACTTTTCTTAAATAACTCCATTGACCGGATTACAGCGCAAATCCGCCATAGTCTATCAGCGTATGCTATATAAAAAAAAGAAAAAGCATTGCCTCAAAATGAAGGAGCGGATTCACCCGTTTCGCATTGAAAAATTCAGATCAAAAACTGCGCAAATACAGTCGAAAAGCCAAGATAACATTTTTGAATAGCTCGGTCGCCAAAACGCTTTCCAAACCGATTCCGCCGTCATTTCTGGTTGAGTAAATCCAAGAGTGATTACCATTGCGAACTTGCAATCCGACTTTCGCGTGCATTTTGTAATTGGAGTGCCATATGACCAATGCCGATTGAATTATTCGAAAACGCAGAGCGAAGTGGATTTCCGATGACCAAATGAAATAGTTATTGCTACTGTCTACGAATATATGAGAATTTAAATTAGATTCATTGCATTCGCGTGTTTCGTTTTAGCAGGGGGCAGTATAAAACCTAAAATAAGGTTTTTAATGAACTCGAGAGGTCGCTATTATTTAGTTTTCTGAATGGTACTACAGTTTAAGCTCATTTTCGGTCCAAAGTACTATTGAATAATCCCTAAACCTACAGTTAAAAAATAATAATAAGCCTTTAAGGCTTCGTTAGGCGGCTCTTTCACTGAGTGCGCGCTTTTTTTAGTAATAGCTCTAACCTAATCTCACCTAACCGAATAATGTGACCTTATAACTCCTTTGACGATTTTTTTGTTTTTATTAAACCGATAAAACCAGTACCTAAGTACTTTTGTTCGTAATAAATTTTGACCTTAGAATTAACGAGTTGCTTATTTTTAACCCTTTTAATAACTATGATTATCTATATCCCGTTAAATGGATAAACCTAATTGCAATCAACAAAGAATCTGTACAGAGGAACAGTGGTATCCTTTTAATGTTGTGACGTTTCAACGTATCTATTACGTAAAGGGGTCGGAATTTCCAGCCTATCTATTATCGTTGGGTATCCCGATAAAAGTCTTGAAACCGATATCCGTCGCATCCGTATAGAGACAAAGCCAACCGTCGACAAACTGCGATATTGCATGTAGGTATTTCGAGTGAGCTTACCGATATAATGCGTGATGACAAAGCGCCTTGAGCTGCGTTCAGACAAACTTATTTGTTGCTAGTGGTACACCGGATATTTGTGTCTCTACACAAGAGAGATAGAGCAATGGCTTGCGGATTGGTCCGAAAATGAGCAAGACGTCGCTGTTTCTAGTGTTGAATGTATGTGCTTTAGAATGTGAAAATGCTAATGATAATCCTGTACATAGTTGCCATGACTCAAATGTGATATGCAGAAAATTTGCAACCAACGACAGCTAAGCGCGGTCGCTGTTCCTTAGGACCTAGGGAAGAAGACCAAAAAGTGCCAAATAAATGCATAGGCGTTGTAAATTTGTTTGTCAGCAACACTTCAAGGTTACTGCATCGGATGCAGAATAGAGTAATTTGCTGATGACTCATTTTTTTTTTACAAGGTGTTTTCGACTATTATAAATAATAATAATGATAAGAGAGATGTGAAGATTTTCAGATGTTCAGTTGTTTAAAGTCAAAGTTATGCATTCGCTTGTTTAGTTCATAATGAAGTATTTAAATATTTTCGAAAGTACATATTTCGTTTTATTTACTTTTTCCACTCTATATTTACTTGAAATAAAACAACTTTAAAAGTAAAAGTTGTTTTATTTCAATGAAAACATAAGATGTACGTATCTATATTTACTTTTTTGTTTAGTATAATAATAGTGACCCATACGAATGCTAGTATGATTTTATTAATGTGCCTAATTAAGGGTTAAAAATAGCTGATGACGACGACATAATAGCCATCAAATCGTTTCGGAATTCTTTTAAAGTGCAAGAGTATTTAAAACTTAAGGTTATTTCTGCGATCCGAAATGCAATCATAGGTTCTGAAAGTGTGCGGTGAGCCACCGTAAATTGAAAATTCTTATAACAAATAGTTTAATCTTATTGTTATTATTTTTTATAATTTAAGGAAAAACAGAGTATGATAACAAGTTATTTAAAAATATTTTTATAAAAAAGTTAAACTGACTTCAAATATTTTTCGCTTGTTATTTTTTTATAAAAATATTTTTATTTCACTTTTTTTTTAATTCAAACTAGTAGTGTAAGCAACTACTAGTTTGAGTCGAACAGTTTGTGTTAAACCGCTTGACCCGAAAAATACGTCAGTGTTTTCAAGATTTCTCAAAAACTAGTGGAAAGATTTCAAAATTTCTAAAAAATGGGACCAACTTGGGAACAAACCCGATGTTATAACGTTTGAATCATTTCGATCAGTTCAGGCGTTCTCAAGTAATCGATTAACATACATAAAAAATATATATACATGTATACGCGACGCATTGATAACCTCCTTCTTCTTTTAAGTCGGTTAATAGGAATAAAATTTAACATAAAAAGTCAATAGAGCGATTTGGAATGCATTATGATGTATTATTCTTTCTAAATTAAAAAAATACTTTTCCACGCTAGGCCGCACATTGCGATTTTTCACGCAAAATATACCTACTTATGATCTAGATATTGTTTGTGAAATAAACTTTTTTCTATAAATCTATTACTTTTTAAAATAATGATCCTTAAAAATCTCTACTGGTCTACCGGGAAGTTCCTCGATTGTACGTAACAAATGGCCGATATCAGGAGGTGGCCGATACATGGTGGATTTACCCTATGGCATTTGATATTTCTTCTACACGCTAGATAGCGCATCAGTTGCGCCGTCTAGCGCTTAGTAGAAATATCAAATTAACGTTGGGTGGTTGATTAACAGAGTTCTGTTGCTAACATAATTTGATTGCAATTGACATAATGTTGCAGTGACATTGGTAATTGGGGCTTTAGTAAGACAGTTCTCTCATCGATTTTTACTAAAGCAGCAATGTGACTGCAGTTTCAATCAAACGTTGACAGAAACAAGTAAAACAATCAGGGGACGGTTCTATTCCATGAAAACCATTACAAAGTACCAAAATAACAAATTTTTGACGTTGCGTTGTGTGGTATGCCGCGCGTAGCTACGCAGCGCTGTGCAACATCGCGCGTTTGGTGCGTCATGTCCCATTAAATTCCATACTTTACAACGTCATAATTTGTGATGTGCTGTGCTGTGCTGCGCTGCGCTGCATTCGGTGTCTCGCGCTTTAATACGTAATCTCGTAATACTGTTATTCACTTTTTACTGTTTTTTTTTTTTTTCTCTTTATTAGAAACTGTTATTTAGTTACTGTTATTCAATGATATTACATGTGGATATTTGGAGTGAGCTTACCTATATACTGCGTAATGATAAAGCGCCTTGAGCTGCGTTCAGACAAACTTATATGTTGCTAGTGTAACACCGGATATTTGTTTACACCAGTGTCTCTTTGTCTGGCAGTATAGTCGATAGCACGTAAGGCTTGACACTTGAACAACCGCCGTTATTACAAGCGGTGTAATGGCGCCCTTATATTTAAGGGGGTCACGATCTGCATTGAGGGACCGACTATAGAGAGAAGGGCAGCTTTAAGGTCAGACTATTAAGCCTGACGTGCTGTTGAGTGTACAAGGCCTCCAGAATTGGTTGGCTTAACCGGATCCTATTATTGAGCTTATCTCTACTGGGGTAGTGATCATGCATACTGAGCTAGGGGTCGTGGGTCATCCCTATCCGTGACAAATATTTAAGTGATGAAAATGGAAATTACTAAAATGGCTATACCTTACGCCAACGCTAATTATTGTCTGATAATTTAATCCAAATACGTTTTCATTTATGACATATTTTTTTAATAAGTTGGCTTTGTAAACTATATATAGAAATAATTTTAAGTGACCATTATTTAAAAATCTCTTTCTACATTTAATGCATATGGTTAACGAAGAATAAGAAGGTACATATTAAAATGAAGCTTTTCCCATCCCTATTCTCCGATAAATTTAGGTAAAACTAGCTGTGCCCGCAACTTCGTTCGCGTGAGAACCAGAACATCGTTTGCAATCCTTCCCGACAACATTTTTGGTAAGGCGGTCTTTTTAACCAATTTCAAAAAAGGAAGAGGCTATTGAGTCTATTATATTCTTTACATTTTGAAAGGAATACTTAACACATGATACCATTTAATTATATTCTTATCATCTTATCGCCTTTAATAGAGAAGTTTATCAATTCGCCTACGCACTTACCTATATTTAACTAAAAGTAAAAAAAAATCTAATGCAAAGTAGCATCTTTTTGACGTTGATTTTTTTGTTGTGGTGATAATAATTAGATGACCGATGCCTGTGATTTAGTTTCATCAGTCATGTTTCAATGTGGCATTGTAACACGCGTTCGAATTTAAGAAAGTTGCTCAAGACTGCTGTTATTTTTGGTCACCCACCCCGCGATCGACCTTATCGAAAGTTACTTAACCACCATAATCCGCATAATTTCCCTTACGTAGGTTGTATACAGCTGGTAAAATAGTATATACGTATAGAGAAATAGGTAACACTCCATAAGAAAGTCTACTGGGAAGTCATACCATCATAAAAATTATGATTGGACAACAATGAACCCATTCTTACCCCCTGTACCATTTACCCTATCCACAGAACAAAAATTATTAAAATTAACAACTGTTGCTAAGCAACCAAAACCTGAACGACACGTAAACTCCAACTCTGCCTTCTGCATACGCGCGTTACAATATAAATTTCTGCGTCCGTCCTCTCTTTAAAATGTAAATACTTTTGATAGAGTTGACCGATTTTGATGAAATAAAGCCTATACGGTAAGTTGAGATACGGACTTTAAACATATAAACAATTATGAACTTGGATCAGTGGTTTTGGTGAGATACTCATTCAAACACACAGACATACAGACAGACCGACAGGCAATAATTCTTAAAATGATAGAAATTGGTTCTCCTGCTTATTCTGATTCCCCCTATTTATTTATTTTACAAATCCACGCAATGTACAGACACGATGAACATTAATTCTTATTATTTTTAATTTATTTTTATTTATTTAATGTTTGGAAGACCAACACCGAGTAGACAGAGTTTATTTATTTATTTATTTATTTATTTATCGTTTATGGATAGCTAACAGCTTATAAACATACATATAACAACAAACATATAAAACTAAAAGCTATTGACAAGCTACCACATGTAGTAATCAAAAGAATTTGATCTTAAAGTAAACGTAGCCCAGAAGGGACAGGTGCGCAACAATATTAAACTAAACAACAAAATATTAAACTAAAGTTTAAACAATAACTTAATAACAGTCGTGATGCTGTTGAAAAATAAATCAATATTGGCGTCAGCGTTATTGATGGCGGAACAAGCTCTAATAAGGAAACTGTTATGCCTGTAGTTGGTGTGCATAGAAGGAATACTAAATGGTCTATATGAATCGTTGCGGGGTGCTCTTGTAGGTATTTTAAAGCGAATCCTATCAAGTAGATCAGGACAATCCACTGAACCTCTAATCAACTTGAGTAGAAATGTAACATCTGCAATATTACGTCTAACAGAAAGTGGTAGCAAGTGGAATTTAGTACAACGGTCTTCGTAAGATGTTTTAGGAATTTTGAATTTGAAATTTAGAAACCGAGTAAATTTTTTTTGGATCTTCTCTATATCATTTATGTAAGTTGCGTAACAGGGGTTCCAAATCTGGCTGGCATACTCGAGATGGCTACGGACATAAGCACAATAAAGGATTTTAATGGTTTTCATGCGTTTAAAAGGCTTAGACAGACGCATAATAAACCCTAGTGAACGAGATGCCTTGTTGATAGTATTGACAATATGTTTATCAAATAGCAGTTTAGAATCAAGGATGACTCCCAGGTCTTTAGCTTCTTGACGAATTGATAATTTTTCGTTTTTGATACTGTAACTACTAATAAAGGGATTGATTTTACGGGTAAAACTTATAGAAAAACATTTAGATACGTTCAAGTCTAGTTTATTTAAGTAACAGTATGAGTCCAACCTTCGGAGATCATCCTGAAGCCGAACAGCATCGTCATTATTATTAACAATTTTAAAAATTTTCATGTCGTCTGCAAATAAGAGATGATTAGAATGATGGAAACACTGACCTATATCATGAATAAAGATAATAAAAAGCAAAGGACCAAGCAGAGAGCCTTGCGGAACCCCAGAGGGTATGATAGACCACGTAGATGTAAATCCACTAAGCACTACCGCCTGAGACCTTCTGTCAATGTACGATGAAAACCACCTGAATAGATTCCCCCTAATGCCTACCTTCATAAGCTTTAATAATAACATTCTATGATCAAGACGATCAAACGCCTTGGCGTAGTCAGTGTAAACCGTGTCAACTTGGTTGCCCAAATCCATTTGATCCGTCAAGTAATCTGTGAACACGGCAAGGTTAGTCACAGTGGAACGATTTTTCAAAAATCCGTGTTGCTGAGGACTAAAGCTTAACTTTAAACAGTTGTAAACCTGGTCGTACACTAACCTCTCGAGTACTTTGGCAAGTTGACACAGCTTGGAGATCGGTCTGAAATTTTCCACACAATCCTTAGGACCTTTTTTAAGTATTGGCGTTATATAAGCTGCTTTCCATTTGGCAGGCATAATACCTTCGTTAAGGGATCTCTTAAAAATAATCGAGACGGGATAGCATAATTCATCAGCACAGTTTACCAAAAACAAAGCAGGTAGATCATCAGGTCCAGCGGACTTGCTGACGTCCAGGGATTTTAGAAGTTTGCGGACAACATCGGGTTCAACTTCTATTGAACCAATGTCACAGCCACCGGTTACGCCTTGCTCATGATTATCACGCATTAAGTCAGAGACAAGGTCATCACTATACAAAAAGGTAGAACGAAAATATCTAGAAAAAAGCTCACAAATTGCTGCGCCGTCGTAACACGGTTGACCTTGATAAGACATACACGCAGGGTACGATGATGAACTACGCTGATTTTTGTTAAATGACCACAACGCCCTCGGATTATCTAGTATAGAGTCTTCGATACGAGAGATGTAATTATGATAGCACTCGTTTTCAACCTCGTTAGCTCTGTCGCGAAGTACTTTGAATGAGAGTTCGTCCTGCTTATTACCGTACACCTTAAACTTACGATGGAATTTTAATTTTTCTTTTAATATTTTTAGTAACGCGGAATTATACCATGGTGGAAATATGTTGGGCATAGTCCGTTTTATTGGCACAAAATCGTTAATTAAACGATTGATAATGTCGTAGAAAGCGTCCACCGCAGCATCTACAGTACCACAGTGAAGCTGTTGGTCCCAATCAATTTCAGACAATTTAGACCGTATTGACGTATAATCAGCTCGATTAAACATGCGTATGCTACGCTTAGGAACCTTAAGCGGATTAAGTTCAATAAAATTAACGGAAATATCGAGCGCTTTGTGGTGGGGGTCTTCCGGAACAAGGGGATCAAGGCTACCAGACACTGACACAAAGTCATTCGAGATGACTAGATCCAATATTCTGCCTAGGTTGTTGTGAATATAATTAAATTGATCAAGAGAACACAAATTTAAAGTATTGATAAAATCAGAGCATGCGTCGCCGGGTAGTCGAGCCGCTTGTAAGCCATGATCAGTGGGTTCCCATACAATGGAACTCATATTAAAGTCACCGATAATGAGAAATTTATCCAGTGGGTTATCGTTTCTAATTAAAGTAAGTTTGTCCATAAAATTATACAACTGCGTATTTTGAGAATTGCCTCTATTTTCATCACATAAATAAATAGTACATAAATGTAGCTGAAGTTTTAACTTATGTTTACTAGAAGAGTCATTAAAAGAGATAGTTAACCATAAATCCTCAGCACTGGACTGCCACTGGTGCTTACAAGTAACTAAAAGACCGCGGCGAGCAGCGATTAACACTCCACCGCCTCGAGTCTGCCCCGTTCTAGAATAATCCCTGTCGCGACGCCAGACTACATAACGGTCGTCGAACAATTCGCTATCAGATATCCCATCCAAAAGCCAAGTCTCGGTTAAAGTTATTAAATCGTAGTCATGTAACAACATATTACGCAAAAATATATCAGTTTTCGTTCGCAACCCCCGAACGTTCTGATAGTAAATGTTTAAGTTAGCCATTTGTAATGCAATGACAACAACTAAATAAGCAAATAATATAAATTCCAGAAACTAGTACGTAAAAATGAACAAAACTTACCACAAATATAAGTCCATTAGAAGGTAACTTATTCAAATTGAAATGCAAATGCACCACCAACCACAGGCCAACAGCTATCACTGATATTAAAATGTTTCGAAAACAAACACAATATATGTAGGAATAAACAAACCACCACAAATATCTTATTTTAATTTCTAGTACAATAATCGAACAAAAAGAACAAAAAGAAGCGGGTAACAAGAATAAACTGCACGCAAAAATTATCGGTAAACAGGCAGGAAGGTTCAACCTGCGGCCTGCTGTGCCGACGCAAAGAATCATAATATTATGAATAGAATTATTAAATAGTTGGAAATATTTAACAAAGCTCAAAGGAAAAAGTACAATGTAAATTATAACGTTTAACTTAAATATAAAATTATCATGATAAGATGCTTTAACAGTAAATTTGAACATTAGCCAAAACAAACATAAAGAAAAAATATAACTAATCAAGTTTGGGATGCGTTTACGTTGATTTTTGCGAGATCCTTTTCTTTTGTTATTGTAAACAACGGGGAAGTGGAGTCCTTCCGAACAAAGATCTTGGCATGTTTGACCCAAACAAACTGAAAATTATTCTCACTTGCCAATGACTTAGCTCTAGAAAGTAGTTGCTTCATGTGACCAGTCAAATGGTCATTGACAAATATTCGGTGAGATCCCTGAAGACCAATATCAGATGGCGAAAGAGATTTATTCAGACGGGCCGCAGCTACAAAGTCCTCTTTAGTATATTTATTCACAAAAGAAACAACGATGGCCTTGGCAGTTACACCCTTGTCCCTTGATGGAATACGTGTCACAAAATTGATACACGTTTTGGCAACGGGGTACGTAATTTTGGCCCCGATTCTACTAACAATATCAAACAGATTTTCATTAGCTTTTTGAGGCACTCCTTTTATCTCAATATTGTTTGCCCTCAGCCACTGATCCTTCGCGCTGAGTTCCTCTTCCAACGATCCCACCCGCTGATTAAGTGAGACAATGTTCTCCTTAAGCTTGTCCACTTCATCTATCCGTTCTTCCAATTTAGTAATTTGGTTACTATAAGTCTTCGTGACTGCCTTCAGCTCACTGACATCATCTCTTATAGTTTGAATATCAGTAGCAAGAGTAACTAGGGGTGAGATGGTCGCCTGAATTTTGTTCAGTTCCTGCATTATATTCTCTAGGGTTAATGGGCTCTTGGGAACAGGCGATGCAGGACCACATGCTGAGAGGGTTGACGGCTTGTTGGCTGATTTGCAGTTGCTACACTTCCACGACGATCTGCGATCGCCCAGTTTGCGATATCCTTGTTCGGTTATACCGCCACACGCAAAGTGGAACTGCTTCGAACACGAAGAGCAAAGCACTCCGTCGTCGACAGCCTCGTGACAGCGACCACAAGATGACGTTGGTGAAGTATGATCCATAGCGTCAATGGTAGTACGACCCACTGAGTTGACAACACCTGACTTAAAAGATTTGTAGTTAAATCGATCAATACGCTAGAAAACCAATCGTGCGAGACACCGGTAACCAGTGTTAATTTCCATAAGCCGGGGGTCAAGATAACTGGACGCCAAACACGGCACCAACCAGCGACGGTAGACACTGGAAGCACCCACAAAACACGATACGGCAGAGGTCTATGTTACTGGTTACACGTGGAGTAGTGCGTAGGAGCAAGCACTCGCAACGAGGCGAAGATCGCGACTGATTATTTTTGACATAAAAACAGTAAGGCAATAATAGGTCTTCACGTATACATATATAGTTTGGTTTATGTATTTATGTATAGATATAGATAAACCAAGTCCAAAACACAAAGAACAGTTGTAACAAAATCATTACCAAATCTTTGTCGGTTAGAGAGGTTGGAACTTTTAACAGGTGTAGCATTTTGGTATCGTGAAATCTCATTTGATTGAATGATAACAGCCGCAAGACACGGCTCTGTTTATGTAAATTTGACTTGGTTATTAGACCCTCTTCAGACGATTAGTAGGCGCCCGGTGTATTCGGAACTTTATAGAGACTGCGGAACGTAGCTTTAGGTCGTTTTGATTCTTTAATAAAATTGTTTTTTTTTTCATACCTACCTATGATATTATTTTTTTTTATATTAAAAACACCGACTCGGCTCACAAGTTATTTTTTAGACGGGACTTGACTCCGCGCACTTCGGGTTTCCGGCCCACTGCTCTAACCCCTTGCGAACAACCGTCGAAATTTTCTAACATTTTTGTTTTTTTATGTTTTTACTAACATATCATTAAGTAGTCCAAGATAATTTTAATTAGGATCTTGTTTTATGGATGGATCAAATAAACATGATGTAATCAAAATTATGATCAAGTTGTGAAAAATCCTGTGCCGATTTTCACAATTTTCTCTTGTCGCTCTACTTAAAACTTGCTCCAGAACTTAACTACAAACTTTGCTGACGACAACTGACAACGAAATTCAAAATTCAGGTAGGTTTGAGTCCATTACGATACCTATATCTGTATCTTTTTTTTCTTTCTAATTTGTATACGTTTATATTTTCAACTATTACCTGTTCTGAACTTTGCTTATAATAATTCTGCTTCCTTCTTGAATATTTTATACAATACTAGCGGTTACTCGCGGTTTCACCCGTGTGGTTTCCGTTCCCGTAAGAATATTGGGATGAAAAGTATCCTATGTTCACAACCAGGCTATCTACTATCTGTGTACCAAATTTCATCCATAACCGTTCAGTTGATTTTTAAGTTTATTCGTTACAAACAACAAATCAAATCTTTCCTCTTAATAATATTAGTATAGATGGCTATATGTTGTACTGCTAAAGTTAGTAGTAGTTCGTGGAAAGTACTAGTTTCTTGCATTAATAAGTGATCTTTTTTTCAACTTCTAGTTAAAGAAGGGAGATTTATTATATGATAGAGAAATATAGTTATTAAAAAATAATAAATACTTATCGCATGGATCACAAACTATAAAAACTGATTGCATGGATCACTAATTTCTAAAACTTAAGTCGAGTAAATATGTCGTGGCCCAAGCCTGGAGCACTCAATCCAGACGTGTGAATAAATTTGCATACTCTAAATCTCAGAAAGTACTAACTTTGTGATAAGAATGTATATTTTAGAATTTAATAAAGATTTTCTAAAACCTTTTAAGAAATCACCAACTTGCTAGGATGTCAGGTTACAGATTTATGGAGATTTAACTGGATCACTCAATTCATTATGTGTTTTAACTGAGTGATCTACAAAATATGAGCTCAACTCACTGTAGATATGTATTTATTATATCTAACATTATTATTTATTTCAATATCAACCTAATAAAGCAATATAATTAATTGCGTTAACCAAAAATTACTACAAAAGAAAGAACATCAACGCAAGCCATTACACCCAGAAACGATACGAAAACGATTTCAACACAATAAGGGTATAGCGAGTATTTTTATCAGCCTCCCATTGAGGCTTACATTTACATACATAAAAGATTACAAGACGTTTGGAATGGTGAAAGCAAAACTCATACAAATACGCAATATTATTATTTAAATCATAACGTTACGTAGAATTGAAAGTGAATATAAATTTCTTACATGAAACTGTAGCAACCTATCTATTTACTTCTTGGCAAACAAAATGAGGATAATATACACGCTACAAACTTTTTTATCCTACTACCCCACTAATAATAGTATAAATGCGTAATTATGTCAGTTTGTTTGATTCTTTGTTACTCTTTTACACTTAAACTACTGAACGGATTTAGACGAATTTTGGCACATAGCTTGTATTAAAATATAGGATACTTTTTATCCCGATGTTCCTACGGAAACGGTAACCAAGCGGGAGAAACCGCGGGCTGCCGCTAGTAGACTATAAATAGTGGTTCAAGTTTTGAACTGCCGATCATGTCGGCGTAGGTTCGATTAGCATTGGGACACAAATAGGTATTTTATATGTTGAATGTAAATATTTATGTTAGTCTGTTTCTTATATGTTAAAAGTATATTTTGGAAAAAGGACTAAAAGTATTATTACGCATAGTAAAAGCTGTGTTTAGTTTTGCTAGAGGCGTCGTATCAAAAGGTCCCAAGTTTATTTTATTATAACCTTCGTTTTTGAAGTCGGTTAAAAAAGCCACACATTTCAATAATTATGAACGTCCCTTACAAGGGTTTAATTTCAAAGAGCCGTATATAACGGAGAATGACCCTTAAGATAGCCTGGACATGTTTAATTAAAGTAAGTCATTATAAGATTAAAGGATAAGTGAGCGTGATACTTACATTACGCTTTTGTGAGCTCGAGCGAGTACAAAACCATCATGCTGTATAATAGGCACTTATCAACACCGCAATGAGCCTAAGAACCACCATCTTACGTAGATCACACCCGAAGATTATTAAAGTTTATCAATTGTAATTTTGTAAACAAAACATGGTTCTTTGGAAACTCTTATGGCAAACTAGAGGCCTATGAGTGGAGGATAGTTTGAAAGCGCAATGCAATGTTGATACGGAAGTTTTCAGAAAAGTTATGGTTGATTCTTTTGGTTACGTAGACCAAAGCTGTTGGTCTGCACAAAGCATACGGATTGCGGATTAATCGGTGCTTAGAACTAGGGTAAGCATATGCGGATGCGCAGACATTTCTGCGCAACGTAGATCTATGCGGCACGCATGCGTATGCTATGCTCGGACGGCGGGCGCCTGTGAGGACCGCGCGCTGCACAGATCTACGTCGCGCAGAAACGTGGCATTCAGTGTATGTGGAATCCATACGTACTGCATGCTATTACCCCTACCTGGTTGATATACCACGTTTGCGTACAAAGCACTTTTCCTCATATTTTATTATGCTCACAGACAGGGAGTGAAATTCCCTGCCTGCGTTTGTACTCCCGGGAGTCTACAACCCTGGTATATTTAAGGCTCGAGTAAATAGGCTTTTTCTAGGCAAGCTCGCTACATCTTAGGCCTCTTGTTAATCTAACGATTCCGAATGAGGTCAAAATTAAGCCTATTTAATGTAAAAAATAATGTCTGCGTGCCAGCGCTTAACCTAAATGCAGCCGACACCGGTAACATAGCATACCTTCCGAAACATATAGGACAAGAACAGAAAAATTGTTACTATACGTACAGCAGCAAAACAATTCTATCATCTTATTAGCTCCATAAAATGTTCACCCAAGACACACGCCACCTATTCCTTAACTACATAAATAACTTCACCATTCAAACGACAAACATCTGTCAGACATTTGCAATCTGTAACCCACATATCTCACAAAAGAGTATCTACAAATATATGGATTGCGGTATCATAAATGCGGCACACAGCATTACGTGGTCTCGAATAGGCACTTATCGACACCGCAATGAGAGGAGTTTCCTAGCTAGATCGCGCACAAGATTGTGCTATCACCGTCTATACGCGACTCGCTTTATGCCATAATTGAATTATTACTCACTCAGCGAGGTGTTCCAGTCGATATTTATGGTCCGTAAACCGTTGATGTTGAAAATCTACGCAAATTGTGAGCTGATGGTACGTTAACGTCTGACACTGACTTTTTAAGGGCTGAGTATGACAATTTTATGTTTGAGACGCTTGCGAATTTTATACGCTTTAAGTTGATTCAATCAATGTTTTACGCTTGCATTGTTTACTGCTTAAAGGGATCGTTAGGTTTTATTAAAGCGGATTTTGTATCGAACATATTAAACAGTATTCACTTTATAGACTTGCTAACGTCTAAAACCTTTCCCCATATAACGCTAGATAGATGTTTTCACTTCAACATCACTTTGCAGGAAGGAGCAATAACATCGAGCAGATTCAAACCTGTTAGCATCAAATTCTATGCACATTGTAGGGAAGCAATTTTCACTCAATCCCTCTCGTCAACAAGTACAAACTTACGCAGCGCACGTGCGTCCCTATCAATAGTATAACAAATAGGCTGATATTTCGTCAGAAATAACCCGAATCAAGTTTCAGTGCGAAAGCTTTTGTGTGTGGCAGGTGAAAAAGTGAGCGGCTTGATTTATTCGTGCCGGCGCCGCCTATCGTAGGATGATTGAACGCGAACGTGTTTATACAGAATCGGCCATACCGTGAAATATGACAACTGAAATACGCTCCCAACTTCTCTATTTTTAATAGTACGCGGCGATCTCGAGACTGGAGTCCCGTCGTGACTCGCGTTTTTAATATTAGAAATATCGAGTCGGTACGAATACAAAAATTTGATTTATGCCAATACTGCACGTTGTATTGTTTCTTGCGACCCGTGCCGGTTATTCTGTTCCTGTCAAACGCCTCGCAACAATTCACGTTGTGCTGTGACCAATTGTATAGTTCAGTTCAGTTATTCGCTATCGAACGCGTTTGTCACGTGTGCGGAGAGAATGATGAAAGCTCGTATTGTTACAAAAAGAAGCGTAACGTGTACCTGCTTGTAAAGGTTCGTCGATTTTTTCCTCAATGAACGAACTTTTGGTACAGGTGTTATAGCTTAAGGGTTGTTGAGAAGTTAAATGTAGGTAAATCTTAAAAATGCAGAAATTAGTATGTTTCTACCTTATGTGCCTTTTTTAGGCTCTCAATATTACACAGAATTGTTGTAATGTGACATGCGACTTTTAAGGAAAGTTTTGTATTGATTATAAACAAATAGATATAAATCAATATTTCTTAAACTCACACCAATTAACCTAGTCCCAAAGTAAGCACTGTAAAGCTTGTGTTATGAGATAATAAGGTTATAAATACATATAGTTATACATACATAGGTATTTATGTGTAGGAATATATATAAACGTCCATCACTCAGGTACAAAAGCTCGTATTCATCATACAAACTTTTGGCCCTACCAGGATTCGAACCCAGGACCTCAAAAAGGTGACACCTTGGAACCGGTGTACGTACCACTCTACCACGGAGCTCGTCAATTATAATAACAACATTGCCATTTTTCTCAGTATTTTTATGATAAGATTTTGGTTTTTACTGAAGCCATTTCCCAAAAATCCTTAAAATACGATAGCTACTCGAACAAAACCAATATAGGTCTATCAATGTATTTTCAAGAAGAATGGCTAAAGATAATACGGCATCGCTAAACAACTTAGCAACCTACATAAGGTCAACTATAAACATAACCGGGTAAGCGTACACAGAAAGTACCAGCGGTAATGTGTGTGTCTGTACGTCGTCTGTCGATATTGACTTTGATAAACGAGGCAGTCAGTGTCACCCTAAGAAGCCACGTCACCTATTTTGGTGCATTGCGGTTACATCCCATCGCAACCCTTGTTTACACCCGGTTCTCGTAGTTTTTATGAGTGATAACGTTGTAACGTCCAACTATGGTACGTTGGCCATTGCCCATTATGTTTGTTACGGTTTATTGCGAGCGGAATATTACAGGCAATTCTTGGTTGATCGTCAAAAAAATGATCCACACGCCATCACACGTGGATCATTTTTGGGATAGCTTGAATTATCAGGTATAAAAGCTTAGTAGATGACACGCCTATTTCTGTTTTTTTTTTTATTACCGACAACGAAGTAAAATTAGAAGGTTTTTATATATTTTTATAACGAGTTTATAATCTCATTTTATTGTGTTACATTACAGGTGATATAGCATTAAGTTAAAGTAGCTGTAAATATACGCAACACAGATTATTTTTAAATATTATTATATGTATCGCTTAGTTATAGCAAGATAATCTAAGCGTATGCAATAATTTCTGAACAGTTTCTGTAAACTGCTTAAACATATGTATTAATCATATATGAGCGGAACCGAACTCAAAGAGAGTGTTCCTAAGTAAATTTTGTGTAAATAGGCTAGATATTGGGATTGCTCTGAGTTTTTTGAACGATCCCGATTGTAAGACTGCAATATATTAGTGTATTTTTATTATTATTTTATTTTTATCTTTAATGTACAATAAACATAAAGTTAGGCACAAAAGGCGGACTTAATACTAATAGTAGTTTGGTGGAATACTAAAACTACACAAATTAGACTTTATTATTTCGAATAATTTGTAAACGTCTGATTTGGCTCGATGGAGCTGCCGTGTCAAAAGACAAAAGCCATTAAATGATTAGATGATTAGCTATTAAATGTTTTTATGAACGTAACGACATTGTAAAAGTAAAATACTCAATCTTACTAATTACAAGCAGATGGAAACAAAAGAAAGTCAATCTAAAAAGACCTTTACGAGAAGGATAGACATTTACATAATATGGACTCGAACCACCTAGACCTCATTATTCCACTGATCGCCAGCCGATGATGTAATTTTGTTTTAGCTTCGCTCGCTTCGCTTAAATCGAGAGTCCCACTGCCGTTAGTTGGAGAGGTTATATTTTATTATCAAAAAGTATTAAAAAAATATTGCGTACTTTCAGAGTAACTTTTTTATCGTAAAGTTTATAGAGCCCTGATAATAATATCGGCTTTAAGAAGCTTAATGAGAATTCTGTTTTATCAGTTACATTTTTTTACGGAGTTCTGTTGCTGTTGAAGTTTATTACTGAAGTAAATGTTTTGATTCCACAGAGCATTCAAGCATTCAATGTTTTTAGTGAACTTGCTTGACCAGTATTTTAATAAAGTTGACGAAGACGAATGAGTATTGTCTCCAAGAAAAACGCATTTTCTGAAACAGTATTGGTATTAAAACAGAGCCTGAGCCACCGAATGATCCCACAAATTGTGTCTTTAAGAATAAGAATGGTGATGAACACAGATCACAAAGAAAAGTATAGAAGAACCATGTTACGCAGATGTTACGCAGTTAGAACTAACCTTTAATAATAATTTAACCTTCCTATACTCGCGCATTGGTCTCCCAGACGTCAAATCAATAATTCGCATTCTTCTCATGAAGTATCAATTTTATGATTTTGCGATTTTCAGTTGCTGCGTATTTTGTCATTGTAGTCTGTCATTGTTTAGTATGTTACATGTGTTACATATTAGCAATAATCGGTCCGTGAGACCGACGCGAGTATATGTGTTACTATTTCACTGGTATGATTTATTTAATATTTCTTAGTAAATGATAATTTATTTTATTTGTGTATAATATTTATTGTATGCATTATTAAATTTTATTTTAGATCCGTTTTTATTGGTTCACAGTCATTTTATCGCAACTTTGGACGAAGAACGAAGTTTAGGATCAAGAACATTGAGACGAAAGATGTTAGACATTGCAAAATTGGTATTGAATTGATTGACCTGCATATTCTGAAAATCATCAAGCAGGTCGTAATTCATTCTGCTCTTGAAGAAAAACAAAATTACAAATAAAATGTATTTTCTTTGTCTTGCGTGCCGTTTTGGTTCATATTTTCTGATTGCTACACCTGTGAAAATATTGATGATTTATACTACGAGTATGTTATGCTATTACTTTTGTTACTTTAGTTAATTACATTACTTAGTTTTATTTTTCGTTTACTTAAGAAAAAGTTGAATTTAATTATTTTACCAAGGATTTGAAAAATTATGTTATTTAAAAAGAGATCACATTAAAGATTTTTTAAAATAAATTATACCCTTTTTTTAATTAGAAATAAAAAAGAATTCATAAGTATATCATTAATTCATTAAAAACGAGCTAATGTTTCGGTCTGAGAGACCGTTCGCGAGTATACGTATAATAATTTTTCGTCCAAGCAAGTATACGAAGGTTAAAAGAAATGACAGTTCTAAAACATTTATTAATGAGTAAACTTGAATAAAAAGTATTTGATTTGATTTAAATAGGTATGCAATTTGTCATGGCAACGATAATATCAAAATCGTACGAAGGCAAAAGTATGGGCTTCTTTTGCTTTTCGAGCGTAAGGGTGACGACGTGCTTCTAACCCACCTACCGCTAACTACCAAAATTCATCTTTTAGGCTCTTCTTGTCCGACACAATAAAGAAGCAAGAAGGAGAATCCACGATTGAAAAAAAATACATGGTTTCATGCTTGAAAAAAAAATAGATTTTGTTTAAACGAACAATTGCGTTATTCACACTCCTATATCGAGATAGACAGTAAAAGTTTACCTACCTTGCGTGTCAAAAGTTTGATCCACGGTCATAGTTTTCCGACCTAAGTCAGTCCGCTTGAGACCATTGCCATGAAAACACACGTAACACAGAAACTAAAATGTTTAATTGTGCAGTGCTTTTTTCCAAGAGCTCGTCAATAACACTTCCACATCAGTAAATCTCGCTCGTGAAGTCATCATAGGTCGAAAATTCGACACGTTAGGTTCTCATACAGTTTGAAGCACTCTTTTCGTATATCTCGATATAGGTCTGTGTTTATAACTTCATATCCGGTGTAAGATGGTACGCAAAGCCTACTCCAGGTGCTCACCTAATGAACAAACTAGAAGTGACTCAGAGCTGCGACCGAGGTATGGCAGGAATTTCTTTAATGGAGCAAGTCAGCCTTGAGCCTTTAAGCTGGTAACTTGGGCGCAACAGTATTTGGTAGCTGTGAGTTAAGAAATTTAACTTAACTTTTATTTATTTAATAGATATAAAAACAAATATTATGAGGTTAAAGGTGTAGATTAAAACAGTGAAAAGTGCAGTTGAAATAAAAATATAAATCAACCCTTGACACCTTGAATAAAATAACCAATTTATTTATATTTTTAGGTAAATCACCATCCTAAATACTATTAAAATGTTGTGTTGTCCATGCTATGTTTCTTAAAAATTGAACTGTAGAAAAAAAACAACTTATCTTCAATTTGCTCAGATCGGATAACTTATAATTATGTCTTCCGCAATATTTACCGAAGTTATTAATTTGTTCTACATTTTAGTGACAAGAACTGTGACAAAAACATAATCGAAGCCCGAATGTTTTAATATACGAGAAGACTTTTATAAAAAATTCACGTATGCAAAATTTTGACGTCACTGTCTTTTGTGAAATAGATTCAAAACTGTCACAGTATTTCGCGTATTCGTTTAGTCCAATTACAATCGGATTTTTTTATAGGTACGTTCTCGGTACGAAGTCAAACTAACGAAACATTGGGAACAGTGTCAGATATTACAAAATTTTCAAACAAATCCTGTATCTGTATTCAACGAATGAATGTGTACCATGTGGCTGGGGGATATTCTTGTGCACTATATTAAGAAATAACGCAGATAGCACTTCGTTATAAGATTAAGTACAGATTCGAAAAACTATTAGCTTAACTTAAAGGTAACAACTTTAATGTGGTCATTTTTTATGGGTAGCTATGCAGAGTTCAGTCATATTGTATATGTAGTTAATGTCATTGATCTCTACCAGTCGATTGATAAAAATCGACAAAGAACAGAGCTTTATTGCCGACACAGTAACTCAAACTCAAAACTTACTGGTAGAGAATGCCTCCTGGCATTAGTTCCGCCATTTGCAGTATTTTGTATATTGCAATAAAAATTAAATCTATACTAATAATATTATAAAGCTGAAGAGTTTGTTTGTTTCAACGCGCTAATCACAGGAACTACTGGACCGATTTAGAAAATTCTTAGACCATTAGAAAGCTACATTTCTCCCGAGTGACATAAGCTATATTTTATCCCGATATTCCCACGGCAACGGGCACCACGCGAGTAAAACCGCGAGGATCCGCTAGTAAATAAATAAAACATGTGAATTAAAGAGATACTAAAGAAAAAGATTTCATTCGTATTTAAAATCTGATTATAACATGCTAACAGCACGTTAATGCTCAAAATGCAGAACACTCTTTACACGAAGTGATTCGCATTTTTAAGATGTTTTTTTTCGCCCTATACACGTATCTGGTATACAATCTGTATGGCGAGAATTTTCGTATATTTATTAAATTTTCACAATAAATGAACACGAAATGGAACACGAAAACGCCTTCAATGCAATGGGAGTATTGATTCAACTAATAAGTTTTTTGTTATTTAGAGCCGGTATCAATACCGTCAGGTAAGTTCTGGAAATCTTAATTTAGGCAGATAATTTGACATATTTTTCATCTTGTAACTGTCAAATGTTCCATAAGCTATCCATATCTTATCTGTCGGTTATGAAGCCAGCTATAATGGAAAATATTTTTATTCTGTAAGACATAGGGCTGGTATTTCAATGTCACCTTATCTTATGACTAAAGATAAATTCATCGTTTGAGCTAAGTATCATTATGCATCATGAATTGACATAACCTAATGTAAGTATATTATTTACTGATCCTGAAAAAGTAAATAATAAATACCTAAATGAGAAACTAAAATATAATTTTGTCAGTCAAAATTTTATGACCATAGCAACTAATTCCAGATCGGCACTTAAGTCACTGAATTCCTGCGCTTAGTTTTGCTTAGTTAGGATGGCCTTTATGTGTCAGCTAATTTTATTTTTTTATTGAAATACACTTAAGTCGAACATGTCTTCAATCCTGGATCAATTCAAGATAAGTCGATTTTAAAATACCGGCCCTTAATTTAATTTTAAAATCCAAAACTCATTCTAAAAAGTTTCATTAAAAAAACCTCATTTAAACATGGCATTCAAAAACCCACGGCTTTCTACCGGTGCATCGCTACCACCCGGGGAATCGTTCAGCAAATAACGTAAGCATTTTGCATAATACACGAACGTCAGCATTATAGATCCAGGGACCTAATTAACGTAATTGATCGGATTGCCGCTCGTCGAATCAATCGAAAGATCGCATTGATTCACATTAATTACCGAAGTGAGTGTCACATATCGTCCGTTCATAAAGTGAATGATTATTTTGATGGACCCCATCCGCTTGTGAAAACGCTCGAAATGCTTTCAAGCAAATGCCTAATGAAAGCCGGATTGCAATAATTTATTCCGGCCTATTTAAAATGTGTGTACTTTACTGGTGGATTGGTTGAAGATAATGTATCACCACTGTATTTGATATTGAAACTATAAATGCGTTTTCATTATTTGGATATGCTGTTTGAACTGTTTGTTACCAGTTTGTTCATAATTGTAAATATCAGAGCTCCTAATTAGTGCGATTTGAATACTGTAAATTAGGAATAGAATATCATGATTTGCATTCAAATCAAACTCACGACACATACACAAAGCTGTACTATTACTCGTCCATCATTTCAGAACACCGCCTTAAAAAGTAAAAACAAGAAACCACACAAGATCTAAATCGGATAGTGTATGTAGTAGTACTAATACCTTCCATCTCGAAACACTGCAAACAACAGAGAGGGTTCCGTTTCAAAACATACAACTTTGACATCTGCCAAACCAAAACAAACACAATCCAACGGAAGGCGGTGGCACACACCCGACTTAAATCAAATAACTGTATTGCTTTTAGCTTTGTAAACCTTCAAGTGCAATAGCGTCAGCGGCGGATGTTCGCCCGTCCCAGGCTGTAGTCTATGATATTGCCCCCGCCCTTTACATGTTCGCGGGGATGAAGACGGCACGCGAGCGGCGCGCGGCGTGACACGCTCTCCGAGATATCACGGCCGTGACGAGCCACCTAACTGCTCCAGTTTATCCCTTTAATTGCCTTTTTTTCTGGAGACTGGCTTTAAGCGAGCCCGCCATATCTCCTCACGTCGCAATTACGGAGACGTCTTATGATAAATCTTCCGTAATTTGCATGAGATAGCATACGCTCTCAACTTTCACGCGAAGCTCCTACTCTTGTCGTTTATTACGTTAAGTAACGTTTCTGAGACTGAGAATGAGCTATTTAACTGCTAACTAGATACCGTTAACTATCGGGATGCGGAGAATCTTTAATGGGTGTTGCCGGTTCTGTTTTGGGGCTTGCAAAATAACAATTTTAAGTCGGATGGCCGTTCAAACAATTTCTCCGTGCGGAAATAAGACGGTAAGAGGCAAACAAAACAGACGGCACAATCTCCGTGTTGCAACGTGGCGAATCGGCCGACACCCCAAGGCTGCTCCGCCAATCTCGACATTTTTTCCTAGCTGCCTGTGCTCGGCGCGCGGCAGAAATTGCGCCGTCAGCACACTGCCCTGCGGAGTGCGGACTGCGACGCCGGCTATTTGTCGAACGATGCGCCAAAACATCGCATCGCAATCGCACGGAAAAATTATTCCCCGCTAGATTGCTACTCTGAAGGCGCATTTACTTTTGCACGTTGAGTTTCATATTTTACCTTAGGAGTATGAGCTAGTGAAGATTGTATTATCTTGTTGGCAAGCTTTTCAATGCAGTTTCTCATTTCATTTCAATGCGAACAAGTGAAACGAGTATTTTTAACGAGTTTGGTGGAAATAAGCCTAATTGGAAAGAATGGAACATCAAAGCGAGTTGCGAGTTCCTATCATTCAGTCTTAGTACTGTGAAGTAAAGCAAAGAGGTTTTTTTTTACTTTGGAATGTAGTTGCTGGTTCTCCTTACTTTAAGATCGAACTACTAGTATTGAATATTTTTTATGTTCTGTTAGTGTTTTCTTACTGTGTGTAATTACTTATTTTGTCCGTTCTATTATAATAAATTTTGCCCACGAATGATGAAAATCAGCCGGCCTTTTTTATGTGATAAAGGTAAATATACTAGAATAATTCGACGTGTCCTCATAGGTCTCTGTAGCATAATTGATTAGTGCATTGGGCCGGATTCTCAAGTAGGTATGCGGGTTCGAATCCCGTGAGACGATTGGTTTTTTCTAGTATATTTTCTTGTCTGAAATCACATAAAATAGCATTGTAAAATACAAAATTAAAAAGTTAGAACAATACATTATATGACAATAATGTTTTTTTAAAAAAAAAGGTTAAATATTACATTTTACTTTTCGAAGGCACGGTGGCATTTTGCTACTTTCCTAGAACCTAATGAGGAGATTATTTAATAATATATTGTTAATATTATAAAAAAAATCAGTATTATTATTTAAGACATTGTATAAATAATAGTATTTCAATGGTATTTGTTAATAAAATCTCAAAAAAAAAACAGCTTAAACTTATAAAATAATAGTGATGAATAGATGCATTTATCTCAGAATGGTACGGTTTAGAAATGTGCTGTCTGAATAATAATGTTCGTACATATCATACTCTATCGATTGAACAAGGTTTGAATGGTGTGCAGGGATTTTCGAAAAGATTCCTACCCTCCATATATGGCATTGTCCTATATTGTTTCAATTTAATTAAATAACAATAATACGAAAACAATTAACTTACATGTGAAATGTAACATCATCTTTTTGTAAGCTTGATGTTTTAGACCTTTTTTTACAGCAAAAAACTGAGTTATTTGTCATTTTCAGGCATTGGCATACGTCAACCTTCACCTACGCGACTGAACTCGGTTTGCAAAGAAATCCGAACGAAACTTGTTTTTATAAGCCGGTATGCCCAAGCGAACCCACCCCTTTGACAGAGGGGAATGCTTCGTATGGCTACTCCTTCCGGTGCGGAAGCCGCGTTGCTCTATGTTTGGTGGTTATGATGCGAATCGTCACAAAACCTCCACCAAAAACAAACTTATTGTAGTACTAAATAGCATGGTAAGATTGAAACAATACTGCGCTAATAGATGGCGGTAGGCCCATGTACTTCCATCAAGTAGTGCATCGCGCAGGTTAAAGGACATGAAAACACTTGCGTTTTGTATTTATTTCTATTTAGAATGTTTTAATACATGCATACATACAAAAGCTTGTATAGACACTCTAGTGTGCAGTAAGTTAGGTTCTAGAAAATGTTCGGTAATACCTAAATTTCACAAAATCACTAGAGTTGTCTAATAAATATAGTTGTATTTTAGCAATAAATATCTAAAATATTCCATGATATTATTTTTCACATAAATGCTTTAACACAAACATCTTTAACTAACTATTTTACTTTTCTTCTTTAAAATGTATATCCCGATATTGCAGGTACTTAGAAAGAACTGAATTTAATTTAATATGGCATGCAGTCCGGGAAGCAAGGCAGTATTTTAGCGTGACGCAAGATATTTTCCAAGAAGTTGTGGTCGATAAACTTATTACCTGTAAAAATGATAGGTGGCGAGAACGGGCTCCACCAATGACATGTCATTAGGACCTAAGGCTTTGCACACATTACGAGACTCTGGGATGAAAGAGTATCGAACGACTTTTCATTAACATCGAGTTGAATGAATGTCGTAGATCGAGTATGTCATTATAGTATAAATTTTTTATATGAATAACGGGGAGGCTCTTAGCCTAGCATCATACCTGATATTAAGTATTGATAAGACTGAAGATGGAAGCGAGCCTCTCCCGGAATCCACAACTACTGAGGAACTAGCTATCTTATCTTTAACTGCCGGAACACAACAATGCTGTAAACATTATTAATATGGCGTCAGACTTAGATAAGATGGCGGTAGCTAGCCAGGCAGACTTACAACAAGTCCTACCACCAACAAACTAAACCAGACTTTTTGAATGTGAACAAAATGATAAAGCTGATTGATTACCGATTACACTTCGTGTTTTATCACGATAAGATATGTTGAGAAAATGGTTGAGAAAAGTGCTATAATGTTGTGTTTTAGTTTGTTTTCATTATCGTCATCTTGTCATTATCCTAATTTTATTTAATCTCATTGTAAACTGCTTAAATATAATCAACTACAATCAAATACAATCATCATTTATGTTACGAAATGAGTTTAACATACGACAATTACTGTAGCAAAATGTCAGTATAATATTGAGATGACGATGTTTGAGAAAACTCGAGAAGCTGACAATTGGCTTGAATGTTCATTTGAGCGATATTTCACAGCGCCTAGCTTATTACGTGCAGGGCCTTATTCCTTGGGAAATTACATGTGACAAGCAACAATTTTAATACATTACGTAAATACTAATTATAGCACTTGTAATTAAATCTCTTGCAAGGAACTAATACTTATAACTACAGTTTGTTTTACATCTATTTATCTAGTAACTATTAGATCTATAAAATATACAACATAAGTATTAAAATATTTTAAGTGAGAATGTTAGGCAGATTTTATAATTAATTTGAATTTATTTTAAACGCGTTGATTGCCTAATTATCGGCAAACAAAAGTTTTTTATCATGTTTGCTTTGCCGTTCCATAAATTAACCTTTGTTCACTAAATTTCCCCATTTAGAGTGTGATATAACAACAATTCATACATCCGTTTTGATTGGCCGTGTCCTCTTTTAATGAAAATGCTATATTACTTCCCTGGAGGTATGTCCCCGGGCTATATTTCATTGTAAAACGAGTGCCAATATTAGGGTGCGAGCGGTCTCCCGTACTAGCGTCTCAACTCATCGTATTTGATGACACTCTATTAAGTTAGGTCCACGATGTAACCCACTTTCTGTAATATTTCCTTGTGCGTCTACGTTGATATCATAAATGGGACCAGGGATTTTTACTGCCAAAACTGGAATAACCGATTCGCATAAAAATTACTTAAGTTTTAGCTAGATGTTTATCGTTTATACGTGTTATTAAGTTTGATTTAGTTTTAAACTAACGCTGTCACTTTCATTCCCTAATAGAAAAACCTTGTCTCAAATACCCTTTGAATGCAAAAAGCCTCATTGAAATCGGTTTAGTAGTTTTTGATCTGTTTTCTGATTGCTGCAGCGCCCCCTGGTAGTCTACCACCATGAAACATGTCTAAGAACCTGCTCTAAAATGACACCTTCCGAATGCAAGAAACCGCATCAAAATCGGCCTGTAAGTTTCCGGGAAAAATGGTAACAGACATACATACAAACAACCTCTAACCCAAAACGCATATACCATTCGTTTCATTCCGTCTGTCGTGGGTAAAAACCGACCGTATCAGTTTTAAGCCAGGTCTAACTTTAGACCACACTTTGTACAGTCGGGTAACTCCCCGGTTGACCAGTAGACTTTTTTTAGAGAAATAGAAAACGTCTATATTACTATGTATGTAATAATAGAACATTAACAGGTCGTCGTCGTCGTCTCAGCCATTTAACACCCACTGCTGGGTATAGGCCTCCCTCAAAAGGGGGGATTTGCCATAATCGCCACGCTTGGTAGGCGTGTTGGCGATCGCAGTAACGCCAAGGTTGTCGGATTGTAGGAGACGCTGCTGAATCATGCCCATCTCCTGAAGGCTGAATCCCTCAGTCGCCTTTTACGACACCCACGGGATGAGAGGAGGTAGTGCTATTCTAAGCCGACACTACACACCATTAACAGGTATTTCATTTAAATAATACATTATTTCTTTCACCTTAGTACTTGCCGAGAAACTCTACTGGTCAACTGGGAAGTTCCCCGATTGTACTAACACCATGAAAGCTTTATAACTCCTGAGGTAGTTTTTTGAATGGCATCATGACATCCCTTTATATGTTTTTAATGATAAAAAAGATGCATCTATAGCAATTCAAAACTGCTTGGAATTAAGAGGTAATAATAGGCAGTAGTGTTTATCCTCTCAGGTCCTGACTTATGAGACACAATAAATAATCTACTGTTCTCTGGACACCGGCGTCCTGCTAGCAAATGACGAATTAAAGCGAACATATCCAGAAAGCACAGATTCTTTCACATTTTTCCCCATCAACGTACCAGCAAAAAGGAGATTAAACTAGCATTGTCCTGCATTTTGTGGCGTCACTGCTGACCAATTTAAGTATTAATAAAATGACAAAATGTGACCCAAGCGAGGGCCATCATCTATCACAACCACCCGTCAAATGGTCAAGCGATTAAAAAAACTGTGCCCATCCGATGTTACACTGCCCCCAAAATAGGGAGAGTATTTTGGGGCCACCGAAACCCGTAAATGTTCTAGACAAGGGTTAGATTAAATATTAAAATGGCGGTTAGGAATTTCAGGTTGAAAAGTGACCGTGGGCATAACGTACCTCATTCCTGGACGTTTCGAAATACGTTTAACGTTGTTAGGCTAAAAATAAAGAGCTGTAATTTTTTTTATTAATTGTGTAATTAAAGAGTGAAGCCGTGGCCTCAGTCTAATTGGTAGCACTTCAATATTTATGTACGGTAATCATGGAATCGTATGGAGTTTTTTTTTAGAATACAAGGTCTTATTAATTTAAAAACAGTCTCACGTTAAAATTTATTACGTCTGTTAGACGGTACCTCGGTGTAAGTGCTCGGTTGAATTGGTTTAAACGAAAGTTATACTACAGTTCAAATCTACTCTAAATGAAAGAAATAAAAAAATGTTACGTTTCATCTATTTATATATCATCATCACCCTGACAAATTCCTAGTCATTATTTTATAAATACTAATATTGCTCCTAAGAAACAAACGCTGGCGTAAGTTTTCAGTCTTCGAGCATTTTTTATTTTCCAATTAGGTGCAGAGGACGTCACTTGCAAACATCATACCTCCGCGTATCACTTCAGACGATATGCGAAAAAATGTGCAGGCAATTTTGAACTTTAGCGATTACTTACCACAGAAAGGCAAAAGTCACAAAATGTTTTCGTTTAAACATTTAAAATAGCGTAATCGTCTAATAAATACGCTCCTTTTTATGGCAGGCATATTTAAGTTTCCAGTGCAGTATTACACGTACACCCACCGAATTTTTCATATTTAAGTGGGCGCAGCCAGTTATTTTCTAAAAGCGATGATTTAGTGATTTTTTGAAGGAGGTGATTGTTACTATAATCAATGCATTTTTGTATGAAAGTTACTGATTTGAAGCACAGTATCCTATTGAAGTGCATGTAGGACGTAGAGTTTCAATTTTAATCGTCGTCTCAGCCACATGACACCCACTGCTGGGTATAGGCCTCCCCCAAGGATCTCCACAACGATCGGTCCTGCGCAGTCCGCATCCAGCGGCTTCCCGCGACCTTCACCAGATCGTCGGTCCACCTTGTCGGGGGCCTACCCACGGAGCGTCGTCCTGTGCGCGGTCGCCTTTCCAGAACCTTTCCGCCCCAACGGCCATCGGTTCTTCTCGCTATGTGTCCCGCCGAGCCTTTCGAGCGATGTCAGTTACTTTAGTTCTCCTACGAATCTCCTCATTTCTGATTCGATCACGTAGAAACGCCGAGCATAGCCCTCTCCATTGCACGCTGGGTTACCTTGAGTTTTCTTATCAGACCCATAGTTAGCGACCACGTTTCACTACCCTAAGTCATCACTGGCAACACACACTAGTCATAGACTGTCGTCTTGAGACACTGCGGTAAGTATTTTAATCATATTTTTGGAAATATAAGTAAAAATTTACATGATATTTTTCAAAAATACGCGTCAGAGTAACGTTTCAACTTAGCAGAAACAGATATTTTGCTAAAAAGTTATTTAAATAACCTTGTTTTGTGATTTATCATAGACGACCTCCGTGGTAGAGTGGTACGTACACCGGTTTCAAGGTGTCGCCTACTCTGAGGTCCCGGGTTCGAATCCCGGTAGGGGCAAATGTTTGTATGATGAATACGACGTCATGGACGTTTATATGTATTTCTACACATAAATACCTATATGTATAATTATATGTATTTATATCCGTTACCCTAGTATTCCATAACACAAGCCTTACAGTACTTATTTTGGGGCTAGGTTAATTGGTGTGAGGGTAAGACCGCCTCTGTGGTCTGGGGTAGATATTGTATTCGGTTTGGCTGGTGGTAGGACTTGTTGTAAGTCCGCCTGGCTAGCTACCACCATCCTATCTAAATCTGACGCTATAACAACAATGTTTTCAGCATTGTTGTGTTCCGGCAGTTACGAGGGCTGATTGATAAGTATCCGAAACGACGAACTTAAAAAAAATGCGCAAAAAAAAGATATTACATTATATTCTGGCATCTTTTCGAAAATAAAACGCCAAATTTGAAGTTGATCGAACTTATGGAATTTGTATGACAGGACCTTGAACTTTCTATGTCGTGAATTTTCTTAACAATGGAAAGAACGCGCCTCTCCACTCGTCTATGGTTGCAGTCGCCAAACTCCTGAATGAATTGTGGTTCGAATTACTGCATCCACCCTAATCCCCAGATCGCCCAATGCGACTTCCACTTATTTCCAAACTTGAAGAAAGGGTAAGGTGGCCAGAGATTTTCAACAAATGATGAAGTCATTGTTGCCGTAGATGAGTATGTTGAGGGGTTGGAGAAAATATTTTATTAAACTGGTGTAACGGCATTGGAGAAGTGCTGGACTAAATGCATTGAGGTAGAAAGATACTAGGTTGAGAAATAAATTTATTTAAAATGGTTTATTAAAGATTTTCTTTGTTGTTTCGAAAACTTATCAATCAGCCCTCGTAAAGACTAGATAGCCAGTTCCTCAGTAATTGAGGATTCTGGGAGAGGCTCGCTTCCATCCTCAGCCTTATCAATACTTAACATCAGGTATGATGAAGGCTAAGAGTTTCCCCGTCGCTCATAAAAAGAAAAAATATTTATATAGTGAACGAGTTTAATAGTATGTTGGTTCGAAACGGCTACTGTTGTCCCTGATAGCATCGATAAAATGAAACATCGCACAACTGAATTATCTACAAATCGTGTTCGGTATAATAAAAATCGAATCATCAAATTTTGCAGGCAAGTAGAGAAAATTTTAATTTTCTAACTTTTCGCTTTATCTGCGAGCGCCATGCTCCTGAAATGAAAGATGAAGGAAAGGGAAAAAATAAAACTTAATTTTTATGATTTGTTTTTTTCGAAAATCCAATTAAACTCACAATTACCAAATGCGGCCGAATCCTGATATATCGGGACAATCATAGCAATGGCGAAGCAAAGCGACACGGCCGTACTCTTGAAAAGTGCCTCGCGCACTGATTTGCATGAATTCGGAAGCCGTTTTTGTTTTGATGATTTTACTGTTTTTTATAATTGACATCAACAGCATCTGATAATGGGATCTAGGAGAAATCAAGGGAACTCTTCAAATATTATAGGCATATTGGTGTTTTCTTTAGTAACTCGTGCATTTGATTCCGAAAATCACCATTTGGCGAAGGGGAACAGATGATGAAGACCACACATCACACATGATCATCGGAACTACTAAATAAATATTCATCAACTTTATTTGTGTCCTACTTTAGCATACGCATTTACTGGAACTTTAGTCTCGCGTAATCAATTTTTAACATGGAATAAACAATCTGCAAATATGGTATTGGCAGTGCCATGACACTCCCCTATAAGTGTGAGTTCGTGCGCCACCAGCGCCGATGGCTTCAGGTGGCGAGTAGCCGAACCATGTAGACGCTAGGGTTGATACCGAAATAAAATTTAGACTTGCGCGAAAGACATGTTGTAAGTTAGTTATTAAATATAGGTTTGTTTCTTAATATTCAATTATTATAATAATAATATATTTAATCAAAAAGACTTTGTAATTATTAAGCTTTTGAAATTTTTTAACTAACAAGAAGAGCGGGCTCAAGAAAACTTGCCAGCTGCCAGAAGTAACGACACTTACAATTTGACTATAACTAAGGGGTTATTTATTAAGAAAGTGCAGACAAATGGGGTCGCGAAAATAATTGATTCTTTTAATAGGTATGATGCAACAAGAAGCTTTTAATCTTTGTTTACATATATTATTTTAAAAAGAATATAATAACAAATGGGCTTTTTGATGGGGCTGATAATACCGCCAAATAAACTTCGTGGAAGCACTTGAAAAAATACATAGGTACAATAAATATTATTTTCATAAGAAATTATAATTGCCTACTAAACTAACATATTATAAGGATTTTTCGTTTTCTTTTTGTAAGTAATTATTATTATTATCTTTCACTAAACAAAAAATCCTTGCTGCGTGTGGTGAGTTGACACAGCCCTGTCAGATAAAGTAACAAGATATTGGCTCCACGCCCCACCACCCGCGCTCGTCCCCCGCACACGCACACATTACAGCTACGGGCGATTATACGAGCACACATGCTCAACTGTCTCTTCTTTGTGCGTAAGTGTATATATTCTTTGGTAGGTATTGGTTTATTGGATTGGATAAGCTGTTGGAAGTATTATAAAACAGTTCAGCATTGAAAAGATTCTCTCAATTAAGCTATGAAAGCCAAACATTTTGAATCAAAGGGTTTAATTTGTTTATACAAACCTTTGATATTATTATGACAAAATTATTATGGTTTCTCTAAACTTCTTCCGCTTTTATGCCAGAAACTGTTTTTTTTTTCGTGATAAAATAAACTAGTGGCTGTGCGTTATTTTACCCGCGTGGGTACCCTTTTCCGCGCGAATATCGTTTTTTTTTTTATGACCTACGGGAAGACTTAGAATTCACAATACCTGATGTTATGTATTGATAAGGCTAAAGATTCTCTCTCGATCCATCTCCCGGAATCTTCAATCACTGAGGAACTGGCTATCGTACCTCAATACTGAAAACATTGTTATTATGGCGTCAGACTTAGATAAGAAGGTGGTAGCTAGCTAGGCGGACTTACAACAAGTCCTACCACCAACCAAAATGAATACAATATGTACCCCGCTGAGAATCGAATCCGGGACCTTTGGATCTAATACCGGTGGTCGTTACCACTAGACCACAGAGGTGGTTAAAATTGTTATATTCCAGGCTATAATCTATAGCTGTGGCATATAACTTCATGTAATCGTAAAATATAAAAAAAAATATTTATGAGTTTTCCCCGTTTTATAATTCATTGTCACAACAAAAGTATCGAGACATCCAAGTGGCATAACAATCGGTGTTAAAATAAAACAAGCTAAGTGCGTACTAAATCTGTAACGCTTGACTGAAACCTACCCTATCACGTTGTAATAAGTTACGAAGTCGCAAAGCTAAACTCCACATTGTCGTGGTTCCATGATAAGAGCAACTAATGATTGATTCGCTCGCACGTCTCAAATGACAGGGTGAGCCTGTTGACTTCTGAATTATTAATAATAGTAATATTATTAATTAATATTACTATTATTTAGGCGACGTGATTGCCATGTTGTGTTAATGACAAGTAAAACTTTGTAATTACGCGGTTCGGATTAAGTCGTTTCCTTGTTAAAATATTACCTACTGCAGTTTTTTTTGTTGTTTAATTAACGAAGTTGGAGGGGACTAAATTTCATTTTGGTTTGGGAGACAGAGTTGCGGATTTAAATATTTAGTTATTTTTCCTTAAGATTTTGCTTGTTTAAAATGAAAGGCGTAAGAATACTCATAGACTGTGTCCGTAAGGCGTCCCCTAGTAAATAATTGATCCATCATTGTTTATTTTATTTTGTGATATTATACGGATCGTGTAGTCTTGACGACTGTCAGTATTTATTGTGGATTTCTATTCGGTATTGGCATATTGTGATAAAAACTGACGGGTCTATATTATATTAAAGTAATACACCTAATTCAAATTGGAAAAACGTTATAACGCATTATTTTTAAATGGCGAAACATTATTCTGCATAACTAAATGCGCATAACGCCTAAATTGTTATAATCATTATTTACTTCGGATAAATGTAATAAGCATAACGAACGTTACTTTGCGCAAGTGTTTATAAGGCAAAATAATAACAAGTACTTCTGTACTTTGAAATAAAAGCAATCACGAATTTAAGTAACACTTTTTCTTACTTCTATAAACAGTGCGCGCAAAAACTTAAATTATACATATACTTTTTCTTACCTATCACGTTTCCTACAGGAATAAGACAAACTAGGCGTTTTAATTTTAGACATTCAAATCTCAGTGAGAAATTAATTAGGATGTGAAAATATCAATTATCGGACTGGAACAACAATTACCTAACATCGAAGGCTAAGGTGGAAGCTTCGCTTTTTTATTTTATATGTGTTATCTTTTTTTTATTATTTTCAATGTTATGCCTAGTTATGTTATGCCAAATCTGATATACGAATTCATATTCTGACAATTAATGTTAGGCGTATTAAAGGGCACCCAATAGTCACAATAGCTTTGGTTGCCGCATTCATTTCACGTTTTTGAAAATCTTTGCAATACTGACGTGATAAATAAAAATGGGTAAAGCTTTTTTGTTCACTCCGAGAATGAAATGAAATTTATCAATATTTATCATAATTATGTTTCACAGTATTTACTGAGCGTCCAGGGGTCGTCTAAGACATATCGACATTTAAGCAGTAGTTTTAACAATAGACATGGCTGCCTTGGTCAGGATTTCATGGCTAACTAGTGCGCGGGATCCCATACACCGTCATTGTTTGACTGGCTGCTGCAGCCAGGCTGCCTAGTGCGCTATAGGTCAAGTATTAAAATGCAGTACAGTAATCTTGTAATGCGAGAAATGTTGTAATGTATGATAGACAAGTCTTTCTTTGCCAGTTGATAATTGTTTACAATAGGTAACCATAAAATGTAATATTATAATTAGCATTTTATTTTTGTGATGGAAATTGACCTCACTAATATGTTAAAAGGTCACTTTTCAATATGACGACTTTGTGAAATAAAACAGGGAGAAAAAAACAGCCCTTGACGAGTTTCTCGCCGGTTCTTCTCGTTACAAGGTCTCCCGCCGTACGGTTTGTGAACCGATGGCGTAGCTTTTTTGACGTTCATAAGTTCTTTTAACAGCCTAGACTGAATAAATGATATTGAATTTGAATTTGAATGTTGCAATCACCCACCACACTATACAAGCATAATGATAAATTCTCTATTATTTAAAACAATATTGGTCACCAATAACATAACCGACCGAAGAAAACATATTTATTATTATTATTAGATAGGTAAAGCGCTTGAACGCTATCTTGCCTGATGGAAAGCGAATATGCGATCTAGTATGTAACGCGCTTGCCTAGAAGATACCTATTCACTAGTGACTTGAAAACCCCCAAATTGTAACTGTCAGGAAACACAGACTCAGGCAAGGAGTTCCACTCTTTGGCAGTGCGGATGATAAATGTCGAGTCAAAAACGCTTAGTATGACTCTTGGGTATAAATTGGTCTGGATTAGTATACCTACCAATCGTGCTAAGCAATGTTAACACATTTCTATACCACACTCTATTTAACTTTTCTTCCCGTACCATATTGAGTACCTACTTCTAAATAAAGTCAAATAGAAAGAGAACAGTCTTTGACCAATGTTATGATACGTGAGGGTGTAATTTTCTATAGCGAAGCGATTTTCTTCAATTCCGATTTTCTTTGAATCAAGTATTAACGTTTTAGATGCAAATTCGAACCGTTTGCGCTTTCAACCACAACTTTTGTTTGAACAGCACGACTACTTAATCTCAGCTACTACTCTGGTAGGTAATAATTTAGAATCTTTGGATTTACGGCCTCATGGTGCATGGTTCCGTACTTTTCCAAGGGCCTGAGTTTCGAATTAACTTTTCCAATATTTTTTTAAACCATAAATGAATAGGATTTTAATGTATCAAACTATTCACGCAGATAATTTGGAAATACAAAAAAAAAACTACATATTTTATTTCCATTTTCATGATTGAGTCCGAAATGTAAGAAAGCATTGAAATGAAAAGAAAAACGTGAATTGTTCGGCTGCTTCTGAAGGCAAAATGTTTTGAGTATTTCAGGTGAGAACAAGATTAGAGTAACTTGGTACAATGTTCCACTATTATTTCTACTAGCAAAGTAATCTGAAGCAATTTTTTTAGACGGGTGCAATTAAAATTGTGCAGCGCTGTAAAACTCGGAAGTTCCAATTTCCAGTAATGTAAAGGCTAACATTATCGCAAATTGAAAAGTTGAAAACATATTTCGATGAATAAATCGGAACATAAGTAGATATGAAAAATGGAACTTGGTGAAATGCCAAATTCATAAATATCAGCTAATTTTTTTGAGCATCTCTTTTTCATGTGTCCGAAAAAAGTTATCGGATGTGTTTTTTCGGAAATGCATCTGATTCATAAATGTCCTAGTTTTGTACAATCATATTTCTGCGTATAGTTAGTTAGTATTTTAAAGTTAACCTTGGTATTTTGTATTCATAAGCGCATCTTAAGTTTCTTCGCGCACTCATCATTTAAATAATATATCGTATTCATCTTAGCTGTAACTGTAGTCTCACAGACAGATAAATAAGTTTAAGACATTAAAACTAAGTTATTTCAATTAAATAGATATTACTGTAGGCAGAATAGTATCGAGGATGTATCGAGCATGTAGGTAATGTAAAAAAATCTGTAGGAAAAAGCTCAATATGTCATACATGTTTTCCTTTACTAACTTGAAAGTTTTTGGTGCTAGGCCTACAGTTTATGTTCTTTTCCATGGAGTTTTAAGCTTCAATGAAAATTCTTCAAAATTGGTTCAGTTGTTAAAGTGCGTAGATAACAGATAGATAGCAAGCATAATGTATAATGTTGTACTGTATACGAATAATTTGCATGCCATAACCTTGACAAAACATGTGTGTCCTCAAAAAATGTAACACCTTTTTATACCATGTTTTGGGCAAATAAATGACTTATGATTATGATTTATAATATAGCTTTCGCGTTTAAAATGGATACAATAAATTTTGTTATACATATATCAGATACTGATATATCATCGGATGACTTACTACCGCTGGAGGTCATAACTACCGCGAGGCAGCGCATAAGTTTAGCGACCACAGAGCTGCAACCGAACCCACGAATGATATAACATTCGTAGCTTGGTCTATGCAACCTTCCTTTCATGCTTTCATACCATTTGCATTTTATTTAGTGTTCTCTTTGAAGATATTCGAATTAAGCAATGCGTTGAAAAGTATCTTCTTGAAATGAAGACTTTATGTTTGTATGAGTAGTGATGGATTTATTCACTAATAAATGCTTGAGAAAAAAAATAAGGCAGCGAACTTTTTGAGCATTTTCTTTTCCTTTGCGATTGCTGTAATTTTTTAGATTATCTGTGGTCTCAAATAAGCGGACCCCTACACTACTCTAAATTAAAATAACTACCTACCTATAAAATTCTGAAATAATAATAAATAAAAAGCACAACTTTTTTTAAAGTAGTTTCTTAGTAGTTTCCAGTAGTTTCCTTCCAATTAAGTACCTAATCAATTTAAAGTGTTACGTGATCGCATTCAAGTTGATTTTTCAACAAAATTGGCGCCACAGACAAATCCTAATTTTCATTACAACCACCCCAAATAGTTATAAGGAACTTTGTTATTTGGCTGTCAGTCAGGTTTTAAAAGCCCAACAACAAAGTTAAAACGAAGTAATTAAAAAAGAAAACACAAAATACTTAGAAAGTCGGAAGCTCCGTTCTCTTCACTTAAATTACTTGCGATTACACCGACAAAACGTTTAATGAAACACGTTGAATCGCGCCAAGAGCCATACCCGAAGCACAAAACAGATAGGTACAGAAGTCAAACATAATGCATGTACTTCACTTTTCAAACCTACGCTCAGCGGTCGCGCTAGGGTTGTCAACTTTGGCTTATGCACAAAAAACTATCGTCGTAGTAGCAGTCGTATCTAGTTGTTTGAGTTATTGTTGAAAATGAAACCGGAAGAAATATAAACCAATATATCTAAAATATATTAATTTTAATGTCAAATGTGCCTTCTTACCTCTCTAAAACAACTGGTAGCTTATAAAACGACAATTCACCATTCAATGTTGAATTTAAACAGCCATCCATTGAATAGTTTTTTTTTCTTCCACTTTGCACAGATAAATTCACAGACGCGGGCCCCAAAGGCACTGGCGCTCGCACTGTATCCAACCCTTCCGAGATATGGAGTCCGTGAGCGTTGTCTATGTGTGCGTTACTCGATCGCACTTTGTATGTAGATTGACTTCTGTACCTATCTGTTTTGAGCCCGAAGCGCGGATGCCACGCCACCGTTCACCACGCCATCGCCACTCTCCAGCCCCCGCCACAGTTTGGCAACTTCGCCACTTACCCGGTAGGTCGTAGTTTTTCCTCAAATATCCTTAACCTTAAGGAGAGTTGGAACTACTTCCACAAAGTCCATTAAAGAGTATAAACTCACGCCGCGTGATTACAAATGCCAACGTTTGGGCCGCCGTTTCGGCAACTGTTAGAGGTTTTTAATTGATACTGTGACAAGTCGTCTTTTTAGTTGGTTTTTACTATACTTTATAATGTATTAGTTATACTGAAGAATCAACGATATAATATGATATTGTGTAATGGATTTTGAGTGATTTTGAGGTAACTTTTTAAACATAGAATTATTTTTGCGTTAAGTTTAAAACGTTTTATGTTTCTTAAACGGAAACCGTGCCAATTAGCTTATTTTTTCAGAGATGATGTCTTATTTGGTGTTGCACTAATACAATAAGTTATGATATGCAACGAGTGATTGTTATACTACATTTCAATATCATATTAGGTTTCATAGGAAAAGTATGACAAAATTCTATTTTTCTCCCACTTTTATACATCAAAATGAATCATGTATCATTGAAAATTAAATAACTGTCAACAAAGATTCTACCAGAAATTTCTAAAGATGTTTCTTCCAAGAAACTTCGTTAAGAGTATCTAGATTAATTTTTCAAGAGTAGAAATTGTATATTTCTCCTTTTTTTTACTGAACAACAGACGACACAGTGACCGTCCTCAGCGAGTCTGTGGCGCGGAATGTTTTAATGAGTAATGTGATTACTGGTACAAAATATATCTTCGAAACTAGTAAAAAAAAACGACCAAGTGTGCATCGGCCACGTGCAGTATAAAGTTCCGTAACCAAAAATAGCAGTATCATTTTTGTCTGCAAAAATATTTTTGTTTTTCATAGTGTTCGACAATGTTATCTGAGCGGTTTTGGAAAATGTGCTTCAACTGCTTACCTGCTACCAATATGTCGTTCAAACCAATTTTCGTTAAATGTGTTTATAAAGATCTACAGCATTATTTTTTTTTATTCTCTTCAAAGTTAGGGGGGACGAGACACATTTTACCACTTTAGAAGTGTACATCTTTCAAACGGTTGTTTGTTTGAGTAAAAATACTTTTAGGAATCTCAATGTCATTTTTAAAGACCTATCGATAGACACCCCGTACGTTTAAATTGTGTAATCTTGATATACACTTCAAAAGTGTCTAGGGATCAAGTATTTTTTTTAACTATAAAGAATATTTAATGATTAACTATCCAAAAAAAATAAATTTCATCCTATATAGCGGCGATAAAACGTACTTGATCTCTAGACACTTTTGATGTGTTTAGTTTCGGAATAAAGTGGCTGTGACATACGGACTGACAGACAGGCATGACGAATCTATAAGGGTTCCGTTTTTAGCCATTAGGCTACGGAACCCTAATAAAAGTGCAGGAAAGAGGTTTTGCTGAAAGATTATAAACGTACGCAAAGGAAACGTAGCGTCGACATATGAGTTCCGCCACGACTTTGCGGAAACCACGTCAATTAACTCAGTCCAGATGACATATTTTATATCTAGCCTTTATTCTCACACAAACGCTAGAAAATTTTAAGTATTATTTTTTATTGTCTTTGTCTTCTTTATGGAGTAACAATTAAATTCCGAATCAATGCCAAATTAAATAGATCAACTGCGAGAATACAAAGTTTAGTGACTGTCAATGTCAAACAAAGAAGATGAAAAAAGTTTCCCTTCCAATTCTATTTTCTTTCACGATTCCTCTTTTACTGTCTCTAAAAGTTTTCAAAATAAGAGGTTTTCGCGAGAGTCTCAATTATCGATAAAGACGATATTAAAAATTCGTTTGTTTTGTTCTTAGCTTGCGCCTGGAGAGCGGTGTCCCCTTTTTTCCATTGTTTGCGTAAGAAGGGAAAGCAGAAGCGTCGACAAACGATAATCAGAAATTTGAATTTCGCTTCCGCAAGTACCTACTGACAAAATCATCCGATTTTGTGCGTCGTTTATCATCGCAATTAATTAAACGAACGAAAAACTTATTTTCTTTGTTCTTGAAGAAATTGTTTATGTCACCGAGCAGTTCTTCGGAGTTAATGTAAACTTTGTCTTTTTCGGAATTTCTTTGGGAATTAATTTCAAAGACACCTTTATCTTTCGGTTTGGGGGTGTGGGGGTTTGTTATCGTTGTCGGATCTGTATGGGCTGTCAAAATTTACATACATAGTTGCCGTTTGGTGGTGCTATGATAAAGGAGCATGGTCTAAAATTATTCGTGAGCATTACAGTGTAACATGTACGTGGCAGTGCTCCCTTAATGTATTCATGTAATTCGCATAGCCGGCATCCCCTTTGACCGGCCACGCAACACCGCACTGCCCGTCCGGATAGAGTAATATAACGTGATGTTTTAAAACCATCCATCACATTTAATGTCCATATAAAAGAAGGAGCTAGCGTACTGGTCTCTCTTTGCTAAAATTTCCGGGTCGTGCAAACGAAATAATTAGCTATTTGGAGTGCCAATCACACAACATTTATATTAGCCGAGTATTTTCAGTAGCGTACATAAATCATTTTTAATATGACACTAGCAAATGATACATGTACTTATCAATTAATATGGGTAGTTTTTGTACAAGGAAATGGGAATATGGTAGATATATGTCTTTGAGATAGCCAGTGTAATATCCTCTCGATATGACAATTAATCATATATAATAGTTACTCGATGGGAGGTTCCCAGATGTACCCTACCATTGATCAGGGTTTTTATGTTACACTAGTTTTCGCTCGCTACTTTGTCGTAGGTAGGACGTAGGACATGACTTCCCGTGGGAATTGAGTTGGTTGTTTTTAACAACTTAATAGACATACAGATGTCGGAAACATTCATTTTTATGAGAAAATATTAAAAAAAAAATTAGATATAGAACTAGTTTCGCGATTTCGCAATTCCTTACAAGAAATTGTTAGTAATGAATTTTGTTCTACCAATGCTTTTGTGGTTAGTAACAAAATAACGGCTATACGTACAGTCATTGCTTTAAATTATTTGCGATATTTTTTACGACTTTCTATAGAAGAATATATTAACAAATTGAGTCAAACGTTGATAAGCACTAGTTTAACGGATATAAGTACCAACTAACATTTTACAAATATTATTTTAGCTTATCCTTGGTGAGGATCGAACCCACTACCGCTGAATCAGTAGGAATGATCAATCATCACCGATCGATCACAGCATTGATCAGGCCCGTTAATAGGTACTTAGCTAATATCTAAAAAATAATAAGAAACAAAACAGAAACTTAAAACATACATTTCCTTTACCAGCACTACCTTACTTCATAACCAATACTCTCTTTTGCAATGGTAATACAATTCTGTTATACACTCTTCATTATTCAACGATTCAAATACAAAAGAGAGTGCTTCCTAACTACTCGTGGCAGGTTAAATAAAACCTCAAGTATCAGCTACTCGCAACTACTCGCAGCTAGTTGCAGCTACTTGAATGCAAAAACGGTATGATGCGGCCGTAGGACTGATGCCAATTTACATTAAACGCGGCTAGCTCTAGTGATAACTTACACATGCCGAGAACATAGTTAAATTGGGAACGGTGCACAATAGAAGTGGAAAAATGCTGAATATAAAGTCCGGCTCGTTTTAACGTCAGTTGTTATTCAGATGGTAGGTTTTACTGTTGTTGGTAATGGAAGTTGGTTTTTATTTACTGTAATATTTATGTGTCCAATATAATAGTTATTATGAAGGGAAGTAATTCACTTTAAACTGAAGTGATATTAAAGTGAAGTAATTGAAGCGCTAATGGCCGCGCTTGACAGTCTGATCGTATTCGATCACGTTCAAAACTCAATGTTAGGCCCGGTCAGGTGTCGGATGGGAGACAGGAAAGTGGCATTATAACTGAGCGCTTCCGTGATTCGGAGGGCACGTTAAACCGTCGGACCCGGCTGTTGTCATTTTATTTCAGTCGTTAAGTCAGAGGCCTTATAGGCGGCTTGATAAACTTTGACACCAGAGGTGGCCACTAATCCTCACTCGATAAGAAGAAGAAGAAGAAGTGAAGTAGTTGGTGTAAAACTCCGGAAACACACTATTAGGAGATTAAGGGCAACTTTCACTAATCTCACTAAACACATTTAGGGCTAAACATATTTAAAATGACATTGACAGTCATTCGTTTGAAGTTAAAAGTGACTGAGCGAAAATATGTTTAGCGCTAAACGTATTTTGTGGCCGTTGGTGAAAGACGCCCTAAAAGGGTGTTGGACTACGTTACTTTTACGTTTACGCTGTCCAATCCCATACATTTTAAGCCGTAAGCGTAATAATAACCGTAAGTGTAACATAGCCCAACCCACAGTGATATATGTGAAGGAAGGAGTGAAGAAGAATTTGTTAATTCTTATTATCTTATTATTCTTATTTTTCTAATTATTCTATTTATTCTATTTATCGGTATACCGATAAATATAGTAGATCAATAAATAAAATCCAATATGATTAAAGAAAACACGCTAAATTAATCAGGAAGTATTATTCGACTTGACACATTCATTACAGATTTTTTGTTTCAATAAATATACTGACGGTATCATGACTACCGCAGCTGAAAGCAATTTCTGGATAAAAGAGTTTCGTATATGACAAATATGCGGTTTCCACTTTTGTCCCGTAATGCAGTTTGCGTTGTTTCTCAGTCACCACAATGAACTAACATTTATGGTGTCATGGTGTGCGTTCTGTATTCACGTTCTGCTTATACGCACACATTTACTGTAAAATGTAGCAACACAATTTCACAGAAAAACATTAAATTGTTAATTTATTTGTGTAACTTAACTTTAGTGCTAATATTAAAAACGCGGCGGTTTGCGGAGATGGAGATAGATGTTTGTTACTCCGTCACAAAACAAAACACGTTATATTTCAAAATCCTGCTTATCAATGTTATTTCTTTTCTTATCATTATTTGTCTTAGCAACTACATCTACTACAAACGAAAAATTCCGTAGCTGCTACGACGTTCACATGTGCTACAATCGTAGAAGTCAATGCTAAGCAATGATAGAACTTTATTCTTTTGTTAAAAAATATTTCTGTTTATAATGTGTTTTATTGTTTGTGACAAAATTAAATCATGAGTTTTATTAAATAGCATTAGGACTGCGCGCGCTATTAAAATTTAAAATAAGTACATTCTTCCAGTTGAATTAGTTTTCGTCTGGTAGAGAATCTGCCCGTTTCAATACGTCAGACACCAACTAAATAATTCTCAGGGAGAAGTCATAATGGAGTGTAGCTGATTGTCCAACTTGCGAGCTTTGTGCGGTGAAACCCCATATTTCGTGGCTGCACACGAAATTATTGTCAACGAATATTTTGTGAGGTTTTTGAAGGGGTTGAAATTGAAACTACTGAGTTGTGGATACTCTGTAACTTGCTGTTGTACCAGTTCATAAAATTGTATGATTAAACATTTATTTCGAATGGGTTATTGAATAATATCGTCGTCTTTTACTCGCTAATCTTACGTCACACTACAAGTGTAATAGATATTAAGACTGTTTATTCCATGTCAAAATTTGAATACGCGAGACCAAATTTCCATTAAAAGCACATGCGTAAACTAAAGTAGAACACGAATAGAGTTGATACTTTTATTATATTTTAACGTTAAAATTTTTACTACGCAATATTTTAATAGACATCCTATGTAAAAGTAACTCTGTCTGTCCGTCTGTCTGTAACCTTTTTTCCACGTCAATTGCTGAACCAAAAATTAATCCAATTATGTGTGGAGATTGAAGATAAATTGTGCTTTTACAAAAATATATAGACTAAAGTAGTTAAATAACCTACAGTATGCATGCTACAACATAGATCAATACAAGCAGAACTAGCAGACAATAAATACACTATTAAAGCAAAAAGAGGCTTCCCCCAAGGGGGGTGTCTGTCTCCACTGCTATGGTGCATTCTAATAGATGAATTAGTAACTAAGATCACTGCTATGAATATATATATCCAAGCGTATTCGGATGATGGTCTCCTACTTGTAAGAGGCAAAGTATTAAGCGTGGTCAGAGACATAATGAAAAGAGGAATAATGACAACCTTGAGATGGTGCAGGGGCAAAGAACTCAACGTGAACCCTTCTAAAACCAAACTGATGCTGTTCACTAACAAAAGAAAGCTTGACAGAATGATCCCAATAAACATTGAGAACGAAGAACTTGAAATAGTAAAAGAGTTCAAATACCTTGGGGTGACCTTAGACAGCGCCCTTAGCTATAGGAAACACATAATAGAAACCAGCAAAAAGGCGATGACAGCCCTCATGCAATGCAGAAGAGCCGTTGGCAGAAACTGGGGCATGAAACCCGAAGTGGTCCAATGGATATACAGGGCAAACATACTACCGAGAATTCTCCACGGAGCCCTAGTATGGTGGCATAAGGCACAATTAGAATACAACAGAAAAGAACTCACAAAGGTAACAGTGGCAATGAGGAAGCTGATAATTTGGCTAGGAGGGGGGCTGATGAACCCTTTATTGGCCCTGAACCAAGACTGCCAATATCACATAGAATCTCTAAGAACATCATTGAGATTAGAATAATCAAAGAAACTAACCAAAGATGGATGAAAAGAAAGCACTGCAGACAGTCAAAGATCTTCATCAAATTAGTTGATAAGAAAAAACTAGAGAGCTGCTGAAACTAAGCAGAAGAAACATAAGGAACATAGTAGGAATACTGACAGGACATTGTCCACTGAATAGGCACCTTTCAATAATCAAAAGGACGGAGGATCCCACCTGTCCACAATGTAATGAAAAGGAAGAAACAAGCTACCACTTCATGGCAGAATGCCCAATGTATGCATCACTGCGCTGGGAGCTCTTTGAAGCGGACAAGCTAGAAGAAGAGGATCTAAAGCAGTTGACGATAAGTGAACTCAACAGGTATTGTAAGCGCACAGGAAGGTTCGAGGGTCCGACGCTGGTGGGGTGAACGATAACCCGCCCCCCCCCTGTTCTTCAGGGGATTTCTTCACCGGGGAATTGGGTAATTTTTTTTTATCCTAATGAAATTATATTGATTAATTTAGTATCAATATGGTTAACTTTGAAAGCTTAGATACCGATTATTTTGTTATTTGTTGGCATTGTAAATGCTATGTTTTATGATAAATTTTAAGAGAAAAATGTTAGAAAAAATCGACTATTTGCACTAAGCTTAAGAATCGCCTAAGGCTATTCTATTTTAAAACATTAATATTACACATAATAACATAACAGTTGCCGTGGTCACGGGTTAAAATTGAAAAGGTGCCGAAACGTCGGGAAATCAAAAAACCTCAAATAAACCGAAAAATTATAGTACCAAATATATATTTCAGGTAAATAATCAGGTAAAATATTCCGCAAAAGTTGTTTTATTTCAATTATGAGTGCGCGAAGAAACTTAAGATGTGCATTAATATTAAGAATAGCATAGGCTTTAGGCACTCGATAGGTATTGGGCACGTAAATTAAAAATAGCCTTAGTGGATTTTAAGAACGTCATATGGTTAGTACAAGGCAATTTTTATTAAGATTAAGAAAGATAAGAAGAACCTTAGGCGATTCTTAAGTTTAATAAAAAAACAACATTTATTAAAGGTTATTAAAATTTAACTTAAAACCTAGACAGTAGTATTACTAGTAGAAACATTTATGGTATGTAGGTAGTTAATAACATTGAAAATTGATGGGGTGGGTAACTTAAAGAGTCCAAAAGTCTGTTTCATGCGGAACGCTCATTTCAAGTATTACGAAAACCAAAAATAAGGAATAAGTAAAACCCCGTAAAATCCATCTTCAAAATAAACTTTTTGGAGTCGATACCAGCCAGGACTTAAAAAACTAAACGTGTAGAAGAGCAATGTAGAATGCACTATCGATGGCTTGGCTGGAAAGGTATTTACACCCCTACAAGTAATGACACAAAATAACATAAAAATTTTAATAATTCCTAAAGTATGCACACTAAAAATATAAATAGGGTACCTAAAAATAAAGGGGACAAAGCACTACAATATACAGTTGAAAATTTTGCAAAAACACATAGAATAAAGCCGCAAATGGTACTGACTCCAAAAAGTATATTTTGAAGACGGTTTTTCGGTACGGGATTTTATTTACTTGCTTTTTTTTGGTTTTAGTTAGATTTTTATTTTTTAAAGTCGTTTTTAAGGCGGTTTGAACTTTTTTAAATGGAGGCTGGCCTTGTCCGTAGTAGGTACTATCGTGAGACGCCATTCTGAAAAAAAATCAAAATGTATGACCGTGACGAAGTCACAAAGCGCCAAACTCCTTTGTATTTTTTATGTTAAATTTTTTGAGTTATAATTATGTGAGGAACATAAATTGCTTAGGGAATATTATTTAAAGTAATCGTACGTAACATATATAAATATTAAAACGGAAGATCTCATCTATTTATCGAGAAATATATACTTAGTCAAATAAGACAAATTTTCGTGATTTTCGAAAGCGTTTTTCGTATGAAATAAAATTATTTTCAAAATTTGGCGTTCTAAATGCACTTATTCACTATATTATAAATCACAACATAAGGTTTTTTAAATAACTTAGAAACAAAATATCTGTTTTTGCCAACTTGAAACGATATTCTGAAGCGTATTTTTAAAAAATGTCATGTAAAGTTTTACATATATTTCCCAAAATGGTGATTAAAACTGCAATTCAACGTCCTACATACACTTTATGATACTGTGCTTCATACAGCTTTCATACAAAAAAAGCATTGATTATAGTAACAATCACCTCCTCTGAAAAATCACTAAATCGTCGATTTTAGAAAATAAGGGGTTGCGCCCTCTTAAGATGGCAGGATAGGAAACTAATCAAATAATGAATACACATAGAATCTTTTTGTTTCTTTTGTCAAAATAAAAATTAAACAACCTTTTTATCAAAACCCTAAAGAAGAAGAAACGATTATTATATAAGGATCATACTTTTATGATCTAAGTTCCCGTTATTTTGCAGGGGATAATACTGTCTTTTTTTTTTTTTTATGAACGTCGGGGAGACTCTTAGCCTTCATCATACCTGATGTTCAGTATTGATAAGGCTGAAGATGGAAGCGAGGCTCTCCCGGAATCCTCAATCGCTGAGGAACTGGCTATCTTATCTCTCTGCCGGAACACAACAATGATGAATACATTGTTGTTATGGCGTCAGACTTAGATAAGATGGTGGTAGCTAGCCAGGCGGACTTCCAACGAGTCCTACCACCAACCAAACCGAATACAATATGTACCCCCGCTGGGAATCGAACCCGGGACCCCTGGGTCTGATACCGGTAGTTGTACCACTAGACCACAGAGGCGGTTAAACTATGTCTTACATATTTAATCTTGTAGTAATAAAAAAAAGAACATTGTAATGCGAAAAATGTTTTATTTCAATGGACAATATAGGAAATGTATTCTGTTAAGTGGCAAACAATGGAGCTGATACATAAACAAAATTGTTTAAACAACGCAGTACACATTAAATTTGTCCACCGATATTTGCTGAAACAGTCATCCGATACAAAGTAACCACTGTCGTGGAATTCACTTAGTAATTTCCTTCGAAATAAAAAGGAATCTCGAAATCAGATACTCGTTTAATGTTCTCTTTTATTAAATAAACTTACAGAATTCGAGAAACGGGAAATTGACTAAATAGGTCGTAATCCAATTCAATCAGGGCAAGATCTAGGATAGGAATGAGCAGGGATCGTAGGCCGCATACTAAATTATTATCCCTCAGTTATTTATGCATCACGACCCGACATCTTACTACGAGTTATGTCTAACCTAAAATAATATTTTGCTTAAATGTTTGAAAATAAACAAGTGGTGTTGGAGCGGCACTTTACAGTCACAATGTGTTGTAAATTGTAACTTCGCAGTGCGCCCGTTTGTGGCAATTTAAATGTTGAAATGAGTTATTAAAAGGGTTTCGGTTCCAATTTATGGGTAACTGTTATGGAGCGCTGGGCTTACCTTGGGGTGTGCTCTTCTAGGAAAGGCCACTTTGGGATCAATCTGAAACAACAAGTTAATTTAATTAATAACACGTTTAATGAAATATAGTTTTACAGTTAGTAGTACAATTCACTATTTGTAGATGATTTAGATGTTTTGATGACGATGATTGGTTTAACAGTTTTGTGGTCTAGGGATTGTGGCGTCAGATTAAAATCTTCAAAGTTCTTCTATCCGTTCTTCCTCTAGTTGTTTTTGTGTCTTCTGCAGGTAATAATTAAAATCCAATTTATTCTTAATTTTTCAATATAATTTATTAGCTTTCCATTTTAGGTGCGATTCAAAATTCAAAAGTCAAATTCGATACAGGCATAAACTTTTTACAAGTGCTACAGCAGCCACTAAAGAGCTAATACATACACTTGAAAATCTAAGGTTTTTGCTTTTTAAAGAAAATCGCTCAGTCGAATCCTGCCCAACTAATCATGGACCGCACGTCCACTATGGAAACGGCCACTATAAATTCGCATCGCCCGGCTGCAACGTCCATTCCTAAACCCAGCCTGCAAAAAAGCATCCGACTGAAAATCCTAGTCGTGGTCCTGTCACTCGATTTCGCCTCCCGTCTTTTTCATGTAACCGAGCACCACTATTTCATACGTGGCACTGTTTAAGCCCTCAGATTTTCTCCCGGCGAGCTAGTCTTTTTGTTCGTATCCCGAGTGACCGCTATAAAACGCAAAATATAAACCTAAAGAAGCTTTGACATTTTAAAGGTACAGCACAACGTTTCATTTCCTCTCGCTGGACGTTTCTCGATTTCTGCATTTAAACCTTCTTTTTTTGTTGCGGCGAAGTGCACCGCTTAAACTCTTTGTTAATGGCCAGTGTCTTGTTGACTCCTGGTTCACGAAACAAAGCCAGTGATCACATTCTTTGGCACAATTCAGAACTGTTCGTGCTTTTATATCAAAGTGGTTTTATTTTATTGGCGGAATAAATAACCTTCATGCTTGAAGTGAATTATTTTGAAGTAAGATGTACAAAAGGTTGAATACCTACACTAGTATGTGTGACTAGTACTTTATCTTTATCTATTTTCTTATCATACGTTTTTGGAAGCATAATAACAAATAGAGATAATAATAGGCTATAATTAATGACATCATGTCATATTAATAAAATTACTGATACAGCGACGTATTATTTATGACTTTTAAATTTCATACGAAAAATGTTAACGCTCATTCTGTTCGTACTTAATTAATTATTGTACGCCTTTGAATGACTCGTAATTTTCCATGGATTTTTTTTCAGGTTTTAAAAAGTTAGTAACGAATTTTCCAAAAGTTCCTTTCATATAAAATACAGCACAATAGATGCGGGAGTAGGCATCCACGTCGCGTAATTACGAAGGAAAACCGTGAGAGAATAATTTAAAAGATTTTGCCCAAGAGGACTGCATTATTACAATATCAGGGAAACGGCTTTACAGCGTCATTCATACATTCTTAATTATTTAATTATCTTCTGAGTGCGCCGCGGAATATCGCGGCTGCAGAAAATCTAGCATAATTTGATTCTGTACGACAGCGAAATTCATTTTTATATCGAAGCAATGATGTTGTAATTAGCAGGTTTGATCATTAACGGTGTTAAAAATTATTCGGTAGATAATGGGCGTGGGAAGTATGTCGAAAAGCTTTTAACCTGTTCACGCAAGCAATTTTGTAAACGTTGTAAAATGACCACGAAAGTATACAGAGCAAGCAGAAAAATCATAAAATCCCAGATGGTGGCGCTAAAGCGATTAAGCGGGCCGATGATAAATTTTAACGAGTTATTTTAATGGGGCGATCGCAGTCAGTGGCTGGCAGGCTGTGCCGATAGAAAAATAAAACGAAACTCGCCAAAACTCTGTTTAAATACGTGACTCCGTGATTTTTTTTATTACCAAATGTTTCGTGAAGTTTTAATGATAATGACTTTTACAAACAGTCTTTGTGAACTCAAATTCATTCATGTTTAGTTTCGCTTATGTTGGATTCCTTTTTTGAGTTGCATATTTTTATCTCTTTATTATTATGACTGAGCTTTTTCTTTCACTGCTTTGGACTTTGGGCATAGGTTCATGGAAAAATTTTGTTAATTGAACTTTCACATTTTATTTCAATAAATGTTATCTACTACTAATTATATCCACTGCTAAACTTTTGGCTTCTTTATTTTTCTAAAGTCAATTTATATAACATATTATAGTAAGATGATTCATTTTTTTTTTTATTAAAAATCAGTACTGGTTCTATAACCTTTTAGCTGCCAATGTCTTTTTGACGTTGACGTTAAGCGCCAGCCATTAAAAATGGCGGATGCGCCTGAAATTCTGACAACGATTTGAGCTATATCTTGTTCAAAAACATGTACAAAACTTTATATTTTTGTTATTTTCATGAAATAATCAAAAGCCACTGCTAGTCCACTAAATACCTACTCCTGTGCAAAAATGACAACGAAACATCTATAGCAATGTGACATTTTGATACGGAGCCATTTGCGTGATTATAATCGACGCGGCGCCGCACCCTCGCAGCTGACTTAGTAGCCCCCCTTCCTACAACTTCCCTTACGATAAAGATTGACATCGCCGCTTTTAAATTTCAAACTATCCTAAGTCAAACACCAACCTTCAGACAAAACTGCACCTCATCACTTACAGAATACGATTCGATTTCATTTTACGCGCGGCACGAATTTCACCATGTCATCGCAAGAAAAGATTGTAAGCGAAAGCACATTAGTGGGATATCACTACTGGTTGGAAAGAGCATGTTCGCTTTATGTATTCGCCGTGATGGCATCGACGTAAAGTCGATTACGTTAAATTTTGTATTAAGCAAACAGTGGATATCGGTTACTTGAACGTTTTCAAGTACCACCTTGACTTATGAATACTGAAGTTATTGAATAACACCATTACAGTAGAATGTACGAGTAGTATTTGTAGTTAGTCTCGAAGGTATTCCTCACAATAAAGTAAAAAAAAAAAACTTATATCGAAAATGACTGGAAAAAATTACAAGTCTTTTGAAGTAGTTCTCGCTAAAAATATAGAAGAGCAGTTATTGCTTAGTTGTTTATTTAAGACTTTTAAGACTTTTAATTTGTGAGATTTACAATATGTATTTTTTTAAGATAGATTTTAAACAAGAAAAATACTAGGAAAAATCAACTTTGTCCAGTTTGGGCGATGTGAAACGATTTGATTTTTATAGTTTATTAAGTTGTTTATATTTATAGTATAAAAAAAACTACTGAACCGATTTCAAAATTTCAAAAATGGTACTAACATGGGGACAAACCCGATGTTATAACGTTTGAATTACTTCGATCTGTTCAGGCTCGAGTAATCGGTGAATATACATAAAAAAATATATATATATATATATATATATATATACGCGACGAATTGATAACCTCCTACTTCTTTTGAAGTCGGTTAAAGAATGTATCTTCTTGTAAGAATAATTATCTAAATTTACTTTTTCAATAAATTTACACAGACGAGCAATGAAAAAGTTCCACCCACAAAATACCGACAAACACCTTAATATCTCCTAAGACACAGAACCTAGCTTTTTTTTAAACATTTAATTTAAAATTTGAACACAATATTTAGGTTTTTAGTCGGTAATATTCTGATGCGCTGTTAAATATACTTCAATATTGCAGACGGCGTCATTAAGCTAGCCTTTCCCGTTTAGGAGTAATTTGGTGCTATGTCACTGGAACTTTTTCATTGCTCGCGAGTGTATTTTATGTATTGTGCACTATAACTCATTCAATATAACTCCACCTTACAGGATTAAACTCGAGCGCGAACTTTAACAGATTTACCGCAACTGTGTTACGCAACAAGTTCACATGGCGCGCGCAGTGACGTACTGCATCGCGACAGAACGGAACATTAATTATGTGAAACCTTCATGCAAAATCGTCGCTCTAATAATATCGACGTATCTCCAACCACCCCTGTGGAAAGCACTAATTAAATTCAGCACATAATTTGATTACAAAGACCGATTTGTAACAAACGTGAAGATAATACTAAGGTGAAAAGACTAATGACGAACACTCACTGCAAGGGTTAACTGAATTTATTTACGAGTAGATGAAACGTAAATGTCGTCGGGCGTTAAGTGGGGACCGCATCATTTGCTGTTCACTCGGCGACGCGCACTCTAACTCCTTCTAATTGGAACGAATTTGGCTCCAGGTGCAACACTCGAGTTGGCTCAAGATTAGGGGCGAGCTATTGCGATTGCAAGCATATTCCGAGCTGTTCCCCTTGAAATATTCGATGCAACGCGACTGCGGCCGCTCCCGCCATCACCCACGTGCGCTCCCACTAACTCGAATTAAATTAAGAACAATATTTACCCGCGCTACTGAGATAAATGATATTGCACACTTACGCTACGGTTAATGCTAAGTGACAACTTATGTGCCCACATTCTTAGCATAAGCTACGGCGAGACAAGATGGTAGCAAGAGCTTATTGAACGAAAAGAGACTAACGATTTCAAAACTTAAGGACGAGGTGGATTTGTAAAGCCAGAATTTCAGGTGACCCTTAATTGATACCTACAGCTTTTCAGAGAAAAATGCAAACAAGTTGCGATCGAGAAACACTTGACACAGATTGTTTGTGGAGTAGGCTTTGCTTTAACGCGGAGAGGAACTGTAATGAAACCCGCAAGGGAGGTACGACAAACGTCATTACCGGGGCACGCATAAATATGCAAGGCAGGTAACGCACATTTTCATGCGACGTCGCAAGAATTTTATCGCTCGTTTAATTCTGTGAGAAAAAAATGGGATTCTTTTCGGCTGTAACATGAGATAGGCGGCCGCGTGGGAACCGACACACTGCCCTCCTTTGAGGCTGGTCCGCACCTAAGTGCAGCCGAAATATATTTTATCCACTTTGTCAGATATTACTTTCTCTTAAATACCGACGTCGTAAACGGCGGAAGAGACGTAATCCTATACATCAGGCGCCTTATTCGTTTGCCGCTAATGTGGGCGCTTTGTGTAGTTAGACAGGCTCCTATTAAGGTGTGTTTTATTCATCGGCCTTTTCCTTCAGAGTGTTACACGTTCGCTACAATTGCCCGGGACCTTAACGACATAGTTCTCTTTTCTTAATGCCCTTGTTAATTTCGTTAACATTTGTTTAAGTGTTGTGCTTGTTTATTTACTTTGTTCGGGGACAACTGTTGCTATGTTGGCTTTATCTCTTAGGTACTATTTAGATGACATTACTGACTTGTCACAAGATGAAGAACATAGTAAATGTTTATTTATCTTAGCTTAGCATTCTCAAAGACAGACAACTAACTTTTAGAAGATAAATATTTAGACTAATCACACAATAATGTAACAAAAGCGTTTTAAAGGATTACTTTTCAATAGATTCAAATCCTTTGCTAAAAAGAGTTATTAAAAAATTTTGGTTGAATTTGACAATACCTAACTCAATTATCTGGCGTTCATCCGTATCTCTGGTTTCTCATTTAGTCAGCTTTTTTTGCTATGTTGCTATGTATCTAAAATCTATTTTGGCATGAAGTACCTACTGTGTCCTAGGCCCGAATTGAAGTACTAACGTTTTTGTAGTTTAAGGTTAGAGTAAAATACTCGTACTAGTTCGTTATTACGCAGCCAGTAGTTAAAACCTTATTCTTAACCGACGAATAGTAGATGAACCAAAATAGGTAGGTATAGTTCACAAAACACAGAATAGTGTACATATAGTTTAAGTATACCTTGTTGAGTTTACATAAAGTCCACTGGCTATTCAGGCCAGTTAACAATTGACAGGAAAGATTAGGGAGGTGCAAAGTTTATGCTTATCTAACGATGAGCACAAAGCAACCCATAGGACAATGTGGCCGGCAGTCTCGCGGGGCAAAGATGACGTGCTGTTTGAGTTAAAAATAAAGTTATCAGGATGAAACGTTTAAAATTACAACTCAATGTTTGAGTTTCTGGTCGGTGATCTTTGGAATGTTTGATTTGATTGAAAATTGACTGTTTTTTAAGGCTATGCTGGACTGGTGATTGTTGTCATAATGACAAATTCATCACTGTCACTTTGGCTATTAAAATATACTTATTCAAGTGCGCGCACCACCGTATAGCATTTATAGCCGTAGTGACAGTGACGAAACAGCCAAGGTAAAAAAATCAGTTAGGAAAGATTAGGGATGTGCACAGCTTAAGCTTATCTAACGATGGGCACAAAGCAACCCATAGGACAATGTGGCCGGCAGTCTCGCGGGGCAAAGATTACGTACTGTTTGAGTAAAAAATAGAGTTAGGATAGAACAGTCTAAGATCACAGCTCAATGTTTGAGATTGTGGTCGGTGCATGATCTTTGAAACTGTTTGATGTGGTTGAGATTTTTCGGTTTTTTAGGGCTATGCGCAGACTGGTGATTTTTTCCACCGTGACTATTTCGTCACTGTTACTATGGCTATGAAAATTTAAGTATTCAATTAGTGCGTACACCGCCGCATAGTATTTAAAGCTGTAGTGACAGTGACGACACAGTCACGGTAAAAAAATCAGCCACGAAAGATTAGGGAGGTGGAAAGTTTAAGCTTATCTAACGATGGGCACAAAGTAACACATAGGACAATGTGGCCGGCAGTCTCGCGAGGCAAAGATTACGTACTGTTTGAGTTAAAATAGAGTTATCTAGATGGAACAGTTTAAGATTACAACTCAATGTTTGAGTTTCTGGTCCGTTATATTTGAAGTTGATAGAGGTGGATGATATTTTTTTTATTTTTTTTTTATTAATATTTCATGTCACCTGAATAGGAACTTTTTCTTAGCGTGTGGGTTGGTTAGGGATGATAGAAGACTAAGTTCCGGTTTTATCACCAACAGATAATTTGTGTAGCTTATCTGGAAGATCATTTCACAATTGTAATATGAAAAATATGTCAAATTTTGTGCCAGATTAGCTACCCAGAACCTATCAGTCAGATGTAAAAACGGTTCTAAAAGAGAGGGCATTAATGTGTTTGCTTGTCGATTTTTATGGTAGACATAGACAAATCGAACTCGACAGTAATTACCTAAATACATACTGTTTTCAACAAGAGTTTTCTTTATGTTAATTTATTTAAAAGTAGCTTTTCGCCTGACATTTGGCATAATGCAACGTTTTTCTACTCATATATATCTATATTATGCAGTATATTTTACCTATAACTTTTGATAAAAGTCCATTCAGTGCTTTTTAGTCTATCGAAACATAACATTAGATTCCGTATGACAACCAAGTATCGACCATCTCCGATTGCTCAAAGGCTCATCCAGCAAATAACCAAACATCCAAGTCAGATATTTGCAGTCAAAACAGACTTAGGGTTTGCACTCTGCGCATGTCATTCTACTTCTGTATTATTTATTAACTCCAACGAGCTTCCGATGTTACTTTATTCCATTGTGGAACTTTATCTCGCTTCCCGATGTCCGAACGAAGTTTACTGTGGACTGACACGCTGGAAAACTTTTCATGTACTGAATGCCTGTCAGCCAAACGTAAACATGGAGATGTACTTGGTATTATTTAGTTCGCGGATTGCGGACGCGAGCCTGACGTACGGGAATTTAAAAATATTTAAATTTTATCCCGTTTCTATCAAGCATGGGCGACTGAGAAGTTTTGGTGAAACTTGCATGGAATAAGAATTGCATTGAGTTTCGTGGTTCGCTGTTGTATGATACGGTCCATGCTGATTTTATTTTGTTAAATTACATTGAATTTACTACCGCAACTTTTCGTATATTTTTTTAATGTTTATTTTATTATTACAATAAAAGTTTTTTAATCTAATAATTGTACGGTACAAACATAAGTTAAGTGACTAAATATATTTTCATTTGAATGTTATTATTTAATTAAAAATACCTTTTTGATGTCACATCACAGTAAAACAAAATAATAATAATATTAAGGAATCTTTTTTTTTTTTTTTTTTTTTAAATTGCCTTCTCACTGCCAATGGCCGAATCTGATGATACCTCTTTCTTTATATTAGGGTGAAGGAAGGCCTCAGCCAGAATTCGAATTATCCATAAAATCATACACACCCAAAAATTTCTACTGATACAGCACACAAAGGACATCGCTTCGTCCAAATCGAATTACCAATAGAAACAAGCAAACGATACAATATCAACAGAAATCACTCACAAATTGAACTCTGGTCGGGTAGAATGGGCAATGTTATTCAGACTCCAGTGCAAGTAAGGGAGTCTATATTAAGCATTCCTGTGCCCAATCTCAGGTGAACAAGGGCCATGAACTCAACTCCAAAATTATTATTTCGGGACCGCGCCGGCTCCCTCTTTTTCTACCTATGTCTAAACCACAGTATAAAGATACATACAGTATTGCGTCTTCCTACAAAACGTCCGTTTGCGAGTAATACTCGACGCGACTCGTCTCGGTGAGAGCTGGACAAGCTTCTCAGTCTCGATTGGGCCATGGTGACAAACTTGCGCTATGGAAGTTTTGTACGCACTAAGCGTGCGGACTGGTAATGACTAATAATGTTGTCGGAATTTCGGATACCTAGCCCTATCGCGTATAGCGTACCGCTCGGCTGCAATAATATTAATGAAATTTTATCAAGACAGACTCTAAGACCAAATACTGTATGTATTTTATGCTGTGTCTAAACTTATACATATGTAACATATTTAATCCTTTTATTAAATTCCTCCCGCTTTTTTGTCTTGAAAAATATCCAATTTATTCAACCTTCTGAGACCTTTTGCCGAATTAAACGGAGAAGTGATTAAATTTACACGTTCTATTTGCCGTGCGTAATCGTTTACATTCATTAAGAGGTTTTATTATGCTGCTCTTTTAAGGCAGTTTTTTCGCTTAATTATTAGCGGAAAATGCAATTGCAGTGGGTTGATGGTACTATATACTAAGTATTAGTGAATGCTTGCAGTGGAATTTAGTAAATATTTTATTGTAATAGAACTAAGAGATGTACCTAATAAAACAAACCCACACAAAGCTAAGCGAAGGTTTCTCTCTTTTATATGGCAAAATACTTAAATTTATAAATCGAACTACATAGATAACTTAACTTTAAAGAAATAAAAGGTTTGTACCTATGTACTCAACTTTTATATAACTACTCGTATTTAGTACTGTAGACAATGCATTTTTAATATAAAAAACCACTTGATTTAACACCCAGACAAACTTACTCAAATGGAGTTCAAAGTAGTTACTTACAAGCTAACATTCTAAAATGCTTAACCCCATACTTTACCCAATTCCAATTACCCCGAACGACCCCCAACACCATACGTCGTCGTATAATTTTTAACCCTACGGAGGCGCGTCCCAAAGCGTAAATCATTAATGAACTCGTTATAACGTTAATTGTTGCCACAATCGGACCGAGGCGTGACATAAAAGCGGCATCAAATATGCATGTACACTATTTAAAGATTCCCATTTTGCGGCATCGCGCGCCCGATTTACGAAAGCTACTGGACCCGTGCCCATTAAAAGAGATTACGGCAAAAAAAATCAACCTACTACGCGTTATGAGTTAATTTCGGAAGAATAACGCTGGAGTTGGTCGGTTTGCCTTTATTTGGCGTTTCGGCCGGTTTGTTTAAACGGGTAATCCAGAAAACACGCTGCCCCGCGTTATGTAGTGGCAAGTGCCAACACAAATGTGTGTTTTCTGTGTCGGAGCGTAATCGTTGGGCGATAAAAATCACTTAGCACTCGGCCACCTTAGATGTTATCCTAACCGCTAACTACGGTATAACGGAACGTTCCTAGCGAGATTTAATAAGTTGCTTCCCTCTACAGTATTTAGCCTTTTTTACTCGTTTAAGGAAGTTTCGTTTAGTCTACACACGTGATCAGGTGGCGTAATCGCAGGTTCCACTAGGAGCCTGTGACATTTGGATTGTAACAAAATATAAGTAACAAGAAAAATAAAAAATATAACAAGAAGATAGCTAACAATTTAAGAAAGATAAAATTCAGATTTTTTTTAAATAAAATTAATTAGTAATTTTATGTATGTGTTGAAACAATTTTGTGACGAAAGCGTAAATCAGCTTACTCGTATATAAATAAATGATTACTTTTATTATTTCTTTCACCTTAGCATTAAAATTTACATACAAAAATGCGAATAGCACCCAGCAAATTTATGCTTGCACATGGCAACACACTTGAACGGTTGCATTGGGATAGTATTTTATATCCGGGGACGATTCGACCATGGCGCCGCATTTTCGAATTCACCCCGAGACCGGCGAACGTGTTAGGCTATATGAATTTATGATCGCGAAGTATTAAACGTATTTAAGTCGAACGAATCGATAGCGTGAAATCTAATTAAGCTTTTTACGCTTCACTGGTGTGCGTGTCCGTACGTACGTACGGTAGCGATTGTAATTGCTTATGTTTTAAAGTTTCTTGGCTAGCTTTTGTGTTTAGTTTATAGTTTTTTTATCTGCGTGCATATGCAAATGACATGCAAATTGTCAGGAGACAAATAAAATTCAATATTTAAACACTAGTTTAAAAGGCCTTAATTAAAATCAAAGATTATAAAGGAATTAAAAATAAGCTAAAACAAACATATTCTCCAAGCGCAAACGCGTTTGTTTCCACGCTCAATAGAATTATTTTATTCGCAAAACCAACAAATCTTATCAAACACAGCCCTGGAGTCACGTGAAATATCATTGTGCTAAAACATTTTGCGATTCCAAAGAATATCTCCCAACGAATAGCGTGGCGGTGCGAGCGTATTTTCTGTTGTTATTTACGCAGGCTTTTATTTGGAAGCCAATTAAAAATTCCTTTCTTTTCAGCCGGGTCCCCTTGTGTCCTCTTTGGCGGATCTGCGTGGAGCTCGGATGACTCTTAAATTTCATGTAGTAGGTAGGCCCTAACGAGACAACTCGCTACTTAGCTCAAGTAGAGAAAAATTTAGCGCAATAAGTATTTTAGTGTTACCATTTATATGAAAGATAAAAAAACTTATTTTCGCTGAGAACAAATCCTACCGCCAAACAAACCGAATATAACATGTATGTACTGGGAATTTAAAGCGGGAAGTCTAGATCTGATAAGTACCGTACTGGTGGTGGTACCACTACACTATAGAGGCGGTCATTGCAACAAATCTCGGTTGGTGGTAGGACTTGTTATAAGTCCGCCTGGCTAGCTACCACCATCTTATCTAAGTCTGACGCCATATTAAAAATGTTTTCAGCATTGTGTTCTATTTTTAATCGACTTCAAAAAAGGAGGAGGTTCTCAATTCGGGTGGTATTTTTTTTTTTAATGTATGTATACCGATTACGCCGAGATTTCTGAACTGATTTCCGTGATTCTTTTTTTGTTCGATGCAGAATAGTTGCCAATTGGTCCCATAAAAATTTGGTTTAGTTTGACCCAGTACTTTTTATGTTTTGAGCATTTTTATATATTTCATTTCATTGTTCTTGGACGATGTTATTTTTTTGATAATTTTGTTTATAATGTACATGAAACCTAGAAAAACCCTGCTGTAGTTTACAAAACAGCCTATTACAGACACTAAAAAGTAAAAAAACGGCGTTAAAAAAACCGACTTCAAAAAATTTAAAGCAAAAAATAAGTCTTTTGGAGTCGGTGCCAGCCAAGACATTCTACTTTGAGCTCCTATTCTTTTATTTTTCTTGCCTTGGCTGGCACCGACTCCAAAAGACTTATTTTTTGCTTTTGTTTTTGAAGTCGGTTTTTTTAACGCAGTTTTTTTATACTTTTTAGTTAGTTCTTAAGTTTTAATAATGTCTGATCAAAAGCGACTATTAAAAAAAAACGAATTTTAGTCTTAACGTAACAGATTAAAAAAGGCTTTGCGGTTTACTAATTTTATGAGTACAATACTACATTAAAAATCCTTCATATATCTACTCATATAAATTCGATCGCCTTACGTTAAAGTGAAAATTTTAATTTTCCGAAAAGTTCGACGCTATATTTTAAATGGCGACATGATTTATTAATGCAGGCTTGCATGTCATTTATACTGTCACCATCACATTAAAAATTAAACTTCGCATTCTATCCTTGAGTACGTCCTTATCTCGCAGTTGGTAAAAGCTATTTTCGAAGTACAACTGTTGGGGTTGTTGTAATCACGTCTGTATAAAACGAGGGTGGTTACACATTCGGGAAATATCAATAATATTTTCATTAACTCATTATTTCTTTACGTTAAATGTAAGATACCGACTGACATTTTATTTTGTGATTGTATAATTAACACGTTCTCTGAAAGTAAACAGCTATAGCCGTTATAACAATAAAACATATTGTATCTCGTTCACTGTCAGCGAAAGTAATAAATTTTGCATTTTTTCAAATACAAGTATAATCATAATCAAGACACAAGATGTATAAGGTAACAAAATGTAATCTCCACAAAACTTAGAGTAGTCAAGAAAAATCTGTGTAATATATTTTTCAAAGATAAATAATTTCGAGTTATCAACAAAATACAACAAAAGTATAGTTTTTTTTTCTTTGGCGTCTATTGATTATTTGAATCTATTTTCTCACTAAAGCAATCAAAAATGTATGTGAAAATTAACTCATTCATTATACATTATCCCGTCGGGTGTGACGCATTTGAAATTTTAGCCTAAATAAATAATATTCAAGTGCACGCTGATGCGGCCTATTATTGTATGCAATACTAGCGGATCCTCGCGGTTTTACTCGCGTGGTGCCCGTTCCCGTGGGAATATCGAGATAAAATATGGCCTATGTCACTCGGGAGAAATGCAACTTTCTAATGGTCTAAGAATTTTCTAAATCGGTCTAGTAGTTCCTGAGATTAACGCGTTCAAATAAACAAACTCTTCAGCTTTATAATATTAGTATAGATTACTACTAGTATAGATAAGAGAAGGACATATTTGACGAAATAAATTTATGTGCTACAGATAAAACCTATATTTTATTAACACGGAAGAAATTGTATGTACTTAGCATAAAGTGTGTAGAATATCTGGGTCACATTTTGAGACATACGAGATACCAACTGCTTCAACTGATTATATTAATTAAAAAATTAAAAATACAATGTTAGGGTAGACGGAAGAAATCTTAGCTTAGAAATATGCTAGAATGAACACCAGCGTGGAAGCACTCATTCCGAATGGCGAGAGACAAGGGCAAGTTCAGTAAGCTGACGGCAAACCTCCAGTAACGGAGTGCCACCATAAGAATAAAAAGATTTATCTACATACATACGAATATAATTTCACGCTTTTTTTATCGCTGTTTTAGGCCGAGATCACTTTAGCAATAAATCAAAAATCATAAAAATGAGATCACTTTTTCACTTACTACGATCCTTTCTTATCTCTCGTTTTCTCTAATCCGATCACGTAGTTTGCACTCAAATTTTAATTTTGAGCTGGCCTTTTATTTTAATGTCTTCAAACTGATCGAAGGATATCGATAGGTCTTTCCCGCCCTTTTGGTCCACACACTCCTGATTCATATTACCATGATTGTCAATCTTTCATTCATCATCATCATCATCGCTTATTCATTCTTTTTACGCGGCCATAACGTCTGAGTTCCACACTTTGTTGCCTCTACTTTCAAACCAAATTTTAAATTTAAATGTAGTTTTACAGTATACCTTTAAATTCAATTTATAATTTAAGTTTTCTCATATTACTTTTCCAATAAACCTCAAATGGTTTGTAAAAAGTGACAATATAAAATCTCTAATATGTAAATGTTACAAAACATTTGTTTTTACTTACACAACAACTTTGTTTGAAGAGTTTTCAAATCGATAAGCCTCGGAACAAAGTTGGGCGAAGAACTAAATAAGTTTCAATATTTCCTCTTAATAAAATATAAATGAGGAAAGTTTACTTGCGGGTGAGGAACGAAGATAGAGTAGGTATATTGAGAAACGATCTTGGGATTGTATCGATTTTATTTTGTTTCGATAATTTATTAAACCGACCGCTGTCTTTCGTATTCAAACTTGTAGTTAGACAGCAGTTTTCTCTGAATTCACATTTGATAATGGTTCTGTTTTTATGGAAAGTGTTGTTTTTAGATTTAGATACGGTTGACGGCATGTCAAACTTTCCATAATACCTATACTGTTCTATAACGTACGCGAGAAAAGCGTCTGAAGTAAAGTTTGATCAAATTATCGGAATACACTATATTTTTGTTCTTCTTAACTTTTAAAAGAGTCCAAACCATAAAATGACGCTTTTAAATAAAATAAAAAACATTCAATATTCTCTTTATAGCAAAAAATAATTAACATCGTCAATCAGTTTTATATTCCGCCTCTAATGAATAAAAAGAAAAACGTTAACCACTGTAAATAATAACGTTTTTATAACAAAACGATCAAAAATGAATTAGGTATAACCTAATATTGATCTTCGGCAACAAAAGGAAAACAGCACGTGCGCTCTTAGTAGTCCAATCGTAAACATCTCTATAAATATTGATGACGCAGAAAGCTATTATGTTCAGGCATACTCCCGAAAAATGCGCACAATTTATGACGTAAAGACATGCGATTAACTTTTCCGCTGAGAACCGTTTGCGATTATAGTATCGCGTTTGCTGTTTCGTTTGTAAGCTTTTGTGTTTTGTTGCGTAATATTATTATTGCATTATTTTCTCAAGTTGTCGTTGACCTATATTTAAATCATTTTTATCTCTTTTGACCGCCTTTGTGGTCTAGTCTAGTGGTAACAACCACCGGTATCAGACCTAGAGGTCCGGATTCGATTCCCAGCGCGGGGTACACATTGTATTCGATTTGGTTGGTGTGGTAGGACTTGTTGTAAGTCCGCCTGGCTAGCTACCACCATTTTATCGAAGTCTGACGCCATAACGATAATGTTTTCACCATTGTTGTATTCCGGCAGTTAGATATAAAATAGCCAGTTCCTCAGTGTTTGAGGATTCCGAAAAAGGCTCGCTTCCATCATCAGCCTTATCAATACTTAACATCAGGTACGATGAAAGTTAAGAGTCTCCCCGTTGTTCATAAAAAAAACATTATATCCGCCAGTTCATTACTTAACTCTTTTGTCTCTTGTCTTTATAACTATATTTAAACCTGAAAGTAATCACAGATCCAGTAATTCATTATACTTGTACTTCATTCTTCCGTTTTTGTCTCTTTCCGCTTAGACCAGCTGTGCTATATAATTGCGATTGCTGTTTCGTTTGTAAGCTTTTGGGTATTGTTGCGCAGTAACTGAAATTTTTGTCTCGAGTTATGATTGAGCTATATTAAAATCGTTTCATCGTCGCCATCATCATCATCACCAGCCATTTCGACGTCCTTCCTGCTAGGGTTATCGATGGATAAGGAGAATGGGTCATGTCATGACTCACCACACGGGAGCAATGCGGATTAATGGGTTTAAATGAATGCAAATACAGACGGAAGCACGAGATACAAAATTTTTGGTCTTGTGACTATTGCGAAAGTTGGTTAACCGCTATAACAGCAAAGCGAGCGCGCAAAACTGCGAGCTTCTCGAATATGGTTCAATCATAACAAATCCAATTAGTTCAATATTCATGCTATTATGTGTTTTGTCTCTTGGGTGTAAAAACAGCCTTCTTAAAAAATACAGCCAAGGATAGACCGGCAACAACGTTTCCTGATGTTGTGGTTACTAAGATCATGCACGAACTCGCAAGCCTGGTGATAGGCATTTTTACCCGACTGCGCCAGAAGAGAGTATGTTAGTATGTATTATTGTTTGGCACGCTCTGCGGCCTCAACGGCTCGATGGGTTTTATCTTGAGAGGTGTCGTTAGATTCGTATTCACTATGAGAGTGACACTTGGTATATCAAAATAAAAAATAATAACATGGCGGCCTGTGAGGTGCTATTATTTGAAGTGAAAAATAAAATATATTTTTAGAATACATTCAATATGTTATTATTTGGATTTCATATAAGTACCTATAACATGACCAATCAATAACTTTAAAGAAATAAATAACAAATATATAAATTTAAAAAGCAAAAAACCCGCCTGCTTCAGAAAACAAGCCAACTAAAAAGATGGAAACAAGGTCAATAAAATTATAAAAGAAAAATATACAAATATTTTGTTCAACTTATAACATACATTTGGAGGCATATAATTTAATAATATCTCGAATCATTCATAATGTCATGCCTCCGACTGCATGTGAACAAAATATTTTTCACCTCACACGCTCTGAAAAGGAGGTTTTGTCAATCAGTTTAGGAGTAGATAATCGCTTTTTGCGGCCTAGTGCGGCAAAGTACTTTTTTAATTTAATACCTAAAAATATATCATAATGCGTTCCGAATCGCACTATTGACTTTTTTGTTATATTTGATTCTTATTTTAAATAGCTTTAAATTAATTATAATACTCCGTTTTAGTTTAGTTATATTATTTTGGTTCATTGAATCATAAAAACAATAACAATAAGATTAAACTATTTGTTATAAGAATTTTATATTGAGCTGGGTGAGATTTCACAACCTATAATTGGATTTCGGACTGTGACATAAATCTTTATTTTTAAATTGTCTTTGTCTTGTACCTAATGTCAGTGCCAACATTACGGAATCGTTTTTATTCTTATTAATAAGTAACAATATATTCCTACTTTAAATCACTTTGAATGAACTATAATACTCCCTTGACCGCGGAAACAACCTTAAAATGTTCCTCGCTGTTGTAAGGTGAAAAATTGTGTATTGCGCTCGGCAGAAAAGTTTTTAGCGTCTTGTACCTTTGAAATCCTCGCTTCTCTCATGATTCAATCCTAGAATTCTTCACTTGCTCAGATTTCAATAGAGGTAACTCGCCGCTAAATAACCAACTTTCCAGCCTTGCACAACAAATAAGTATTTATATTTGCCTTTTATAATTAATGTTGTTTCCATCTTTTCATTCAGTTGGCTTGTTTTTTGAAGTCCATCTTCCATCATCAGCCTGTGGACGTCCACTGCTGGACATAGACCTCTCCTAGCTCACGCCTATTGTGGCGTTCATAGGAGGCTATTAGCCTACTACTACCACGCTGGCCAGACGGGTTGGTAAAGGGTTTGTTTCACGTTTTCCTTCTCGCACAGGTTTTCAATGCGTCTTATGCGTTTTTTGAAGTATGTGGTTTTTTTTCAAATTTGGGAACCTAGGTATAAACAGTGGAAGTCTCGTGCGGTTGATATAATAATAATGATCAGTCAGTATATCAGGAACGAACAGCAAAAGGAATTGAGTATTATACTTGTACTACTAATCCCGGGTTTCTATAACTTACTAACTAATTGTTTTGGCTACGGACCGTTTTATTTTGACATAATTTCCTTAGAATATACCTATTGTTCATCGGTTTGCAGACATTGATGTATAATATTTAATGTTTATATAAGTTAATAACTTTATGTACATCCTGCTTGCTTTTTTTCTGTCAATCTCTCCATACTGTGGGTTGTCTAGAAGAGATCGCCTTAAGCAATAAGACCGCCCTTATAACGCTCCAATTTATTAAAACTTTATTGTAAATGTAATATTTACATGGTGTTATAATTGAGGCGGAGCGTAGCGGAGCCTCTCTTATGTTGACTCTTTTGAAAATCTGTCCGCCCGGTCATAGCGCCCAGACCGTTTAACCGATTCTAATGAAACTTGGCACATACTTAGACATCAACCATACTTAGGAGGTGACAAAATTCGATGTCCTACCATCACCATAACCTTAACTTTTGGCGCCAAAGAAGAGCCATAGCCGGTTTTTAGGGTTTTGCTCGAAAAGTATAGACTTTTGTGCATCGCGATACATTACAAATTTGACCAGAATGTAATTCTGCGTTTAATGCAACAAACCGCGTCTAAATCCGTCATGTCCTCGCAGAGTTATGCCGACATAAAGTTGTAAAAGCTCGCGGCGCTCCGCCTCTCTTGGGCTCCAAAGCGCCACCGAAGGTGGTGCAGTTTGGAGCCGTTCCTAGTATAGAGTTATTGTATTGTATAGAAAAAATGACAAAATTTAACTGTCAGTAGCCAAAAACAATACGTTAGTAAGTTATAGAAACCCAGGAGTAGTCTACTATGTAGGTCTAGTAGCCGTTAAGCAAATTTTGAAACGGTCGGCCGGATGCAGGATGGGTGGCTGTATTTGCAGTCGTTAAAACCTAACAATCCACATTGGGCCCGCGTGGTGAGTCATGATCTCTTCTTGTCCATCCGTAAGGAAGGCCAGTGCTCCAGCAGTGGGGACAGGAAACGGCTGATAACGATAAAGAATGGAAGTAGGTACTTGTATAAAATAAAAGCACCCTCCGAACTCACACAGAAGAACAATAAAACCAATATTTACATCACATCGTGTTCAATAACACAAAAATTACTGTCGCAAAGAGCAATAGGATAAGAACCTATAGAGCAGTGAATGTAAACACTATCGCGATTTTCCGCATTCGTTTTATGTAAATTGAGAAAATGCTCTCTCTTCAAGCTCGATTTGCGAAGCATCGGCTAATCTTCCACCAGTCGACTACAATTTAATCAGGGTAAACAAGGACCGAGTTGTAATTTATCAGGATTATTTCGTGGCGAGCGATAGTAATCGACTTTTTCTCTTCTATAGGAATAAGAACGAGAATATGGCTCGAATTACTGAGATATAAAAATGATTATTATCTACATAAATGGTCAGACGTTGTATAAATAACTGGCTCTCTTATATCTTTGTGGGGGGGAACGGTTTGTCGATGTAGTTTTTCCTATTTGCGGTACAATAAAACATTCGCAACAGTTGACCCATTCGTCTGCTATACACTCTGAAGCTATGGTGAATGGACAATGATCATAATAAATCTGGGCACCTAAATATAAAAAAAAAGTTTTTGTTCAGCACAAATTGTTTTCGACAAAAATTAATAGCGGCGAGTTGTTTCCGATTCGTCAAAATAGGGAGCGATATCGTATAAAAGTTTATTTGAAGCTTTTTGCCTCTCGTTGTATAAGTGGCAAATATCTCGGTTCGTGACGTGATATTATTAATAGAAAATATTTTTAACTTGATATGACTTGATGATGGAGCTGCACTGCTAAAATATTTAGGTATGCTAACACCAAAACAAATTTACCTTGAAAGGAAAGTTTAAGTACGTTATTAATTATTCTGGCCCTAGGATTGAAAAATGACCTACTATTTACCCTATATTTTACGAAAACTTTGTTAACGTTCAAACGAATAGAGGCTCTTTCATGTCTTGTTTAATTCGTCATTTGCTAGCAGGTCACCGGTGTTTATAGAACAATGGAATCGGGTCTCATAATTCGGGGTCTGAGAGAAGTAGGCACCCCCAAGACGCTCAGTAAATACCGTGATCCATAATTATGATATATACTGATAAATTTCATTTCATTATCGGAATGACCAAGAAAGCCTACACATGCAGTATTTATCACGTCAGTATTGCAAAGTTCATACAGCTCACACGCGTTAAATGAATGTGGCAACCAAAGCTAGTGTGACTATTGGGTGACCTTTAATATGCCTAACATTAATTGTCATAATATGAATCTGTATAACAGATTTGACATAACATAACTGTGCATAATATTAAACATATTAAAGATACTAAAAAAATAACACTTATTGTGCATAATAATTAATTCGTATAATATTTAATTATGGATAACATAATTAACTATAACTTTTATTGCCATAAAATGAAAAAAAAGCGAAGCTCCCACCTAAGCCTTCTATATTAGGAATCCTTGTTTCCATCCCGATAATACGTAGATATTTTCACATCCTAATGTTTGAATGTCCAATTGAATGTCTAAAATTAAAACGCATAGTTTGTCTTATTCCTGTTGGTCACGTGATAGGTAAGACATTTAAGTGTCACTGAAATTACTTTAATTTTGCAGTTATTTTTTTCAGACAACAGAAGTACTTGTTATTAATTTGCCTTATATATTTATACCATTTTATACTTGTGCAAAGTAACGTTATGCTTATTACATTTATTCTAAATCATCATTATGACAATTAACGTTATGCGCATTACAATTTTGCGAATTCAGTTATGCAGAATAATGTTGTGCGATTTAAAAGCGTTATAAAGTTTTTCCAATTTGAATAAGGAGTATTACTTTATGGGAATTAATATAGACCCGTCAGTATTTATCACAATCAGCCAATAATCTAGAAATCTGCAATAAATACTGACAGTCGTCAAAACACTATACTACGCGATCAGTATGTATCACAATATAAAATAAATAATGATGAATCACCGTATCTACTGAGCGATTAGGGGGCGTCAACTAACTTGTATTGAAAAGTAATAGTAATATTACTCTGCAACTTTCTAGTTCCAAGCTATCTAAACTAATTCAACCCTAACCCATTACACCTGCCCAACACGCATCGTAACCAAAAACTATCTAACCATAAATTAAAAATTCAGATAGTGTTGTTCACATAAACAAAAATTACGTGGTGAAATATTAAAAGCGACCGTGATTTAACACTTTATGGCGTTGTAAAGGCCATTCGGGAGGAGGGTTGAATTTATGTCACTCGGGATGTGTCAATAAACTCCGAAGGAACGGATTCGAATCCGGTGTTGATGTAAGGATTATGTATGCAACACGCTGGTTCTGATGTCGTAAACGATATGAATCTTTGTGTTTAACAAGATTTTGTTTTGTTTAGAATAGATATATGATAATGGTATAATTATAATCTATGTTGATGACGTGCAGTCAGCTGATAAATAATTCAACAACCTTAGTTTTCTAGATTAGTTTAGTTATATAAAAAATCTTTTAGGTTCTGTTCTTCAGAAGCACGTAAGACTTTATAGTTGGACCTCGAGAGTGCTCTTATATCGCTTGTAATAGCGGCGGTTTTTGCAGTGCAAATGTGAAACCTGAAGTTCTGTTGACAATTGCCGATTCAGTTTCTTTTTATTTAATTATATTTTTTATACTTCGATCAAATTACGTTTCAAATACATAATTAGGCACTAAATATAACAACATTTAGTGCATACATAATTATACTAAAAAAAACCCAAAATTATTACTTGAGAGGGAGAAAGGACGAAAGGGTTACCTCTAACAATATATCTGCAGGTAGAGAGATTCTATGTAAACATTTATAACAATACTTACAAAAATAAGAAACGACATAATGGAAGGGTTCTTCTTGTTTTAATAGTATTTGCTTACCTTTTTTCCATCTAATTCGTGAGTTCCTTGAGCTAATACTTTGTCTACGCTAGCTGCGTCGCCGAATGTGATAAATCCAAAGCCTCTGAAACAAGAGAAATACAGTTAGGACACTTTTTCTTAAAGAAAACACAACAAATCACAAAGAGTATTTTTAAATGACACTTGATACATTTGTTTATCTTTTGTTTTTAGCATTAAGTTTAATGTCACAATAATGTTATTTTTTATAATAGGTATGTTCAACATAAAAATACTAAAGATAATTAATTATCTTTAGTATTATCTGAAAAGAATATTTAATATTTCAGAATCAATAATCAAATTGTCTTTGTCTTTGTCAAAGGTGTACATCGCAGTAATGTCGCAAAAAAACAATAAATTAATAAATATAGGTAAAGGACCTGTGCTAAGCATAATTTATATTTATATAAGATAATCCAACATATCACTACAATCAAATTATTCTAATACATAACAACATCATGAACCATTTGACATGATCATGACCATGACCAAAAAGAATGGCCCATGATCCACCACGTAGGTCCTATGCGGTTGGTGGATTTAATAGAACTATTTGAGCTAGACTAGTTATGTAAATACCAAATTTGTTATTTGTCTCATTCTGGACCCTATGTTACTCAAATCATATTTTACATTATTTTATTATTTACATTTTGCTGTTATTTGAACATATCTGTACCAGTAGCCAGAAACTAACTTTAAACTCTTAAATAAGGTTGAATCTCGTTGCATTTAAATCGTAAGCTTAATTTTAAAAAGCAAACAGCTATCTGAAAAAAAATAAAGAGGTCTTGGTTGTGTACTCTGCAGCCAATAGACGGTGTCTCCCTGATTGCGTCGCAGCAGACCCAGTAGCACTGTTATTTATTCCGAACAAACTTCTAAAAGTTTACTTAGAAACGCCAGGAAGAAACGACCGGGACTCGTACAGTTTCTAAAATTGGAGGCGAAAGAAAATATATAGACACTTGCATAAATTATGAATATTTTACTGGTAGATTTTGCTACTATGTATTTTTTTTTGTTATTTTACTATTGAAGGTGCTCAGTTAAAAATATATTTCTAATGCTTCAGGTTCTTAGTCTCTTCAGGATACATTTTGTATCCAAAAGTTAATTTTCATGTGGTTCCTTACTCATTTTTATTAGAATTTGCAAAAGAAATTACCTCTATGACTTTAGTATAATAATCAGCCGTCAAAGTCAAACTCGTTAGCACCTGATTTTACACACCCCTTAATATCATCAGCTTTCATGTTTACGGTTGCAATAGAAATAAGTAAAACTCTTACATTACCATCCAAACTCTTATCAAATATTACTAACCAAAAAACAATTACGATTTTAACAGTCATGGGTTTTTACGATTTTTTTACTTTTCTTTCTATTTCAAACTTTTGAGAGAGAATAGGAATTATGTACATTGTACTACATAAAACCAATTACTAACTGAGAACTGCATCAAAATCGGACAAGTAGTTTTTGCTTTGCACAAACAAATGTTTACTGCAGCACCCCCTGGTGAGTGGTCATCGTAACACCTATCTGAGATCAAGCACCAATCAAATCAAAATCCATCACTGAAAGCCGCAACAAAATCAGACTATTAGTTTTAGAGATAAATGGCAACATTGGTTTGCACAAACAAACAAACAAACATCCTCTCACCCTAAACGCATATACCGTCTCCGAACCGTCGTAGGTAAAAAACAACATCGCATCAAATAAAATTATCAAGTTATAAAGGTAATCTAAGAATTTTCCGCGCGAATGTTAATTTATCAAACAAGTAAATTGAATAATAACAGCGATTCCCAGCAAGCGAGCGCTGGCCATCGGTTGGCGGGCGATAAATAATAAAAAGCCTTCTCCACTTTAGGACTTGCAAAAATCACAATTTATAGAGCATTTTAATTTCACTTAGCCGATCCATATTTTACATGTGGTGGCGCGCCCGACCGTAGTCCGGACTCGAATTAATACTAAATTGAAATTGTAAAAATGGAAATACAATTTTCCCCTTGTACTCCGACGCTCGCACCTACAGGTGTTGCCAGAAATGTGTTATTATAATATCTTCCTTAATATTTTTGAACGGCCTTTCTTGAGATAAAATGGTCAAGAGCGTGGAATGGACTTTTCTTAGAAATTTATTTCGTTTAATGTTGGAGCGCAAACATATGATAAACGAATTCAATTAGTAGCTTTAGCTTTAACAACGCTACGATAGTTTTAATTACACTTAATTATCATACAATTTAAATGCATTTCCTTTCAAATGATTTGTATTTTGTGGTGACAAAACATTTTGTAATTATACAAGCATCGCCCAAACATTTTTCTTACCTTTATCTTTTTAACTAATAAAAAATCAGGAAGGCTCAGGCTCACTAAACATTTGTTAACCTTAACTTAAACTTAACTTATCAAACTTAACACTCCCCCGACAAAATTGTTACCGAGCGACTCTATAAACAATCGTAAATGCTTACCCCGGCAACGTATTAAATCAACTCAGGCCTCTACAAGATTCATAGCTTAATACACTCGCATCTCATACTTGTACACGAAAACGTGAAGCGAGAAGGGCGCTCGTGTATGGAAATTGAAAATAACGAGGGCCTCCGTTCACACCGCACAAGCCGACTATGTGGGACTTGGCCATTTACTATCGACCCTTCAACGATCATCCGATAACCCCTATCTGCCCAGATATCCTCGCGATATAAGGGGCGGGGGAGCTCTGCCCAAATTGGATGCGTTGCATCTACGACTGGAGAGGCCCTTTACAGAATGGAGTTACGTCCTACTTATCTTTAAGGGGACGTGCCTTATTTTCTTCCTCTTGCTAGAGAACAACTCAATTCTCTTTTGCAAAATGTGGTAATAAGCTTATGAGCGTTTTTTGTTATTTAGATTTCAATTGGTGTGATAACGTTTTGTTTTCTCAAATGGTTACTGGTTTGCGCTTCGTGGTAAAATTTTTAAGGGAATGAAATTGCTCTTGTACTTGCTTCCTGTTTTGGTAGAAAATTTGATCTTTTTACTTGCCATTTATTCACGGTTGACGATATTGATAATTTAGTATTCCATCCCTTCTTTTTGGTTATGCACAATGGGCCTTGAGCTTGGACGAATTAACCACTCGTCCAAGGCCTTGAGCGGTGAAACCGGAAGCGGGCGGTACCGCGCGCATTTAATTTATGGATGACGAGATATTGATAGTGCGTTTATGTTATCTGTGCTGTAACGTAGTCCAGTGACAACTAAACGACTCGTACGCTTCACTTCTTTTATAATATTAAAAACTTTCTGCGGATTTTTCAGTAAACAGCATGAATATGTCATGGTCGTTCTTTTTTGTTTTTGTGCGTCAGTCTTTATATTTTAATCCCAAAAGTATTAAAACATTTCGGACTATCACTAGATACCCGAATGAACTTTATGTAACAAAATTTCTTATATCGGTAAAATCTCTCATGTCCATGGGAATATGTCCACGTAGACAAACGTAGTGGGTATAGTCAGTTTTCAGTAAAGTTCCAAAGAACTGTTACCTAAAAGCATAGATAATGTAATACTAACAGGAATAAAACTCACTACGAACGGGCGATCTTGCTGAAGGATCTTTAATTTCGGCATTTCCTGGGCAAGCATGCAACACCTTAGACCACATCTTGTTTGTTAAGCACGATGGTGGTCAAATGCCTGCCCAGTTATAACAAAAAAAAATAGATGCACCAATTTCTGCTCATAGAATTCAAGTCCTCAGTTACATCAACGTATAAGTCCCTACTACTGACACAGAAGTCAAAAGGTTGAAGACTCTGTCACTTAACCGTATGTTGCTTACCAATCGCCATCAGCAAACTAATTCCATCCCTTAGCAACCGCGTCTATATCCTACAAAAGGAGATAAATAGCAAAAGGTTTACCGCGGACTTGCTCCACATAGAGGCCGTTGTTTATTCCTCCGATGTTAATTGCATGTAACACACAATAGTGCTATTTGAAATAAGCCTATTGTTTTCCGGGGCGTTAGGCCGAACTATCGGAATGAGCCTGATAATCCACTCGGCCATTGTGTTTGGACAAAACTCGAAGAAAATAAATACACGAGTGGGGCGGAGGTAAAACCCTAAACCGCAATGTCAGGAACAAATAGCGGTAACTCCCGCATTCATGGCTCATGGATGCAGCCCCGGCTCGAAACCGATAGCAATTACTGCCGGAATTAATATCACGCCCCAAATGTTGCGCACATTTATACGTATCGAGTGCAATATTGTCTCCTTTATTAGTTGGCGGGACAAATGCCGCCGCCGTAATAGCACCCTTATTTCTTCGATTATCGACTTTCTTATTTAATCTTGACGTTAATTAATGATCAGTGAACCTAACACACCAGCGGGAACGCGAACTGCAAATCATTGTAAATTGGATCAGCTAAAATTCTAGTTAATAAACCGTTATCCATTGTGTGCGAGATAAATCATGGCGAATATAAGTAAGTACAGCGTAAATCCGCTGCGAAATTAAGTAATCCAATAATTAATCTAAATGGACCGTACAGCCGAATGGTTCAAAACAATCAGCTCTGCCGCAAAATACGCGCATTAAATGAAGTGAATGGCTGCCTCCGGGGATCCCTGATAAATTAAATTGATTAGAATCCCGTTCGATGCCAGCCGTCGATGTAGCCCCGCGTAAAAATAAAGCCGGATGAAAAATAATGCGACTACTAGCCAAGTACGATTTAAGTACGGATCACTACACAGCCTTTTGTATTTCGGCTTTCTCTTCGTTTATTCATTCATTATGAGCGCTAGGAATTGAGCGTATAACCTGCTTTATAAGTATCTGTCTTAATTTTATTTCCTATGGAAGTGTATTGGTTAACGTTGATATATAACAAAATTCAATATTATAAAGGGAACCAAATTATCAATATTTTAGGAGCGTATAGGTAAATCAATAGATAAAATGTTTTCCCAAACAATGACGCTTATCAATAAGTAAGTAAACGTTATCGTTTTAACCTAACGAATATTTTAAATGTAGTAGGTGATCGTAGATTACGATATACTAATATAATAGGGGTTAAAGTATAAAATTGCCGATTTTTATCTTACACTTCTAGAGAACCTCAGTACTTATGTGATTAAAAAGTACATCTATTGCATGATTTTTATTAAATACAGATCACAATGATCAAGAATAATTAATCTCATACTTATTATTTTCGTTTCTTATACGATAAAAATTACCTCGAAAGGTTCTCCTATTTTGTTAGCAAAATTTACTACTTTATTTGATATAATTTATAAATTATTCATATTTTTTTAAATAAAAATACAGCATTAGATTGCTTAGTCTTCAAACAATGATTGTACAGAAAAAAATTGTGGCATTAGCACTTGCGGTAGTAACTATAACAAAAATTGTTAGTATGGAAAACAAACTTTCTTTGAAAATCTTCATACAAATCGGCAATTCATAGTTAAAGACCTAATATTTGACACGAAAGTGAGTATTTCATTTTCATTTTGATAATGAATCTCGGAGAAGAATTGGGCACGTGGGCGACTGTCACAAAGAGACCGCCCACGACAAAATGGAGTATCCACGAAAAGCTGAATCAGTAATGTTACTACATCTGACGCGTAAATGAAAGTATTCGGATTTTGTCTCTAATATTTTATTGGATTTAGCTAGAGAAATTAATCATGTTAATAGGGTATAAATTCTGATTATATCAATGGACAAATGGACGCATGCTGCACTTAACACAAGAGATAGGTTTAGTTGGTAAGTTGTCTGTCACACGTCGCCAACCTTCTGCGCCAAACACAAAAGAAGTCCATACATTTTCCTTTGTATGATTCAAATTTCTTCACGTTGTTATGGCATTCCTGTTTTCTTTGCAAACTTGCAAATGCACAACTGCTTCTATCATCTGTTTTCTGTCACAAAGTACGTTAAGGCGGCAGCGGGCTACTAAGCAGATTGACCACTCAGAATAAAGCATCATTTCTCGCAGACATAAATTGACCTTTTACAAGTTGGTGGTTGTTTTAGTATAGCATATATGGCTAACACCATCTTATCTAAGTCTGTCACCATTGCAACAATGTTTTCAGTATTATGTTCCAGCAGCTAAGAGATATAATAGCCAGTTCCTCAATGGTTAAGGATTCAGGAGAGTTTCATTTCTTAACACCAGGTATGATGAAGGTGAAGCGTTTCTCCATACTAAAATTCCCTAAACCGCAATGTCAGTTGATTTTTGTCACGATTCTCACGTAGTTTTAAGCAAAAACCAGTTGCGATTAATGACACGTATTGTTATGTTCTTTAACAAGTTGCAACGAATTTAATATAATTTATAAAAAATAAAGTAGCAAAACGAAAGTCCGGGCCACTGATCTGAAGCGAAAGCCCACGCCATTGCTCAATATGCGAAATTCCCGGAGACTTTAGCCCAGGAAGCTTGATAGGGGGATTAAAATTTAAGCCCGAATTTAAACTGCCTAATCTCGTCGTTGCGTCGCCCGATTGCATTTTGCGAGCTGACGCGAATATTTAAAGATAAAAATTGGGTCTCACGTTTCTTTAGAAGGCTTTGAGATTGGTTAAATCATTCTTAACGACCCTTCTTACTTCTTGAGACAAATTGAATTGAATTTGTTTCAACATCCTGTATTGTACTACAAGCGAAAGAAACTCAGTTTCATCATCGTCATAATACAGTCAGAATCAACGACTTGACATGCTCTCTGGAGAATGGTGGAGCTCGATATAATGTTTGGCCACCCATCCCGTGACCGACCATTGGGAAAGTTGCTTAACTACCTCAGCTACGAGCTTCCATATTTAAAACTTACCAATATCTAACAACAAAAACTGCACCACCAAAAGACAAAAGGTCGAAATTTTCTATAATGACACCGCATGTGTCGTGCCAAGATGTGGTTAGGGGGTTGTCGTTGTCGAGCTTATCGGTTGCAGCTCAGGCCCTGTTTATTTATCACCAACCGACTAGCCTACTATAGAGCTCGCGACTCGAATTTGTGTTAGCTCCGAGTTGCTATGTTAGGAGCAATATCACGCCACAGTATTGCTTCCCGCCAACTCTTGATAAGCAGGTTGTATTTACTTGCGACGAAGTGACATATTGTAATGAGCACTCAAGTACACGCTGCAGTTTGTATGAGGGTTTAGTTAGGATTATTTTAAGAGAATTTAGATTCTTAGATGCGTATAGTTATTATAATAATAATTGCATACCAACACACCAATTATCTAGCCCACGTTAAGTTTCATAAAGAACTTGTGTTATGGTTACTAGGTAACGAATAAACATACTTGTATACTTTTTTTTTGTAAATACATTCATAATATACTTATTAAACACCCAGACCAAGACAAATAGACATGTTCATGCACACAAATATTTGTCTTGTCCGGGGATCGAACCCGGGACCTCTGGCGCTATGATTTAATATTTTAATTACATTATGTACCATTATTACTTTTTAAATATCATGCCACGCATACCTAATTAAAAAAATCTTACGGTTATATTTGATTACTACAACTGATTATGAAGGTTGTAAATAAGAAAATGGACTGTTAAGATGTGTATGGAAAATATTTTTTACAAAGAAAATATAACACGATACCAATAAGTTTATTATATTATTAGCAGAAAATATGTTATAAAAATAATATTTAGAATTATAAAATCAGATAAAAATCTGGATAAAACAACCACGAATCACTACAACACTCACATCAAGTAGTTTTTATATCTATCTAACTGATTACAAATCATTATTTACATTATTTTAATTACATTTATACATTATATCATTTTAATTACATTATGTACCATTATTACTTTTTAAATATCATGCCACGCATACCTAATTAAAAAAATCTTACGGTTATATTTGATTACTACAACTGATTATGAAGGTTGTAAATAAGAAAATGGACTGTTAAGATGTGTATGGAAAATATTTTTTACAAAGAAAATATAACACGATACCAATAAGTTTATTATATTATTAGCAGAAAATATGTTATAAAAATAATATTTAGAATTATAAAATCAGATAAAAATCTGGATAAAACAACCACGAATCACTACAACACTCACATCAAGTAGTTTTTATATCTATCTAACTGATTACAAATCATTATCTTTTATGAATAAACAACCACAAACTGAATGTAGGTAGAAATTAATTTGATTTCTGGCCGCAACTAGTTGATTGTGTCATTCTAATAATGCAATTTTCATATAAAACGTTGCATTAAATTCCTCGGTCAACATGGAATTGGATTCGTTCAATTAGGTACTACGTAGCTATTTCAGTTATTTTTTTTAAGAAATATACAGTCTTTACAGTTTTAAAGTAAGATTTTTTTTTTAACATACCGTAAATACTCTTAAAAAATCATTTTATAGCACACAATGTCTGTTCTGTCGTATGTACAAAATAAATTAATTTACTATCAATGTAGGTACCTATTATGTACCTATTTAATTGTATTTCCTTTAAGAACAAAAAAAACACATTAAAAACACACAAATAAAAAACCGCTTTAAGCCAATAAAGCTAAATCTAGTGACATATACAACATAACGGATTGCGCGACAGGTAAAACAGTTTAATTATGCGTCCGTGTAGTTTTTGCGCGACCATTCAATAGTTTATGCGAATACGAACCGAATGGCGGGCGGCCAACATTAGTGCAACAAGCCAATAATTCAACTATACCAGGGTTACTCAAAGTTATTGCCCCACGTTCCACTGGTTAAGTTCGCAGACGACAACGAACCCCCTCCCCCATTTCCAAAAAAAACAGTTGACAATTTCAGTGAGTGTCAATGAGTTATTAACAAGCAGCTGCCCGCGGTTTCACCCGCGTGATTCCTGTTCCCGTGGGAATATCGGGATAAAAAGTAGCTTATGTGTAAGTCCCTACATAGGTACCAAATTTCATCTAAATCCTTTCTGAAGTTTTTACGTGAAAGAGCAAGAAACAAACTGACACACTTTCGCATTAATAATAATAAGTAGGATAGGATCCTCATCCTATCCTACTAATTATTATACTATATTAACCACCTCTGTTTGGTCTTGTTTCTTGTCGCAAATTAAGTCGATGCGATGTGAGGAGTGGTTTTCAGTAAATTTCCACTTTAGCCTCCATTACGCAAATCTTTTCACGTATCCGCTATACCGTCTATTGGCGTACCCCTTTTTTGTTTAGGATGAGGGGAATGTTTTTACGCATGAAGTGCGTTCCACATAAACGCGGACAGCGGTTATGTAGGACGCGCCTGAGACCATACCCACTGTAGATCGTCCATTTAATTCGCGGAACGCGTGCGGGGCAAGAAGTGTGTTCTTATTCACATCCCTTATTTTCGATGAATTTATCTCGGAACTTATAACCAGGTGCGTGTTGATTCCCGCCCCCACCTACTTCTTACCGCGCGGGCGTTCCGCCAGTTAAGTAGTCGATCTATAAACTCCTCACTATCCGCCCAGGGGTACCCTGATCTTGCGGAAACTGGAGCAGACTCACTAGCTGCAACCAGGGGCCAATAGCGTACCCCTAGGGGTTCTCGAAACTCACTTTGAGAAACCTTGAACTATACTATTTGTTTACTACCAGCATTGTTAGCCGAATGAGTACAAGGATACCGCGGCAGAGGCCGATGTGTACTTAGTTAATAATTACATAAGCCACGTTTATATTCCGGCCTATTGATTATGCATTCCGCTATTTGCGAATGTTCCATGTCGTATCATATCAAAAATAACCAATGTTTGTAGAGTCCACGAAACTTATGAATCGAAAACTAGCCGAAATGTTTTGGCTGTTATTTCGTTAATATGCGACCGATGACGTAGACTTGGGAGCTAGCGAATGGGGAATATTATTAAATTTGGGTTTAAAAGCAATGTTGGAAACATTGTTATGGCGAAAGACTAAAATAAGTTGGTGGTGGTGGACCAAACATGCCGAATACCTACAATATGTACAGATCTGGGCAGTGAGTCCACCAGACCACAGAGGCAGTTAACTCTGAAACACAGTTTCGGCCTATAGAGGTGGACATGAACCCCCGACACTGCTACGCAACGCCAAAGCCCTTACTAGATGTCATTTATTTTGAAATGACATCTTGACATGACTGACTTGGCCTCAGGAGGTCAATGAAGTGCCGCAAAAGAACGCGAGTTGTCCACGCACGGCTTGAGGTTTGCGAACTAATCTCGTGGAAGCGCGGTGGTTGAGGGGTTTTAGTACATTGATTAGTAAGCAGTTCGAGTTGAAGCGGTGATCATCAGTATCCGAGTGGATAAATGTATACTGACTTTGAGTCGGTGAGATACGTTCCAGAATTTAAAACGCGTGTAAACCTTCTATTTTAGTGGCAACTACCAACCCCAGCAAGTAAACCTTTGAAAAGATGCGCTTACGCAAGAAAACAGTACCAGAAAAATTCATAATTGCTACAATAATTGCATGACAATAATTGCTACACATTAATTGACAGTATACAAACTGATTACACAAAATACTGATGAAATTAATAGTTATCTGTTATGCAAGGCTGGCTGTGCCGTGTGGTGACGGCCTAAGAATACAAGTGTCACCACTCCCTTACATGCCTGGGATGTCGTAAGAGTCGACTAAGAGGCTCGACGCATTGAACACCTGTGCGAGAGAAGGAAAACTTTAAACAAACCCTCTACCAACCTGTCTGGCCAGCGGGGTAGCAGTAGGCTAATAGCCTCCTATGAACGCCACAATAGGCGTGAGCTAGGAGAGGCCTATGTCCAGCAGTTGACGTCCAGAGGCTGATGATTTGATGCAAGGCTGGAAATTGGTTATTAGCGGCGAGTTACCTCTATTGAATCCTGAGCGAAGCGAGGATTTCAAAGGTACAAGGCGCTAAAAACTTTTCTGCCGAGCGCAACACACAATTTTTCACCTCACAACAGCGAGGAACACTTTATTGTTGTTTCTGCGGTCAACTTCAGGTAAAAAAAATCTTTAAACAAAAATTTTTATCTAAATATATCTTATTCTCTTGGTTTTAATTATATAAAAAACTTAAATAATAAAAAGAGTATTATAGTTAATTCAAGGTTATTTAAAGTAGGAATAAATTGTTACTTAAAAATAACAATAAATATTATTCGTTAAATGTTGACATTGACTTAAGGTACAAGACAAAGACAATTTAAAAATAAAGGTTTATGTCACGTGCCGAAATCCAATCATAGGTTGTGAAATCTCACCCAGCCTAATTTAAAATTCTTACAACAATAATTTAATGTTATTGTTGTTGTTTTTATGATTCAATGAACCAATATAATATAATAAAACCAAAAGGGAGTATTTTAAGTAATTCTTAGCTATATAAAATAAGATTAAAATGTGACAAAAAAGCCAATAGTGCTATTCGGAACGCATTATATGACATATTTTTATGTAATAAATTAAAAAAGTACTTTACCACGCTAGGCCGCAAAAAAACTCTACGCAGAAACTGAATGACAAAAACTACTTTTCCGAGCGAGTGAGGTGAAAACAAATTTCTACATAATGTCACACCGCAAACTGAATATGAAATATAACCGTACACCAACTCTTGACACCACAAACAAATATTTTATGTCCAGATAATATTTTAATAAAATAATATGTCGCAGTATATGTGTTTGTTAATCCTCCACTTATTTATTTGAAGCAATGCGGCGAATATTTCCCGCAAGAGCAATTACACACGTCAGAAATTATGAAATTTGGCCAGAAGCAAATATTATTGCGTTAAAATTGTGTTACCAAAGTTTCTTCCCCATAGGATGTAATTTTATTTGTAACACTGCTGTGATGTTTTCTAAGAAAAATAAAATTCTGGTTTTCATGCGATTTTTTGGGGGAGATTCGTAATACATTTAAATTTTTAAGAAAATTTCTAAATAGTTTTATTTTACAGCTATTAGACACAGCCACAAATAGATAATTTTGACTTAAAGCAGAGGTCAAAAATGGGAACTTTTGAATATGACAGTATATTATTAGATATAACAACAAGCAAAATGCAAGTTATTACAATACCTTGGCCAGTTTTACCAGTGACAGATAAGTCCTAAATATATCTGGCAAATAATTTTACATGTGTAATACGAAATATATGTCAAATAATTTATCAAATATCAAATAATTTAATATAGTTTCACAATAATATTAATAAGTTTAAGTACAATAAGTTTTAAATTTAAATTGGTACAGTGAAATTAAAAAGGCGACCGCTCAGCAGGAATGTTGCAGCATAGATAACACTTGCAATGCTGGTGGCTGGTGGGACCTTATTGTAAAATCAGAATAGTAAAAATAAAAGAAAAATACTGCGTGTGTGCGTATACATGGCAAGTTTTATGGTTATATTCTTACGTACAACGATTTAAGTCTCTAAGTACACTATCTATACTTTATTATATATAATATAATGAAGCTGAAGAGTTTGTTTGTTTGAACGCGCTAATTTCAGGAATTACTGGACCGATTTAGAAAATTTTTAGACCATTAGAAAACTACATTTCTCCCGAGTGACATACGCTATATTTTAACTCGATATTCCCACGGGAACGGGCACCACGCGGGTAAAATCGCGAGGATCCGCTAGTTTTAAATAAAAAAATGAAATTTAGCTGTACATTTATAAAATTAATGAAAAAAAAACTTATAATAAAGTAAATTATTAATAGACTTATTCGTCTATTATCTTTGTTTTTGTTTGCGTTTGAAAGAACAAACTGACAAGAAAGATTTATCGGTGGCGGAATGTTATTCCAACATTTTGTGACAGCTTAACGAAAGCTACCACAAAATGCAGACGAACTGCACCTTGGACAGGTTAGTCTAGAAGCTATTCTTATTTTACGTTAAGAAATAATAAATTATGTCAAATTATTCAGAACTTATCAGTCGGTGGTGAAAATTGCAAAATTACTACCGAAATGAGAGAAGCTTCGCCCAAAATAGAAGTGAACTAGTTATACCAATATGGATGTTAGAAAATGTAGAGATCTGAGTAATTCAGGCCACATCAAGCACAGAGTACGCCATAATGGCTAATAAGTGTGAAGAAAAAGGCTGGTGGACTATTTTTTCGAGCTAGATGTAATATTAGCTCTATTCATCAACATCAAGTGAGTGTGGAGAACTGACAAAACGGCGTTTTGTTATTTTATTTGTAGCCGGGGTGGCTGCAGCATTTATTATTCTCAAAACTTTCTCACGGATCTATAAGGAAACTTGTTACGGGATAATTTATCTTCTTTTTACATGGACACGTTCAATATTTTTTTGTTTGGACCTTTGAAATATAGGTCTTTTTGACCCATGGACGGTTTACTTTTGGGTATGCTTACTATTATTTTGGGTTAGTAAGAGAATTTGAATTGGGAGATCTTTGTGTGTACAGCTTACAGCACGTCAGGCCTTACACTAATAAGAAAAAAAAACCGACGAATTGAGAATCTTCTCTTTTTTTGAAAGCGGAGCTCCTTTTTTTACTAGTGCCATAATGGCGTTCTCAAGGTCAAAGTGTAAAAGCTCGTGCTGTAGACTTTTCAATTAAAAACAATTGAAAAGGTAAAAAAAAGAAAAAAAAATGACGTTGATTTTTTAACGGTTTTTTTTTAACTTGCAACACCGGGTAGAGGAAAGGTGGGCGGATATATTGGTTGGCCGGCTCATTATGTTGGCGGTAGTCGAAGGAGATAGTCGTGTTCACTTGTTGTGCTTATTTAGTAAGAAAGAATTATATTTCTGGAAATGATTTCAAGTATATAAAACCATCAATAGTGTTATCATTTTACTACAGTTAACCCCTACACAATAAAGCATTTAAATAAAAAAATAAATACCTAATAGTTCAAATACCTTATATTTGAACATCTAATTAGCTTTACAGCTGGACAATGATCGTAAAATCTCTTTGTAGCCATAATTTCGACAACAATTAACAGAAGTGTTCAATCACGTGCAATAACATAGGAACACTAAGCAACCTTGTCACGTTTCTTTCTTTTTTTCAATTTTTTTTGGAGTAATACTTTAAAAGCGTGGCTGTTAACACTTGATTATCAGTCAACGGAAGTACTAGTCGAAATACAAAAATTATATTTTGTGATGCAGGGCAAACAATTGTAATAATTATCTTTGTTTAAAGAATGTAACTTTTATAGTATGTAGACACACACACTCACACACACACACACACACACACATACATACACACACACATAGCGCACACAAATAATTGTTTATAACAAAGAGCATAAGTGCCTATAAGAACAGGTGACATACATACATACTTATAATGAAACGGTTATGGTTACGTCGAAGACATGTCGATTATTTTTACGTACATTATGGGAGGGATTTCAAGCATAACAGTTGCCTGCGTGTAATACCTGATATGCCGTTAGCTGTACTTTCACAATTAATTCGAACCTTAATTATCTGTTTCATTTATATTGACCAATATCAATTTCAATTACGCTTGAGTAAAATTTATTACAATTCTCAAAATTATAAAACCGTTTATATAACAAACGGAAGTAAGTACTTATTCCCCACAATGAATTCCCATTATGACAGTATTAATGCGGATACAATATTAATGTAATCCGCAAACTTAATTAATTTCAAACGCAAAGAATAGCAAACAATCCAATTGTGTTGCGTTTGCAATAATTACAATCCATTTATCTAGGGCCGAGCTTTCCGTAACATGCCACAAATTAATTACGTCACACACTCTGCCTAGATTATGCGAGTGCTTGAATTATTACAAACGCTTTATTTTCATAATATAATATATAATTTTCTGTAATTATATCACGGCGGATAGTGTAACGTTTATAAAGGACCGTGTTATTCTGCTAATAAACGCCTCCTGTAGCCACAGACCTATATAGAGATAGACGAAAAGAGCGCTTCAAACGGTATGAGAACCTAGCGTGTCGAATTTTTTGTACCTACGATGACGTCACGAGCGAGATTTAGTGATGTGGAAATTTTATTGACGAGCTCTTGCAAGAAAGCACTGCACAATCAACCATTTCTGAGTCACGCGCGTTTTCATGGCAATGGTGTCAAGCGAACTGACTTAGGTCGTAAAACTTTTACCATGGATCAAGCTTCTGACACGCAAGGTACGTACATTTTTACCGTCTATCTCCATATAGGTCTGTGCCTGTAGCCTTACCATGGGTGGCTTTTATCGATACTCATATCACTCGATATCGTGTCACTGTCAGACTGTGCTTAGCGAGATAAGTAAGACAGCAACATCCTCCATATTATTATATCGCTTGATATAGCTATAGGTGTTCATGCTAAGTGGTCCCACCATCATAGCTAGAACCGCAGTATGGAGTGATCGTCAAAGTTCAATTTGTTTGAAGGCGATAACAGTGAAAACACAGGAAAAAATTTATAGGTAATATTGACACCTCGTTGAGCTTTATACGTTGACCTGTATCAGTTGTACGCATTAGGAACAGCTAATTATTTTTGTGGACTATACAATAACAGAAAAAGAAGGTTTCATGTTTTACAAAAGCTCTTTTGACCTCGAAGCTACCTGGATCTGGACTGTATCCAATGGTTCATAGAGTAATATAAAGTTTTCAATGTACACTTAAACACTTAATACTATTTAACGTAGATATTTATAACTATGGGTGTTAATTTATTAAGTGCTGATCGAGCAGGGGCTGCTCAGGTCAACGATATATAATAGAATACAATTTTACCGAAAAATATTTTTTTAAATATTTTTTTATTCAGTTTTCTGATTTCGACCGCCTCAAAAAGCTAAATCACCCTATCCTTGGTTACTTACTTCACATAAATTTGGTTTTACGTTTGGTTTTGCTTGCTGAATATTCAATAGGTATCAAAATATGAAAGTTAAAATAAATTTTAAAATAAAAGAAAAAATAAAAATATTTTTAATTTTTCAAAAATAAAAAAATATTATAAGTTGTGTTCTATATCGTTGACCTGAGGAGCCCCTACTCGATCGGCACTTAATAATTAACACCTTATATAAACGTAAAAAATATATTCGAATACTAGTACCTAATGCCTACGCAGCATTGAAAAAAAAACGATACTTTTAATTTCTATACGAATATATTGCCGTCACTGTAACTAAACAAACTTACTGGTTGACTGGTAGAGAATGCCTCATGGCATTAAGTTCGCCATTTGTTGTATTGTTTATTTGAAATAAATATGAATAATATTATATTCATTCGTCGACAACCCTACTGCCACACTTGCAAATGAATGGGAACTGACGACGCTATCGTGCACAAGCTTTGTGATATGTGAGAAATGGGTAAAAAAGAATTAAAAAACACTCACTTACAACACTTGATTGATAAGATTTTAAGTTGAGCGTGATATTACCTCATCGTCATCAGCAATTTAAGACCCTACTGCTGAGCTACAGATTTCCAATGGATAAGTAGGCGCCATGACCAGAACCGCGGGCCATATGGGTATCCGAAAAATGAAGAAGAAGCAGAGTGAGACAAATATTTTTGGACATCCATCCCCTGACCGACCATTGTAAAAGATCACAGGTCTAACCCGTTAACTACTACGCTACCAAGCTCCTTTGAATGACATCAAAAGACTTGAAGATATACAATGGAATATCTATTGTCTCTCATAATCCGAGACCTGTGAGAATAACTGATGTAAAAAAACTGAATGGAACTATATATATACTTGTCTCCAAATACAAGATGAATACTAGAAGCATATCTTTGCAAACTACACTCAAAATTTACCATAAGCAAGTCATTAAATTTACTAAAGCATACCTGAATCTTGCATCATTTACAATAATGCCCAGGCTGTTTACTCCTCGTCCCTCCTAGAAGCATAATCCAGTGCACTGTAATAAGATATTTTAATAAACCCAGAATTGAATGCAGCCGGACCATTTCCGACACTACAAAGTACTATCTAAATCGCAATGCTAAGGACACCGACGCTAGCATTATTCCATTTCGCCAAAATACATTAGGCAATAGTTAGCCATTAGAAGGGTATTATTTGACCAGGCAGAGATGGCGTGCCGGACGGCAGTTTTGCTTCTGCGAAATTTACACTGGAAGATACACACCGTGCTACCAGACGGGCCGATATTAAAACGTCTGCAGCTTTTGTGCAGGAAACTAACTAGGGCCGTTTAGACCGGGAGCCGTTGTCAGCAAGATAAAAGTTTATGAGTTATACATAAAACGATTTTCAAATCATATTTACGAGTGTCGTCCGAACATCTGCAACGGCTAGTTCGCAAAGAAATTGAAACTGTGGAGTGCATAACGTCCTCACGAACAATTTAAGCCGGTATTGTGCTCAGGACACCGAAAAGATGTGCTTTTTACAATGGTCAGCGTTCTGGCAAACTTTGGTGTTGTATTTCGTAGGTATGTTGGTATTTGTGCACTCATATTGCTGAAGTTTGGACGGTTTTGATAAAGTGGAAGATCTGAGTAGATAAAGTTAATAAATACAGTAGTAAGAACTAAGTTATAGTTGCAACATTGCAGTGGCCGAGTCAGCGAAACTTGAGTGTAATGTAATTTGCATCTGAGGCCAAAATAAAGGCGTCAGCGGTTAGCGAGGCGGGCGTAATGACACGGTCGGACGCCTGCATAAGTCAGCATTGCGACTACGCGACAGAATAGGCAATTAAAAGCAGTTTATTCGGAGGGTGCTCCAGAGCAATTAAAACACGATAACAAGTACAACTAACGAAATGTTGCATACTTTATTCCCAAACGATTTTCGACTACAAAGAGTATTATTGTATTGGAATAAATATTAATTTTGTTGGGATGGTATAAGTAAAGTAATATTGTTTCCAGAGCTCTATAGTTCATGAAATAATCCTCACAACACCGGATTTATCCGTCACGCTCTGAGAGACAAAGTTCTATTGCAACTAAAACGTTTCTTAAAATGCATTAATCATACAATTTCAAAGAGCTCATGTATGTAATTTTCATCTCTATCACACTATTACAAAGTTTAAAATGGCATGCATTGAATTTAGCTCGGACATACTGAATAGAAACATCACTATCCAGGCTCATCGTGGCCACATATTTTGCATTCTCGTCGACTTGCTTTAGTTATCTATTAAAACGAAAACGGTAAATAACCAAGCAGCCTCGTGTCAATAAGTACTTCTTTAATTAACAATAAGCGTAAAGCCTAAGCATGTAAGCTTGAGCATATTCGCAATCATACTAATATTTACTGTGAACTGCCATCTCTGAAAATGGGAAGCTCCTTTAATTTTCTCAAAATCACCGGAGCTCGATCTCGGTTTTAATTCGACAAGGAAAAGAGCCAGCAATCAAAAGAACTAACGGCTCCAACGAGGCATTTCCATACGCGAGGGGGGCCGCGCAAACGGCACAGTATTAGTTCCCAACTGATTACACTCCCGCCGCCTCGCTGCAAACGACTCATAATGAAGTAGCGACGAATAAACTTCATTACGTCGAGTTAAGAATGGGAAATTATATGAAGGAATTATCTTCGAATGATGTCGGCACGTACATGGAAGTCGCGATTAAGGCCTAAGGCTCGGGTATGTCTCCGCTCTCGACTTAATAGGTGGGTCCAGGGTTCTCGAGCGTGCTTTAATTGTCACTTTGACTGCGATATTGCTGAGCCTACTGAACGCTGTGAAATATGACAAGACATTTCCTTACGTTGCACTTATGTGGAGCATGCAATTATTTATTACAATGATTGTAATTTTATATCTTACATTTTACATTATTGAATTTAGAGATAGGTCCCTATATCGATTATTGTATGGTTTAATTTCTTGCTTTTAAGACATCATACAACATTGGATAACATGTATACATTAGTGTCATTGTCATGCCTGTATTAAAATTTTGTAACAAACTGAGTTCTTTATTCAATTCATTTCAATATTCAAGTCTTTTTTTGTTGGGTTCCTGATTTGGTTGCGTTTAGCTTAAATTCTGGAACAAATTCCATGGGACCGAATTTTTGGGCGGCTACTAGTTGAATATTATAGATTTAGGTTTCCTAGGATTCCGTTGCCGTAATATACCGGTGAATGTCGTTTCTAGAACATTGATATTATTAATTACTGGTTTCTGTATTTGCCGATTGACCTTGTCAAATTCCGATCGAATACGGAGATAGGCAATGTTCTCGTGACGTCATTCGACGCTACATAAGAGCCACTATTATGCCGACGCCGTAATTCTAGGAAAAAGAGCTGACAGCCCTAAACTTTTCATAGCTCGTAAAATACATAAGTCTCGAGTTTTGATGCTTGCTTGCGAAATGTTTGATCCCACGTGGATGATACCTTGTCAAATACTGATCAAGACAGACAATATTCTCGTGACGTCATTCAGCGCTATATACCTAAGAGCCACTATTATGCCGACACGCTGTAATTCTATGAAACCAGAGCTGATAGCTCTAAACTTTTCACAGCTTGTAAAACACCTAGAAGTCCCGAGTTTTGATGCTTGCTTGCGATATGTTTGATCGCACGTGGATGGTACCTTGTCAAATACTGATACAGACAGAAAATATTCTTGTGATGTCATTCAGCGCTAAATAATGCCACTATTATGCCGGCGACGTAATTCTAAGAAACCAGAGCTCCAACCCTTAACTTTCCAAAGCTAGTGAAACACCTAAGTCCCGAGTTTTGATGCTTGCTTGCGAAATGTTTGATTCCACGTAGATGGTAAATAGTATTCCGTAAAGGGCTCAGAGATCTGAATCACCTTTGTCTCACTCAGTGTGCTAAACGCTATTCTTTTGTGAGCTTGCACCATCTTACAGACACTATCTGCGAATTGTATTGGTGGAATCAAAGGCATTCTTTAGATATATTGTGCATCGATTTATCCACCATTCGTCTTTCAAACAATTTAAGAAACAATTGGATATTTAAACTACTTACAAATAACTAATATTTAGTGACACAAAAAACTAGTAAGGTTCATGGGCTTATGAATATTTCTGTCTTAAACTTGTGGTAACATCCATGTCTTATTTTGGCTCCAATAATTGTTCTCATAGAAGAAAAAAAAACACAGAATATTGCTTGTTTTATTCAAATTTATGATGATTGAACACAAAGCTTGAGTCAACTTTATAGGAATTGTATCTAAAATAATAAACACATTATCTGCACATCAAGCAGCTTCAAAGTGAAGAAAACGATTTAGAAACTCATTTGATTTGATTTAGTTCTCAGTCAAAGCCATAATCACAAAAATATCTTTCTAATAATTAACAATTCATGTTTTACTCCAACTTAAGCCTGTATTAACAAAAATACACTTCGTTCTCCACATAATTAATATACATAAACTCACGACATGACATACGAATCTTTATTTCCTCCCTTCTCTCAGAATAACACCTTCAAAATAAATCAATTTTATCTCCCATTAATCAATCCTACTTAATCAAGATAATCTTTTGTCTAATTGTGCTCTTTATACGTTTCGAGAGTTAAAGTTACTTGGGATTAAGCCCACAGCTTTTGGTTTATTTCCGTCTGGCACGAATTCCGTTGAACCGGTAAATTTTAAAACATTTAAAAGTAATATACTAATCTTCTGGCTTTATTCTAAATTTAGTGACGCATAGACCACGGCAAAGGGGTAGCTATTATTTCTATTGTACAGAAAATATATTTATTAAATATCTTTACAAACACATAACCAACAATAATATTAATTAAGTTAAATTCCTAGCACTGGAAAATTTAATCATAGAAATTTTTAAATAAAATTTAACTATAACAAGAGACAAATTGAAGTAATCCCGTAACAGTAAAATCCCTGCGTTTAATGATTGTGTTTGTACAAAGTAAGTTTTAATTAATGGATGGGCACTTGGAGACACAACCACCAATAGGGGACGGCATTCAGTTACAAACATGTCAAATGGACAACGGTGACCTTGCAACCCTTAGAACATTATCTGAGGACAACAGCGACGCACAATTCACGACCATATTAATATTAAACAGAGGGTCCAATAAAGACGTCAATTACACACGCGTATCTTTGATATATTATGTTTTCCTTGCCATTCACGAAATATAAATGCCTGTTTTCATTCTGAATTTAATAAAAGTATAACGTTTGAATATCTAATATTTATAACATATCCAGGATACTTGAACGAAATTACCACCTATGTCAAGTCATATCAGCCATCCAATGTCTTAGCAAAAGCGAGCGTAAATATCCAACGGCCCAAATCCGATAACATAAATTGGAATGAGCACAAAAGCACGAGAAAAACAATTTGCTCACATAACTAATAACAGGAACTCACCTCGTTACTCACAAGCGAGTGTACGTCGACGATCTCGCGGAGTCCCCCCACTTCGCATCTTAATGAATGAAAATAATTTTGCCAAAATACTTTGGAGAGACGGGACACACGCCCCGGGAATTTTTCAATTTGCAACTGACATAATGTAATAAGAGTTACACCGTGAAGATGCCGGCGTAACGTAATTAATAACTTTTGAAATATTACCTGTTACAATGAATTTAGAGGATAAAAGTTGAGTGATAAATTTAAATAACAAGCCCGGCGCCACCCCGGTCCCCGAAATACTTGCGAATAGTTCTCGGTGATAAGTATGTGTCAGAATCTCAAGTTTGTATTCACGTGGCTAATGAACGCGTGAACGCGGAATAACTCCCCGAAAGCCTGAATAATGTATGGTTTAACGAGATGTTTTTCTTGAGCGAATCTCATTAACCCACTTTCTGATTGTGTGAATGTAAACTTTGGGAAGTTCTTATTCTTAGTGAGCGGAATCTTTTATGAGTTCCGTAAATTAAATCACCTTAAGAACTGCGAGTCTTTTTTGTCATACTAAATTGCTGTTTTCATGTAATCCGGTCCCTGGCGGACATTTTACTTAAAACGGATATGTTTTATCTGAAATCGAGGATTTCATAATCGCACACAGATGACTGGTCTAAAATCGAATTCCCTTTATTACGAACCATAAAATTTACCGATATTATCTCAAGCGGACCAACTGGGCCATAAAAGTAATCCTCCTATTTTAATGGTCCTCCAACCTGTGGGATGCAACAATGTGTCCCAATTCGCCACAGAGCAGTTCTTTTATTATATTACTACTATAAATATTTCTTCACCTTTGTGACTTTACATTACTAAAGAACGTTAAATTTACAAAAAACTAATCATACTACAGATTAAACAGAAGAAGATAATTACAAATTAAACTTTTAAGATACTTTACGAACAATAAAGTTGTTTCTCTGCGAAACTACAACCAATATAGCATTTTAAATATTCACATAAAATCCTTCGCTCGGCGTTATTTAATCGGCGCGTTAAATTCGAGAAAAGTCGAGAACACATCAAATATTAACAGAGCCCGAGCGTTGTTTCGGTGAATGGGATAATATCGCGTTCATGCATCTAAATCCGAACACACTTATTGCCAGATAAAAAGTACCTTAACTGCAAAAAGGGGCGATTTAGTAATTCAGACTCTATAAAAAGTCTGGCGACCTAAATCGTTTCTTTTTTTAGAACCTTGAATCACCATTAATCAAATGGAACTCTGAAGTTTGTACTACCTCAGAATCTAATTTTGCAAACAAAGAAAAAGCTTTCTACCTATATCAATCAAAAATATTTCAAATTTCTATTCTGCTACTTCGCACTGCAGTGTCGCTGGACAATTGGAAAAATGTATCACAATAAAAAGTCGTATCGGAATTATCGGGCACGGAATATTCCTGTCAGAAATAAAGGTTCAGAAAAATACAGTGACAGGGCGGGAGTGGACAGTGGTCTGCAAGGAAAAGTTTCAAATAAATAATACCTACCTTCGAGCAAATAACTGCGTCATTGTCACGTGCCGCTTCGCAGAAAAGAGCGCCTGCTTTATATGACACATTTGTGACAGAAACTGGACTATTGTTAATTTTGAAGATACTCGTAAGTTCGCCCATATCTTCGAGCGGACCGTTTATTGCCATTTTTCCAATATGGCACAAAAAAGGTTTAGGTAATTAATCCGGATTGCTGTATATTTGAAAACGAATTTGTTTGTTTTGATGTTATGAAGGTCGTTACATAAATATTTTCAATTACCAATGTAACTGTTACTTGATTTACATGTTTCAACAGTGAGCGAGATACGTATTTTTCTTTAATTCACTATGTCAATATCCTTTCAGGCTTTAAAATTTGTAACTTTAAAAATAAAACAGTATGGAAGAGGAAATACAGACGGGTTTCCCTCTCACATTTCCATCGCATTTGACTAGACAAATATATCACGGGCACTATCGCCTACTGAAGACTTCATTGACTCGTTCCGCGAAAAAAGCAATTTTGGCTTTCAAACGAATGCCAGTTGGCTACAGAAGCAATATAATGCAAATCTTACAATTTCCCGTATTAGTGAACTTAAGTATTCAAGACAAGGGCTAATCTTACTTAACATTCAGGAAAGGTAACATAACGGCGGTTTAATGAACAAACAACAAATGAAAAGGAATACTTTTTTCTCAATGTGTTAAAACTACCATTGCACTGAAGAGAATCTTCATAAAACCTTTTTTAAGCATCTTCATCATCAGGCTCTTCAATATCATATTGATATCCACAGTTCGAATATGATACTAAATACAACATCTAGAGCCTTCCTAAAGTAGATTAAATAATGAGCTATTATATACATTCCTTTTAATCGGTCAAATAGATACTAAATTGGGAACATTCAAAATCAATACTACTGAATTTTAGGTACGAGTATATTCTACAATAAAACTCAATAATGTATGCTTCACTTAACCAAAGGTTTTTACATTGCGGCGTGGCAGTTCCCTACAGCAGTCTACTCATTTCGAGTTATTTCCGTCTGATCATCTTTGAATAATTAACTTTTCTTCTTGAGAAGTAGGATTTAAACATGCCATTTCAACGCTCGGTTCAAAAACCTGCCATGAAGTGGTCTTCTGATGTTCTTATGTCATATGCACAGTGTGGAACACATAAAGAAGCACTGAGTCTTTTTTATCCACTGCCGACTGTGCCACAAATGTAGGTTCAGCTGCCTTCTTAACTATTTTTGGCGGTATTTTCAGTCAGTGTCAGTCATGTTAGTCAGTCCGTCATGAAGCAGCATTGTCTGTTGATATACTGATTTATCAAATCTTCTCAAAAGATCTTCTTACTCAAGTAGGCATCTGCTAAGATGATTAATCGAACTTATCCTAAAAGCTATATTTATTTGACTTCTTTTTGAAATAGAGTTAAAGTAACAATAATTTGAATGAGATAACAAATTGATGGAAATTCCCATCCAGGGAAAGAACTAATGACATCTACCTACCAGTTTGAATGAAAATCTAATAGAATAATAATAAGTATGCAGACGAATTCTAGCGATAGCAGAAATATAAATATCTTTATTTTTTAAAAACACCTTCCTCTAACATCCAACATCTTAGTTTCGAGCACTTGACACCGACGCCATTTCGTGTTTTCGCTAGAAAAGGTCCCGTTTTGTTGCCTAGCCCTACAGAGGAATGTTAAGGAAGCAATATTATGCAAATCCAGCGTAGAACCGCAAATATAAAAAGCCCTCGTTCGCCCAGCACTTTGCATCTCAAGGCTATGCATTTGAGTGATACTGGATGCCCCAGGAGAAAAAATGAAAACGGCATTTGAAATTCTATGCGTTTAAGAGGCACCTGCGTGAGCGCCAAATAGGGGAGAAAAAGTTTAATTTTCAAGAGAAACTTCAAATTTTTTTTGTGTCAGAGAAGTAGTTTCTTGTTGGTTATTTTAAGCTATTGCATAGCTTTTATCGCGGTCTTTGATCGCGGCGACCGAATCAAGAAATTCCGTAACGAAAAAAACCTAACACCCCCCACTCCGTGTCATAGATTTTGGTTGCTTAGTTACGATTGAGAATAACAAAATTGTCAATGATGAAAAAAAACTGTATGAAAATTTGTGTGAAAATATAATTTATTTTTAAATTCTGGTATCGCTTTTTTATGCATTACTTCAGGATTCTTTCTATGACTTAGTGCCCGCGTGCTTCGTGTTTGTAATCGAAAGCCATCAAGGTGTTTAATCACTTCTAACGATACTGACGAAATATCTAAATCTAAATATCACAAAGATTTGGGATTTTCAAAATATAACTTTCTTGTCTTTTCGGCACTTTTCATTGGCATGGTGATGATTACTTGTCATTTAAGTCAAAACTTAATTTGTTCGGACCATGAAATGAATAAGTACTACGTAGTACCTATCAATTCCATGGTTCGTACACGTCCAACGGGGTGTGTAATGTATGACAAAAATTTACATGATCTAACGATCAGTTGATATATTTCATATAATTTTATTTGACATACCGATCACATAACATAGGAATCATGTAATTTAATTTAACATAATTTCATTTGATATAAATATCGATTAGCCTAATAATCATATTTTATATGACATTATTATAGTCTAATCAACATTTCACATTAGATTATTTACCTATACTTTAAATGGCATAAAAACTCAGTCCCAACATTTATAAAAATGTTTTACAGTATTAAGGTGATTTCAACATAATTTATACAGAATGATGATTTTGAAGCATGCAAACAAGCGTGCAAGCAAGCATGCGAGCAAGCGTGCAAGCAAGAATGGAAGCAAGCGTGCAAGCCAGCATGTATGCAAACATAAGGGCAATCATGCAAGCAAGCATGCAAGCAAGCAAGCATGCAAGCGAGCATGCAAGCAAGCAAGCAAGCAGCAAGCATGCAGCAGGCAAGTGTTCTGACACGGCACCGGCGCTGCGAGGCTCCGAGTAGTCCCACGCTTTCATATCGTCGCAGATGGCTTTATAGCTCGCCTCCGCAGCGGAGGCAAGCCGAAGCTGCAGTGGTGCTTCTCTGAGGGCGAGGCGGCCCGCGTGCAGAGGAGTCTCCTTTGCACGCGGGCCGCCTCGCCCCTCCGCGCTTGCGCGGGCTTAAAGGGCATACAAGACTACGTGTAGTCGGTTTTTAGGCGTTTCGTTTCTGTCACTGACTAGTATTAAGTCCCCCCCCCCCGTCTCCCTTCCACTGGCTCTTATGTTTTATGGATGATATTGACTGTTTAGGTAGTTATTTTAATTTTATAACAAAAGTTTATTATAACATATAAAATTAGGTCAAATGATACGTAACCGTTAGGGCTATTGAAAATATGTAAAAGAATAATTATAACAAATGAACAATAAGTTAAATAAAAATTATGTCATATATTTTTAGGTCAAATAAAAATTATATGAAGTGAACGTTAGTGACATTGAAATTTAGATCAACTGTTTTTCAATTCAATCGAAAAGCACCCCATCCAACGTCCACATTGATACCGTTGTGTTTGATACTTTTGCAGTTTGATAGACAAAATTTAAGAGCCTAGGTTTGAGAAACGGAACGCACTGTAAACCATAATAAATGCGTGTTCGTTTAATTTAAAAGGGATTATTTAACATGAACCTCATTAAAAAGTTACTGTGCTAAGTAGAACATTTTTAATAAAAGCTTTTTACGCTTCATGATACGACCGTATTAACACCAAATTTAATATTAGTTGTGTGAGTTTTCAACGCGATAATACATGCACATTACTGAATATCCACATCTCACCAAGTAAACGTTTCACTATAAAGTATATAGTAAAACGTATAGTTAGTAGGATGTTGATTCGTATCTGTATATAGTATTTACAGATACGAAGGCGACTCACAACAGACATTTTCATTCGCAGTGACTGCAATTCCAGTACAATTGCAGAGCTCCAAAATCATAAAATATTAACAACAATATGTGCGCTGCGGACATATCTACTACGTGTTTAAGTAATGTCTGAAACTGACATTGAATAATCTTCAAAATGTCTAGCTAAGTTTTCAGCGCCCAAATCAAATCCCAGCTATAAGGGATCTCTTAACAAGCTTTCTAAATCTGACATCGTAACTGGACGTGTAATCTGTAACCGCTATCACAATAGCCTTTCCCATCCCGCTCACCCCTACTGCATTGAAGAGGGATAGTGTAAGACGGTGATATAGCTGACTGCTGAGAACACGGGATAGTCGAGTGGGTCCATAGGATGTTGAGCCGATAGCAACAGCCGATGTCGGTCGTCAATGTCGCTTTGTCTTGTACACTGACGCCTGCAAACCGAACCGGCGGTATTTGCATAACAATACCACGAACCCGATGCGTGCTCGTATGAGGCGAGCCTTCCGCATAATCTGAGTGCAGATTATATAAAAGTGCCGAGAAAAATTCCGCTTCGCAAAATCGAGATGATGACACGAAATCGGTGTAAAGTAGACGAAATTTTCGGTTCACATCTTTCTATAATACGTTCAGATGTAAATGCAAAATGCAATGACAAACCAATTCACAAATTTAACATAATGTATGTGGTGAAAAATATTCTAAGTAATATAATTATATAATATGAAGATGACTGCCATCTTCAGACACTTGTGCTAAGCGTTTAATATGTTTTTCGAAATATATTTTAACAGTATTTTTATACCCTTACCAACATATAAGGGGGTGAAATTTTATGTAAGTATTAAAAATGTTTATGAATTACGTTCCTCACACAAAATTATGTACTAATAAGTTAAGTAGATACCCCCTTATCAAGATTATTTCATGACATGAAAAACCGTAAAAAATATACCGATACCTCGAACTACCAAAACGACAAAGCTTCAAACTTTCAATAGCCCAAAATTCTAAAGCAGACCATACAAAGCGCAAGAGCATTGAACACATTGCGCAAACATTGATTTCGATCAAGATCAAACTGGGCAACATCATTCAATACGAGTTCGGAATCACGGAATCATATACGCCCCGTACTCATACATCGGGCAAGGTGGATCTAGTCATAATACCTCCATTGTTTGGACTGAAGATATTATCTCAACCAAGTCTAGCTGTTATTGACGTTAATTGATTCAGATTTGGGTATGCCGATTTTCTTGAATTGATATATTATTAAGATAGGACGACGTGTTAATTTTGAAATATTATGATATGAGTAATATCATATCATAATATTTCTTGTAAAATATTACAAACGGTTTGATTCACCCACGCAACACCAAGAAGTCAAACAGAACCTACAATTTGGGTAAGTAATTTTCACATGAACTACGTAAGGTTACCTCATTATTACATATAAAGTCAATGTTATGATGATGTGTTGTTTGAAATATTACTTTAAATTAATAATAAAAAGTTCGTTAACCTCTGTTTACCTTTTGTGACTGACCACAAAGGTTAATGACCCCACATTAGAAATTCGTTACATTTCTAAACCTGGCACAAAACTTTCAAAAGGCTACCGTCCCCAACGTGAAGAGTAACATGATATTTTCACTTAAGTCGCCTTAAAACTTTTTTAAACAACACACAAAAAGTTAAGCCACAAAAATGAATTCTGCCTGAGAGTTACATTTTTCTCCGAGATACCGCCAGTAATCTGCTAGACCAGCAGGAAATCTTCCTCCACTCCTTCCTTAATTAGCAGAATATTTCAGGAAAAAAGCAACAGGAAGCTTGCAAAGAGTAATAAAAGGAAGAAAATCGTGACTGTTATGGTTGCTTAATGGAGTCACGTTAGCTATAGTGAAAGGTGAACGAGAATTTGAAATTTACCCATTGTTTAAATGCTTGGGTAAACGAATCTGTACTTTCTTTACTACTTTAATGAGACAAGTGTTTTCAAACGCACTTAGGTACAGTGGGGAACTTCCCAGTTGACCAGTACAGTTTTTTTAGGAAACTTTTTTTTTAAGTATTAGATATATAGAATAAGTTGATATCACAACTAATAGGACATTAATAGGTATTTGATTTGAATACTACATTATATCTATAACCGCATCTGTGGTCTAATGATACAATCACCGGTTTTAGACCCAGGGGTCCCGGGTTCGATTCCCAGGGGGGGTACATATTGTATTCGGTTTGGTTGGTGGTAGAACTTGTTGTGAGTCCGCCTGGCTAACTACCACCATCTTATCTAAGTCTGACGCCATAACAACAATGTTTTCAGCATTGTTGTGTTCTGGCAGGAAGGATAGCCAGTTCCTCAGTGATTGAGGAAATCGGGAGAGGCTCGCTACCATCTTCAGCCTTATCAATACTTAACATCAGGTATGATGAAGGCTAAGAGTCTCCCCGTTGTTCATAAAAAAAATTCCTTAATACTTTCCGAGAAAATGTTTTCCAAAGAAACTATACTGGTCAACCGGGAAGTTCCCCGATTGTACATCTAGAGATTAATACGAAGCTCGCTTATTGTGTATGTTGGATTTTTGGTGTGGAGAAAGATGATTACACGGAGGATATAATATGGATTAGTTTTGGTAATAATAATATAATACAATGCCCTCGAATATGGAACAATCTCTTTGGGCCTAAAAAGGTCACATACGCATTATTGGTAAGAAATCATAATGTGAATTTCCTAACTATTCATTTATTTTGTTTTTATTTCCTATGGAATTCGTATAGTATTACCGTCATTATAATTTTCAGTCGTTGCCATTTCGAAAGGATTTGTCAGTATCGCTACACGTGGAAAAGTGAGAGAAGAAGACGATTGCAGTTGCCAAGAAATGGCAATTTTTATCATTTGTCACATAAAAAATATGATGATACTCAAATGTTTTTATATACTTATAAAAACATTTGAGTGTCATCATATTTTTTTCGTTTTAAATCGCGTACCTGTTCCTTAAAACAAAACAGCGCTTTTTATTAACTCATTTAGTTTTATCGATGTTTATTGTCGATTATTTTCCTATTACGATTGAATGCTAAAATTTTACTCTATAACATAATATAGTAAATACCAAATCTGAAAAATATCCATAAACCTAAAACCGTTTCCATAAAATAAGATCAAAATCCAAAGTTCAAAAGTTGCAAAAATATTAAATACTAGAGGCCGGGCGCGGTTTCACCCGCTCGGTTCCCACGTGGTTCCCGTTCATGTGGAAATTTTGGGATCATTTATAGCCTATGTTACTACTTGGGGTCTAAGGATTCTCTATACCAAATTTCGTCAAAATCGGTCCAGTAGTTTTTGAGTTTATTCGTTACATACAAAAATACAAATCTTTCCTCTTTATAATATTAGTATAGACTAGTTTAAATCGAATAAAAAGTCTAATAAAGCTGAAATCTTTTTACAATTTCAACTGAAAACGAAAAAGAACTTGATTTGCGACTTAACTTCCATGCTTTGGCATTTAAGTCAACCGTAAAAGCAACGAATAAATTGTAGGTCAGAAGGGACAGATAAAACGAGGAACGTATTTTCTACAGTTTTTTTTCTCCCAAGTTATTTGGTTGAATATTGACTGGTAGTATTAACTTTCTTCTTATTCTGTATTTGGAACTTTCGTTTCGTTTTTATCTTTATTTGGGATTCGATTTGCTACGAACGGGAATTTTCGCTAAAATAATCTTTATGAAGATAATTAAGTTGTGATTTTTTTATTTTAATAATAATAATAATAATAATAATAATTTATTGAACCAAAAAGATTTACATTTAGGTACTTAAGCCTATACATTAATGTATTGTCACATTTAAGTAGAAATGTAGCATCTGCTGCCGAACTAGGTAATGACCTGTATTTCAGCATCCAGCGCCTCTTGCCTCAGAGAAGATTAGATACGAGTACATTAAGTTATAAGCTGCAATAGTACATAGTTTAATTTACTTATCATCATTAATTAATTTAGAAACAAGTATTTCTGAACCAAGTCATACATCGGTCTCTCCGAATCAGGTTGAGTCAAAGTATAACACCGTAAGTTTTAAGCCAGTGTTAAGCAATAATTGTCAGACAATTATGTACTCTGACTGGATAGGTCAAGGTTTTGCATCAATTATTAGAGAGAAAATTGACAATAAATGTATAAATATTTGTACTCCTGGCCAGTCGGTGAGCCAAATTATTGCAAAAATAGACGAATCCCAAATAAATGAAACTACAACTTTAGTAATATTTTGTGGTGATAGTTCTAAATTATTAAAAAAGGATATACTAATTAATGTAAACAAATTATTGTCATTGCAATCTAAGACAAAATGCAGAATGATAATAAGTGCTTTGCCATATGCCAGTAATCTAAATTGGGATGAGAACAAACGAATCTATAATTTGAATATGTATATGTATAACTTGATTTGTTGTCATAGTGACGTTGTATTATATTTTGACGTTAATAAATTTATTAACAATTTTATCTTGACTCCAGATACCATGTATCTGTCTAAAAAACTTAGGATAAAGTTAGCTAATTTATTAGCTTATAATTTACAAGACTCTGTTACAAATTGTGTAACAAAGTCAAATATACCTATTATTTCTTTGAGTTCTACTAATAATAGTAGACTTAATGTTTTAAATAAGACTATGACAAACTCGGATTTAAACTGAGGCAAAAGACAACAGCCAGACCTGCTAGTATTAATATTATTCATCAAAATATTCAGGGTCTGTCTGGCAAAGATTTAGAATTAGAACTTTTTGTTGAAAGTAACAATATTCAAATCATTTGTGTTACTGAACACTGGCTGGAGCATTGTAATACGTCATTTAACTTAAACAATTTTCAACTATCTAGTGTGTTTGGTAGAAAGTCAGCGATTCATGGCGGATCTTTAATCTTAGTTAATAATAATATTCAGTTTAAGGAAAGAAAGGATATTGTGAAACTTACGTCAGAAAGCCACATCGAGCTATCATGTATAGAATTAAGTAGTTTAATTATAGTATGTGTATACCGACCCCCTAAGGGTAACTTTGAAACCTTTGAATCTGTAATGGAAGATGTACTTAATAAATTAAAATTAAGAAATAAGTCAGTGATGGTATGCGGAGATTTTAATGTTGATATTCTAGTAAGCTCTCCATTGACTACTCGTTTACTAGCATTATTTAATTCTTTTAATTTAACCAACCAATTTTTTGAACCCACTAGAGTGACAAGCCACTCTGCTACTTGCTTGGATAATGTTTTTTCAGAATGTGATCCGGTAAGCAAAGTGATTTTTAGTAATATTTCATCTGACCATTATGGATTGAAAGTAGCATACGAGTTAAATGTTGTTGACGATACAAAAATTATAGAATGCAGGCCTATAACTAAGAAACGATTAGACAATTTTAAAAACGGTGTGGAATGTAATATACCATTAATGCCTTATACCCACGATAATCCCAATGTTCTATACGGAGACCTCTTTAAACTGATTGCTAATGAGTTTCAAAATTGCTTTAAACCTAAGACTATTAAATGTACTCAAAAGTTAAAGTTCTGTGACTGGGCTACGACAGATATTTATAAAAATAGAAATAGACTGTATGAACTTTATAAATTAAGAGAAACTAACCATAGCCCAGAGTTCCTAGAATATGTGAAACAATATTCTAAGACGTTCAAAAATATATGTTCTGTTGCAAGGTCTAAATTCATAAAAGCAAAAATAAAACAAGCCCAAAACAAAATTAAAACGACCTGGGAAGTCATTAATCGTGAAACTGGTAAATATAAACCACGTGACCGTAGTATGGCGCTTAAAGTCAATAATACAATAGTAAAGTCGGACAAAGAAATCGCTAACATTTTTGACAAATTTTTTGTGAATATTCCTTTAGAAACTACTTCGAATTTGGATTCTTCACCAGCAGCGTCACTCTCTATGCTTAAAGGGAACGTAACGGAATGCGGGTCATTGTTTACTTTTAAAAAAATCGATGCTATAGACATTGTAAAAGCTTTTAAATCACTAAAAATGAAAAATTCTACAGACTTGTGGGGCATATCTGTAAATATAGTCAAAGAAATTGTTTATACTATTGCTCCTTATCTTGCTGACATTTTTAATCTGTGTATTGGTCAAGGAATTTTTCCTGATCTTATGAAATTAAGTAAAGTAATACCATTATTTAAATCTGGAGATAAAGAAGACCCTAGTAATTATAGACCAATTTCAATATTACCCGTCTTAAGTAAAATATTTGAAAAAATAATACTCGAACAGTTATTAACGCACTTTAATATGAATCATCTCTTGCATAATAAACAATTTGGTTTTACAAAGGGTCGGTCTACAACTGATGCTGGGGTCGCGCTATTAAAGCACGTCTTTAAGGCCTGGGAGGGGTCGCAGAATGCTCTAGGCATTTTTTGCGACTTATCCAAAGCTTTCGATTGCGTAGATCATCAGACGCTGCTGTTGAAGCTCAACCACTACGGTGTAAAGGACAATGCTGAGAAGTTGTTACTGTCGTATCTCAGTTCGAGGACACAAACCGTTGATATTAATGGCGTAAAATCGTCCGGCTGTCTTGTAAAGATAGGCGTGCCTCAAGGCTCTATCTTAGGTCCGTTCCTATTTTTAATTTACATAAATGATTTACCATTCTTCGCAGAGAAGTTTTGTGAGATTGTCTTGTTTGCGGATGATACTTCCCTTATTTTTAACATTGACAGAAATCAAACTCATTTTGACGGTGTAAACATGGCACTCTCTCAAATTCTTACTTGGTTTGATGCAAATAACTTACAACTTAATGCAAGGAAAACCAAATGTATCCAATTTTCTCTGCCTAATGTAAAAGTCCCGCCAATAGATGTTGAAATTAAAAAAGAAAAATTAGATTTAGTCGATTCAACTGTTTTCTTGGGTGTAACTCTAGACACTAAACTCCAATGGGCCCCACATATCGCGGCATTAGCTGGTAGACTTGGCTCGGCTGCATATGCTATTAGAAAAATTAGACAGTTAACAGATGTTGAAACTGCTAGGATTGTATATTTTAGTTATTTCCATAGCATCATGTCTTATGGTATTCTTTTGTGGGGGACAGCAGCTGATATAAACACTATATTCATTTTACAAAAACGCGCAATAAGAGCCATTTATCAGCTAGGGTCTAAAACATCTCTTAGGGATAAGTTCAAAGAGATAGGTATATTAACAGCTGCATGTCAATTTATTTTGAACTGTATAATTTTTGTTCGTCGCAATCTATCAGAATATACCAAACATAGTGATGTGCACAATGTTAATACGAGAAATAAAAATAAACTTGTAATACCTCGATACAGGCTAAAAAAGGTTCACGGATCTTTCTTGGGTCTAGGTGTAAATTTTTTCAATAAAATTCCACAATGTATTTTGGATTTGCCTTTTGAAAAATTTAAGATTCATGTAAAAGATTGTCTACTAAAGAAAGGATATTATACTATAAAGGATTATTTGAATGACAAAACAGCTTGGTCATAAATGTTTTGTTTTATTTTTTCGAAGTTGTAGCCGTGTCATTAATTTGTTTAGTATAATTATTATTAGATTAAACTTTTAACGCAGGTAGCTTGAGTATGTCATGCTCTCTTTAAACATTTCTACGGTGGTGTCGTGTGAGGCGGGTCGCTACGTTCCCTAAAATATGGTTGAGCGAAGCGATGGCTGGTTCATGCGTCATGCTCGTGAACGGGTGCTGCCAGTGGGATGGGTCTGCTCTTGTCTGATTGTGTTAAAATGTGTTGAGATATTTATATTTTTGTTTCAATTTTATAAATTCTATGTTATTTATGATGTTTTGAATTGAGAACGTGGCACTGCTTGATCAGAATAAATAAAAACAAGTAATGTTCTCCAATTTTTGTAATCAAGTATATGAAAGCCATTATTATTATTATTTTTAATTTACTTTAAATACGCTTTATGATTATGACCCAGCTGATGCGTCTTCCAGTAACATTGTAAGTTGCGTCTTATATTAATGCACTTTTATATTTCATTTTTTTTGTTTTTGCCATTGTATTTTTTATATTTATACACTTTAACATAAGTACCTGAAGTACGTCATGCTCACTCAAACGTTTCTTCGGCGGTGTCGTGTGAGGCGGGTCGTTACGTTCCCTAAAATATGGTTGAGCGAAGCGATGGCTGGTTCATGCGTCATGCTCGTGAACGGGTGCCGCCAGCGGAAATGGGTCTGCTTCAGTCTGCTTGTCTTAACGTTGTGCTTAGAGATTAAATATTTTCATCTAAAATAAATTACTATCGACCTGTATGATGTACGTCACAACTTGCAGTACAGTAACCTTGTAATGCGAGAAATGTTAAATGTAAGTCCTTCCTTACGAGTTGAAAATTGTTTACGGTTAGGATAACCATAAAATGTAATATTATAATTAGTATTTTCTTTTGTGATGGAAATTGACCTTACTGATATGTTAAGCTCACTTTTCAATTTGACGACTCTGTATGAAATAAAACAGGGAGAAAAAAATAGCCCTTGACGAGTTTCTTGCCGGTTCTTCTCGTTACAAGGTCTCCCGCCGTAGGGTTTGTGAACCGATGGCGTAGCTTCTTTGACGTTCATAAGTGCTTGTAACAGCCTAGACTGAATAAATGATATTGAATTTTGAATTTTATCATAGTTTACAAGCATAAATAGTTTTATAATAGTTAAGTATAGATATAGTCCTCTCGGTGTGTAAAATGAGGGTGAGTGAGTGTATGTGAGAGGGTATTTTGCATTTACGATGCAATTTTATTGTTGAAATAATGAATTTAGAGTGATAATTATTTTCAAAATCCTCGCATATTTAATGTTACGTATTATTTAATTTTAAATATGATAAAAAAGACAGACTGTGAAATAACTTATATTTAAAATTTGCCATTTAAGGTCACTAATACTGTTAAACTGTTCGGTGTATTTGGTACTTTATATAACTTACTATAAAAAAAAAGTTTCAAATACTTTGATTTATCCCTTATCGTTAATAGACATTACAGATTATATTGAGGAAATCCGACATATCCTGATAACATGAAGTAAATGTGACATAGCTATATTCAATGAGGTAACCTAATTATTAGATCTGTGAACTTCGTGACATTTCAATACCTAGAATATTGTTCAAATAGGTAAGAATAATTATTATTATAGGTACCTACGCCGTTACAGAGGGCCAGTAACCTCTTATTGTTATTATCCACATTCTTCGTCGTCGTCTCTGCCACATAACGCCCACTGCTGGGTATTGGCCTCCCCAAAGGATCTCCAAAGCGATCGGTCCTGAGCTGTCCGCATCCTTCGGCTTCCCGCTACCTTCACCAGATTCTCGGTTCACCTTGTCGGGGGCCTACCCACGGAGCCTCCATATTAATAAACTAATAATAATAAGAGAAAGTCCCACCTGATAACCCTTATCACGACGAAATTTCTAAACTAATGTAAAAGATACAATAGGCCAGGTCACAGACAGCCACCAGTTATTGTCATAAAACAATTTAATTGATATCGAATAAGCCCGAATACTTCTGGCGATACTAATTACTAGAAGAAGTCGCAGGCTGTGAACTAGTGAACTATAAAAATTGCGCGGTCTTTAAATATACAATGCAATCTACTCATTTTAATATCAGAAAAAGTGAAATACTGTTGCCATTCAAATGAGCTCGGCGTTCAAAATATGCAACAGACGACCCTAATCGTGCAATAAAGACATAACACTTAACCACTTAACCTCACGCCGAAACTTTAATTCTAAAGAACTCTGACTTAGACATCTGAACTTGATCCTTAAAATGAGTATCGGAAATTTACATCAGCCCGTAATACCGGCCCGCCTCAGCCTTCATTGTAAACGGAGTAATTTGAATTTCGTCTTTGATATTTAAATGAGCCTCTACTTGAGACACTGCCTTAGTTATTCGAGTTTTTGTAAAGCAATCAAGTTTGTTTATAGAAGCTCGTGTAATTGTAAATCTCGCTCTGTGGTCTTAATTAATGCATGAAATCACTTTTGGGCCTTTGACGAACCCCTCGGTGAACCTGTACAATAAACAAAGTGGAAATCGGTTCTCTCTCACTACAAATTTATTTTACTATGTTAAAAAGGTGCAGTGAAATTGTGAGGGATTTTATAATTTACCAGCGTTAGCCAGAACAGAACTAGCTTAAGTCCCCTGAGACATTTTGAACGAGGTAAAAAGTTCTAAGCTGCGGTTTTAGAAATCTCTGAGGGAAATATCCGTTCGAATTCGTAGTAAACAAGCTCGAGTAGCTCTAGGAAGTTCCTTAAAATTTATGAACCCGCATACTGACCTTTATTTTCATGGACTTGGCTATTAATCGTTTATTATTACGTTTTGTGCATTGCTTACAAACATCAAATAATAATAGCTAGCTACTTTATTATGAAACCATACTTATGCAAGAGTTGAATGATCAAAACCATAACTGTACGTTACTGTAACATTTACAATAATAAAGCTACTAATTTCCATGCGGGTAACGGTTTTCGTGCGTGCCCGATGCCTTTTCGTGTTGTAAACTTTTCAGCCGGTCCGTCTCGAGATCGAATCGATACCCTAGCGGCATCGATAAGTCACGATCACGATTTCGCATCGACGTGGCACGCGCTTCCTTCAAAAGTTAAGGTCGTTGACACCGCTCGGCGATGTTTACATTTGGACTAAATTGTGTTATGATAGCTGCCGTTGCGATGTTATCCGTGACGTCACGTTTGTTTATAAACCTGTTGGATACGATTTACGGTCTTTGCTGACCATTGCAATAACTTGGCGTGGACGTATTGAAGGCTTTCGTCAATAAAGGTGAAGCGTTATGTTAGTGATAGATTTAGAATTTATTCTTGTATATTATTTAACATCTCATTTAAGTATTTAATGTCACATAAAAATATATTCACAGTCACTTTAACAGTTATCGCAAAAATCTTCAGGCATTTTTAGTGTAAGCTAAGGCTTTCTTATTATTCCGTGCGAATAAAGAAGATCTTTTCCATATTATTATGATAACGGATACTACAAAAAGTTTACATAACTAAACAAGCTTTATAAAAATACGGTCATATAATTATAAACTATATAATCCTGCACCATAAAACGCGGGCGTGCGATCATTAGCAACGTTATAACGATTTAAAAATTTCAAAATAACGCGACACTAATTACGAGGGCAGCGTAGCGCAAAATATCGCGACAATGTGTCGACAGGGCGTCGTGTTCGCGCGTTAGCGTGCATTCTTTCGCTGCGTTCATTAGTATAACAAGTAGTTTCGTTAATCAAATGTACGAAATTAATGGCGCAGTTTAGTCGACGCTCCAGTCGGCAATCACATCGCAGGTACAAATTGCCAGCAATTACGGCGACACCCTCCCCTCACCTTACTGAATTTTAGAGTACCGTGATGGAGAATACCATTGGTAAGGACTGCACTTTGTTTATTATTGGATATTATTTATTTTAAAGCAATTTAACAGCAGGCACAATTTTTGTCAATAGACCAATATTTTTTAAATAAATCCAAAAATATTATTTTTAGGATCTTCTGATACTGATGTTGATTTTTGTTACGTTCTGAAAATCTTAGATTCTTCTAAAAATACTTTTAAAAGCTTTATCTTTAACATAATAATGTTATAAAATTGCATTCATATAAAAAAATAAAGAAAATAAAGCAAACACAAACGAAATTTTCTTGTTCAATTCAATTTTGACGACCTCCGTAGTAGAGTGTACGTACACCGGTTTGTGGTGTCGCCTACTCTGAAGTCCTGGATTCGAATCCCGGTAGGGGCAAATGTTTGTATGATGAATACCTGAACCTTGTGTACCTGAGTCATGGACATTTATACATATATTTCTACACATAAATACTTATATGTGTTACCTTAGTATCCCATAACACAAGCCTTACAGTGCTTACTTTGGCGCTAGATTAATTGGTGTGAGTGTAAGAAATATTTATTATTTTATTTATTTATTAATAGTTTGCAAATTTGAAAATTCATACTCATTAAAGTAATTAGCACGTTTGAGCTTTGAATGTAACAGTGGTCATTGGAAGAATACAATACCAGTCTATATAAATAGACTGTGGTATTATAGCAGAAGATACTATCTTCTCTTCCCTAATAAAACCGTGGCAAAGACCAACGTAAAGCTGTCATGAAATCAAACTAAATCAAAACTTTTATACGATTTTATACAAAAAAGTGTTATGTATCAATATCAGAAGATCTGTTTAAAATAAAAGTTAATTTATAAAGAACCCTTTCCTTAACGGTTGAATCGGAAAAGTTAAATTTTTCATGCTCTCGCACGGTAAATATTTCATTATAGTTTACGTATGCAAATTTACGTATAAAAATTAACGGAGCCGTCGTGCCATTAATGTGCTGATGTTTTCGTCGAGAAATTACGCGTATTAAACCTTATTTAATTATCAGTGTACGCTATTACAGCCTATATAAATAAAAATAATAAAACAAATTATGAAGTCGTTTACAACTTAATAAAAAAAAAGCTTACAGTTGCCAAGCAGAAGAAAAATGTCGTAGAAGGCATTTACAACTTTTTTTTGTATTAATGAGTTATAGCGGTTTAGTATAGATTAAGTAAATTAAAAGTTATACAGTATATAAACTTAAATTTTGACATCGTTCATTTGTTTGAAATTTTTTAGTAAAAGCCATATTTGATAATATCATGTCTTTTACTACAAAATGTTCAATAGTATTATTTTCTGATACTGTTATGTTGTATTAGCTATGAAATAAAAAAATATGTCTCTAAGTACATACATTTGAAATTTTACTTTGAAAATTGTTCATTACGATATTTTAAAAAAGGAAACTGGGTTTAGAGAGTGAATCGGAGCGTGTTAAATGTATTTTTTTTTTTGTGAATTTGAACATTTTAAATATTGAGATCGATAGAGCGCGCGATTCTCACTAAGAAACCGTTTTTGGCCAAAAACGTTTCATACTGGAAGGATCATATTTACTAGGCTGCTTATGTCTTTACTTAAAATACAATTTACGATCACCTCCTCTTTAAACAAGCATTTACTATTTTTTTTATAATATACAGTCGCTCAGTTTCTTCAGCAATGGAATACCGGCCTTAGATACAACGGCAAAGTCGAACCCCACCTTAATTCGATAAGTAAACACAAGATTGAACTCCACGTACCCACATTACACCGCACTTTGCCAAACGTTTTCCATCGCCCAAACTAAAACATAGTATGAGGATTCCCAGATATTTATATTTCTACCCAGTCAAAGGTGTATAAAGCTCTCCATTCCTCATCCTTTGAATGATGTTATCGCGATTTCCCAAATGTTTCGCTCTTTTTGATCTAAATTCTTTATATTTGGCTTTGCCGTTTCCTACCACACATCACAATTCTTTTGTGGTTAGATAAAGTCGGGTAAAAAATCGAATGTTTATACGTAGCACGGGGCAGTGCGAATGCTAGGGATTCTTTTTAAAGTTACTTTGTTCGTTGTACACCGTTTTATTTTCAATTTAGAACGGGTATTTACATTTAGTTCGGTGTTATCTAATGACTAGGAATTTCTTACAGAGGAATACCATATACAGCTCTTAGTGCCAGACGAAATATAAATTATTAGAAGTGTGTGTTATCTTGTTACATTTGTTTGTCTACACGTTAGAAAGCTCTCAGGGATGAGAACTCTAGGACTGTTGTATCAATATTTTGTCGGTCGACGATAGATTTTGAAAGAAAATATATGCTCTCATTTTGTTTTGTATCGTTACATCATGTGCTTAACACGCTCGTGTAACAACATCGTAATTTATAGTAGGTATTTCTTGGGTTTCAGTAGTTTTTAGGAGATGAATTAATATCCCCCTCTCTTTCTACCGCGCGGCGAAAATGTATGCCTGCTCCTGCTGTTTCGTTTAAGCGGTTTTCACTTCTGCCGGCACTCCCGGAGAGCAACCCGTTGTTTTTTTTTTTGTAAATACTTGTCTATTAAATTTCATAAAATAACCGCTTGAGCCCTGCGAAGTTTTCACGGCAGTTTAGTTCATTATTCATATCGAGTGAAATGTCGACGAGCGTTCGCGTTTTAGAAGATTCCCTTCAGTCGCCGTAATCTGCGTCAAATTGACTTTTCCGTAGGAGAGCTGACGAGTCTCCTACGTAATATGCCATAAACGACCCAAACGTATTGGACCCGATGCTCGGAGGTTGACAAATTTCCGTGATATTTGAATGCGTTATATTCCTTTTGCGACCCCGGCCCTTTAATAAACACTCCGGCGTCACTCCCATCCAATCCACATCTGCAATAGATGCATTATACCACAATATCTCGCCAAATAAACCCGTCGAGCTTAGATTTAATAAAAAAAGTTGGCACGCGTAAAAAGTTAATATTATTCCAATTGGCAACAAAAAAAAACAATTTTCTACCAAGTTATAAACCTGAACAGATTTCCATTTTGCGTGGAGTTGGTACAAAGTAATTCCTCCGGTTTCGAGATAAAATTTATGTCATTTCCTGTCTGCTGGAAACTCGCTAAAAATTATCAGGAATCGGCGCGGCTGTAGCGCCATTTAAAATTAATGAATAATGTTATCTAATAACGATTCGGGAAAGTTTAATTAAAGTTTTTTTTGTCAGCTTTCCTCACTTCTTAATCGCATGAGTATCTTCGTTATTTTTGCTGGTGGACGAGCGTCTTCTTTAAAAGTTTGACCATGAATAAATTTGATGATAAGCCACCCTTAATGATATTAGGACTTATCTGGAAATTGTTTTATACGTTCCGTTTTGGAAGTTTTACTTGTGCAAGTATTGGAACTTCGTATTTTCTTTTATCGTGGGCGCTGTAATTCATTTCATTTATTTAACACACCTACATTTTCTTTGAAAAGTAAGCAACTAAGTAGATAGTATATTTTAAAATAATGCTACACAAACTGCTGCTGTTGACTCTTATGAGGACAACGTTGGCATTATAAAAGGAGCTCCGGTTTTGACCAATGCCCTCTTTGTGGCCATTTTGTCCCATAAATAATTATTGAGTATTAGTTATCATTGCAAATAAAATAATGGACTTTCAGTTAATAGCAGCAGTCAGCCTTCCGTATGTCTTGGGAAATTTTATCAATAAACGCCATTTTATGTTAAAAAGTGAAAATATGTCAATTTCTTAAGAAGTTTTATAAGGATGGAGGTTTTAAAAATTAATGATATTTATGTAACAAAAATATTTTATTTAAATGTATTATTCAATATCACATGTTGTTTTAACTAGTTCAAGGCATTTTCAATCGTTAATCCAACAAGAAGTAGTTAAACAGCAAGTGGCCACAAAGGGGGCTGGATATTTTAGCGTTGTGCCAGCTTTGGCTATTTTGGATGTAGTAGGAAGCCGCTTAAGTTCGGACAAAAATGAAAACCTGCAGCAAGAGTTACCTATAATTATGTTTTAGTTCGGTACGCTGTCTCCTGATTTTACAATTTAATTAATTATACTTTTCCTATCCGTGACACAAATTCTATCCTGTCTGTACCTACTCAATCCCTTAATTTTCTCCGAACTAACTGATAGTGGTATGATTTAGGGTTAAGGGTTAACTTGGGTATAAAAATTAATTTATGTATTTCAATGTGACCACAAACCATGAAAACAATGTAGCAGAAAAAAATTAGACGATTCGAAATCACTTATCTATAAGTTATCTATTTAAAAAATAATCTTTGATTTTGACAACCCATACAAAGTGGCCACAATCCATGATTTCGGTAGCCTCCGGTCATTTTTTTTTAAATAAAAAAGCAGTTTTTATTTTTTGTATTTAGTAGTATCGTGAAAATTAGACAAATTCTCGATGATTCTAGATATTTCTTATTAGTCTAAGGTCATCAAACACTCAGCGCTTAAAAGTGAAAAAAATCTTAAAGTAGCCAAAAATGGGGCTCCTGCCTTAGTTATAAACAAATTACTCTTTTTTTATATTTCACAGAAGCTCTAAATTGAAAACTGTAGTGATGCCCCTACGTATAAAATATGTAGATTAGTTAAAAACTGAAAAAACGTCGATAGGTTTAGCTTGAAGAATCTCAAACTAGCCTAGCGTGTCAGATAGGCTTACAGCGCCAATCAGTGAGGGAAATGTCAAACCGAAACCGAACCAAAAATACGTACCTTACATGAAAAGATTAATTTATAACAATCGCGTGTTATAACACTACTTCACTAGAGATATTTCCCAAAAACTCCTCTTTTATCTAGATACTTCACGGAAATTCTAAATTGAAAACTGTAGAGATGACCCTCTATAACACAACCCTAGTAGCTACGAGTACATGCAGAATGCAAAAATATGTAGATTAGTTGAAAACTGAAAAACGTCAATACTTTAAGCTTGAAAAATCTCTAACTAGCCTAGCGTGTCAGATAGGCTTACAGCGCCAATCGATGACGGAAATGTCAAACCGAAACTGAACCAAAAATACGTAGTATATGAAAAGATTAATTTATTACAATCGCGTGTTAAAATACCGTTTGACAACCCACAGGAATTCTGCACACTAGTAATAAATAAGACTAAGGTTGTCAACGTGTGCGTTCCGCTTAAAGCTTCTTTGCTAAAGAAGTGGTCAAAGTGAAGCTTATTTCAAAGTTTAACGAGTGTTCTAAAATATATATTTTTTTTAATAGAATTATATTTAACACAGTATACAACAAAGTCCAAAATGTTATAATAACAAATTGGAAATGGCATTAAACATAAAGTTGCATGTTTATCGGTCTTTTATAGGATACAATTTGGAGAGTGTGCGAGAGAACTGCACGACCTTGTTCCTCCAGCCCCTTTCCAACATCGGGGTACCAGACGCAGGTTAGCTTATCACCCGTACGTCTTTGACATTCCAGCGATCCGTACCAAGCGCTTTGCTGACACATTTCTAATGCGAACCGCTAAAGAATGGAATGCGCTGCCTGCTTATGTGTTCCCCGATTCCTACAACCTTGGTCTCTTCAAGGCGAGCGTGTATAGGCATCATGTTACACCTTAGACCACATCCTGTTAACTAAGCATGATGGTGGTCAAATGCCTGCCCAGTTACTTGTAAAAAAAAAATTAAACCGCTAGCTTTAATGAAACATTACTAAATATTTTACGGACGGAACAAAAACAGATAGGAAATAAACCGTAGGTGATGCACCGATCACGGGTTCGAAAAAAAACTGAATAGTTAGAGCCGAGTTGCTTTTCTAATATTATTTTTCATGTAACTAATATTTATATAGTAAACATGAACATACAAACAGATAAAGTAATTGTATTGATATTTCCAACAAACGAATACAACATACGCAATGTGGACACGGCTTATAAGCGTTGAGTGGGTAGTGTAACTCCATGGGCGCTTTTCGCGACGATGTTCTATTACAAAAGGGAATTGGATCTTGATTCATTGGTTCGGAAAATCGGCAGCGTACCTTGATAATTTCATTTCTGTACAATTTGACCGCGTCCGTGGTCAGGCGATTCTTCGGGCCTCTACGGAGCGAACACAATGCACGGAGTCCCCTACGGCTCTCACACACAATACTAAGCTTTTATTGGCTCCTTTTACAATCTCCCATTACCTCCAAGGCTCCGCTACTGGGAATCAGTTTCGTTACAGTTTTTTTTATCTTTCCCTTTGAGCGGTTTTCGTGTCGATCAAGTTTCTGACGAATGTTATTTCATTTTCCCCATGGAGTGATTTAAGCACTTGTAGGTGGCGTAATCAAATTTTTCCTTAGATTCTCTTGATAGATTTTGGGATTGGAATTTTCAGAATCCCTTACTATTTTATTGAGTTTAATTATTGTGTTGCCATCTAATATGATTATATCATTAAAAAAAAGTACTGAAGTCAATACTGAATAGCTAAAAATGCTCATGGGGTTGATGCAAAAATTCGGTCAATATTTCCATTCAGTTCAGGTTGGTGACAAGCACTTTTGATGGATACCTCGTCCTTCCTCTGTTTCATACTGAGTCACAGATTACTAAGTATATTTCAATTTCAGAACTTAAGTACTGAAATTGAAATTACTGTAGTCATGTTTTTATTAATAACAACATGAGTACACTACAAAACATGATTAGCTACGCCATGGAAGAAAATATATATGTGGTAATGTCCACTGCATCCCACAAATGCAGTACGTTGTTAGTAAAGTGCATGTCATACAGGCTCATTACAAAGTGTATGTACAATCGGGGGAACTTTCAGGTTGACCAGTAGAGTTCTATTAGAGAAACGTTTTCTCGGAAAGTACTAAGGTTAAAAAAATAATTTATTATTCAAATAAAATACCTGTTGATGTTCTATTATTTGTGATATAAACAATTTCTATATATCTACTACTTTTTTATAGAACTCCCTAAAAAACACTACTAATCAACCGGGAAGTACCCCGACTGTGCGTGCACGCATAGGTTTTGCACGTTTGGTTGATCATGTTTTGCGAAGTTCATCAAGACTTCTGGCGGTGTCATCGTCTACGCAGCTCAACGTTATTCACGCTACTCGCGTGGCACACGGTCTAGTGTTGGCATGGGTTTTCACGTATATTGATGCAAGTGAAACATAGAGTAAAACAAGTGAAACATTCTGAAAATTATAAGTTAAAGATATGATTGTCCGTACATGAATCACTGCTGGGGTTTGCATACGCCATGCAGGGCCTTTTTTTACTAACCCCTAGAGTATAACTTTACTAACAACATATGGGCCTTGTAGAAACTTGAAATAAATGATTTTTTTGTGTCTAAAAGCAAGGCCAACATAGTTTTCATTGGCGATTCGGTGTACTATAGACGTCGACACTCGCCTATATCCACACAGATTGTATTTGGAATACGTGCAATAATGTAAATATACCTTGTTGGCGGCGCAAATTGAAAAATTTGTAAAATTCATGAATATGAATAAGTGTTCCGTTGCCGTGAATGGGACATCAATTATGCAAAATGTACTGGTACAGCATTGATCGACGCGGTGTTTGATGCCGATTCGATCTGATGCGACGCAAAAAATCTATATCACCTTTTTAATATGACAAGCAACTCTAAATTGAAGCCTTATTTTGGAGTACCTATCGTATTTTTCAGATGAGCTTAGGATAATAAATGTAGTTATGAAAATGTGTATAGATTTAGGTATTTGTTTTTTAATACCTTAAAAAAAATTGTTTGTATGTAACGATGATACGACTTTAGTACTTTTTTCACTTAGTTTTTTATTGTACATTGTACATTTTATTTCATATCAAAACGCTAAGAGCCTCCCCGTCGTTCATAAAAAAAACCTATGTATACCTAATGTATAACAGAATTTATCATCACAAGCAGAAAACTTCTAACAATACATATTTACTTAACCACAGAAATCTATTTTCCTCACAATAACTCATTGCCATAAACAAAACAAGCTTTCTTTACACCTTCATCCTTTTTACCGTAAGTCAGAGCCACGAGTCACTTGTTTTCATGTGATTTCGCCTATTGGTAGAATTTGCAAGTTAAGCGCAAAAACTGCAGCACAAAGTATGCAGCGCTTTGAGTGGGTGCACCGATTTGCCTGCTCTGTAATTTGGAGTCGGCGTCGAATGCGTCAGGAATAGTTATTCTTACTGCAAGCACCTGACGACATATTGGAATAGTTTTGGTTGTATCCACGGAAATATGTTTGTAAAGTGAAGAATTTACGGCTCGTAGCGCAGTATTTAGTGTGTATCGATACTGTCGGGTATGATATGGGCCTTTCATTACATGAAACTGATTAACAAGAATTATCAATGCAATATTCGAAATTAGTTCTTTTTTAGAAATCAAAAAGTTATATATTTTATCCATTTAAAACGTCATCTTTATGTATATTGACTTAGAAGGTTCAATTTACTGAACACAACAAATATTTAATAACATTTCATATTTCGCGATGGCAACGTGTCCACAGTGGGGATTCCTTCTCCGGGTAGTGTGATATCATTGCCGGTGTCAGTCACGGTGCCGTCTTATCTCCACTCCTTTTTTCTATTTTTATCTTTCTAGTTCCTATCACCTCTATGCCGATGTAATGCAATAAACAATTACCACCACTAAGTCAGGTCTAGCACTAATTAGTTCCTGGATTAAGTCCTTTGATCTTACCCTTAGTCCGTCTAAAGACGCAGTGCATTATTATAGGTGGCCGGCCCTCACTTCGTTTCCAGCATCGATTTTGATCATTTTCCGGCTGCTTCTTTGAATGGCACAGATATCCCGTTCTCCTCAACTTAAGAAATCTTGGTGTCACTCTCGACCCGCAGTTATCGTGGAGACCACATGTGGAAGTGGTCATGAAAAAGATGTTTGCTGCATATGGATTGTTAAATTGGCTTCGCCAATTTTCTGCTGAGCAGTACAAAAATGTCTTTGGCAATCCCTCTTATTGTCCATTATTGTCTACGCTGGTGTCTGCTATACGGATCTGTATGAGGAGCTACTTAACAAGTTGGAGTGTCTGCATAACCTTTGCATTAGGTTCATCATCAATCTTCGTAAATTTGACCACGTGTCATCATTCCGTAATAAACTCCATTGGCTCCCTTTTCGCCGGCGCAGGGACTTACACACTTTCAAGCTCCTCTATTCTATTCTTTTCCTTTTCACTCCCCCACCTTATCTTAAAGAGTGTTGTTAATTTCGTTCTTCGTCCTCCCATTGCACTCTGCGATCTGCTTCTAATCTTTCCTTAGAAATTCCTCGTCAGTCTTTCGACTTCCTTTCTTACTCGTTTTCTGTGCATGCTATTTGGCTATGGAACGCACTACCGGATTATCAGAAGGGCTCAAACCCTAAGATCATTTGGCGATCAAGTTAGAAGTAATTTCCTTTCACTTTCTCATACTTACACATATTACCCTTATTTTCTCAATCAGCATTTACGTACTAATATTATACACACTCTTCCACCCAAGGTTGGCTGGAAATTTGCTACGTAGCAATAAGGCCGCCTTTTTATTGTATGTCTACTTTTTGTTTGTGTTTTCTCTGTATTTTTTGATTAATCGTGTGCAATAAAGTTTATTTTATTATTATTCGTTTTTCTAAGTTTTAACTTCTCAGCATAAGCTGGTATTTTAATGCATCTACGGGTCCAAGCCAAGTAAATGAAATAATTCATGATTTTATAAATTTTGCATTTTTCAATGCTATGACTCCTGAATTCGAGTCCCGTCGTGGGTTCGAGTCCCATCTGAGAAGTCACTTGTTTGCCGAGTTGTTTTTTTTTTTATATTTTTCCATTTAAAATTTATCATAAATATAAATGAAATAATTGTTTTGTGTTTCATGTGTGGTCATCTATCTGCAGAAACTTGCGTACTGTTCGACAGGTATTGAGGATGGCTGCTTTCTGTAACAGTATTTATATGTGCTGGGTTTGGCTGCTGGTGGAGGTGTTGAGAAATAATGCCGGTGGTTGAGAGTACTAATGGAATTATGAAAACTTTATCCTGCTTCCATATTCGTAAGATTTCGTCCTGTAACTCTGTGTATTTGTGTATTTTTTCAGCTATTGTATTCTGTTAGTTGTGTGTATTGGGCACGTGGTAAGTGATTTTATTATTTTTATACTGTAAGGTGATGTCTGGGTGGTTGTAGTGAATGGTTCTGTCTGTTAAGATCGCGCGGTCGAAGTAAATTTATATGACCCATTTTCTAAGACAGTACTGTATTTGTAGTACGGTGTATGTGTATTTGTATGAGACCGTGCTTTAGTGCTAGTCTTTGGTGCATAACATTGCTATTTGGTTGTGTCTATGGATGTAATCTGTTGGTGCAAGGTTGGAGCATGCTCCGGTTATGTGTTCAATATTTTCTGGGTGGCTTTGGCATTTGCGACATCTATCATCTGTTACGATTTGAACTTTTATGATGTGCTTTCTATATCCTAGTGTTAATAACCTGGTCCTGGATTGCGATTATAAATCCTCCAGTCTCTGGAAATAGGGACCCACCAGTAAGCCATTTATTAGAAGCCGCAGGGTCGATATGTGATTGAACCAAATCATAGCGATGACGGCCATGCAGCACTTTCTTCTTATTATTATTATAAGTTTTATTTTTATTTTCTCAAATATTTGGTACAAAGTGAACATACTGTTAGGTATTTAAGAATGTATTGTATTTTCGGGAATATCTAAAAACTTTCTAACTATTCTGCATGTATTAAGGATGGCGGCTTTTTGCATATTAATGAACGTGGTTGGTCTGAGGCAGTTATTATTAATAATTATCCAACAAGACGTTATTATTAATTTTTCCTCACAACGTAGGTTGTGTAGGACATTTCAATCCAATGCCAATAAAAATTAACACGTGTTCTGATTTCCGATCTAATTTCCCCTTCCCCTTTCAGAAAAAAGTTGTGTAAAACAAAGCATCGAAATAATAGTAACCTAACTGACAGTACATATAATCTAACTAAAGTCTCACTTCTCCACTTCAAAGTAATATTTGATGTTACACAAAATGTACAAAATAACCGCAACCCGTGCGTTCACATAATAAAACCGAAGTAGATTTTACCTTAACACAGAAAATAATTTAAACCAAGTATCGTGCATTAACATAATTATGTAGGCAAACATAAACTTAATATACGATAAAGAAGAATTTATTCACACTCAAACATGAGGCATTTGAAGAAAAAGTGCAAAAATCCACAACAAACACGTATACCGGTTTATCTACGAATGAAAATTATAGTTATGGAATTAATGTTTTACTTAGTTTTACTTTTAAATGGCAAGAAGTAATTTTGAATAATGGAAATTGTAAAGAAAATTGAAGGCGCTATATGTTGCTATTCTTAACGTTTCATAATTATAACTGAAAGCTGATTTAATTTATTTTATTAATTACTAATCCTAGCGGCAGCCCGCGGTTTTACCCGCGTGGTTCCCGTCCCCGTGGAAATATCGGAATTAAAAGTAGCCTATGTGTTAGTCCACTACTTGAAGACCTAAATACAAAAGCCAATGCCTGATTTTGGCGCCTTTTTTCCCCTTTTTTTTCGCTGTTACATCAACCTATAATTTTTATTTTAGTTAAGAACAATGTAACAAACAAAATTGAATATGACTAGGTACTATACTTCTAAACACAAACCAAGCGGAGTTATAAAAGTTAGAAAAAAAACATACACAAACTGTATTTTTTTATAATAATAAAAAAAAAATGAAATAATTATTAATTAATAGTGAAATACTTATTATTTAATAATTAAATAATTATTATTTAAAAATTAAATAATTATTAATTAATTATTAATAATTATTTATTATTATTATAATTTTTTGATGATCGTTTTACCTAATAAGGATTTGGTATAGATAGTATAGATGTAGGTAGTTATGTGTTTAAGTAAGATATAAGTAAAAAATAATTCTTCTGTAATAGTAGTATATGATAGAAAGTAGGAGAGTGCCTATAGAAACAGTTATTATATTTCAAACTTCTGGCACATATAACTTGGCTCGGACTGAGTTTAGAGGTATAGGTGTCATAATAAAACTTGTTTATTACATTATTATGAACTTAATAAAAATAATTCGGTCAGTGTAACAGCGAAAAAAAAAGGCGCCACTGGTCTATACAAATCCGGCTTTGTCCTTTAATCCAAATCCGTTAAGTAGTCTTTGCGTAAAAGAGAAACAAACAAACAGACATACTTTCGCATATAAAATATTAGTAGTATGTAATAGATAGACATAATAGACGTGATAGATTTTCAGATTCTTGATCAGATTGTGTTCCGACAGTTAGAGATAAGATGGCCAGTTCCTCAGTGGTTGAGGATTCCGGGAGAGGCTCGCTTCCATCTTCAGCCTTATCAATACTTAACATCAGGTATGATGAAGGCTAAGAGTCTCCTCGTCATTCATAAAAAAAAATTGTTTTAGCTGCAATAACAACCACTGATAATGTTCTTTTTCTTTGCAACTTTTACCCCAAGATTAATCAATACATAAAGAGTAACAAAGTGCTCATGTTAGTTGCTTAAAGGATTGCCAGTTTGCATCAGGTTGTAGTAAAGCTGGAACTTATTATGCCTACCAGGATTTGGATGATATTCTGCCAGGAAATCTCATCGCAAAATTGTGCTATTTTCCTGTCGCTAACATTTAAAATCAATAATTAATTCACTGAAAATACTTACATGTAGGTTAACTTTGTTATCATATTCATCACCACAAAAAGGACAGTAATATATTTGTTGTTAAAAAGAAAATTATTTGGTGTTAAAAAGAAAACAAAATAGATGGTGTTAGATACTATTATCAAAAAAAAAAAATGTTTTTAGTGTACTCCAATATGGGTATAAATTAAATTAGCTGGTCTTAAGGATTTCCATCTTTTTAGTTGACTTGTCTTTTGTTACAGGCGGATTTGTTAGTTTCTTTTTTTTTTTTCATTCATCCGATTTTCAGATACAAATAACAAATTAAGCAAGTGAACTCATCCAGTTAATGGGGACTTTGATTTTTAATTCGTTTGTGCACAAACTTCATTCAGCCTAAAGCATATCGGATTCATTAGCTTACAACGCAGAGGTACAAAAGGTTGCGAATCCATTAAATTGAATTTACATGTAGGAATGTTCTCAGCTCTGAAATTTTTTAGAGAGTATAAAAGTTAATACGTTTATCTGAGGGAGCTCATTTATTCACTGGAATTTTAATTCCGTTAACGCTTTGCGCCATTTAAAGTTACAAGAGACGATATAATTTTTACGGTCCTTAAAAATTCTTCTATAAATACAAACAGTCTTGAAACGAAAATCGCATCCGTCCAAACATTCGTGTAGCATTAAAAGCAATCTGTTCGTAACGGAACATTTCAAGGCTGTGCGGTCGTCCTTCAATCTCCCAGAAAGCAAGTCTATCCAGGCACGTTCCGTCAATAATTTTCTTTGAACATCACAGATCTCGCCCGAGAACAAATCGAGGTGCAGTAAACATCGAATAAAGCGAGTTGTCTATAAAATATCATTTCTAGCTCTTTTGTTTTTCCATCGAATCCCGTTCCACAAGTGGGCAATAATTGAAAACGAAACTGTTTTGCGCGGAGGCGAGATCGCGAGACACAGCATAAAGGCGCTCGGAATAGATTGAACGTATAAAATTTTCAGTCAAAATTCGCCCGAACCGCCGCCACGGGAGGTGCTCTGTATCTTTTTACTTTGTAACCTTACTTTTTATTCCATTAGCGCGTGTGAGGCCCCTCTAGCCAAATATCGTGGAATAATAAAAGCTGTTTAGTAATGATAATGCGGAACGCAGTTCCACGTATACTGGCGTAACTGAATTAAACTTGCCGAGTATATTCGTGTTTACTCTTATTACTGGAGCCAATTACTTCTGTGCCGTAACGGTTTGTAAAACATAGTTATTCGTGATTAAAAATGTATCGGGTGTTTTAGTGTGGTTAATATGAAATTAAAAGTCCTCTGCGCTAGTTCATCGGAGGAAAGAACAAAGTTTTACAATAGCGACTGGTGTAAAAAGTTGGTCACAATTTAAGTCTGGAAAATTCGTGAGCGTTTCAAATTGTGATCCTCTTTGGAGCTTTCTCTCTTTCCTTTATATGCGCAATGTACAACGCTATTGCTCTAACACAAAACTTTTTATTTCCGTTTATACTGAGTCAATCGTCCGCGAACATTTTTCAGGCAAACTTTAACAGTAGAGGCAATCGCTCCTGAAATTCGAAAATGAAATCGTTCCGAGCGTCGCCAAGATTTATCGATGGATGTTCGAATTTACTTTGAAACTTTCGAGGCTTAAAACTTATGACACGTAATCGTATATTCCAGTCAAGCTATCTGCTAGGGGATCTTCTAATAAATTAATCTTGTCTTTCATTGCTTACGCGGTTTATTTTGTCACTGTACAAGATAATAATGATCGACAATGATTTTTCTCTAATTTTCTTTTTCTCGTTTTAACGTATTATCTAATAAGGTAGAACAGTATAAGACATCGAGAGTCTAAAATGTTTGTATTTACTAAGTGTGCAGCTGCAAAATTCCAAAAGAAAAAAGCGTATAAAAGCCATATAATTTAAAAGCTCTCACTATAAACTCAGTCTGAAAGAACGAAAGACTACATTTTTTTAAAAAAGCTAAACAATACTTTACAAAAGTCGCCAACGGGACATGCACTTGTTAACTGCACACACGATAGTGGTATGACGTAACACGTGAAATATGAGCTGTTTGTACACTTTTTACGATACGGGTAAGGTGGGCAGCCACGTTCAACGACGGTGACAACGGTGATAAATTTACGACAATCTGCCGTGAGCGAGCGAAGAAAAATCCTATCTCGGACCGATGCGAACGTTTGTTTCGTGATACCGTGTGCTACCGTCTTTGTATTTGGAAATATGTGCGCTGATTGCGATCTTATGAGACGTGCATTGGATAATGCGGGATGGGATGTTTGTTTGGAAACCCGATTAATCTGGAATGGGAATGGGAAACGAATAGGTATGTTGCCTTCTTGAGTTACTGCGACGTTTGCGGTTTGAGGGTGTGGTATTTCATTTATTCTTTATTTATATTATAAGTGCAAAAGTATATCTGTTTTTCAGGTACCTTTTCACGCACGAAGCTCTTATTGTATGATTATTTGAGTTCGAATTGTCGAATCAATCTATTTGGGAAAGAGGTAAAGGATCAAAGCAAAATAGATGAAGATGCGTGGATTAAAAAAAAACTGTTTGTACAGATATGACAGCTATGATATTTCGTATTTCAACTTTACTGCACTTTTAATATAAATGCGAAAGAAAACTATTATTTTCTATTGAAGAGGTGAAATAGGCGAAGAATATTTGTATAGGCTCTGATAAAAAACTATCAAAAGCAACACTTTACATTGGCATCATTGTTAGTACTAATACGATCGATATAGGATCTCCTTCAGTTATCTGCTAATATTAGCAGACAGAGCGATGTTTTTATTCCGAAAAGTGCCATCTCTCTTACAATATTTGATATTCCTCTAATAACACGTAAGGGTTGTCTGGAAGAGATCGCTGCTAAGCGATAAGGCCGCCCCTTTGTACAACTTATCGTATTATTGTTTCCATGTATGTTTCTGTTCCGTGTGTGCAAATAAAGTGTTATCTAATCTAAGTGAACCCCTTGATAACATTGAAAGTAAGTAATTTAAAAATCATTGAAATATTAAGAAAACCAAAGTTTAAAATCTCATGTTCCTGTAATACTCTCTGTAGCTAGTCCCTATTTGTGTTACTATAACATTTTCACGTCCACACCATCCTTCGTACAGCGTTACCCCATCTCGTTCAAGGGACGAATCCAGCAGGCCATTAAGTCGGCTTCCGGCGGCGACCCTTCCCTCAACATCCATCTTGTACCATCCATGTCTTGTAAACATGCGCTACACACCTACCACACGCTTTGTGTTTTAAAGGCTGGTCGGCCTTTACATTACATGTTTCATTTGTGTTTGTCTTAGTAATTGTCTATAAGTTTACATCGATTAGAGTGACATACACAAATAAATTACAGTGATTCTTTTTGGTGCTTGGTTTTTACGAGTTACGATAACAAAGACTGCATTAAGACGACCATGAGTACTATTGTGTAATGTAGCAATAAATGTTATTTTGCATCATAGTTTTGTGTTAAATCCCAAAAATAATACAACATAGGTATTATGTCAAAATAAACATAAGATATTATATGCAAAAATTAAGTCGGCTTCCGGCAACTACCCTCTCAACATCCATCTTGTACCATCTATTTTGTTTTGTGTCTTAAAGACTTGTCGATTTTTACATTACTTACATGTTTAATTTGTGGTTGTTTTAATAATTGTCTATAAGTTTACGTGTATTAAATTGACATACACAAATTAATTATAGTGATTCTTTTTGGTGCTTGGTTTTTACGAGTTACGATAACAAAGACTACGTTTTGTAATGTACGCTATTTAAACTGAAATAAATAATTCATTCATTCGAGACGACCATGAGCACTATTGTGTAATGTAGCAACAATTTTTGTTTTGCATCATATTTTTTGTTTAAAATCCCAAAAATAATACAATATAGGTATTATGACTAAATAAATTTAAGATATTATTTGCAAAAATTAAGTCAGCTTCCGGCGGTCACCCTTCCCTCAACATCCATCTTGTACCATCTATGTCGTTTTGTGTTTTAAAGACTTGTTGACTTTTACATTACATGTTTCATTTGTGGTATTTTAATAATTGTCAATAAGTTTACATCTATTAAATTGACATACACAAATTAATTACAGTTATTCTTTTGGTGCTTGGTTTTTATGTGATACGATTACGAAGATAGCATTTACACGAACACAAGCGCTATTGTGTAGTGTAGTAAAAATTATAACGTTAATAGGATTTACTTTTAGTTTTTGGGATTTAAAATAAGAAATAAATGATATATTTATCATATTATGTGCGAAAAAGCGATATATTTTGAAACGATTGGTATATCCTTATTATATGTTTTTTTTATGAACGACGGGGATACTCTTAGCCTTCATCATACCTGATTTTAAGTACTGATAAGGCTGAAGATGGAAGCGAGCCTCTCCCGGAATCCTCAATCACCGAGGAACTGGCTATTTTATCACTAACTGCCGGAACACAACAATGCTGAAAACATTGTTGTTATGGCGTCAGACTTGGATAAGATGTTGGTAGCTAGCCAGACGGACTTAGAACAAGTCCTACCACCAACCAAACCGAATACAATATGTACCCCCGCTGAGAATCGAACCCCTGACGGGACCCCTGGGTCTGATACCGGTGGTTGTACCCTAGTGGTAGACCACAGAGGCGGTTTTGGCCATTGACGAGTTCAACATAGTTTAGAATGATAATTACGCTGACGATTCAGTTGTTTAGGTGTTGTTCCCTAGCGGGACAGGCAATAATCAAAGATGCAGCTTGGGAGAGAAATGTATAATCATCACTCTCATAAGCGCTCGTGGCCGCGCTTGACAGACTGATCGTATTCGATGGGTGACCGTAAAGTGGCATTACAACTAAGCCCTTCCATGCTTCGAAGGGGAACGTTGACGTTGTTGCCATCTGATAACAGTCGTTTAGCCAAGTCAGAGGCCTAATAAGCGGCTTGATAAACTCTGACATTAGAGATGGCCACTAATCTCATACGATATGAAGACTCTCATAGCCACACATCAATTACAATGCGACATTTGACATTGGTTGGCTAAAAGATGTTGTCCGTACTTATCGTCGTCGTCGTCGTCTCAGCCACATAACACCCACTGCTGGCTGGGTGGACCCATAGTTAGCGACCACGTTTCACTACCGTAAGTCATCACTGGCAACACACATTGGTCATAAACTTTCGTCTTGAGACACTGCGGTAAGTTGGACGCGAAGATTTTACGGAGCTTCCCGAATGTTGCCCATCTGAGTTGGATTCAACGGGAGATCTCTTTCTCGAAGTTGGCTTACCTAACTGGATTGTCTGTCCAAGGTAAACGCAGTGGTCAACAACTTAGAGTGTAGTGTTCCCAACGTGAACAACATGGGAATTTGACATGATTTCGACTTATCCATGTTCATCCTAAGACCCCTCTTTGGGAACACTGCGGAAATCTTCGTGCATTGTGTTCATGTCCTCCAAGGTCTCAGTTATAAGGACTATATCATCGGCAAAACGAAGCTGTGTCAGATACTGGCCATTAATGTTGATGCCGAGTCCTTTCCAGTCCAAGAGCTTAAAGTCACTTTTTACTTTACCTATCGTCACAACTATCTATACTGAAACAAGTGTTACTGAATATTTCAAACACAAGTTTGAAAAATTCCTCAAGCCCGGCGACACCTCACTTCAATAACTAAAGCACCTAATACGACAAAACTTCGGACAACGTACCCACTCACATGTCGTTTTGACACCAGTATCTATCACCGGTTGATATGTAATGGTATCTATTTGTTCATGTCGGGTTTTCCAGTGCTTAATCCTTGGCACACCAACATCGGCATGTACAAAATATCAATACCGGATGGCATACCAAAACGTATTCGTGAGCAATATCTCTGAATAGGTACCCCTTTTATGAATTGCGCGCTGTAAATGTATGCGTACAAAGAGCAACAAGCACTTTTTTAATTCAAATAGTTTAAACAATACGCGAAGCGGATTTAAAAATTTTGGATGCAAAAATATATGTTCCCTTTGCGTTATAGGTAAAAGAAAAATGTTGGCCTTTTTTCTAGTCAACAATTGTTTAGTGTTCATTTGAACATAAACTATGTTTGATTTTAGATTTGGCTAAGATTTTTTTTTAATTTCTGGAAACTAGGATAATCTATGGGATATTGTTTAAAAAAATGTGAGTGTGGGTATTGAGATTTGTATGATTTCGATCGGCCAAAATTCCAAAGCTGTCCATACATCCATACCTTTTCTTGTGTTTTGAATTACAAATATTTATTTAAATTTTTATTGTTCAATAAACATAAAGTAAGTTACAAAAGGCGGACTTAATACTAAAAGTATTCTCTGCCAGTCAACCTTTAGAGAAACACAGAGGAGCGAAAGCATCAAAGCAATTATAAACCAATTCTATAGCAATTACACAACCTTGGGGTCTACCGCCATTTTTTAGAGACCATCATGTCGTCAGAACGTTTTGTTTTCCTTTGGTTTCAATAGTGTTTAAATTCGTACCGCGAATTTCGAAAAGTATTTTTTTTTCATTCCTGCCCAATGACACTACCATTGAGATATACCTATGGAGATGAAATATTACAAAAATGAACGTGCCTACCTGCACTTGATGGTACTTTGTAATGACGGACTTGACTAGGCAGCTCCTAAACATTCGCAAGAAAAATATCGACATCCAAATACTTATGATATATTTGAATAATTTAAGTTTCTATAAATAACTATTTTAGATCCATGTACATTTTTATTCATTGTTCCTGCCAACGAACAAATTGAAGTTGTCATATTTTGACAAACTTCACACAAAACCTCCGTCAAAAAATGATTTTGTTTTATGAGGTTCGCGATACGAAGTGACATATAAAAATAATGCGCCGATAATGTTTGACAGAAAACAATAATGCGCTAAGAGATGGCGGTAGGCCAGCAGCTTATAACATATTATGTCATGATTTTAGAGTTTGGCATTTTTCAATGCTATTTTTATACTTATGAAAAATTTTAACTAGAAAAATATTGGAAAAAATTAACTCAGCCACAAGTGAAGTCTCGGTAGCTCAGTGGTTAGAGCATTGGACCGGAATTCCAAAGGTCACGGGTTCGAGTCCCATCTGAGAATTGTGGTCGAGTAGATTTTTTCTAATATTTTTCTAGTAAAATTTATCATAGTCTTATAACATTTTCTAGTACCCTAACCATTTTTAAAGTTACCTTCAGATATATAGTTAATGCAACCAGTACCTAAATCGTAAGTAACGAAGTTCGTTGCTAAGCTTAACCTAATAGGCAATAGCACAGAGTGGGTAGGAATGCAACCCTCTCCAAGCGGTCTTGTTACATCTACCCGGGTTGCTCTAAAGCTGTAAAGTTAGTGGCACACAGCTGAATTTCACCCTGTATAAGCTTAGAATAAGCAGTGTCAAGTTGCTGATTATTAGTTTTCATATGTTGTAATTATTGTTGTGTTGGTTTGGTCTGATAATTTTGTGTTGTGTTTTGTCTATTGCAGCATTCACAAAGCGTCATGTACAAATTAATTAGATTTTGAATGTTATTTTGAAGTGAGTTTAGTAATTGAATACTCATTAATTTAAACAAAATATCACTTGATTTTTATTCTAATAAGTTTTCTCAAACATGCTTGGAATTATGACCATCATTTTCACGACCTTCTTCGGGATAAATCGATGTTGCTGTACTGGCCAAATACATGCGAGCAGCGGCCTGCGAAAGTTGTATGAAAATCCATATCTGTCGTGTTTAGCGGCCAAATAAATTACATAGTAAACTCAAATCTGTCGTTTAATTTAAAAATGGAAGATCTTTTACTCCGAAATATGGCAAACAAGGAGGTTACATATCAAAGGTTTTATTTAAATTTCGAACTGGCTTGCAAATGAAAACCTACTTTAGAAAAAAAAACAACAAATGAACACTTTAACGCGGGAAAAAATATTGATGTTCGTTGTTCGTCTGATTTCGAAAAGTAGTTTTAATTTCCGCGCATTATTTGAGAAAAGTACTATACAAGCCTTGGCCACAACGCCCACAACTAGGCATTGATGGACTTACGTATGTGTGTCTCGGCTTCGCCTCGGCCCACATTTACACGTTCGTCCATCAATGCCTCTTTTGCTGGCCGCTGCAGTAATGTACTATTTCATGTTCAAAGTAATTATTGAGTATAATCTTGATATTGCTACAGGTTTCAATTATTGAATACTAGCGGCCGCCTGCGGTTTGGAACCGCGTGGTTCCCGTTTCCGTGGGAAAATGTTTTCTCAGCTCAAAATCAGCTCAGTATTTTTAGCGTGTAAGAGTAAAAAAGAAAACTGAAGTATTAGTAAGATTTAGTCGTACCTTCTTCTCACGTTGTTTCTCTCATAACCCTCCCTTTAATTAGGTAAATAATAGATAATATTCTTTACTTTAATAATACCTCAGAATTTAGACATTGTATTTCTAGGTTATTTTACCTTTACTTACCGTTTTAAAGTATTTACATATATTCACGCCACAGTCCTCATTAAAATACAAGTTAAATTATCTTCAATTCAACCAGTATCCTAAGACCGACTGTTAAAAGGAATCGAACCATCTGAAAATGCTAATGTAGTTACGAGCTACTTAAGTTATCTTATATACCTTAAAATAAATATCACACCAAAGTTTGTAGAAGTTTTTAAATCCATTGATCATCAGTATTATTATAGTGCAGTGTGAAACTACCCTAACTAGGATTCTCCGGACGCGGACGTAGAAAACAGAATCGCAGCAAACAGCTTCTCATCGCCACTAACAAAGATTATTTGTTTGTCGATATCAAACTGCTGCAACAAGTGAACTGCGTATTTCGCGTACGGTTCAAGTTCGTATATTGTGGATTGTTTGTATTATAATCTGTAAATTAGTTATATTTAGCTAGAGAATTTGTTTGTTTGCAATGCCCTTACAAGTCTTATACTCTCAATGTCTTGGAGCTGGCAATCAATTTTTAATAAAACAAAATGGCAGTAAAGAAATTGTACTATCAATGGGATAAAAGGAATAGGAAATAGTAAAAATGAAATCAAGAATGGCGGTAAGTAGTTGAGTGTGTAAGAAGTTAGAAAAAATAATAAGTTAATCGAAAGAAAAAACACTTTTATTTGAATTTAAAAAACGTGATATTATTTTTATACTCATCATAAAAATTACAATAATGCGGTTTAAAAATATTTAACGGCATCGTTATTTAACACCTACGCTCTGTAATTACAAAAGCTCCATAATTATGTGTAGGGATCTATTATAATCTGCAGAGAAAATAAAATTGAAAACTTCTATATTATTTTCCCAAAATCAATCAAAAAGCAAACCCATGAAAATGTTAAAATCATTTTATAATTTAATTACATTTTTAATACGTTATGCATTATGAGCTAAAACGAGAATTAACACAATTTAATAAAAGAGAAAATTTACTCGAGGCTCGGTATCAGATAAAATAGTGAATATATACTCTTTCGCGTCAGAGTATGCGGGCGGCTAGGCCTAAATAAATTATATTTGATGTTCTCTAGAAACATCTAGATGAATGAGAAGCGCTGCGGGCATGAACCGCAGCAACACGGTCAGCCAATCAGCCAACATCAGCCTACACATCTGCATTAATCAATCTGTGAAGTATTCTAGTGCCAAGGCAGACTTTACTTTCAAAGTTTAGCCTAAAAGGGATTTTTAATGTTCATAGAGTTATGTGCATTGACATTGGTCGATATTTCTCTATCGTCGAATTTTGATTCGAGATGGAATGCGAAAAGAAGTTGGCTTTACGTTACCAAATTCCATTCCTTTACTGACAATTATAATGTCTCGTACATTTTAGATGTCAAGTTCGATGCTGCGTTTGCAAAATGGAGTTAGACTATATTCTATTAAGGATAGAATAGTTTTGTAAATATCAGTAACTAGCGGATACTCGCGGTTTTACCCGCGTGGTGCCCGTTCCGTGAGAATATCGGGATAAAATATAGCCTATGTCACTCGGGAGAAATGTAGCTTTCTAATGGTCTTAGAATTTTCTAAATAGGTCCAGTAGTTCCTGAGATTAGCGCGTTCAAACAAACAAACTCTTCAGCTTTATAATATTAGTATAGATGATAGCGCATGCTACAGTTTTCCAACCATTGCTGACGTAAAAGTCCCCGCGTGTTTTTGACGTGACGACTGACCATTTTTTTTATTACGGAGACTTTAGGAAATCCCGCGTCTTATAACCGAACCTTGATACAATATTTGTTGCTGTACTGAATGCACGTGATATACATAACCGTGGAGAAACATGACTAATGTAAATGCTACTATGCTAATATTTAACGGCTATGCTTCCCAAAACCAAATTCCTTTACTTAATCCTAAGAAGAAAAAATACCCAGCATATGTAAAAAAATGTAAATGTCGTGGGTCTTATAATATGTGAAGACTGAAATATTTTCATGTTCAAGGTCCTGGACAACATAGTTTTCTCTCATAGCCAATCGAGAAGGAAATTCATTTAAGCGAGCAACTAACGCCATCTGCCGTCAGCGCGTTTCAAAACCAAGCCGGGCCTAACAAGCTCAACGCTATTTACAAATCCAGCTTAGCAGATATTTTGACAGTCCCGTTGGCGGTGGCAGTTCCCGTCGGCTAGTTAGATATCCATTATCTAAGCAGCGGCTCGTAACACGTTAGCCTGCCCGTCATATCATAACGGTGCCGGATAGCTTCATACGATGGCCGATTAATGAAGCCAACGTAGTGCTCCGTAGAACGTTCGAGTAATAGTTTTACGACCAACCCTTCCCCCCGGGCCCCACAGACCCGTCTACTTGATTATGCATCCGAGCTACTTCAGACCGATTATCGAACTAGTAATGAACGTTACCGCGCGGCAAATTTTGTGAGTACACTTAGCACTTTTCAAGTTAAATTCGACGTTCAGGTGTCGGTGTAAGATCAGTGTTGAGAAAAGTTTTAGTACCTACTTCAGTTTTACATACAGTTTTAAACCTTCTGGTATATTTCAACAACCTGAGTCGGGATACGTAAGTTAATACAAACAACATATTTGCCACGCTGCATGCTGCTTTATATGAAGCGACTTTTAAGTTCTGGGTTGGGGATGGAGCCGTTTTGATGACTGACCTTAGCAGTATTAAGTGGTAAAATGAGATGATCGATTCAATCAGTAGTAGTGTTTCAATTTGTTTTATTATTCTTTATTATCTTTATCTTTACAGAAGGTAGGCAAGTCAGTTTAATGTCCGGAATCACCATTTGAAGAATAATCTAATTTATAAATACAACACAAAATTTTGTTCCTAAAGACTTTAATACCACTAAAACATGAGCTTCATAGAGTAGCCGCAATCGCTATCATGATAGGCTTAATCCGACAGTTTCGCTTATCAAATTATTGCCAATATTCTATTGCAGCGTAATCAATTTTGGTATGAGGCTGTGTACGTTCAGTTCACTATCTCGTCGTTTGGTGCAATACATATGTGCAATCGGTCAGAATAATGCGATGGTGAGCCCTCGGCATTGTTATTACGTTAGTCTGCACGGAGGAGATTTGAACCGATGGAGCCTATTAATGCTGCCATTTTGATAGTTTTGGTTGCATCTGACATAATACTGCAGGAGTATTGCAATATAAGATTGGTTATACTGGCAAGAAAGTTGGGAAGAACACTACTAATAGGTTGATGAGGTATTTAGGTACAAAGCCTTACAAATTATCGTGTCATCCCTTCCAAACTTAACAAGTCTACTCGCCTCTCGAACTCCATAAAAACAGGTACTAGCACAAAAAAGACGGATAGCAGCGTCTGCTTCTTGAAGACATCTTGCTATCTTGAAGGCACCGATCGAAAACCTCATTACTGACTAACATGAACTAATTCAACTAAAGTGTTTTAGGTAAGATTAACTTTTATACGACACATCTAATCATTAAACAGAATTGAACAAAGGCGATTATGATTACCTACTTTATCCGATGCTTATAATAATATTATAATTTATGAACTAATAATAAAATAAACACATTATAGAGCTCTTCATCTTCGACGATAAAACACGATTTGATTATGTGAATCTCAAATCAAAATATTTTCTCTTTATATGTTTTATTATTGCCGACATACACCCATCTATAGACATGCGGAATCGAGAACATGCAATAAACACTTTTATTCATCATAAAAGCTTTTAAACGGCAAATAAAATATTTTATCCATTTGCACATCTGATACTAAATATGACGTCTCTTAAGTAGAGTAGATGACGGCGAGAGGGGCGCGGGGGGTGGACGCAATCCCTCTCATTTAACACCGCTCATTCCTCTGTAGGTGTTTGCCGAAGCGATTCCAACGAAGGATCCTCCTTTTATGGTGCTACTTACAGACTCTCATAGTGATACGCGGTTTTATTTCGGAAAGGCTCATGTTGCCGCACATTTTTCACGCTGCGAGAAAGCGAACAGAGTAATCTTTGCATTTATGCCGTGATCCTTTATTGATTTTAGATTTTTAGTGGAAACGAATGAAACGCGTGTGAATGGAGACGCGCCCGCCCAAATCCGGTGTAAGCCGCCGATGATATAAACTGCCATTCAGCGGAGGCACATATCAGAAAACCCTAAAGTTATTCACAAATACAAGTGAGCGTTGCTCAAATTTCATCCGCAGTTACAAATTTGGAGCGTTTGATAGCACATTTGAAATCTCACCGCCGCTTAATCACGTCATCTGTTTCCCAACAGGAAATGGGCGCCCTAACTTTTAAACTTAGCCCGTAAAATTATGATAAAAGGTTTTGTTTTTATGGTTAAAATAATTTACCGAAAGTTACGTTTTCACGACTACGAGTCAAAAATTTTTTCCCGTTTCATAGAGATACAGAAAAAATAATAATTTAGCTTCTAATTAATGTTCGTTCGGACAGTCAAAAGAATCCAATTTGTTTCACTTACACCTCGTTATAAATCCAGACATTTATAGCGATACGTAAATTTAACATATTTTTTGCGGAGGCCCTTTTCTTTATAAGCTCTCCTTATAAAAGAAAAAAAAACAAAAGGAGACCTACCATTAAAATAAATAAAGCGTCGACCGCAAATTATTTCACTTACCTACTTCTTTTTATAAAAATGCGAACGACGCATTAAATTTTGGGGAGAAAGGAAACTCCCTTGTAAGCAATATCGAGGAGGCAAATTTTTCAGATATTGCTTTCAGGTAGCGCACATTTATTATGTACCCGAATATATTACTCTTGATTCATTGACTTTCGATATTGATTTAGTTTGCTTGCATAAGCTGTAGTTGGAGGAAGTCGTGTACGGGAAACTAAGCGGCCTTTGATCTTAAGAACTGAACTTGGTCTCTGAACACTTTGCAACAGCGCGATACTTTGCGTTACGTTGATATGCACATGTTAGACTGCGAGTTGAGCAACCCATGTGATCGCTGCAGCGAACTAATAATACATAAACGAATAATGTTTTAAATACAGCCTTATAGACGTTTATTCACTGGGAGTACGTGTAATGCTACACGACGGAAACGCTCGCCTGTAATGTAATATTTGGATTTGAATCTTTAATTTGTGCAAAGTGTGCGTCACCTTTAATAATTTAGAATGTTGACGCCACAGATTCGACAATCTTGAGTATTATTGGTGGTTCAAAATTTTATATGACGAAATGCTTTTAGACAAAATATCGGTCAGTAAGGAAAATTCAAAATGTATTCCGGAATGAAATTCAATTTTATTCCCGTTTTGTCCACTAGTGTACTGGCATATACTGCCGTGACCTACAAATCGTTGCATTACAGGACACGTACGATATTCAATCCCTGACCTAAAGAACGAACTGTTACATTAGGTATACATCCTTTTTTTAAGTACAATCGGGGAACTCCCGGTTGACCAGTAGAATTTTTTTGGGAAACGTTTTCTCGGAAAGTACTAAAGTTAAAGAAATCATTTATTATTCAAATTAAATATCTCTTAAGATAAATTTTAAATAGAAAAATATTGTTTTTTCCAATATTTTTAGGGTTCCGTGCCTCAAAAGGAAGAAACGGAACCCTTATAGGATCACTTCGTTGTCCGTCCGTCCGTCCGTCCGTCTGTCAAGACCGTTTTTCTCAGGAACACGCGGAGGTATCAAACTGAAATTTATATCTAATACTCAGGTCTACTGTCCCTTGGAGCTGTGAAAAAATCAAACTTCTAAGCCAAAGCAATCAAAAGACACAGCCGTTTGTGCCGCAAATTTTCGAAACTCGCACGGGAATAAAAACCTACAGGGTAGTTGCCGTGTACTTAGAATCTTGAAATTTGGTACGAAGTAACGTCTTATAGTACTAATAAAGGAAAAAGCGAAAACCGTAAATTTTTATTACATCATATAATAAAAAAATATTTTTGAAAATTGCAAAATTGTAAATTTTGCAATAAAAATACCATAACTATGACTTAATTGTCGTGATGGGTGAACTTTTACTTACATACCTACAGGTTTGTACGGAACCCTCGGTGCGCGAGTCCGACTCGCACTTGGCCGGTTTTTTCTATTTAAAATTTATCACAAGTATAAAAAAATGCATTGAAAAATGCAAAAATTCAAAAATCATAAATATGTACCTCTTAATTGGTCTATTATTTGTGATATCGTCTTTTTAATCTCTTTTACTTTTTTAAATAAAGCTCCCTAAAAAAACTCTACTGGTCAACCGGGAAGTTTCCCGACTGTACATTTCTAATGTAACTATTTTCCACCACTACGTTTTTACTCATGTTCTGAGCGTGCATATGAGAATTCTAGAGTAAATGAACATTGTATGCTTAAGGAACGGTTCGACTTGGCGAACATTCGTACAGAACAGAATGTTCGGTCAAGAAAGTGAAAACGTAGCTTAATATAAAGAAGTACAGAAATAATGATGACTTCAAAAATTTGTCTATGGTGTATCTACAAATAAGATTAAGTCATCGCATACGATTGTAGTAAATAATTGGGCATGAATTTATAGAAAGAGTAATTTTGTTCTAATTCATTCACACACAAGCATTGTACCTAGTCAATTTAACTGCAGCGAATTATTAATGATGATAGATCGCTACAAGTATATTAGGTACATCGGCACACTCATAAGTAGTTTCATGTTTGTTTCGAAATTCTTTAGTTCTTTGATATCGATTGCTGTAAAGTACAGTTAATCTGTTCACTTCATGTTCTTGTACGCAGATAATTTCAGTCAGTTTCTTAAGCTGGTTTCGTTTACATATCGTTTTCATTACATAAAACTGATAGAATATTCATGAATGTGAACTAAATTAGTTCCTCGGTGGATTCTAGGAGAAGTGCATAACACCTTCACCCTTATCATTACTAAGGGTTGGACCACATCTATCAGCACGCTGTCGCCTTCTTCCGTCGCCGTATCCTTTTCTGTCGCTCTGAACCGCCATTAGCAAGAGATAGATAGACTGAAGGAACGCTTCAGCATGCGGCAGAATCGGCGGTGCGATAGCGGTCCGTTTCTCAGTTCACTAGTGACGGTTCTGAGCGACAGAAAAGGATAGGGTGACGGAAAAAGGCCAAAAAGTGCTGACAGGTGAGGTCCAACCCTAAGCCGTAGTTAGTAAATAAAAAAAATAAAAAAAAGATTCTTCAACCAAAAGTGTCAGTAATTCAACCAAATTACTGTTTTATAAAACAATTCACAATTTTCATAAGAGCACCTCAAAATCCGAACTTCCTAAATAATCTTGTTTACGAGAAGTCCCAAATGTTATCACTTCCAGGCACCTCAGTACATCTCCCGTCGGTTGTCCACCTGATTTACGTTCCAGATAACGTGTCCACAAACTTTGCCCGCTCCCGGCAATGTCACGAAAGATTTAAAACCGAAAAAAACACAGGATCTTTTCTATTACACCGACACGTCACCTTTAAATACATTACGGTAAGGTTTTGTTTTGTAGAATTAAGAGCGATATAAATATTTTAGGGTGCTATACTTTTAGAAACGGTGTGCGATAATATTTTTTTGCTCCAAACATTTCTGATTAACTGCGCTCGACGTGTAAGAATAGAATTTTACGACAGTAGCAAGTGCTTTTGTTTGCATTATATAAATTTAGCTTTTAAAATGCCGTTAGTTTCAAATTGGTGGATATTCAATTTGGTTTGTGCATATTTCCGTACAAACCTATTGATAGATAATGATGATCCAGATTCAAAATTAAGAGAGATTGAAGAATGTTATGCCATGCAAAAATATGTTACACAAAATCTACATGTATTTTCTGCTAGAACAACCTGAATCTCTTAATCAATCTGACGTCAGCAGTATTCCAGTGCCCTGGACCAATAGGCATAAACAAAAGACGTTTACATTACATTTGGCTGAGGCGTTCAGCGTAACGGTTGGAAGACTGCATTCAGATTCCCAGCTGAGCCTTAATATCGGTTCTAGGCATATTATTTCAGGGCGGAGGGGTGCGGGACGATATTGAGTTGTGAAACCGACTATACACCTAGAAGCAAAGACGGCAACAGACCAACTTGAGCCCGACACTTTGACAACTTATTTCTTGTCCCGGCGGTTGCTAAGCCACTCAGTTTGTGTACGTAGTGGCTCAGTTGTACTTCGCTGAAAAAGTCATTGTAAGAGCACTGATAACTTTTTAATGAGTTTTTTTTTATTGAAAATTTTAATGCATGTTCAATGTATGTTTTATGTATGTAGCTGTGAGGAGAACCCTGTATCGAAACAAACATTATTAAGTGAGGGTCAGTCGAGAACACGCAACGAAATATCCAAGCTATGCCCAAAGCAATATGGCTATTAAAGGAATTTAGTTTAACAGTCCACTAAAGTGAATACCGAAATCCCCACTCATTCAACTCGTCTAAATGCTTAATTCGGTTGGAATAATTCGAGTTCTATTGTTAAGTTCGTAAATTTGTAGTCCACCATTTAACTGCTTACAATTCAAAGGTAACCGCAAATTTTGAAACGAGTACGTGTCTATAGGCAAAAGTTATTTGCAAACGATAAGTTTTACGCTGTTGAAGCCGCTGCCGCTGACCGCTGCCAACTATGCTGCAGAAGAATTCTTTGATGATGAACCGTTTTGGTTCCTCTTGGATTTAGAATAAGTCGGATCAATGGCAGTTAATACGGTACAGCGACCTGAAGAGAGAGAAAAAAAGCTGAGAAAATTCCTAGCTAACATATAGATTAATATTATCAATACTTGAATAGGTACGATAAATTCGTGTACCTACTGTTATACTAAATTACACAAAATAGTAATAATCTATGTAAAGTTGTTTACCTAAACGGGGAAACGCTTAGCCTTCATCATACAGTAATAATAAGACTGAAGGTTGAATGTATACATTACAACTCCGAACACTTTTACCGATTCTGCCTGCTGTACGGGGCCGACCACCGTCTCTTAGCACAGTATTGTTTCAATCTTACCATGCTATTTCGTACTACGAACGAATCTCTTAAAGTAAGCTTTTTTTTAACAGAAGTTTTGTGACGACTTCGCTTAATTATCAACTCCAAAGTGTGAAGTGTGTCTAAATGTGACAATTTCAATAAAAACAAAACGCAAACAAAATGTTCTTATAACATGATGGTTTCTAATACATGATGGTAGGCCTGTAGGGCTCGTGGGTTTGATCCTCAACCTATACGAGTAGTAACCATTACAAATATTCATGTATTTTGTCTGGATGACTTGTTTGTAATGTAGATTAATGTATGTGATATTGTCTAACTTGTATTTATAAATTATATTCTTGAAACTACAAGATATCTTTGTTCTATCATTAATCATGAGAGTGGCAAATAGTAGCCTCATTTTACAGTAATTTGCTAATTTAATAATCAATCAATCTTACTCAGTCTAGTCAGATGCCAGCCTTCGTGATGTTGTATTGTTAACATTTCACAGCTTATCTGGTGTCCCATTTTGAGGTTATAAATCAGGGCTTGCCCAACCTAGTTCATGCTAAATCAAACCGGGGTTTCTAAATCTATCATTAGCACAGTCTTCTTTGGATTTTTAAATTTTGAAGGTAAAAATAAATAAAAATTAGCAGAAAAAGTAAATGTTTTTTTGTTATAAACAAGTAAGTCATTGACAGAATAAGGAGCCTTTTTTAATCCACCGATAAATCATAGATAAGAAAAGTCAAAACTTCTAAGCAAGCGCGTTTCATCCTAGATCACATCATCGCTTATGCCCGATTTACACGGGTCAAGTGCAGTGGCGAGTGACGAGCGCCTGTACAGTGATACAAAAGACAACGCCCGATTTTATATGGATCTTTCTGCAAGGCAGCAAGCCAAATTGACTCACTTCTGTCTAATTGTTTACACCACCCTTCTTACTCACTGTGCTTATCAACTTCGCTAAAGACTTGACCCGTGTAAATCAGGCATTACCATCAGGCGAGATAGTGACCAAACAAGACCTATCATAAAGTAAAATAAAAAAATCTAATTATTTATAAATTAATAAACTTACCTCGACCGCCTCGTTGTTGGATCTTTCATAACCATTACTTCTGTGATTTCGCCAAATTTGTTAAAGTAGTCTCGAAGGCTTTCTGAAACGAAAATAAAAGGAAAATTAGATTTATTGGTATGTTTTAAAAAGGGTTTAAATGATGTTCTTATATGGTTAATAACGTCATACTCTTGGTATATTGGCCAGTGATGTGCTGTTTCAAATTAGCAATGGGCTTATTGTATTCAAGTGGAATCAGACCTAGGCACGTAAATCTGCACAATTAATTAAATAAACTACACAAGCAACATCTAATGACAAACTAACAAAAGATTCCTACGTTACTAGCACACAATAATAGAGCATTTCGAAACCCTAACTTGTTGCACATTCAAAGTAATTTAAGCAATTCGTATCGAATTTATAATGGGTACCTACTACAAAGACGAAGGGTGTTTTCTTTCTTTCTGAGGTGGGCAACTACGTAAAACGTAGTACAAACGTAACGTAAAACAAATACGTACTGGCAAAGAGGCAAAAGAACGTTCGCGGTTCGCTCGACACTTCCGCACAATGGAAGGGTCTCGTTTTGTGACGTCAAAGCCTTTTCGATTCGCAGTCCATAAAGGCAAGACGATAAGAGTCGTTCGACCAAATGACTGAAGGAGTCGCCGTTCGAGTTCCGAATCACTGCCTCCGGTTCACATTTTTAATTTGTGAGGCATTAAGAAGGAATGTTTGTTCCGAATGGAAATGACACAAGACACTTGGGTCAGCAGACAAGTTCAGTACCATTGTTATCATCGAACCGGGACAATAATTAATATCCATGCTCAAATAGATATTTCGATTTTATTGATTCTTATTTAAAAGTAGACACTCAGGGAGGCTTACCGCCATCTCTTAGCGCAGTATTGTTTTAACCTTACCATACTATTTCGTACCACGATAGCTTGTTTATTGACGGAAGTTTTGTGACGCACAATCATCCCCATCAAAGTGTCAAAATGTGACAACTTCCATAAATAAACTGACTTTAAATATCAAAAAGTACAAAATAAACCTTTTGAATTCGGTGCCAGCCAAGGTATGAGAAATAAAATTAACAGAAGTCAATGTAGAATTCCTTGGCTGGCACCAACTCCAAAAGGTTTATTTTGTGATTGTGAATTCGGTTGTTTTTTATAAAAAGTTTTTCATTTCACAATTTTTAAGGCTAGAATAAGTCCCGCTATCCGATTTGGCCAAACTAGTAGTGTAGGCAACTACTAGTTTGAGTGTAAAGGTTTTTCAAGATTTTCTCAAAACTACTGGACCAATTTCAAAATTTCAATAAATGGGACCGACTTTGGGACAAACCCGACGTTTGAATCATTTCGATCTTTTCAGGCGTTCTCGAGTAATCGATAAACATACATAAAAAAAAATTGATAACATTCTTCTTTTTTTGCAGAAAAATTATAGACATGATAAGTCCCAGAGCTAAACATGAGAAGTTTAGACAAAAGGAAGTGCTAATTTACAAGTATTTCTATTTCGTAAAGTAAGTAATTTCAACATACAAGCACATACATTACAAGCATTACATACATTTACAAGCGCTATTTTGTGGTTCTAGCTTCAATCATTTGGCACCTTATCTTTTTATCTGTGGATACTATTATTAAATATAACCATACTTTTATTCAGTCAGTTAGTCTCTAGTCTTGAAGAGTAAAATATATGCAAGGAGCATCGGATTTGTTTGGCATGCCGCAGAATGACTCACTAATGGATAGGGTGGCTCCCTCTAAAATGAATACGCTGGTTCGGTCCGTGTTTTCAGGCTTGCTTTACATAATTTCCGGTCACTGACCGCTGCATTATTTTCATTAATTTTAATTATCTATACTAATAATCTATATCTACCTACACTAATATTATAAAGAGGAAAGATTTGATTGTTTGTTTGTTTTTAGCAACAAATAAACGCAACAACTACTGAACGGATTTGGATGAATTTTTTTATCCCGATATTCCCACGGGGACGGAAACCACGCGGGTGAAACCGCGTGCGGCCGCTAGTATCCAAATAAATTGACGCAATCAATTTGGGAAGTTAATGATGAATTTAGTCTTAATCTCAATTTTCATATGACGTAATTGATATTATGTTATTAATTTTAATATTTAAAATATACAAAAGAGCGCCATGGAATTTTAAAGCGTAAACGATAACAAATCTGCCTAATTTCTGATAGATTTTTGTGTTTGTCTAATTTATTTGCCCGTCTGCGGCTATGTTTGATACTTTTTAGTTCCAGAAATTTATTTGAAAGTGGTTGTCAAACAAATTTGACAAATTTTGGTCGTTAACCAAGCCCTTAAGAATGATTAAATTAGGTATTCCTTAATCTCCACTGCAATATCATTAGGTTTTTGTCTATAAGAGTATTTCTTATAGAAAAATATAAATAAGCCCATTAGAAGTTTCTTACCCTTTCAGCTCAATTACAAAAACATAACCGTACTCTAATAAAAACATAAAACCGATGCTCACATAAACTCTTATTAAATCGAAATGAGAATCTTAAGTTAAATACAGGTGCAGTTTACTTACAGAATTAAGGTGATATTTTACAATACGGCAACTTCCTCACCCCATAAACTTGCGATTAATACTAATTAAGAGCAAGCAGGCCAATCACGAGAGGCTTATGCTGGGATACATTCCAATTTAAAGTTGCCTTCAATCTGGCCGGGCAGTTCTAAAACCAAATGTTGGTACATGCTTTTAAAGTCCGTTTTCGACTTGTTCAGGCAACTTTTCTAATCTGACCGCTAGCCGGCCTGCCTGGACTTCGAACCAGTAATGAAAAGTAACGATTGAATGCTGGATTCGCCATTATTCACCACCAACATTGTTTGAACCTTTGATTTTTATGGACTTTCTGGATCGTGTCACTTGGATGTCAATCATTCATATAATCCTTAAGGGCATAGTGAAGGTAGTTGGTGTCCTGATTATTCTAGTTGCGCCAAGCTAGCAAGCTTCTTCTAGTTATTTCAGTAATCTATACTTATATTATAAAGCTGAAGAGTTTGTTTGTTTGAACGCGCTAATCTAAGAAACTACTGGACCGATTTAGAAAATTTTTAGACAATTAGAAAGCTACATTTCTCCCGAGTGACATAGGCTATATTTTATCCCGATATTCCCACGGGAACGGGCACCACGCGGGTAAAACCGAGGTTTAGTTATAATTTGACTAGCTATCTGAGCTGTTTGTTACTTATGACAGAAAATAGGCAAGGTTAAGATGTTTTCACTAGTTTCACTACGGCACTTTATAAACTTGCTTTATTTTCTGTGATTAAAAGATTTCTCTATTCGCAAATAACAATTATTACATTTTTACAATAACACCGTTAAACCCCTAACAATGTAATAAACAGGGATTAAAAACCGTTTGATGCAAATTTATAACAAAACTGATCCGTAGTAACAATTAACCTGTACATAGAAATCTAAGTGTTATCACTTTACATGAGTAAAATAAAAACAATAATTAAACACCAATCACAACCGAGACAATTTGCTAAACTAGCAAAAACAACCCTTGTTATTTCGCTCCTACAGGATGTATATTTTATTTAGATGACGCCTACGAGGCAATACTGCGAAGGACACCGCGGGTGGATTCGGCACAGTTGTTCAACCACCATAAAATTAGCATTTGGCTGCCGAGTAGCATTTTCATCCGGACACAAGTTGTGGAGGTACACCCTTCCACCCAATTCTGACCCCTAAATCTAACTCAGTAAGACCACACTACTTCACGGCAAAGTGTGGACGTTTGTACCTGATTTATTCGGCCGCACTTTTCAGGAATGAGGATTGAAGATTTTGTTCGTCTAAAGTGAACGCCGAGGATTTTGTGCCTTAGTCCGAAATTTAATTTTCTTAGGTCCCTTGTTGTTCTCTGATCCAAAACAACAAAGTTAAATTTGGTCGAATATTTTCTTTTAATATCCATAAATTGACGTCAAAGTTTATACTACGGATTAAAAAGACTGACGCTATCAAAAAACAGAAGAGAAGCTTGACGTCAGAAACAATATCGTGTCGCGTAGAAGTAATTTTGTAATACGAGTACATAACGCTGCAAAAATGAAAGGTCTCGTCTCTGCATTAATTTAATGACGGGTTACGTACGTTGCAATAATAATTATAATATTGTGTGGGGGTGGGGGGAGCCGACGCAGCACTTGCTCAACCACCATTAAATTGGAACTTGCCACACTTCCTGAACTAGCTGCTACCTACTGAATTATACTTGCCGTCATTACACACGAAGCTTAATTTTAATCAAAATGTCCTCAGGTGCACGTGTTCCTAGATAGTTACTCGAAAGAGGACTTATCGATTATTGAAGTCTTCATAATTGTTTTGCCCAGAACATAGATATAATCGAGTTATTTTTAATAGTATGTACTTAGAAGATTATCATTGTTTTTCATTGTAATATACTCGTATTAAAATTGTTCAGTTAATAGTATAATTCGAAATCTCAAGGTAATTATATGAAACTTTTATTTTTTACGCCCGACGCAGCGCAAAGAGGGGTGTTATAAGTTTGAAGTGAAGCCTATGCCTGTCTGTCTGTACGTATATTCGTAGAGCCTAAACGAATCAAGCGATTTCAATACGGTTTTTTTAATTGAAAGCTAAATTAATTTGATGAAAATCCATCCGGCCATTTATGGAGATGGTCAACTGCCTGCCGAAACGGTAAAAGATACAAAGGTGGCGCTTTGACTAAAATAATGTACACCCTGGGCAAATTTAGGTACTGCAAAAATAAAAAACAAAATGGCGGCAACATTTTTTTTGTCTTTCCGTATATAAATATTCGTAGTGCCTAAACGAATTAAGCGATTGCAAAGCGGTTTTTTTTTATTTTGTGTAATTTAAAACGGATGAAATAAAAATAAAATTTAAACATTTTAAAACCCCCGAAACAAACTGAACTTTTTTGAGATGTTAAAATTGTATGTTTTATTAATTGTTTGCTTCCAATCTTTATAAGAAACCAACTATAATAAAGTTTCTTATCTTAAGCTAAGTATATCGATTATTATTATTTAAATTTTTATGTAATATTTTAACGATATTTATATAAAATTGTGACTTAACTGAAATAAGTAATCAGTATATTAAAATAGAACAACATTATAATTTAGCTTTATTTATCTCACGCACGGTGATTTCACCAACACTGCACTCATAACTCACAAAAGCAATTAAGCAAATAAAAATCCAAACATCATTAATATCTTTTCTGGTCCTTTCAGTAATTGTTCTCCCAACAATAATTACGGGAATTCTAAAACAACTTGGAATTTAAATGCTCCGTAATTGGCAGTTTTAATCTACTAACTTTCGTACGGAATTCGACAGAAGTGAACAAACAACTTGTCGTGGTTTGCTGCTGAAACGAATCAAAATCGTCTAACTGAAAATTTATTTCACTGAATTATAATGATTGAAGTGTATAATTTTGTTGGTTTAACTCTTGGGTGTCTTATTGTTTTAATTGAACATCTAAATGGACTTTATTGTAGGCGGTTAATATTAAATTGAAAACATCAAATCTATGAAACGGCAAAGTTTTGACAATCTCCATGGTCTAGTGACTAGCAAGTCTTGTGTGGCATTGACATCGTAAGCGCCATCTTGAGACTTGAAATTTTGGGTTTAGTTCCCAAGTTCTTAGAATTAATCATTCTTAGAATGGGACTTTCTTTGAATTTGATGACTATAAAAGAATCGGATGTCCCAGGATAAGGACAATCTAGGAATCAATGTATCTATCATTCAAATCTACAGTTAAAAAAAAATCGCTTTTTACCCCTAATCGCCTAGTATTTTATTTTAGTTTTTTGTCTAAATTTTTTTGTGTATGTCAATACTTTTATTTTACTGCATTGACCCAAATAACAACGAATACGACGACGTTTTTCGTCACGTCGCTCGATACTAGATTTGATACAACTTAAGAACTTGACCTTGGCAAACCACCTAAAGATTTAAGTATAAAAACATATAACTTAGTTAAGTATTTGACATTTTACACAATTGAGTTTTAGATTTATCGCTGTTGCGTGGGTTGAACTAAACATTATTGCTTCTTCAAGCATTACATACTTACTTTGCAAAGATAAAACGAGACATTATTTTGTGAATATAAGTGGAACTTTATCTTATTGCCCGCGTAGTTTGTTTTGCTTTAGATACCTTTATAGAGGTTGCGAAACATATGGACTATTGCACGGCGTTCAACCACCATAAAATTGGAAACTGGTCGGATGCCGGCCAAAACCACTAGTCCTGTAGTAACAACGACAATACTGGAATAGGTTATAATGTGGCCTACTCTGATGAGATAACTACTAATAAATCTGTATTAGTAGTCAAAATAGTTTGGTAAGATGTTTTTGAAACAGAAGTCGAAATAACATAAGTAATTTTTAAAGAAGAAGACATTGGAAATAGTCCAAACATTGCCCTAGAGGGCCATTAAAAACAACGCACCAAGTAATTAAATTTAAATTTAAACAAGAAATCTTTTCAGTAAGTACCTACCACAAATCGCGTCCATTAAATTGCACACCAATAAAGTGTTCTTAACTCAATCAATTCGGTACGTTAATGAACCAGTCAATCAAAATGTAAACGAAAACAGTCTGCAACGCATATTTTATCTTTAACAATCCTTGCCGAACCGTACCAATTAGCGTAAAACCCTCCGTACCAACTACAATCCAGTATTATAAATTTGGCACTTATACTGACGCAAATTTTCAGTTCTGTCAGCAAATAAAATCTGGCACGGTAATAGTTTTGCAACGGTCGGCACTAAATTGACACAGCATAGAGTTTTTCACTTTGGTAAAGTATTCAATTATTACCAGTTCCGTATTTGTTTGCTTTTAATCTTGAAGGACTTCAATTAAGGAGTAAAGAAAACTGGGGGCCTACCGCCATCACCTAGCGCAGTATTGTTCCAATCTTACCATGCTATTTTGTCAAAAGTTAGTGTGTGTGTCAAAATGTGACAACTTTAATAAAAACAAAACGCAAACAAAACGTTTCAATGACATGATGGTTTCTAACAGCTGATGGTAGACCTGCTGGTATCAAGCCCTGTATATTTAACAGGAAACTAAGCATCAGCATCATCATTTACAGGCATAAGACTCTCACTGCTTGAAATAGCCAAAGACCAATAGGAGCTTTTTAATAATGCCACGCTTGACAGGCCAGTTGGCGATCTAAACTGCCAAGATATCAGAAGACTCAGCTGCCTATCTTCTTACATCTGTACTCCCTAAACCGGTGACAATGAGTTTATTCAATCTCAATAAAACCAAATAATAATCCTAATCACTTATTATACATACCTAAACGTAGTATTGTTGATAACAACCCATCAAACTGTATTGCCACAATCAGTGGAGCATTGAACCGAAATGATAAGCTACAATAGTTCGAATACTAAGTAGATAATAAGCAAAAAAGCACGAATGACAAAGTGTTTCGGTTACTTAATGTTACGTTTAACGTTTATCGACTACTTTAAAATTGTGTCGTGCGTATAAAATCGCACCGTAAATGTGTATTGCAGTTGGATGCTTGCCAACCACGTACCGGACTCCGAATCCGTGAATCTCTCACTCGTCTGAGATGATTTTACAATCGACACGTAAATACTGAATAATCAAATACTAGAGGGTTTGACGACGTACTCGCGAAATTCTCAGGAGTAATCTCTGTGAATATTGCCCTACCAATTTTTTAGTGTTGTTAACCTACTATTTATTGAAAGTGCAAATGTTATGAAAGTACATAGTACATTAGGGGAACTTCCTGGTTGACCAGTAGTGTTTTATTAAAAGAAAGAAAAAAAGAAAAATGTTTATTTGACATCTAAAAAAAAAAAATATACAACACGTATAACGCGCACACTGCGCATCGTCGCATGTCGCCAAACTGTGCCAAGCTCAGTATAAGCAGCAAGCTGGGCCTGCTGCACTGATATTCTGCTTGACACAGCAGTGACAACCATAACGACAGACAAAAGTATTAACTTAAATAAAGAAAACAAAACTAAAAAATTAAATTCACTTACACAAAAACAAATTAATCTTTGTGGGCTTAGATTAATAACTCATCGGCGTTATTATTCTAAGTTTGTGGGTATGGGCACTCGCTCAAACATTCTGTTTGATAAATACTTATGTGCACCTACCCGATTGTTTAAAATTAATTATGTTTTATAATTCTGTTGTTGGTTGCTCTTTATTAAGTTATTTTTGAGAACCTAGTATCTAGATAAACTTAATTTAGGTTTTTAAGATGCTACTAAACCATGAATGTAACATGTTTATTGGCAAATGAATAAATGAATGAAAATGAATGAATGAAATTAAAAACACGCAATCAAAACAACATATCTATGGACTAAAACAACTCTAATTAAACTAGTCTGTGACACACAACTGACAGTGACAGTTTGTGTCACAACTTTTAGAAAACGTTCTCTCGGTAAGTACTAAGGTTACTCAGCCGAAAAACTGGATACTGGCGAAATCCAAAAGGGCACCGCCATTTTATAAAAAGAAGAAGAAGAAGTACTAAGGTTAATGGGATAATTTATTATTAAATTGAAATACCTGTTAATGTTCTATCAATTGTGATATAAACGTTTTCTATATATCTGTAACATTTTTACATAAAGCTCCCTAAAAACTCTACTGGTCAACCGGGAAGTTCCCCGACTGCACATACTACAGGATAATCATTAAAATAATAGTGCGTAAAAGCGTTTGATTTGGGTTTTTAAATTTATATTGTAACAAATATGTACCTAATTTCATAGTCTCTTTATATGATTTATATGACTATAATGCCTATCTTGCAGCAGTTCTAGAGCCATAACTAACTGTAAAAAGTACGTAAGGAAAAAATATTTATATTCAATATCTGGTCCACCTGCCTTATCTTTTTGACGACCTGTTTGGCACAGGGGTACTAACCCCACCTTCTGCGCCAGAGGTCCCGTGGTTCGATCCCCGGACAAGACAAATATTTGTGTGCATGAACATGCTATTTGTCTTGGTCTGGATGTTTAATATGTATATTATGTATCTATTTACAAAAAAAAGTATATAAGTATGTTTATCCGTTATCTAGTATCCATAACACAAGTTCTTCATGATACTTAACGTGGGCTAGATAATTGGTGTGATTGTATGGAAATATTTATTATTATCTACAGACTGTCTCATTGTGCCTACCCAAATGATCTCATTATTCACCAACCCGAAACACTTATTAATCCAGCTTCGCACTCGAAACAGTCGCAAAGAACCGCACATCAAAGTGATTACGAGCGAAAAACGCCACAACGTTGTAAAAATCACGACGACGTGTGAAGTACCATCGGGGACATCTCCGTGGAGTGGCGATCGCTTGTTTTTCCCACTTCCGAAGAGCGGGCAGAGCTTTCGAGGGCCCTCCGATTTCAGCCCTGCAACCGGCTCTGTATTTTATGAGGTCAAGTGGGTACCTCCACAAAAAAACACGCTCCGCGATAAATTACGCACTGACACATTCAGATTCGGCCATAATATACACGATCGCTGTATATTGTTTTGTGGGGTCACGCGGGCTTGGTAGCGTTGTTTATACCCCACCAGCTTAGAGTAAAATATTACACGCCTACGCTCTACGTATAGCCTGGGGTTTAATAAAATCTCCATTGTCTCGAAAATGCATGCTCATTATAATATTATTTTCCCGAAACACAAAACCTATAAAATATTCATTGCAATGTTCACAAATTAATAGCTGACAACGGAAAAAGAAAAGAATAACTATATGTATTCCATTTGCATTTTATTTTAAGATAAAATACGAGTATCATTGACCCTTTTGATGCAAATAAACCCGTCGTGGATCACACAAACTACGAATACGAATCATAAAAAGCTATGAATATTTAAACACGAAACACAAACATGTGACACTTGACGTAAGTACCACGCCGACAGAAGCATTATGTAAATATGGAGCTAGCCTCAAAGTAATTAGTTGTACGATAGCTCAGAAACGTGTCATCTGTGCTAACTCAATATCTGAACTAAGTAACAAGTTCCGATCAAAGATTTGACGTCGGAGTGACCCGTGACTGCATCGAGTAACCCCAGATGGTGTTCGGAGTCACAGACAGCTCGACGGCATTGAAGACAATTACCACTCCGCAAACTTTGGAGGACTATTCTCGTTGAAACTGAAGCATAATGGAAATCTATTTTAAGTTATAGTATGTCAATTTTTGTTAGTTCTTACAATAATCATCCACAGACTTGTGATGTCATCGATGTGATGCACTTCAAAATACTAAATATTTGCTGATTTATTAATTACCTATTACTTATCTATTACTTATCTAGTTTGCTAGCTTATTTTTACGCACAAAAACTACGCCTACGCCAGTCAAGAATTTTATTTCCTGCTGAAAATTCTTTCAAAATCGGTTTAGTAGTTCCAGAGAGAGGCACCTACAAACAAACTTACAAATTTACTTCTATGTAATAGGTATTAGCGCAGATTTTTTATTCACTTACCACAATAAATAAAACAAACGAAGCGCATCACACGCAAATCATCTAAACCCTCCAACAGACATTATCACCGCAACCACTAATACGAATATCTACGCTACGTACTTAACGCTAACTCCACGTAAACATGTACATAACTCAGTAGGGAGGCGCATTATAAGCCGTCCAACTTAATATTAGACCACAGAAGCACAGTTCATTCGTGTCACCAGGTGTAGACGGCCTAAAGCTTCAAGCATCCATACTATAGCTAATGCCATGTATAAAGATACACAGTATTCTGTCTTCCTCTTGGGTCTTCCTACTAAGTGTCCGTGTGCGAGTCATACCCGACGCGCTTCGGTTCAGTCGGCAACACCTCGGCAAGACTCTCAGTCTCGAATGCACTGTGGTGCCGAACGCACGCTGTTTTGTACGCAGGAAGCGTGTAGCAATGGTTAATCTATTTTGGCGGCAGCAGCCATTCCTACCGCGTGTTTGAGTACCGCGCGACTGCAATCATAATAATTAACTTTTATCAAGAAAGAGTCTAAGACAACTTACTTGATGATTCTATTACCTAGCTCCAAGCTTCCATAATATAGCTAATGCGATATTCCGACGCGTTACACTCAACTTTATGACTCGAACTGAGGTGAAAGCTTACGTTTATGAATCTTTGAGCATCCTTTAAAATCCGTAATGCGGTGTTTTATTTTTATGTCGGTGTTATTGCAGTGTAATCAGTGGTTTGGGTCTCTGTAGCAAAGTTAGAATCTTAGTGTCTGTTTTAAATATGTTAGAGGAATATTTTACTTTGAATTGGTTTGCTCTAGATCCCAATCAAGCCCAGAAGCTAACCCAGAAGGTGCCTATTCACCCTTGCTTTGAAGGGTTATAAGTACTCGGAAAGTCTGTAACTTTAATCCAGAATTATTTCATTTATGCAAAAATAACTGAGGATATGACGGTGACAGAGAAAAATAAAAGAGAAGGACATTCTGCGCTAACCACAATAATAATTTAAATAAGAATAAGGACAAGAAGATGATGGTGGTGATAAATCATTGACTAGTAATACCCCTTATATGAATAACTTATTTTTAGTTAGCGTTTCTATACAAGAAAATATTGCTTTTTATTTCAATGTTTCTTCGTTAATTTAAGTTCTGTTTAGAGGTACTTGTCTTATACGCTATGCAATAGTTATATTAATTTTGAAGTTAAACATCTTTTGATACTGTGACTTAAATTAGCAGACGACATAGTTCCTTGAAATACGAATAGTTTCAAAACTTTGTCAAGAAGATAGAACGAATAAACAAGATTAAAATTACAGTCAGTTTTTTTTAGCTTAATTAATGAAATAATGTAGTCAAAGCAAAATGCTTGAAAAGATTACACGCTTCAAAAATCACAAGGAGATAAAACAAAAACTGAAAGATACAAATTAGGAACGCCATTTATCTAAGTTCTATTTTCAAATATAATTTATACCTACAACAATAATTTATACGATCCGTCGTTGTTGGTATTTACTGATAATTCTGTGTACGCAATTATGGCTAATGCTGTTAATGTCTTTAAGTCGAAAGTGGCTTGCGCAGTGAAGATATATGCGGGCTATATGCATTTCATTCTGTGCTTCCTGTAACCAATGTCTGATCCCATTCACATACGGGATCGCCAAATGAATGGATGTCATGAAATTAGCCACATATCGCGTGCCAGCTCATATCTCATACGTACGTAAGACAGCCGGTATGGATGACAGGGCTTACGAACATTACACAACATTACCTGACAATATATTATGCAATTCAGCTATCGCTCACTTGATTATTGTTTTGCGATGATTTAGGCCATTTGATTAGAGGACAAAGCAAACGCTCGTGTTTACGGCAAGTGGACACATAGTATCTTCATTGATCTCTACAGTGCATTTCTGGTCGTCTCCGACTGAGTTTACTATTAATTAGTTAAAATGTGTGTTTCAGTCTGCTGACTCGAAGGTTTGACAGAACTTGAAGTGCATTAGGTACGTATTAAAGGAAATCAACTTGTTATTTTTTTGACTTAGTAAGATATTATGAAAGACTGTTTTTGTGCTATAGCTCTTGCATTTACCCATCAAAATCAGAAGTTTTACCGCGTTAAAAATAATTATTGTTAATATTGGCTTGGGTATATTTGCACAAAATTAAGTTAAAATCGGTTCAGTGTTTTTTGCATCAAAAATTTACCGATGTAGACAACCCCCCTGTTTCCTACAACTATTTTTATTATTTTAATTGTACGGTTATTTTTTCACTTTTATATTAATTTAATGTGTGATAAAGAAAAAATGGTATCGGAAAGTAAGTAAAATAAAATCTGCCGCTATACCTAATCAAAATTATGAACTGGTTAAGTACTTACTGCGTTTTTTGATATTTCGTTATTTCACAATAAATAAATACCAAGTGGGGCGCCATATAAAAACATTGTCCGCAACTAAAACAGTGGAACGATCTCCATTATTTCCACCCAAAATGGAAATAAAAATATTTTTGTAAGCGGCACCACTTCCTTCGTCTTTATCTATTGTGGCTAACAGTTTCTTCGTCGCAATATCTGGAAACATCGTACATTGCGCCAGTGTTGCCAAATAAACAAAAAAAATGTCGCCAGCTCGAAATATTTCCGAGTGTTGTGAGCACTATCTACCTCTATTTAAATTGTAAATACGTTGGAATAGTATTGCGGTTATTATTCCCACCCTACTGGTTTCGAGATTAGTTCAAAATGTCACAAACTTAACGAAGCCGGTATCTGCTAAAACTATTGTTAAATATATTACGCACAGGGCGGTGCTTGTGAATTTTCAGATTAATTTAATGCTTATATTTAGTTGTTAATTTAATTCATAATTAGTTTGTAGCGCTTATTTTCTAGCTTGATATGGCTTATTTTGGATTGTGATTTTGAAAATAAGAATGGTTCATAAATTATTTTATAACTGTGGGAATATCGTGATATTTTTACCAAAAATAGATTTTTTAAACTTTAACATTACTTTTAGCATAGTTTTCTTTAAACCATCTACGACTATTAATGGTTTTGCGGTGTAAAAGAAACAAAAAACTTTTATTTTGGTAAAAAGAAAACGCAAAATAATTTTCAAATTATTTTTCTCTAAATATATTCAGAAATACAACCGCCACATTTATTTTTCGAGATAAATTTAAAAACTCGCTTGGGTTAATCCCCAGAGTACAATCCCTGTGAGCTCATCCACTCTTATTTAAAACGTACATAAGTTGAAACACAACAGTATTGTGGTTATTACGCGCTCCCTGCTGGCGGCTTGGAGATTAGTTGACAATGTCACAAACTTGCCGAAGTTCATCCGGGGAACTTGCCCCGCTGCGCCCTTAAATTGAAACAGTACAACATCTGCACTCGCTTGATAGTTATTGGAAATAAATTAGTCTGTGGCGTCTTTGCCCTATATAAGATCAGCGGAGTTTGGTCGTTACAGATTTTGGTTTTAGATTTGAATCGGTTTTCATATCGCTTAAGTATATTAAGACTATAGATCGAGTAGTATCAACAGATTAACAGGTATAGAAACTGGATGGCTAGTTTAAGGTCCGCCCAAGTTTTAATCGTATAAAGCATGGGTGTTATTGTTCACATTGAGAGTAGTTAGGTAGAATTTTAGTGATTTTATGTTATTAATTTTAGTCATATTTTATGGCACAGTCGAAAGAACATCTAACTACAGTATATTATTTAGGTATTACGCTCTCCATGTTGACGGCTAGGAGATTAGTTGACAATGTCACAAACTTGACGAAGTTCATCCGGCGAATTTGCCATGCTGAGCCCTTAAATTGAAACAGTAAAACATCTGCCACTCGCTCGATAGTTATTGGAAATAAATTAGTCATTGGCGTCTTTGCCCTTTAAAAGGATCGATGCCCTATATATTGATCGTTATAAATTTTGGTCTTGGATTTTTATTGGTTTTCATATTGCTTACATAAAGACAAGAGAGTTTATAGACTATTGAGTAGAAGGATCTTATTTAATAATCTTATCAACAGTATAGCTGTGGATTGCTTGTTAAAAGTTGTCCCAAATTATTATTATTTTCAAGCAAAGTCAAACTGAGAGTAGAGGTAATTGTAATGATAATGTAGATTTATTTATGGCTCAGTCAATTAAACATGAATTTTTATAAAAAGTATGTAGTTGCGCTCGCAGTTTCAAAAGCAGCAACATTGTCATTAGGTGTTATCTACACTAACACAGATGTTTCCCGCTAAATACTTTCATATAATATATGATATAATACTACTTTTGAATAAAAAACAGTATAATTGTTATCATTACGACTCTCTTTTTATTTATTTGAGAATTTCAGCTATTCATAATCGAAATATTTACATAATTGATTCACGCACTCACGCGGCAAACAAAGCTGCGTAATGCCAAACATTAATAAATTGTATAACAGTGAAAATATCTCAGTTTCTCCAAGTGTATCTTGTAGATGTAATAGACAATGGCGGGAAGGATAGAGTTTCGTAAACTTCGGTCTCGACTTGGTTAAGTTTCCACGAGCCCTGTCCATAAATTTGAAATGGGAACCAAAATACCTAGTTGTACCGTTATTAAATATTGAATAAAGGCGTTATTGGTATTGAATTAGTATCGAGGTTTCACTCTTTGATTTGAGCAATGTCACACTCTTACATGACGATTAAAAACAGGCTTATAACCCTTGAAGGAGCTAGCGAGGTTATATTTGTAACATCTAACATAATGTGAGGGTTATATATTTTTTTATTGAGAGTATGTTTGTATAATTGTTTGGCCTGAACGGATCGATGGATTAGGGCATGAGAGGTGTCGTTAGATTCGAATTTACTGAGAACACTCTCTCAGTAAATTCGAATCTAACGACACCTCTCATGCCCTAATCCATCGATCCGTTCAGACTGGGTATATCAAAATAGTAAAAAAAAAACAACACGGCGACAGTGAGGTGCGATTATTTAAAGTGAAAAATATTTTTTTTAGAATAAGTACTTCAATATGGGTATCAAATCAAAGGGCTGATCTTTAGAGTTTCAAAAATGTATACCATGACCAATAAATAACTAAAAAGATTTCAATAAAAAATATATAAATTTAAAAACTAACCCCGCCTGCTTCAAGAAACAAACCAACTGAAAGAGAATTAAAGTAAAGACTATTAAAAAGTAGAACATTATTTAAAAGACATGCATTTAAAAGACGTGCAATATTTGCTCACTTCATCATTCGGTTGCTCATACGACTAACTTTGCTCAGACTCCATGGGGACGACGCTTAATGTCCCCGATAATTGGCAGACGAACTTCTGATGCACCAATAATATGAAGACTATGAAGATATCTTGCTTCAATCGTTGTATAAGTCACTTGTAAAATAAAAAAATACAATGTTAATTTCTACTCTGCACCGATTTAGATGAAATTTAGCACACAGTTAATTTATAACCTAGATTAAAATAAAGGCGTATTTTATCCCGATATTCCCACGGGAACGAGAACCACACGATTGAAACTGCGGGTGGCCAGTAGTAAAACCTCAAGCTGATTTTTCAATGAAAACGTCAAAACGTCACTTAAGAAAATTAGTCGACAAAAATACAGTTTTGTTATTTATGAAAATTGCAACTTTAATAATACATTTAGTAAATTCAACACGTATCAGTTAATTTGATGTCTAAACGAAATAATACTTGGTTTCCGCATAACGCAAATATTGTCAGCGTTGAAAGTATGGGAGGAATATTACGATTTTTTAAAAATTGTTATGTTAAAAATCGTTCAAATAAAAAAGCAGCACAGCGCAGTCAGATTTTACACGTTTTGTGTATTGATGCGCATTCTTTGAGCTATTTGAAGCCTGTGGAAGTTTTTCCAGTTCATCCACGAATACGATGGAATTAACAAATACTGTTGGCCACTATTTCTGCAAGTATGAGGTATAGCGGCCCGTCACGCGAAGTAACAACTGAAGCCTAAACACATATTAAATTAATGAAAGAAAAATGTTTTCCACTTTTTAAAAGCTCTTATGAAAGTGCACTGTTTCCTTTTTTTTACAGAAATGGTGTGAACTTTATTACACTCTTTAATTGCTGGAACTCAAGCTTGGACTTAGTAATTGTTATTATTCGATATGAACTTTCGCATTGACAGAAACTTTCGTGCCACATTTTCATAGTAGGCCAGTCATATCGTACAAAAACAAACGGTGAAATAGCAATAATTGCGGAAAAAATGCTTTTACCTATTGTTTGGGTTCGCCTAGATAGTATTTATCCAGATTTAGCATTTTGAAATATAAAGCGCGCTAAAAAGCCTCAAATTTCCTGCACTATTTTTATTTTTGTGCAAGAAAAAACAACGTAGGATGGCTCCGTCGAGAAAGGTTCTATTTTTTTAAGTAAACAAAATACCTGATAATATGCGCCCTAACCCAATTTTCTCGTTTTTTTTTTTTTTTTTTTTTTTTTAAATAGAGTAGGTGCCTACGTTAAGAACCCTGTATCTTGGGAGCTATTAGAACTAGAGCTCGCCAGAGCCTTCCTTGTCGTTTTTTTTGTACAATACTAAAATATTGAAAAATATATTAGCGGTACAACTTACAAACTTACAGCAACGTGCTTACATTTTAGAATGCTGCAAATCTGGATAAATAGACCCAAACAACATACCAAAAAAGCAAGTTTACCGCAATTATTAAATACGGCTTTAAACACATGATTTCGTTATTTTAATAACTCAAGTAAAATTTCTATAAAGCGTCATAAGAGTGTTATGTTATGTAAAGGATCGACTAAGCGGGACAGAAGCAATTTAATCTTTTAAATCTCGTAAAGCAGGTAAACTTTTACTTGATAAAATATGAGGTGCTCTCGGCTTCTTTCACTTACGAGTTTTGACTCGTTTGCCAAAAAACAATTATGAAGCACTTCGGACTGCGTCCACTTTCAACTCGTAGCGAGATCCTATTTAAATATGCAAGAGATTTACATTCTGATGTTTTATATTAATACTTTGAATATAATTTCATAAAAGAGATGAACATTTTACTTATTTTCAGCTAGATTTCATGACGCTTTATTATACAGTAGGAATGTAATAACTGTTTGTTTATTTTATTTAAGCGAATGTTTGATGTAAAATGTGGTAAAAGATAAGTTTTCTCTTCATTTTCATTCGTTCTGGAAGTAAGTTTATTCAGAATCATTATCTTACAACCAAGATAATACTAAAATAAATCTTATTTACTATTCAAACTAACCTACGAGTATTTTACCTAAAAGTAGGTATTTCTCTATCTAAAAAATAATGGGTTGCACTCTGGGAGTGCCGGCAGAAGTGAAAACCGCTTATGCGAAAATAACGATCAAAATCCACTCTTGACCACAACTTCATAAAAAGTTGATGAAAACGGAGACCAAATTGATTTGGCAGGTAAATCCATTATAACTGACCTGGCATCAATATGAAGGTTGGTAGTTATGAGAGATCTTTATAATAATAGTGTTACTAACTAATATACGTAGATCTTTCAAGTGTGAGACTTTATGTAATTTGAAATAGGTTAACGGTAAATGGTCATACGAATTTTCGATCAGTGACGCGACTTTAACATTTTTTACCCATCCCAAAAATTTAAAACTCTGATTTGCACAACGCCGCTTAAGAAGTTTTCACTTCAAAAATATTAACAACACAAATTTTCACGTAGTCCTATTTCAAGCTGAACCAAAATTTGTCTGCAATCTTCAATTCAATAAAACCGATATGAAAAATCTACATTCCAACCATTTCAATACAAACTTCAAAATTACGACCTATGCCGTAGTATTGAAGCAGCCGGTAATACTGCAAGCAATCTTGTCCACCTCGGAACGTACCTTGAAATATAATTTCGATCGGACAGCAATCAGGGTCCGTTGAAGGAGACGCGTGAGCAGACTCGCCAAGTCCGAATATGGGCGGCCGATCTATTGGCCAAGTGGTCCGAAAGTGTTTTCGAAAGTGATTGGCCCAATTGTTCGGGAAATCAGTGTGAACGAGCCTTTAGAAAATTAAATCGTTGCAGTGTGTTGCGGGTTTTAATTGGGAATGATTTAATTAACATTCGAAAACAAAGAATTAATTTCCAATATAAACTACTCAATTCAAAATTACAAAAGGTTAATATTATTAAGGACTTGGGTGTACTCCTTGATTCTAAATTACATTTAGATACTCATATCAGCCCTACTATTAATAAAGCTTATCAATTATATGGATTTGTTATGCGAACTTGTAAACAATTCTCCGCTCTGCCCATTTTAGATGCTTTAATGCAAATGTTCATATGACAATCTTCTGAGGAAATTCTCGCTTTTAACTTTACAGTCTAGAAGAGAACTTTTAGATCAGGTAGTGCTGTACAAAATGCTCGGTAATTTCTTTGATTGCTCCCGGTTGACGGACCACATATATCTGAAGCTACCCAGCCGCTCTTCTCGCATACGTAATTCCCGTACTCATGGTGTATTTTCACCTAAATTTTGTAGGACCATTGCGGGGCAACGTGCTCCGCTGAGGTGTATTATGCACTCATACAACGTAATTTTTTCTGACATAGATCTGTTTAATATGTCTATTGGTAGATTTAAAAAGAATGTACTGTCAAAATTACAAACGAATGATAACTAAATCACTGCAACCTAAATTAACCTTAATTAATGCAAGTATAAGTGAATGTATTGTATTATATTGAAACTTTTCAAAAACTTACCTAACCTATTATTATTATTTTTTTACGGAGGAATCTTTTTCTGTCACTAGAAGTCATGCTTTTGTTAAATTAAGTCTTTTAATAATTACTTTGCGGACAATGTAGTTGGTTACATAATTAGTTAAGATTTCGATATATTTTATATTAGTAAGCTTTATTATGTAATTGTTTGTTGTTCCAAATAAAATAAAATAAATATCATCCATGTAACTATTTGAATTTCCCGCTCCGACTCCCAAAAAAACCGGGAGCGCTCAACAGAACAGAAAAACAAAGTTGTCTTTCTTTTCACATGATTATCTTGTTTACTCTGTGCTGACACCTGTCAGCTCAACAACACGTTCCGTTTTAATTAGCGAGGTAGCATCTATGTTGAATGTAGATATTCAGACAATAACGTGATGAATTGTTATGTTACTAATTCTTTAAAAAACGTTGAACATATCTTATGTAATGGTAGCGCTTCTTACAACTAATAATAAATTATAAAAATCTATTGAACATCACATAAAGATAAAGATAAAACGTAAAACGGAACACTTCGAGTCGCAGAGTGTGTTCAAAAACCTTATTTTGGTTACTACCGTAGCGGCAGAATGCGTTCAAAAACCTCTAATTGCATACTACTTTAAGAAAAGAAAATACAATATTATATTTTTTCATATCCCTTTAAATTAAAATAAAATTAGCATGGTTTTCTTTAGAGAGGATTTTAATATTTTGCTGCTTAATACTTTTTGATATTGTCGTTTGTTTCCAATTTGTGAAAATAATGAATAGGTACTGTTTTTATTTGAAAGTTTCATGTCACAAAATGCGTACAACTTATTTGACACCGTAATTTTTCAAACAATAAAGTTATTTCTAGCCTCTCTATTTAATGTGTAAACCAAAAAAAGGCTAGTTTTTTAATGTTGTAAATTTCATAACTATGATAATGTTTCTGTGTACGCCGTATGAAGAATATATAAAATGCATAGAAGTGTCATGTGAATTTACTTCGCTGCATCACAGTCGTATTTCATGCACCTTGATCCTTGTCAACATTTCTTTTCTCTAATCGAATTTCCCTGTCAATATTGCTTTCAGGTTACGAAGAAAGACCGGTGGTGGTCAGCCATCTTCCAAACGATTACGTTAAAACTTCGTGTTTTGTGGTCTCAATGACTTCTTATTAATGATTTTGTTTTTTCATAGCATTTGTTTATTTATTACTTACCTTTTTATCAAGAACTTTTGTAACAAAAATTTTGACTAGCAAAATAATAGAAAAAAATACTTCCAACGGTAGATTCTCTCCAATGTTGAAGTACTATGAATAAACGGTAATTCTTTATCTTTGTAAACTAAATTTTCATCCTCATTATCTTTCATCTTTAGTCAATTGTTTTGAACAAGCGCTACCTACAGCTTAACTTAATTGCCGATAGGCTATTTACAAAGAAAACGATCCACTCCAATGAAGAAATACCGACCAGATAAAAAATAATTCAGCAATTTAAATTTTCCTTACTTCGATGCTATTACCATGCACCTTGTAAAATATTCTGTGGCGCCACTGTGTCTGTAATTCAGTACTTGCATGTACGTAAATTGACCAATATGATCGTCTTCAAAGTAAATTGTCTGTCTATAAATGTCGGGAAATCGATAAGGTCTCAACTTCGCTACCTACGTGACTGACATTTAGTAAATACTAGCTTCCACCCGCGGTTTCACCTGTGTGGTTCCCGTTCCTGTGGGTATATCGGTATAGAAAGTTGTTTATGTTACTATCCGTCCTTTCAATTAACTCAATGCCGAAAAATATCGGCCAAGTGCAAGTCGAAGCTCGCACATGAAGGGTTTCGTCTCTCACCCAAGGTTGTCTGGAAGAGATTGCTACGTAGCAATAAGGCCGCCTATTGTATGTTCCTCTTTTTTGTCATTTTCTATGTATGCGTTTGTTTTTGTATTGTGTGCAATAATGTTTCTATTATTATTATTGCCAAAATGCCACTATAATTTAATATTTCTATAATTGCAAAAATAATTTCATAGTGTTTGTATGAATGACAAAGTTATATTTGCGGTTTTGGAAAATGTACTATAGCTCTGAAACTACTGAATATATTTCGTTCAAACTAATTTTCTTTGAAAGTTTTTATAAAGATCTACATCATACATTTTTTTTTTGATTTTTCACTTTCTTATTTTAAAAGTTAGAGGGGGTGACACATTTATCCACTTTGGAAGTGTATAACTTTTAAACGGTTGACTTTGGGAAAAAACTGTTTTAAAAGCCCCAATGTAATTTTTAAAGATCTATCTAATTATACCCCAACCGTATAGGTCTGATGAAAAAAAAATTTTTCAGTAACAGTTCCATGTATGGGGAGCCCCCTTTAATTCATATATTTTTTTATTTTTGTGTAAAAACCGTAAAGCGGTTTACATAATACATCTACCGACCAAGTTTCAAGTGTATAATCTTCATAGTTTTGGAATAAAGTGGCTGTGACATACATAGGATTGGGAGAATCTATAAGGGTTTCGTTTTTTGCCTTTACGCTACGAAACCTTATTGAAGTCAACTGTTTGCTTAATAAGGGCGTCAAGGAAGGACAAACAAACACACTTTTTCATTTATAATATTAGTTAGGATTGTAATATTTTCGAAAGTTCCACTACTGTTCATTGAATTGCATCTAGCTTTATTGGAGTGTGCAGATTTTAGTTTTGCTGCGTATTGGTTTTGTTTCTTCGCGCTGATAAAGTAACTTTTTAATAGAGCCTTATGATAAAAGCTTGTGACGAATTTAAGGGCAACGATTAATCATTGACTTGCAGAATATTGTGCCATTATAATAACAATGTTACCAAATAACCAAAACAATTTATAAAAAATAATCTTAAGGAAAATTTAAGTGAAATGTCTGAAATAAATAACGTAAAACGACACGTGTAACAGCCAACATGCATATTTTTTTTATCTTACTGTAAATGTAAACAGCACATCACGTTGTCAAGAGTTGCCATAGTTGATAAGTCCGACTGAAAGTAGATTTACCTGAAACAAAAGAAAGCAAATTGTTAACTATAGTCTGCATTAAACATATCTCATTCATAAATATGAATTGCGAGAAACGCATCTACCTCAAATAAGTTTTTAAAAATTGTTTAATAATGAAAGAAAACTTTTCTATATAACGTCAGCTCTTGAACACAATATAAAAATGAAATTACAATGGCTAGAGAAACTTGAAGCTAGCTAACAATAACAACATTCATTGAAAAACTTCTAGAAGGGATTACACTTTTAAAAGTAACGTCGTCCATGCAGCGCATTGTAGCGAAATTCAACGTCGAAACTTATCCGTGGGTGAAAAATCCTTGGAAGTGAAGCTGTATCATGGTGGGAGCAGAATAGATCACTCCCTGTAGGAAGGCGTCAATCGCTAGCTGATTTATAGAGGGCGCTAGCGGCGCCGACTAAACTGTCCTGTTTTGCTTGTGTTGCCAGCGCCGGCAAACAAGTCACTCACCTGCCGCTTCTCCCTCATCGAAAATGCGAACCCTAGTAAATGCCTTTATAAACGAATCCATTTTAAATTCCGAATAGTCTACCGAAAACACGAACGGAACTTCGAGACATGACATGCGTGTTAACGAAATGCTGGTTGCTCGGTCAATTTGGGCGAAAATTTTACCGAGTTTGCGTTGAATTTTGTTGTAAATTAAAACGCAATAATGGACCCTATACAAACAAGTTCGAACTCGTTAATATTTCTAGCCTTCTGTTTAATTACGAAAACTTCTTGGCGTAGAAAAAAATAATTAAAAAACCGTTACAAGAAAATTGTTAATTTATATGGGGTCTTTTATGCAAACTTCCAGCGCAAACTTGACCTAAGAATTCAATCAGGACTCGGTTGGCAATAATTGCACAATCCGAGAGCGCACTATTGCGAAACTTTCACATCCCGTTGTTGGCGTTCTATTGAAAACATCTTAACGCTATTCCGAGTTCTACACGCCAGGGTAATAAATTGTTACCAAGCAAACTACTTACAATCGGGTAAACTTAAAATTTAATCTCCAAATGCAGTCAGAAATTTCAAATTACGGGTAGAGCTGGTTTTGATTTAGGGCTGTAATCTAAGGAAGGTTTTTGCTAAGAATGTCATTGGAACAATCTGTTGGCAGATAAGTTTTATGCAGGCGCGATATCGGAAGATAACGAAAGATTAATGCGTGATGAGATCTCGGGTTTGAATGCTTAGATTGCGGATATAATAATTGAAACGTTTTAGAGGCGTTGAATAAGTTTTTAGTTCAATTTAGCGGCAATCAGGACGGCTGTTGAAGATGGCGCGTGAGCCGAATGGCTGAAATATTAAACGCGGCGCGATGACGGGCTCGTCGGGATAGCCGCCGGTCACAAATTTGATATTTGCTTTATAACCACGTCAGAATTTATGAAATTTTTCGACCAAGAGCATGCAGTGCTTTATATTTTTTATGGGCGAGAATTGGTAATTGTTTTAATATTTTTACTTTACTGGTGTCCGGGGGGCTAATTGTGTAATTTCAAAATCTATCACAATCCCTTTCAAAGGTATTGTGATTGTGATAGTGATTTATGGAATTGTATAACATATGGTCGCAATCCCTATCGGAACGAATGATGTTTTAAATGACACTTCATTTGACACTTCTTCATACATTTGAACGATATTTTCGTGTGTTACTTTGCTTACACAGTTCAATTTCGTTCATTCAATACCTTTCAAAACGCGTCCCGATCACAATCCCTATCAAATGTCAAATATTGACGGCCCGAATTATGTAAATATCTTTCAAATTGTGAATTGAAAGGGATTACGATAGATTCTAAAATAAGACAATTAACCCCCTGGTACTTGGAATTGTCAAAGGGTAAAATAAAATGCTATACTCATTTTTCAGTTTCGATTTTAATTGTCTTTATATGGAAATCGTAAGTCCTTAATTTGCGACGTTATCGTCGACATTTTAATCTTTTCTAAGAGAAACGTAAAATTTCTTATTTAAAAATAAATCTTAAGTAAAAATAAACAAAAATGTGGCAGCGAAAGGAAACCAGCCCAGCGGAGCGTATCTCAAGAATGCAACTGCTCGTTTTGGTTTTAAATCAAGAATTTAAAAATTTCTTATTCCCTAAGGTTTTCTTGAAAAAAAACAAAGTAGTGACAGCTAAGATTTCACTTTCCAGTTAAATATTCAAATTGCTTCAGTAAACATTTTCCATACTACGAGTTACTACTTATGCAAGCATTTCTTTTTTGTAATTCTTGAAATAACAGAAATTATTTCATAATCGGACAGTTCATAAAGACAGTTTAGGTAAAGTATAAAAGTAAAATCACACTTTGTTTAAAATCCTATATTTCACCATTAACCACTTTCATTTCACATATAGGTTTTAAATAACTTATCACGACAATCATTTGTATAGTTCACATATCTGGGTACATTGACGACCATTCAGCAGAATACAGCAAACATCGACAATTCATCAATATGTGAAATCTCATTCGAGCCTTTTAAACATTGGATAGCTATCGTGAAACATTCATAGAGGTGAAACGTAAAATAACCAAACAATTTTGCGAATGACTGTCCAATGTTGAGCCCACCACGGTATCTTTTTAATAGATAAAAAATTACGTTTGTTTTACAATGTGAAATGGTTTTTTGTTTGAGCTCAACTTTTCAAACATTTACGTAGGTACATCATAAGTTTTGGCGCGCACTGTTCATTGAAATAAAACAACTTTTTCGTATCCGAACGAAAAATAAATTAACTTTTCGAGGGTAGACTTATAAGTAGCCAGTCATCCCGTGACCACGGCAGCTAAAAATGAAACGTCGGTAAAACCATCGGGATAGGTTTTATATTATACGGATTATTTAAATGTTGCTATGATATACGTAATTTATAGGTTGACCAGCATTGGGAGTGAAACCAAAAACCAGAAATCATGAAACCGATACATACGATGTTTGTTTGAAACATTGCGGAACTATCGTCAAAAATACCCCGTTTACAAAAACAAATGAAAACGAAACAAACTCCTGTTAGTTTCAACATTCTTCGCTCACTGCCTATCTAGATCGAGATACGTAGTTTTAGAACATTTTTTTTCTCTTCACATTTAAAAGGTAACTTTTTAAATTTGCCGCTACGCTAGGCCGACGCAATCGCGGCCCTCGACTAACGTACCGTCTTACTTTATTTGCTTCATTTTCAACAGGATTCAGATTGCCAAGAAGTTTTGCGTTCAATTTATATAATATTACCTTCTTCTTGCGATGCACGTCTCGTTCTTGTAAACGATTTTTCAGCTTAGTCAATTTGACGAACGCTTTCGTCGCGAGACAAAATGAGATTTTATGATTTCCTTATTTGACTGTGGCCGTTTCTGTTTCGTCGTTGTCTTTAAAATCCTTTTCAAATGATGTCCAGTCACGAGCAATAAATGTGTACACCATAGAATCTTGTTACGCGGTAACGTCCTGAAAAAAGTTATCAGTGTAAGTAGAAGTTTACTATGTAACTGATTATTTGATAGAAAGACTATGCCTCCTAATAATAGTTCTGTAAGTCCATACAACTACCTACGTTCAATATGTAGTGTAGTGTTTTAAACCATTGCGATATTTTATGGTATTTCTGTTTGTTATTTTTCCGACGTTTCGGCACTTTTCCATGTGCCGTGGTCACTCTGTTGTCTGGTTGTTTGCAGCTATACTATCCTCCAAGCGACACACCGATGTTATGGTCATGATAGATGCTAAATCAGCTGTCAAATAGTATTGAAAATGGTGCAATCACCGATGTTGCATCCGCTCTCAAGGATGTCGCTTAGAGAATCACGCCACAGAAAATTTAAATTGTGCTTCTGTAAAGCATGTTAAGTGTTTGATAAGGTCCTCGAATGTCCAATGAAACATACCTTAGACTTAGTTTCGGTATCAATCACAGATTTCTCGAAAGCTCGGACCCGGTATGATCCCGTCACAGTTCACTACCGATAACCCCAAATCGATGAAATATAAATCCATTGTCTAAGTTTGCACAGCCAGTACTCCTCTTTGAACTCAGAAGATTAATTTTCTTAGTTTAGATTGTTTCGCGACCCATTGTGCAAGCGATAATTGGATTTTCAAAACTATTCTGTGATTAAGATACCTCTTCAACTACTATGTAAAATTCACATTTGGCAGTACAGGCACGAGTAATGACAACAAAGCTCTCACTAACCACAAATGTCATTAAATATTGTAATGTGACAAGGTGTTTCTATGTCACTGCACGTGACTGTACCTACGCGTACATTTGCATTGTAATGAGGGTTATCAAATGGATTCAACCACAGTGTAAATAAACAACAATCTGTTTTATTCGGTGATACATTCTAAAACACATTTTGAATATGTACTGTGTTTGGTTTCCCTGAATTATTTATGCTAAAATAAACAATATAAAATGAAAATATTCTTTATTCAATTGAGCATAATACACGCATTTTTTAATTGTCATTTTTGCTCTACCACCCTTTTCAGACTCTTTTAGCTGACAAGAAGAAACAGGCGCAGAAATACTTACCAGCTTTATCAAATGTAAGTAATGGTATTTACAAACAATATACCATTACTAAATACAAATCAATCAAAGTATTATTTGATATGACTGATGATTACTATTGTAGACGTTATGTTAATTATCAGTTCCATGCGTTACAGTCATTTAGATAATCTAGTATCTTATAAAAACCTTTGCTCATGAGCGTCTTTTTAACATTGTTGATAGGTATTCAAGCAATCATACAAACAGAATTTGATTAAGAAACACTTACTTGTCTTACTCGGGTCCAAGATTAGGAAATACAATTTCTTATATACAATTTATTTAATAAAAGTTTTAATACCCAAACTAGCCGTACCACTCAGCTAGCGTACCGTACCACTCCGAGCGAACAAAACGGGCGTACGGGCAGTGGGTACTACAGTACCCAAAGGCATTTAAGTAGTAAAACTCAATAGCTTTGTTAATGAAAAGAAAAAACAAACAACCTAACTTATCATCTTTAATATACTAGTGTAGATATAACACCTTGTGCATAACGTAGCGTATCGAACCTTTCATAATTGGCAGTAGGTAACATTGTGTCCGTGCCGTGTGGTGGCGGCCTAAGAATACAAGTGTCACCACTCCCTTACATGTCTGGGATGTCGTAAGAGTCGACTCTACACATTGAACACCTGTGCGAGAGAAGGAAAACTTGAAACTAACCCTCTACCAACCCGTCTGGCCAGCGTGGTAGCAGTAGGCTAGTAGCCTCCTATGAACGCCATAATAGGCGTAAGCTAGGAGAGGCTTATGTCCAGCAGTGGACGTCCACAGGCTGATGATGGAACATTGTGTCCAATATAAAGTAGCACCCAGTTTTGAATAAGTCAAACGACGGCTATCGATCTCTTTCGAATTTTGTTATGGTTGTGAAAGCTCAGATCATACAGCTAATATTATTATTAATAAAAAATATTTTAAAATCAATAGCATTAGTAGAAAGCGAAAATGTGTACTTAACTTATATGCAAGATGCACCGCCCGCCCGCCCGCAAATAAATGTAGATGTAACACAGTGACACACCTCGCACCTTCACCGACTACCACCACCGAGACTCGGTGCTCGGTGTATTTGCTGCCGGGATTTGCTTTGTATCTTGCATGTAAGTTTTTTTTACGGAATTATGCTACGTATATTTTGTTTTCTACTAAGATATGGATTTCCGCCAAGTAACGCCTGATTATATCAAATACTTATCAATAGCATTGTTAATTAAAAGAAAAACAAGCGTAAAGGCTCTCCCACATAGGCGCGTTATTTTCGGTCGATAATTCCGGATCGCAAAATACAAAAGCGTATGTCCAAATGTGTTTATTAATTAATAATGTACTAAAAAGAGATATTGTGATAACGCATCCGGTAATATCGACCGATAATAACGTACCTATGTGGAAAAGCCTTAACGTAGGTAACATCGTGTCCAACATAAAGTAGCACCCACTTTTGAATAAGTTAAACGACAGCTATCGATCTCTTTCTAATTGTGTTGCGGCTGTGGAAGCCGACGTTCGGTTCTTCATCAAATATTTGTGAAAACAGTTCATAAGTAACTCAGTGAGTGCCACGAATAGCATTATCGAAGGTTTTTTACGCCTTTGAAGAGACAATTGAATTTAACTTCATGCGCTGTAAAAGGTTTGAAGCCACTTTTTTATCTATTTTTTTAAAACCATCTCCATGATAATTGCATATTGTGATTTAAGTTTGTTTTGTTTTTATTAGGCTAAAAAAGGTACTGTTAGAATAATGCGCGGTGTTTGTAGAGCCTTGCTAGGGCGGTGGCTAGCACGCTCGGCTTATGCTCGGCAATGGCCGACCATGGGATGGGTGACCAAATTTATTTCGAATTCTGGAGCTCTCCATACATCGGGCGGGACCCTAAAGCCCTTAATTTGCAATACCTAAGACTCGCACTAAGCGTTATGACTCGACATTAAAGTTGCGTCCTGGACGCCAGCGGCCGGAGCGGGCGGTGCGGGCGGTGCGCGCGTGGGCATGCGCGTCTTGATAGATTTGTATGAGTTCTCGACGAGCGTGTACCGTCGCCCGCACCGCTGTCGTCGAGAACAGCTTCATACAAATCTATGTATTTTGATCAAGACGCGCATGCCACCGCCCGCCGGGCCCGCTTTAGCCGCTGGCGTCCAGGACGCAGCCTAAACAACCGTACCGCCAAAGAGTGGAACTACTTGCCTGAGTCTGTGTTTCCTGACACTTACAATTCGGGGGCATTCACGTCATTAGTGAATAGGTATCTTCAAGGCAAGTGCGTTACATCCTAGATCGCATTGTCGCTTTCCATCAGGCAAGATAGCGGTAAAGCACTTTACCTATCCAATATAAAAAAAACCGGCCAAGTGCGAGTCGGACTCGCGCACCGAGGGTTCCGTACAAACCTGTAGGTAAATAAGTAACTTTAAATTTTTCAAAAATATTTTTTATTTTATGATGTAACTAAAAATTTTTCCTTTATCTGTACTATAAGACGTTACTTCGTACCAAATTTCAAGATTCTAAGTTCACGGGAAGTACCCTGTAGGATATTTTGATTTCCGTGCGCGTTTCGAAAATTTGCGGAAATTTTGCGGCTTAGTAGTTTGATTTTTTTACAGCTCCAAGGGACAGTAGACCTGAGTATTAGATATTAATTTCAGTTTGATACCTCCACGCGTTCCTAAGAAAAACAGTCTTGACAGACGGACGGACGGATGGACAACAAAGTGATCCGGTAAGGGTTCCGTTTTTTTCCTTTTGAGGTACGGAACCCTAAAAAGTAGTTAATACCAACCAATCTGCAATTCGCCCGCGTGGAGCATGACCCATTCCCTATTAATAAAAGGACCCATGTTCCAGCAGTGGGAACATTAAAAGTGGCTGAAGATGATGATCATCTTAAACCTTCCTAATCCTAACTAAGATTATAAATGGGAAAGTATGTTTGTTTGTATTTCTTGACGCCCTAACTAAGCAACTGATCGACTTGATTTTTGTCAGAGTTACTTGAAAGGACGGAGGGTAATATAGGCTTCTTGTTATCCTAATATTTCCACGGGAAAGGGAACCACGCGGGTGAAACCGCGGCCAGGTGCTAGTACCTATTATTATTTATCGATGTATCTACAAACTTTTGTGCTAACAAAATATAGCTAAAGGCAGACAGAAAGATATACAGTTCCTAATTATCAAGTTACTGTGACATTGATTAGACAACATCGCATCCGTCCGCTAACTCGGTAGCGCTATCCTGATTAACATCAGCTAACGGAAAGAATTAGCGATGCTATGGGGTTATTAGCAAATAAACACTTATCAGACCAGGGATATTAATTTGTATGTGCAATTGCTTATTTTGAAGCTGATAATAGTTTCTTCTTCTTATTTAGAAGATGTTCTCAATAGGTAGGGAAAAAATGGACGATACATTGATACTATCTAAAAGTTTATCCCTAGGAATGTCGAAAATGTCGATCCCCTAGAACTGCCGCCGCTGTCCCAATTCTGTCCAATTACATTTAAAACAACGATCACAAGTATAAAGTATCAAGTATCAAGCCCCAGCTCAAAGAGATATACGTGTATTAATAATCGTTGTTTTGGTAGCAAACAGCACTGAAGCAGGACTCTTCAATTGCAATGAACTATTATAATTATAAAGCATACAATTATTTTCAAAACAATTTTTCAACTTATTTTAAACAAATTTATGTACGTATCAAATTGCATATTGACTATAATTTCATGATTTATACTAATGTACTTTTAAATAATTATAATGGTGCAAAATTGGCACGGCGGCGGTTCTAGGGGGGTAGTTAAATGTATGAAATATAAGTAATTTATATAACGTGAGGAATGCTATTATTAAAACAAAATACCAATTTATGAACCAAATGGGTAGTGTTCTACGCTAAACAATGTGCAACTGATTGATCGAACCTATGCATAATTGCATAGCCACACACACATCGCCTCTTCGGCCCCGCAAACAGACGGGACATAAATGACCCAACTCATATTTTATGTTTTACTATTGTTTTTATTAGACAAAAAACATCTTAAAATATAATAAGTATAATACAATATTAAACGAAAAAAAATTCACGGTCCTACGTAAAAAATTAAAAAGTTAGAGACGATCAAAGTTACGGGTGGGAGAAAAATGGGACGGCGGCACTTCTAATATTAAATAAAAAAGGCTTTATTATATTTTCCCTGTTCACAAGTTGAACAAAAGAAACCATCATTACTTCAGATGAGACTCTTACCTGTAGTTTTCCTAATGAGTATTTTCTATTGAAAATGTAAAGAAACACCTTTGATTTTGTATCGAATTTGTTGCTCAAAAGTTGCTTACGGATAACGTAGGTACTTAGTACATTTAAATTTCATAAAACTTCATCTGGAGTGACCATTTCTTATGACTTATAACTAAAATATTTAGGTTTTCTTTCATTATTCTTATTTCTTCTACGCAAGAAATACTAATAAAAATTCCAACTCGAAGAATCACGAACGACTACCTATAGAGTTTAAGTTTCAAAAGGCGGGCTCTTTAGAACAATACAGTGAAATAAAATAATTTATACAGGAAAGCTTAACTTTAAAAGAGTCTTTCACTCAAAAATAAAGCGTGTTGTAGTACCTAAACAAGGTGGAACATTGTTTTGCATAACAAAGGGGGAAAAAAACACCTAAAGGAAAACATAAAGCCACACTTTATTCGCAGAATACTTATTCAAATGAGGCTGTCCCTTCTAAGTTTGTTTTCAATCAAAAACTCTCGCAGCTTTGTCCCGCTAAACTTTATAAATGAGGCGATTATCCGCGGCGCGGCGCGGTCGTCGCCGTCCACGATAGGTGTGCCCGGCTGGCGTCCCGGCCGCCGCCCGCCGCCGCCGCCGTCCCGCTCGACCCGCCCGCCGCCTGCGACGCGCTGATAAACCGCTGGTCACCTGCGCTGCATGAATTGCAGCGCTTTTTAACTTTCATCCAGCTAAGTCCTTTAAACTTCATCCGCTTTAAACGCTCGCATTTTATTTATGATTTAGACGCGGACAACTACACAGACGACTCCGTAAAGTTTTCGCAATATCCGCTGAGGAAAAAATCTTTGTTCTGTATTTTTTAAGTCACAATGTCATTATGTAAACTAGGTCCCGACTTTACATTTAATGAAAGTTAACCTAGTTTGTTGTTGTGGAGATGTTAGAGTACTCTGTAGATGTATGCGGATTTTAATATAGGAACGTGAAAAGAGTACAATAACATGAACAAGCAACGTCTAGGAATGGTACATCAAGATTAGCTCGAGGCTGCAGTCTGATTACGCTCCTACGTAAGAGGCGCTTCACCGCCGCCGCCTCTACCGATTCCGAGATGAAGATTTATGTTGGTACTCTTTTGGGTTGTGTTGACATTTCAAGCAAATCTTCAGTCACATTTGTCGCTACATTTGTACTAGGTAGTTGAGAAGTTTGTATTTTTAATGCGCATATTTTTGGAATAACTTTCAGTTGTTCAAAAAATAATAAACATAATTATATTCTAAATTCATTTTTTTTTTAAGTAAGAAATAGATTATTTGGTATGTTGAACCTAAGTCCACGCTAATGAATTTTTGAGGACCGTAAGCTTAAGACTACGCCGACCTTTTTAGTGAAAAAGGTCAGTTACGGTTAACATGATATTTTATGAAAATAGTTTATTTACACAGTTAAAGTTACATAAGTAGTTATTACCACCGAAAATGTATATAAGACACTGTTTGCCACGCCAAATTTTGAAATAGGGCACAGTTTTTTTATTGAACTCATCTAAATTCATTTGCTGTGCACGCCGTTCGTTTATGGAACGCGCTTCCAGAGGGTATCAGAAAGGCTCAGACTCTGGGATCCTTTGGCAATCAAGTCAGAAGTCATTTACTTTCTCTGTCATAATTATTATTTATAGAATTATCAAATATTTATTTGTAGTATATAAGTATCTGTTTCTCCATCCTCTTTGCACCCAATCCCCTATTACCTTATTAATTATATATATATCTCTTTCACCTAAGGTTGCCTGGAAGAGATTGCTATGTAGCAATAAGGCCGCCTATTGTATGTTCCTCTGTTTGTAATTTTCTCTTTGTGTTTGCTTTTGTATTGTGTGCAATAAAGTGTTTATTATTATTATTATTATTAAAGTTGCACAAAATATTCAAAAACGTGTGTTGGCGTTTACAATATTTAGTATATTTTTCCTTAAAATTATTATGTAAAAGCTAATTTTACTCAATGCCTTTTAAGTGATCTACAGGTTTGGGGTCTTACATTTTGAATGTAAAGTCTAAAAGATTTAATATGATTTTATTAAAAATGCGCTCCGAATTCTCCATACAAAACTATGGACGCGATGTGCCGTATTTTACATGTGAAACGTTTTGACGCTGTTATCTCACACAACAATGTCATTAGGGTCGGTGCAGTCTTAATTTCGTTGAATATCTCCAGCAAAAATCAATTCAAAAGAGAGAAAGCTGCATCAAAACAAAACGGTTGTTGGAACTTGTATAAATGAGCTTTTATCGAGTCGCATAGAATCGCTGACAAAACACGGTGTATTTATTCCTACAGAAAATAAAGACAAGTGCCATTACTGACGCTCTGGCAAAGAAGTCCCGACAAGGTGCCCTCGCATTTGTTCTATCTCAAGTATTATATTGTGCCCAAGGCACTTCCCCTCGCCTTGCACAACTTTCGACGCGATTTCCCGGCGAAGATTTTCCATTCAATTAAATTATACGAATTGAATTCCATAGTTTTTCTTCTCTACTACTCACGTAAAATATTAAGTTAGTACCTATCGGAATAAAAAGCGAACGAAATAAAAGTGGCCCATCGCTTGTCGAAAATGAATTGCAAACAATATTACATTTTGGAAACAATCTACGTTAAACCAAAAGGGAATGATGTGGCAGCTCTTTACATTGCAATTTTTGTGTCCAAACAAAACGAATTTGCCGCGCAATCAAAGCGGGAATCCGATTGATGACATGGCGGAATAATTGTTTCGTGAAATTGAAAATATAGCGGCTTGTATTTCGTGTAATAATCACCATAAAACGTGCTTTGCGCCATCGCGCGTCTGCCCATTTACTCTTTATGGCCTTGAATAAAACATCACAACATACGAACGATTAAATGAGCCGCCACTTGTCGTAGCAGCGTGATCGAAGCGAACATGTTCCTGCATGTCAAATTAATCATAAAAATAGTCTCAAAAATGTCTGTCTGTCTACCTATTCCTATACCAGTCATATGTATTGTCTGTCTACCTACAACATACTGTTTGATCAATATAACATTAAGCATTATTAGGATAACCAAAGACAGAACATGATCTTTAAAAAAATCACTATTAGTAATTGTATCAAAGGGTTAAGGACTCCGATTGTTTTCTAACGATTGCACTTTATTACTATTAGCCCTCGGAGAGTTCTAAATACTAGGTACTTCATTACCAAATCTTTAATATGTATTCTTCAAATAATTACATTTCCAGCCCTTATACAGCTTGTTTCAGTGATAGTGTACTAGAATCAACTAACAATTTCGAACGTGTTACAAAATAATATTTTATTTCAAACCTACAAACACTGTTACAGCGGAATAGAGTTAACTTTTTCGAGGCTATTACTCAACCGACACAGTTATAGCAGTAAAAGTAAAACCGAATCTCGTCGCACCTGCGACAAGTACAATAAAACTTTACCAATACGCCATATTTCAAAGTCGACTTCAATCTCAAATACCAATATATTATGGGGCGATTTCCTACATAGAAGGTACATAAGTCACGGAATTGGAGATAACTTTATCGGCTGAACTGTGCATATTCATTCTTTCTCGGACGCGGATCGTTTCGATTGGGTACTTATTGATTTGACATGTGCTGTCTCAATCTCAATCTGCTAAACTTAGATGTGCGACGATAAAGAGGTAAGAATAACGTTAAAATAATATATTCCATTTTATATTAAAATGTTTATTAATCTATTTTGCGAGTAATACAAGTACGTCTATATTGATTTGCATAAAGTAATACTCTTAATTCAAATTGGCATAACATTATCCTAACTTCCTAGCTAATATTATAAATGCGAAATTGTGTTTATTCGTCCTTTCTTTACGCCTTAACTAAACAACCAAGCGACTTGATTTTTGGCATAGAGTTAGTTGAAAAGACGTATAATAACATAGGCTATTTTTTATCTCAATATTACCACGGAATCGAAAACCACGCGGATGAAACCGCATGCGGAAGCAAGTACGCTATATTTCAAAGTCGAATTCAATCTCAAATGCCAATATATTATTATGGGGCGATTTCCTACATATAAGGTATACAAGTCACAGAATTGAAGATAACTTTATCGGCTGAACTGTGTAATTCATTATTTCTTGGATGCGAATCGTTTTGATTGAGTAGATTTTAATTTGACATGTGCTGTCTAAATCCACCAGACTTAGATGTGCGACGATAAAGAGTTAGAATGATAGGTAAAAATATTTAATTTAATTCATAAAATTACACAACATCGCCGGCAGTCAGACCCACAAGAATAAAAAAATATTGTGTCTCTGATTTTACTGTACCTGATGAGTTAATTTAAATATATTAGGTTAAATAAAGTTACATTGTATTGCGAGTAATACAATATTTATTTGTTAAACTCTAAAAAAAAATTCATGACAATGCCTAGTTAGTTATCTATCAGTCATTTTAAAACCTATCCATATAAATTATACAATAAATTTTTGATAACTAGAGAAGATAATTAAAATTGTGACATGAGAATTACTATTAAATGTTACTATTACCTAGAATTTTTCGCATAATGTAATTAATAAACATTATTTGTATAAGCGCCTAAAACCATACCTAAGTTGTTTTTTAACTAAAATTTGAAACATATTTTTTGTATGAAGTCATACAGTAAAAGGTGATGGTATACAACTTTCTAAACAAAATTGCCCGATTTGATTTCAATAGATTTTGAGCGTCGTCCATTTGTCTTTATAAACTCACTCATTTAACAAAAAGTTTTCTTTTGTCGGGAAATAATGACGTCATTTAAACTCTATCGAATGCCATCGCAGTGAACTATTACTATGCAGAGACACGAATCCTTTAGACTTGGTGTCGCAAACTGCTAGATTAAACATATTTGTTCACGTTAGCAATTAGCGAAAGAGTAATTAGTTGACATTGATATTAGATTTAAAAAAAATATAAGGTGTTTTTTTTTTTAAATAAGTTCGTTGTTATGTATTTCTTACTTATAAATTACTTATTGTTATGATTTTGGTTTTATAAAATAATTATATAAAAAATATTAAAATCATACATTTATCCCAGAATTAAAAACACAAAGTAGAAAAAAATGCAATAGGTATCATCTTATTATAACTTTTAAATTTTGCATTTTACAATACTATTTTATGTGACAAATATTAAATAAGAAAATATACTAGCAAAAAGCGTCAGGGCAATATGAGACAAGTTGCTTTTTTCTAGTATATTTTCTTATTTAATATTTATCAGGTATCATCTTAGTTTATTATTATCACTTAGGTATTCAAAGTTGCAAATATGATGTGAAGTTACACAAAGCCCATACTGCAATTTAAATTGAAATAGTGAAAACTCAAAATACTATCATTAAGCTGTGAGATTAATAAATAAAAAGAAAAGCTACGAGCGAGAGTCTTAAGCTCCGTGTAGCCGTACTGTTTATTATAATAAAAACTTGTACTACCAGTCTAGACAGATTAAAAATTAGAGAACACTTAAGTATATCTTCTGAGCGGAGAATCGAGCGGAGCAATATTTTTTTAGTGTTACTAATAAAGTCAGTTCACAAACAGTCATTTAACAAATGAGTTAATGGAACAATACTTGAAAAAATCACAAGTTCGAGTCTCGGGCGGGACTCGAACTCGCTACCTCTGGGTATCTGGCCCCCAGCCTTGAAAACAACAACCGTCTAAATCTTCTAGAGGTTTTTCCCTTTTTTGTGCGCTGTAGCACAGCGTTGTTTCATCCATGTAAGGAATGCCCTTGCATTTGAAAGAAACATTTTCACAATTAATAGACAATCGATTAAGTTGAAACAGTCATTTAATATAATAGTATTGAAAATGCAAACTTAAAAAGTCATAAGAACAAATGAGTAACTAAACCACAAAAGCTTCAATCCAATCTAAATTAGTATTCAAGCGAATTATACGAAAATAACAATTGCACAGATAGCGCGAATGCATTAAAATTAACTTAACCAAAATACCGCATAAACATTAACAATGATCACCGCATGCAATGAAAAGTTGAAACTTTAGAGTTAATTATAAAACGCGACGCGAACACAATAAAAGTAATCACTATTCAAATAGCAATGAGGACACCACGCACTCATAATCGAACCATTTAGCTGCTTATTCAACTCATCAATATGAATGCCTAATGAAAATCCGTATTTGAATATTGTGCAACAAAATTTGACGGGAATTATCGAGGAAATTATAGCGGCATGAATCGAGCCATAGAGTAATAATTGAATAATAAAATATTATCATACTAGTGGCCACTGCCGCTAAGCAAACCTATTTATCTTTCACACCTAAATTAAGCTACAATACAGCAGATATGCTGACTTAGTTAATCTGTGTTTTGGAATTATTTCTTCATTCGAAAAATAAACGATCTGGATAGAGATTCTGTCTAATTTGAAATATTTCATAGAGATGTATGATGAATATGTTTTATTTTCAAAGTTATGTGTCTTTCTTTGTAGTTCTTAAGTTTTCATAAAAGCTTTTTGAAAACTTAAGAAGAATTTAGATTTTTGCCAGTCAGTCATACTTAAAATTAAAGTGTGCTAGTAATGGCATTAATATTTGACACAAACTTACAATCCTAAAGCCATGGCACTGTACTCACTGTCATAGATTGCACATTTTGTTGTGAAATAAAATACAGGCTAAATATAATGATAAAGTAAAATATACGCTAATAAATTGTACTAAATAAGTCCGAAAAATCTGTAACTGTACTTCTCCATTTGCAACAGTTTTAACAAGTTAATTTTTATTATAGAAATTAAATAATTGCCTCCGAATCTCTCATACGACATTCTTGTTTTCTAGTATCAAATTTGTCTTATTAAATAGTATATAATTATAAATGGGTAGTAATTAACCGATCAACTAAAATACTTTTTTACTGACAAAAATACTATAGGTAAGCCACTTAGTTGCCTAACTAAACCTATTTTTTCTGCAACCAAACCTATTATTTTAGTCGGTAAATTTAGCAATTCTTAGTCGTTCGTTTTATTATATTCCATTATACATGCAGAAATTTAAAATCGAAGTTACAAAAAATTTTAAACATAGTCAAATCGTATTTGTAACATTATCAGGGCAACCAAACTTACCAACTAACTCTTCCAACATAGCTGTAAGCCGTGAGGATTGTATTAATGAAGTCGCCCCTTGCAAGGTCACGGATGACAAACAAGTGAATTCTCCTATAATCTCCCGTCTGCATCGACCGTCTCGATTTACGACAAGGCTAATAAGAGGTTCAGTACCTTCGTTTTATAGCTAAACTGGTAGAGGCCCGCGACTTTGTTCCAGTTCCCCGTTACATATGTTGGTGGTATGGTTCAATGATAACAGTTTAATATCATAGATACAACCACACAGGCGGTTAAACGTCACCTCACTTGCACAGAATTAGTTTCCCTTATAATTACTTTACTCTTTGGAAGTAGTCCTACATGCTCCTCCAGACCCCATATTAATAAATAGTTCGTAATCCAGACCCTTTTTCTTTTGCTTATTGCCTAAATATTTATGGTTAATATCATAATTTCTCACCCTTAGCTCAATGAAAAATGTTCATACTTTACCTGTGTCAAAAATTAAAATCAATTCTTTATGATTTTTTTAATTTTTGCATTTTTCGATGTTACTTTTATACTTATGATAAATTTTAAATAGAAAAATATTGGAAATCTAAAGGAGAAGAAGGTCGTTGGTTCGAGTCCCATCTGAGAATTAACTTGTGGCCGAGTTGATTGTATCCAATATTTTTCTATTTCAAATTTATCATAATCACATCTTTAGCTCCAGCGAAATCTGATTACTGACAGTGTATTATAATTATTATGCGCATAAATTTTAAATATTACATATTTAATGCTCTTACTCACCTATAATTTCTTACCACCATCAGTTTGCTAATACTAGCTCCTTCGAGAAGCAACCTATACTTTTAATTCAGTGCATATAATGATAGAATTCAAATCATTATGTTTGAAAATAGTTTTAAATATTTTTTATTAACTACCTAGGTTCTTTAATAATCTAGAATCGGTATGTAGTAACACATAGACAACTTTAGTACCTTAATAGCAAATAATAGCCTCCCATACGATACTCCATCAAATTGAACTTAGTAGAGGACGGAGAGGATAATCTGCTAAGGAAATCGAGTTCGTCCACTAATCGAGCGGCGGGACCATTGTTGGAGGACGGACCGTCGAAATATCGTCGAGTCCAACTTAGAAATGAGCGGACATTTTCCATTTGGTTTTGGATTTCTACTAACATTCTTCGATGTAATAGGTAAAATTCAAGAGTGGTACCTATAAGTTATATACCTAATGGTTATTAAAATTGGGAGGTACATTCTATAATTTAATCTATACTAATACTAATATACTAAAATATATATTATAGCTTTATAAAGCTGAAGAGTTTGTTTGTTTGAACGCGCTAATCTAAGGAACTACTGGACCGATTTAGAAAATTCTTAGACCATTAGAAAGCTACATTTCTCCCGAGTGACATAGGCTATATTTTATCCCGATATTCCCGCGGGAACGGGCACCACGCGGGTAAAACCGCGAGGATCCGCTAGTATTTTATAATTTTTTGATATTTACTTAGTTCGTTTTTTAAATTATTTTGTATAGGACAGACAGATCTGCTAAGTAAATCGAGTCCGTCCAATAATTGTTGGGGGACGGACCATCGAAATATTGTCAAGTCCAACTTAGAAATGGTCGGACATTTTCCATTTGATTTTGGATTTCTAGTTGATTACTACTAACATTCCACATTGTAGGTACTTTTACGTCCACTTCAAAAATGGTATAAGTTTATAGGGTCTTGTTTACTAACAATTTTGTTCTGTTATTAACCTCTTTAATTAATTTTGTTTGTTGTCATATAATTTTACTAGCGGCGGCCCGCGGTTTCACCTGCGTGGTTCCCGTTCCAGTGGGAATATCGGGATAAAAATGCTATGTTAATCCAGGCTATCAACTATCTCTGTGCCAAATTTCATCCAAATCTGTTTCATTTAGTTTTAGTGTAAAAAAAGGAACAAACGAACAAACTGACATACTTTCGCATTTACAATATTAGTAGGATAGGGCGAACAGAATAATAAGACATGACAGAACATTAAGTTTTCTACTGTGTATACTGTGTATACTGTGGATACAACGACAATAACACCAAAAGGCTAAAGCTACTTTTTCCACCAAAAACATATATTCTCTCCAAAAAAATACAAGATAATACCCTGTGGTCCGGTCCGGATTTCTAATTCTAATTTCGAATCTGTAGTCCCGATTGGCGCGGCGCGTGCGGGCGCCGGCGTCGTCAATAATGCATGCGGTAGGCACGCGGTGGCCGGCTGCCGTTCCTAATTGATTCCTGATGCGGTGAGCTCATCGCATCAATGCTTCCTTTGCCTTAGACCAGCGCGCTTCATTACCAGCAGCGGATGGACAGCAAAACTGGATTGGTTTATGCAATAAAATCTAGAGGCTGAATAAATTAGACTCAGTTCAGCGACGGTTCCGGGATAAGGCAGAAGTTTCTTATATGCTGTCTTCTGGTGGATTTCTGATGCAGCATTTCTATTGGGTCACTCGTATTCTTCTATCAGTACTTTCGTGAAACGACTTTTGCTTGTATGAAGTGTCATTATTGCTCATTTAAATGAACCATAGTTACGAATGTTGCAAATCACAATTAACTTGTAAATAATCCCTTCCAACTCATTTGAAAGAAACTACCAGTATGGCGGATCACAACTGACATGTAAGTAAATCTGATATCAAAATAAAGTGCACTAATTAAAGTGCCTCTGTGGAATAACACCGGAATTAGACCCAGGGGTCCCGGGTTCGATTCCCAGCGGGGGGTACATATTGTATACGGTTTGGTTGGTGGTAGGACTTGTTGTGAGTCCGCCTGGCTATCTACCACCATCTTATCTTAGTCTGACGCCATAACAACAATGTTTTCAGCATTGTTGTGTTCAGGCAGTTTGAGATAAGATAGCCAGTTCCTCAGTTGTTGAGGATTACGGGAGAGGCTGCTTCCATCTTCAGCCTTATACTACATCTGGTATGATGAAGGCTAAGAGTCAACCCGTCATAGATAAAAAAAATAAGAAAACCGTATTTTGCATATTGATTTTCATCATATCAGCCGCACATCGTTCACTGGTGGCCTGACCCAAGGATCTCTACGAGCGACGATCGGTCTTGCAACGCCCGCATCATGTAAGTTCTAACGAATGCAGATACTTTCAACTGTAGGGCAAGCACAAAAAACTATCAAAATAGTATCGAGCACAAAACACAAAAATGTATAAGTAAATGTAGTTCATATTACGTCCGGTAGGACCTCTGCTCAATATGTCATTCATTATTTTACTTTACTTCCTCGACACTTACTCGAAAGTTATTCGTGCTAGGCCTACTGGAGTCAAACTTTCTATTCCTTGCGGAATATACGTAAAAATGTACTATAGGGCAGTACAGTTGCAAGGTAGTATTCCATTTCCATTACCTATCGAATCACTAAGAAGTTTAACGAACAATCGGGAATAAATTTTAACTTACAATGTGCGCAGTACGTAAGCTGAATCTGCATTTGAAATCGCTAAAGCGTCCTATTTGTCTCAAGTAGTTTAGCTAGTGCAGTGTTTGTTCAGAACTAATTGTCATGCTGCAGACACACATAATCCCGCTCGAGAGGCCGTGATCTTGAGCGGAGTGACAACCGGTCTGACCCATGAATATGTAAGGTCTGTTGCTAACAATTCTCGATTGCAATGAAAAAAAATTGTTATAGTACGTGAATTTGCCAGTTTCTGTTACTAATAGATTGATTTATTATACTCATTTGAAATCGCTAAAGCGTCCTATTTGTCCCAAGTAGCTTTACTAGTGCAGTGTTGGTTCATAACTAATTGTCATGCTGCAGACACACATTGAGATCTTTAGCGGAGTGACAACCGGTCGGAGGCTCGAGCCCTGAATATGTAACGTCTGTTGCTAACAACTGTTTATTGCAATCAAATAAATTCTTAATCTTGCTATCATAAAGCGCTCATGGCGGCGCTTGATTTACGTATTCGATCACATTTGTTAAGCAATGTTCGGTTCGGCCAGGTGTCAGATGGGCGACCGTAAAGCTTCCGTGCTTCGGAGGGCACGTTAAGCCGTCGGTCCCGGCTGTTGACAGTCATGAAGCCAAGTCAGCGGCCTTATAGGCGGCTTGATAAACTAAAAGAGAGATGAGCTGAATGACAACTGTTTAGACTGAAAGTAGTGAATAGGTACTAACATTAAGTAGAGAAATTTAGCGATTTTCTAATACTTAGAGATTTGGAGGAATTCGGGCAACGAAGCCATCAGCGAACCTAGAGGCATAAAGTAAACCGATTTCGCATGCAGAACCGACAAACAATATAGTCATGCCGCTATGTCCGCTCCCAGATGGCGCTGTTTAAGAGGTTGCCAAGTAAATGCATGAGAAACGTCAAGTGCATGTTATTAATTTTCTACTAGCGGCCGCCCGCAGTTTCACCCTCATGGTTCCCGTTCCCGTGGGAATATCGCGATAAAAAGTAGCCGATGTTTTATATATGTGAGCGCGATGGCGATATAAGCAGTGTAGAGCTCTTCCTTCCATCGAACACAAAAACTCGATAGGTGGATGAGAGCCGGTACGTTCCTTTTTTTTTTGTTTTGAGTGAGGGGAATGCATTTACGCATACCGAACAGTTATGCTGGGCTCACCTAGAATACCGGACTCGTGAGTCCAGCGCCCTAAACCCGAGCCTATTTAAAAAAAAAAACATTGTTAGAAACGTCATTGTGAAATATGTACTGCAATAGAATAATATCCTACCTATTTATTTTCTGCTAAAATAATACGTGAACAAAATAAATAAATAAAAGTCCCTGTGAGAATAACCCGTCATCACCATCTCAGTATGACACAGTACGTGACTTATGGAAATGACGACTTGAGTTGCGAAGATCATCAGCCATTACGATAACGCACTTCTCTAATTGCTGGCTGGAGTACGAAAGGAGGTGACGAACTGCTAAGCAGAGAGTACACTCAGTTTTCTGGAATAAAATGCCATTTTTCGCACGCACTATATTGAATTAACGTTTACAAAGGGCCTGCTCAAATGGATAATTTTATATTCAATTGAACGCCTAACGTTCTGTGTGTGAAACCCAAAAGTTTAAAAAAACGCAATAAATATATACTTTGGAATTGACAAGCTTAAATTATGAATTTCTTTTTTACGTAAACTGCTTATTTTAAAGATAACCAAAAAAAACTTTTTCTATTTTGCATAGTCATTCAAAGGAATAGAAAAAGGTAGTATTTGGTATTCTTAAGCACTTTCAGAAGTGTTCCGTCGCGATTACTAAAATGAATTGGTTTGAACCTCTTGGCCTCGTCACCCGTCCGCCATTTTGTTTTTTTTTAAATCGCGCATCACAAAATACCAATATACTAGTATAGGGAACGTAAAGATGAACAAAAAATATTAGACTTTTTAAGTGTCAGTTTATTTAGAAAATGATATACTTCGGGTCGGCATGCGACGTCATTTTGAAAAATTTCAAAATGGCGTCTCATACTACAGATTTGTACGAAGCCAGCCTCCATACAAAAAAGGTCAAACCCCTTTTGTTATAAAAATCTAACAAAGATTGAACCAATATCACAAAATTTCATAATGTCACAAATAAAATCTAAAGAGTCAAAACAGTAGCAACCCTAGTGAGTCAAACAAGTTATTCGAATATAGCAAGCATGGTCCTTCTAGTATTTTTTTGTTGTCTGTGTTTAAGCGTCTCTCCCTTGTGCTAACTCTGCAAGAAATTACGTGTATCTTTACACATTATTATGTTTGTAATATAATTATGTCAGTCATATTGCACTTTTAAAATTATTTTGTATTGTATATTGCAAAGTTGGAATATGATACTTCGATCATTATGTTCGATTATGTTGATGGAATATATATTATTATGTGTTATTGTTATTAAGAACTTTGTGTGTAAGCATATTCCAACCAGAATTTATTGCTTCATATATATTATTAGTCTATATGAGGTAGAAATTAGAAAATTTCATTTGTTTTTTAATTTACTATTTTTAAATAATTCTATAAACTAAATTTAACTTTTGCCGTTTCCTATATCGTAATAATAGTTTTTGGAAAATGCCTAGATACCCTAGAAAAGAACTAACGTCACCATTTATTTTGCAGTAGGTACATTTTTAACACTTCGAAACAGAAATCACTTTACATTGTACTCCTAAAACTCTTGTGTTGAATCCCATTACAAACAAATACTTTTATAATCACCGACTATCCCAATGTAAACACAAAACTGTCCAGTAAAAAGAAAAGACAATGTTAGTCCCTGGCCAGTGCTTAAAAATCTTGCGAAGAATAAAAACTAAGCTGAAGACTAGAACTTCTACTAGGCATCGACACAGGATAAAGATACACAGTATCTTGTTTTCCTATTAAAAAGTCCGTTCGCGAGTAATACCCTACGCGCCTTCAGCGAGAGCTCGGCAAGAATCTCAGTCTCGATTGCGCCGCGGTAAAAGTTTGCTGATGTAAGCTTGTTGTATTCGTCGTGTAGATCCTTTGAGGAGGTCTTTACCCAGTATTGGGTGTTATGTTGCCGAGACGACAACGAAAGCGTGTGATAATGGCTAATAAATGTTGTCGGGCAGTCCTATCGTGTATTGAGTATCGCGCGGCTGCAATAATTAAAATAAACTTTTATCAAGAAAAAGCCTATGACAACTTATTGTATGTACTTTTCTTTATACTGTGGCGACGAGTAATAAAAACAGTGTCTCCACTCGAAGTTGGTAGCTGAGTGACGCTAATGAGAGCGTCAATTTGTTTATGCGGTGTCGCTTACGAATACAATACCTGCTAAGTATTGGAAAACGTTGGAGGTGCACATTTTAAATTGGTAATGTTCGAGTATGTTGGTGTAATTTTAATAACCACTTACTTAAACTTTTTAATTTTGCATTTTACAATGCTATTTTAATGTGATAAATATTAAATAAACAAATATACTAGAAAAAAACAACTAGTCTCATCCCGTCAGGGCGACATGAGACTAGTTGCTTTTTTAGTAAATTTTCTTGTTAATATTAACCCTTTTATGATTTTGTAATTTTAGCATTTTTCAATGCTATTTTTATACTTATGGTTAATTTTAAATAGAAAAATATTGGAAAAAATTAACTCGGCCACAAGTGAATTCTCATACGGGAATCGAACCCGCGACCTTTGGAAATCCGGTCCAATGCTCGATTCCCGTCTGAGAATTCACTTGTGGCCGAGTTAATTTTTTCCAATATTTTCTATTTAAAAATTACCATAATATTAACCCCTTACTTTTTCACGTAATACTCGTGTATTTTACAAAATATACCTTTTGAAAAAAAATACCTTAGGAATCGGTCAAGGCAAGAAAAATAAAATTGTAGAAGTGCAATCTTGAATGTCATCGGAACTATTTAATACTTATCACTTCACAAAAGCGATACGATTACTTCATAAGCAATTTATGCTCGACTCAATGCATGTGATGAAGGACATCTTATTCCTTTAAAAAAAAAATATAATGTTAACTTGGACGATGTCATTTTCACAATACTTTGTTTATAATACATGAAACCTAATCTACAAAGCAATCTAGAAAATTCCTACTGTCCAAAAAAACGTTTACATTTAAAACAACCAATACAGACAGTAAAAAGTAAAATATAGCATTTAAAATGCAAAATAACATAAAAAAATAGAAATTGTACTGTTTATTATGAAAATGTAATAACGCATTATTTTATTTGATTAATCTTTGAAAAATTATAATCCCTGTTCTGTACAAATTTCCTTCTTAAGATTAATTTTTACTATTACTCCTAGTTAATCCATCTTCAATAACTATCAAAAAGTTTTAAAGTGTCAGAATACCTTTTAGTACGAAATAAAGTTACCTAGCGCGAAGCAACAAGCAACAAAACGTCACTGAGCGACGCTAATGAGATGAACGGACGACAATTTGTTTATAAAACGTCGCGCGTAGGATACGATACGTGCAACGTAGTCGGAAACTTTTTAGTGCTGCTGAAGAATCGGTTGAAATATTTAACACATACTTACACATTTTTTTTTAACACACCAATTAGCTAGCCCACGTTAAGTTGCATTAAGAACTTGTGTTATGGTTACTAGATAACGGATAAACATACTTATATTCTTTTTTTTTAATACATACATAATATACATATTAAACACCCAGACCAAGACAAATAGACATGTTCATGCACACAAATATTTGTCTTGTCCGGGGATCAAACCCGGGACTTCTGGCGCAGAAGGCAGGCTTAGTACCCCTGCGCCAAACAGGTCGTCAAAAACACTTAAGTAGATATAATAAATAAATCACATCGATTATCTAGCCCGACGTGAAGTTTCAGGAAGAACTTGTGAAATGGACAAAATTTTAATCTCCTCTGTGGTCTAGTGGTACAACCACCGGTATCAGACCCAGTAGTAACAGGTTCGACTCGTCGTTTGGTTGGTGGTAGGACATTTTCTAAGTCCGTCTGGCTAGCTACCACCATCTTATCGAAGTCTGACTCCATAACAACAATTTTTTCAGCATTGTTGTGTTCCGGCAGTTAGAGATAAGATATCCAGTTCCTCAATGATTGAGGATTCCGGGAGAGGCTCGCTTCCATCTTCAGCCTTATCAATACTTAACATCATGTATGATGAAGGCTAAGAGTCTACCGACTGTTCATAAAAAAAAGACGGGTTGCACTCCGGGAGTGCCGGCAGAAGTGAAAACTTGATTATTAACGTTGAGCATGTTTGATATTTTGGAATGGTTTGGGAATAATTTTGCACCAATTGCTTTATCAGTATAAAAGTACTATCATTTATGTGGTATAATACAATATTCATTTATTGCGCTATCGTACACAAACATGACAAACCATATTAAAGTGAACGTTAAGTTAGGTAATAAGATATAAGAAAACATTAGTTATTATAGAGAATCGAAAAATATATATTGACAATAAAACAAGAGACAAGTAAAAGACATTATCAACAGTCTGTCGCTAAGCAACCGAGACCATAGTCAACCTGTCACCTCAACATTCTCCATCCGTCCTACGCTTTTTCGATCAGGTCACGTGTCCTGACGCGAGTTTAAGATTTTATACCCATTACAGAAAAAGTGCTCAACGCCGCTAAAGAAGTTTTCACTTCAAAAATAAAAAGATATCGGATAAACATACTTATATACTTTTTTTTGTAACCCAGACAAAGAGAGATGTTCATGCACACAAATATTTGTCTTGTCCAGAGATCGAACCCGGGACTTCTGGCGCTGAAGGCGGGCATAGTACCCCTGCGCCAAACAGGTCATCAAACTACGTAAGAAAAAACTACTACTAACTAAGTAAACAGTTTGCTAATGTTCAGAATGTAGAAAATAGTAAAAAATATATAGTCTAATTTATGATTTTATTAAGTTTGCATTTTCAATGTTATCTTAGATGATTTTTAATGAAATATAAATATTTTCTAGTGGTACTTTTTCTTTTTTCAATTATTGCAGTACTTAGTACAGGTACCTACGTTACGCAATATAGCGTTAAATTTGGCCGCAAAACTAAAGCTACAAAATCATAGCAACCTCATTTTATCCGTTTTCCTTTTAAGACGCGTAGGCACTTTAGTAAGCTAGAATAAAAATATATCCTTGGTTTATGAACATCGCACCTGCTGCCTAGTAGAAATCGCAGACTTACATCTTTATCGCTTATATAACTTACTATCGCCCGACTACAATTTTTGTTAAAATGTTGCTAAGCTTTTTGAATATATTTAGTTACTTTTTGTAGTTGTAAGTGCTATGGAAAAAATTGAGCTTTCTTTTAGTAAATTTGGAGTAGCTAGCGATGCATATTCTATTTTTCAATAATATTTTCCCATTTTTTCTTACTTGATATGACATCAAGTAGAGTTTGTATCACTCGATGTTACTTTTTTATGTAATAGAAACTCGACTGGAATTATTATCATCACAACTTATATTTTTGTTAGTATCATTTAGTTTTCGTCTTCTATGATAGTAAACACACAACGCAAAAGAAAAATGCGAATGCAATTGGTAATACTTCCCAGTTCTCTCTTGAGTGAATGAATGTAGCGAATGAGATGAATAAGGGGTATTCGTAAAATCTAAATTTAACAAACCCCCATTGAAAGATTTCTACATAAAGTGTACGTGATTGCCAATACACGACAAGCAAGGGTCTTCCTTTTATTTCATATTTATCGATGTCCGTGATATAAAAGTCGCGATCTTGTATGTAGCACACAATAAATGCCCGTCGCGAAATCCAGTTACGTCGAGCGAGCCTCGACAATTGATAGAGAAACTGTGTGCAACGATGAAATTTAAAAAGTCATTTATTTCGAAATGCTTTTTCTCGGGGCGCCCGCGGCGGAGCGATATCAATTTTATTTTCCGTTGCGGCTTCCAGCGCGTATGTAGTCTAGGTAAAATCAGTCTAATCACTACAACACACAAAACACATTTTGAAATTCCAATGCCGAGATTTTCGTAATTATTAAAACAAATTGTTAGAAGCATGAAAGTTAAGTTTTCTTTTTTATTTGAGAATAAGATTTATTATTAAAACGAAATGCTAGAAGCATGAAGCGTTAAGTTTTCTTTTTTATTTGAGAATAAGACCTGCTATGTGTTTTTACGTGAATAATATTATTACGAATCAGCATGATTTAAATAACTCTCACTTAATCAATACATTTAAATTTTTATCGTCTCTAGCCACACACCACATTTCTAGAGGTATGTCTACAATGTCCGGAAGCCGCGAGACTTTAAGAGGTATCCTAAAAGCAGACAATTTCTTTTGTTCGATTCGAGGGCGCCGGCCACAGATGCGCCGACCACTGGGGGCTTTAACCAAGAACCCGACTTTAGACTGAAAACCGCACGGTGAAACCGCCTAGCCTGTCGTAGGATAGTGTCAGATTCTTTCGGCTACAAACCACATTCTGAGATTGAAAGACGTGCGTGACTCAAGTAAAAGTTTTAAAGTGTTTGACTAATTTATTCTCATACAAATTCTATTGAATCATATCTTTAAACTTATTTAATAGAGTAGGTATATCTTATCAAAAGTTCATATACACGGTTAACATTTTGTTACTATCACACAGATTTTGTCGCTATAACTTTCTGGTCTGTGGCACAGTCTGCTAGGAGAGGTGATATGCGAACGCTGTCGCTTGTGTTTCAGACACGCGATTTTCGTATGTCAGAGAACGATTGCCTTGTTTCGATATTATTCTTTTACGTGAATTCTGTAAAACATGTCCATTAAATCTCTTGAATGTGATATTTGTCATATTGGTTATTACGCCTTTAAATAGCGTTGTATTTTAGTTACGATTAATTTTTACCAATTCGCAAAATGAATTTTTGGTGCAACCGTTATTATATATGATTAAAATATCAAACATGATTAGGTTTTGGTAAAAGTCGCCATAAATTATGATAATTATACAAATATTATGCAGGAACAATTCTTTGGTAGTGCATTTCAATCTCAACTAACAACGTGCTGAATCCTTCCAATAGAGTCTCATAGCGTAAAATTTTCACTGCAGTAAACTTTAAAGCCACCTTCTATCCACAGCCGTCAATAAAATAAAAAAAACTACTTCCAAACCAGCAAGGTAGCCAGTATTTTTATTTTAATCCATTTTCTTTGTCGTCCGAGATCACCGGACGTCCGGAAGCGGTCAATGCAATTAAGCTTTGATCATATAACGACACAACGCTGGACGCTACCTTCGATACACATTGATGTAACAATATTCTTATAATAAAATTTTAAATAGTGGTGTTAATATTTTAGAAGTTTTCAAATACGGGGTATCTACTTAAAAATATTGATCATAAACTTAGATAACAGTAAGTTCTTTTGAATATAGCGTCTTGTAACATTTCTAGTTTTAGTGTAAAAAATACACTTACTTACTCCATAGCCGAGAAGACATATTTTAAGTAGTTTACAGTTAAAAGCAATTGTCTTTTATTTCTACGACAATTTGTTTTTGTAATTTGCAGTTTATACATATTTGGGAAAGGAATACCTAAGCACCAAAAATATTTCAAATGCATGTTGGCATATTGATACGTCTATAATACTGCATCAAAGGTTCCGGTTTCAAAATCTAATAGAAATAAAATGGTGTCATTATCATTTCCGTTGAATATTAAAACATTCGATGTTGGTGCCTTTCAGTCCATATTAGCTGAACCAACGTCATCAGCAGCTAAGCTTTTGTGTGAAATGGTGTCCTTCAATGACTGTGTTGTATTTGATTTATTTTATGTTATAAGTGCAAATGTGTTTTTTTTTTTAAATATAATTATATATTGTTTATTACCTAATGCTATTTGTATAGATTAGTACATTATTAGGGTACGATGGGGCTCACATTACTTGTGATAAAAGTCCCAAAATAATATAAGAATAAAAAAATTAAAAAAAATCATTTCCGTTAAATGTTCTTTTCTTTAAGCATTAAAAGGCGTCTTATTATTCTATTTTCTTTCACCATTAGTTTCGAATTAAAGATTGATGTTTAGACCATATCATATTTTTTTTCAATTAATTCTAACAGTCGTTTTAATTTCAATATAATTTACTTAAAAATTCAACTAGGTAATTTCGAATGCGTTTTCCCAACTGTTCCCAACAGATGTCTTAATCTATTAGATACCGCTCTCAGAATAAACCCATCTTATTCGGAATACAGTATTATGGTCTTAAACTTTTAAATGCAGAGATTTACCCTTGCAACTATTTGCGCCACGAATTTGATCTTTATATCAAACGCTGGAAGGTGGTTTCAATTTAAATAGATGTCAAGGTGAACAAGGTCAACATGTTTACTTCAACCTCCACTGAAACTCTTAATTTTGACTTTTAAAACTATGATAATATTACCAGCTGTCTTGCGGGCCTACCACCATCTATTAGAAACCATTATGTCCTAAGAACGTTTTGTTTTGCGTTTTGTTTTTACTGAAGTGGTCACATTTTGACACACTTTGAAGGCGATGATTGAGTGAAGACATCACAAAACTTCCTTCAAATAACAAAATTATTTTGAGAGATTCGTAGTAGGGAATAGAATGGTAATATTGAAACAATACTGCTCTAAGAGATGGCGGTGGGCCCCCTGTACCTAAGTGGATGCAGTGGCAGATTAAAATACGTTCTCAACAATCGTGTCAGCTGCGGTGTTGCAGATAAAATATGTTAAATCATGGCAACTTTGATCCATTTAAAATTTGACACAATATTTGAATGAGATGGTATGAAATATTAAGCTGAACGGTTCTTTCTTAGTAAACAACATCACAGTATTATTTTGACACGGAGATATGTAGCTTGAGCACTCGGGTTACAGAAACCAGAATGAACGACTGTATTTTAATGTTTATGACATAATTGTTTATCCTGGGTGGAGATCGAACCCGCGACCTCTGGCTAAATAAACATTTATGTCAGTAACGCACACATGTATAGTCGGGGAACTTTGAGGTTGACCAGTAGAGTTTTTTTAAGGAACTTTATTTAAAAAAGTAATACATATAGAAAACGTTTATATCACAAATAATAGAACAATAACAGTTTTATGATGGTTAAACTCATGCATATCTCAATGCTATTTTTATACTTATGATACATTTTGATACTAAGGTTAGAGCATTGGACCGGATTTCCAAAGGTCGCGGGTTCGAGTCCCATCTGAGAATTCACTTGTGGCCGAGTTATTTTTTTTTCCAATATACACTAATACATTTTTTTTTTTTTTATCCTTATTAGTTTCCGAGAAAACGTTACCCATAAAAACTCTACTGGTGAACCGGGTTGTTTCCTGATTGTATGTATCTATTGTGTCCTTTAGGCCTAGTAAGAAAAACTTTCGAGAATGTGTCGAAAAAGTATTGTCAACTATGTATATTGATCAGCGTTCCTACCGGAGTAAACGTAACTAAACTTTCCTATACATTTTTGACGTGACTTTTTCGATACTATATCGAAAGTTTTTGGTGCTAGCCCCACTGACCTATCAAAATCACTATGAGTTTGACATCCCGATCCCACTAATATAAAACCAACTATTGACCTTCAACATAATTCATCCATCAATATTTATAATGCAGCGCGAAAGTTTAAAAGTGTATATAAAACCAACTGTCAACCAGTTGTACGTTCGGAAACCGACCGATAATGTTATCATCTGTAAAAATCAATCTGAACCACCCAAATAAAACGCACCTTGGCCGTGGTCACAGGTTGTTATCCCGTAAAAAAACTTCATAACGTCAAACATAACAAAAAAGGAATCGTGAATGCAAAACACTTTGACATATTAGCAAAAATTTACGTAATACTAACACCGTTCGAGACCGGGTGCTTAGAGATACGGACGTTAACACTTTTATAATACGGGCGGGAATGAAGTATGGCTGGTGGAGTTAGAGAGAGAAAAGATAAGAAAATAATGCGCCGTCATATATCATCACAATCGCCCGAATCCTTGGTCAGACCCTCTTCAGTGAGAATTCGCTGGAAATATTTAACTAAGCAGTTACGTTGCCGGGGTAACGATGTACATTGACCTTTTAATTCGAGGAAAAAACCGATGAAATGCCGAAGAACGAAAGCTATATTACAATAGTAATAATAGAAGGAACTATAGCCGCGAACAAAAAATATTAAAGTGACACAATCCGGTGTATTTTTCAATTAAATTAAGTGTTTATCAATCTCAGACACAACTAATTTACGTTTGTAACAAGTTAGTACTATCTACTATTAGCACGATATGAAGTTAAGATATATATGATACTTGAATGTATTTTTTTAATTTTCGATTAATTTCTAATTAAAGTACTTAACCTTAACAATGTCCTTCAACTTAATTCATCCAACATTATTACATATTCTTTACTTAAATATTTTTTTCATTCCTTTTTCTCTAAAAAATGTAAAAACGATGCTCAGGAACTTCCTCTTTCTTTAAATTCAAAGGTAACTTTTTGGTGACATATCGGCCTTGTTTTGTAAAAATTAGAACTCATAATAGTCACAATGCCGCAATCGAGCAAACTGTCGAAAATACTTGAAGTCAATTCTTAGAGTTACCAGAAGTTAGTTAACGAGCTCCGGTGGAATACTTGAGCCGTTTCATTTGCGTGTACACACCTCCAGAACTACAAATTACAGTTCAAAGTACGCCGTCACGCATACTTGGGATTAGTTCTAGCGGAGGGCCGGTGGCGAGGACATCGTTTATTACGATTGTTTACAATGCACGATTTGAAGAAGCTCGTTTGATGTTAATGCATAACTAATATTTGCATCACCACGTCCTGTTTTTGCTACATGTGGAGTAAACGCAAACTTTATTTTTTATTAATATACCAATGGGTTACTACAGCTTCTGTTTGAATAACATTGATCTTGCTGTGGCAATACAAATTGATTTGTCGACTCTTTTATACGTACGCCACTGATGGTTGTAAAGAAATGATTATTGTTAATTAAGAGTAATCATGGTATTTTGAATTCTGATGTTTGCCTTAGCAAATTAATTACAACAGCCCACTGCCTGTTTTACCAACATTCGGCATGACGACTCCATTTATCCATCATGTTAAACTCGTAATAGGGGTGCAGGGCCTGTAGACAAAGTAACATCGTTATGTAGCGAAACGATAATTCGATACGTTATTGTCTATATGCGCCAATTAACTTGCGGTAAGATCACGTGATTAAGCGCGGCGTATGCCAATCCGCCAATCCCATACATTTAATTCTTTTCGAACTTCGTTATCGTTTTTGAATTGTTACTTTGGCTAAGGGCCCAGTACAGTACTACTACATGAAATAAAGAAAATTATTATTTTTTTATTCACAACATCATCTAGTCCCAAACTAAGAAGAGTTTTTACTATTTGTAAATACATATGGCAGTAATTTTAATACAAATGAAACATCTAGACTGATACGACATAATTATAAGTGTGGTGTGGCAATCGTACCCACGACGGCATGATCGCCAGAACAATGTTTTTTTCACCTCACACGCTCGAAAAAGGAGGATTTTTCATTCAGTTTCCGCGTAGAAAACCGCATTTTGCGGCTTCGCCCGGTAAAGTACTTTTTTAATTTAATACCTAAAAATATATCAAAATGCGTTCCGAATCGCACTATTGACTTTTTTGTAACATTTTACACTTATTTCAATATCCTTTGAATTAATTATAATACTCCGTTTTGGTTTTAATATATTATTAAAGTTAATTGAATCATGAAAACAACAATAAGAATAAACGATGTGTTATAAGAATTTATATTAGGCTGGGTGAGATTTCACAACCTATGATTAGATTTCGGAACGTGGCATAAACCTTATTTTTTAAATTGTCTTTGTCTTGTACCATAAGTCAATGGCAACATTTATTTATAAGTAACAATATATTCCTGCTTTAAATCACTTTGAATTAACTATAATACTCCCTTGTTTATTATTTAAGTTTTTTATGTCATTAAAACAACAAGATTAGAGTATATTTAGATTAAAAATTGTGTGTTGCGCTCGGCAGAAAAGTTTTTAGCGTCTTGTACCTTTGAAATCCTCGCTTCGCCCAGGATTCAATCTTTGAACCACTTGTTACGCTCGTGGTTCAATCCTAGAATCCTTCACTTGCTCAGGTTTCAAAAAAGGTAACAAAGTTACAAAGGAAACTTGCCGCTAATCACCAACTTTCCAGCCTTGCATAACAAATAACTATTTATTACCTCTAATACTACGAAGATAATCGATTGTACTTGAAAAATATTTTCTCCACCATCAGCAGCGCGTCTCGTAGCGCAATCGTATCCCAGTCGTATCGTCACCTATAAAAGAGTTCATTCACTGGACAACCCAATTCTCGTTAACGTCGAACGGGTTGTCAATTACGTGTCAGGACGCGGCCTGTTTGCGACGGAAATGAGGCAACGTTTCACGTGTTGCATTTTCTTGCGGTCAAGAGTCGTTCCTGCTGGTTCTTGTGTCGCTATTTGGAGCTTTAGTATTCCTTAAATTCAATTTTCAAATTCAGAATCTTCGTGTAAGGCTAGTAATTTCATAGTTTAGTCTCTTTTTTTAATTTTATTAAGGTATTTCCCGCAACGCACCTAACGTAGCGCGCCTAAATTATTCTAAATCAATTAAAAAATCAATCGGATCGGAATAAAAAATATTAAAATTTTATTCTTCGAAGCGCACCTATGTGTATGTTCAAATTTTGAATGGATGCGAAACATGCGTTTTCAACGAGAGTATTAAAGTTTACAGTTTAGATTACGATACAAACGACATACTTCACTTTCTCTGAGTATGTAGGTGTAAAGAAAAATAATTCAAAATATCTTATATCATTAAAAGGTGCTTCAGTGACTAGCAGGAAATTATTGAGAAATAATAGAGAACTAAAGAGGCCACTAAGTGAAATTGCACGGGCCGATGACAATGCGCTTTCGTTCGAGGGTAGATAAATAACGCAATTAGTAAAATGATTGATAGTGTTGCTAGAAAAACGAGGGTAACATTTATAACGTTAAAATGATTTGAAATTGTATACAGTGGTTAGCATGTTCATAATATTTATTTTGATCTACGGTAACTATGAACGTAATGTTTTAGGTATTTTACTGACGTGCTTTTTTAACATCACTACAGTTTCAACGACTATTAAGTACAACAAAAAAATTGCCTCTCAAAGAATACACATTCATTTACTAGGTAATTGTAGTCACACCACATAACACCCACTGCTGGGTCTAGGCCTCCCCCAAGGATCTCCACAACGATCGGTCCTGCGCTGTCCGCATCCAGCGGCTTCCGGCGACCTTCACCAGATCGTCGGTTCACCTTTTCGGGGGCCTACCCTACCTACAGAGCGTCGTCCTGTGCGCGGTCGCCATTCCAGAACTTTTCCGCCCCAACGGCCATCGGTTCTTCTCGCTATGTGTCCCGCCCACAAGTTTATAAGAGTACATACACCAAAAACAAAACAAAATTAGATAGTCTTTCCAAAAAAGTATGAAATTTGTATCTGGGTGATTAGCTACAAATACTAAGTAAGTACCTACTTTTCCCAAGTCATAACATATAGGTTCTTAACGTGATGATGTCTGATATATTTCAAAACTTATCAAAAGGTGTAATTTTAATGTAAAAAACTAAACAGAAAAAATCCTAATAAAATTTTAGTACCAAACCATCAAGTATCGAGATTTTTAATGCGACGCGATATGTCGTGGTACCCATTCGTTGCGGTCAATTTGGCGTAATGTAATCAATTGCCAAACCAATAAAATAAATCAGATGCGACAGTTTTAATTGATACCGTTCAGTATTAACAGCGGGCTCAGGCACTTGATAGGGTTCTGGGAAATCTGTACTTTAATACCTAGGTGTTAGATACTAATATAGCATTGAAGATTGCGACAGAAGATTTCTTCGTTGTTTCATGACGAACGAAAGAATCAAAACAAATTAAGACGATTTAAATAGTGAAAAACATAATACAGGTGACGTCGTTACTAAAAGTGCAAAAATTCATTACAAAAAAAGCGATAGAAAATAGATAGATAGAAAAGTAAAGGATGATAAAAATAAACAAAAGTACTCGTTGTAAGGTGTTTTATTTTTATCAAATATTAAAATAAATAAATAATTAAAATAAATAATTCAAACGATTTTACTGCGTATGGTAAAAATATACGCCTTTTGCCCTTATAATATTTAATAATTTAATATATTTGTTTGGTGCAGGGGTACTAAACCCGCCTTCTACGCTAGAGGTCCCGGGTTCGATCCCCGGACAAGACAAATATTTGTGTGCATGAACATGTCTATTTGTCTTGGTCTGGGTGTTTAATATGTATATTATGTATATACTTACAAAAAAAAGTATATAAGTATGTTTGTCCGTTGTCTAGTATCCATAACACAAGTTCTTATAATTGGTGTGATTGTATGAAATTTATTTATTTATTTAATCAACATTGGAGAAATAAAATAAAAATTAAGGGGCTCTATCACAAATAACAAAGTCAAAGAAACAAAGGTAACTAGCCTATCTATTGCCCACTATTACTATAGCTAGAGTACCTACCCAAATTTTCGAGAATAATGTTTAAATTCAAAATATCAATTGAACTATAGGATGTGTAAACTTGTATAAATTATCTCCATTACAAACTCGAGACCATATCAATACTACTAAATTAATAATTTACGATTAATTGTACAAACCACAAATTGAAACTGGGACGTGATGAATAAGTTAACTACCATTTGAACAAAATAATAAATTTACTGTAATCAAATGCATACATTTTGTTTTGCAACGTAGAACGATCAATATCAGAACGTTAATTTTGATAGTAATATTCGTCATCAGGCATTTTTAATGTCCCCACTGGGGCACTGGCTTTCCTTATGGATGAATAAGGAGAATTAGGTCATGTCCCACCACGCGGGCCCAATGCGGATTGGTGGGTGTAAATGACTGCAAATGCAGCCGGAACCAACGGCTTAACATTCCGAAGCACGGAGGAACTCAAGATAGTGTTTTTTTTTTATTTTATAAACGACGGCGAGACTCTTAGCCTTATGTTAAATATTGATAAGGCTGAAGATGGAAGCGAGCCTCTCCCGGAATCCTCATTCACTGAGGAACTGGCAATCTTATCTCTAACTGCCGGAACACAACAATGCTGAAAACATTGTTGTTATGGCGTCAGACTTAGGCAAGATACCACTAACCGAACCGAATACAATATGTACCCCCGCTGGGAATCGAACCCGGGACCCCTGGGTCTGATGCCGGTGGTTGTACCACTAGACCTCAGAGGCGGTTTATTTGGTCACTCATCCCGTGACCGACCATTGCAAAAATCGCAAGCCGAGCACGTGAACCACTGAACTACGGGCTCCTCAATTATTATTCATTATTATTACATTATAACTTCTACCGAATGACCTCGTTGGCGCAGAGGTTCGTACACTCGGCCTACGATGCAACTTTCGCAATGGTCGGTCACGGGATGGGTGACCTAAAATATATTATCTTGAGCTTCTCCGTGATTCAGAAGCACGTTGAGCCAGTCCCGGCTTTATTTCCCTTGCTTCTTTACATTTAGACCTGATTTGGGAAACCAAAACCGCTGGTACACAGTTTACCAGTGTTTATGACACTTCGATGTGTGGGTGTAGATAATCCAGTTGCATTATCATTTCCTCACATTTTTTCACGAGCAACGGGGATACGCGTGGCCTTTATTATACCTGATATTAAGTTATGCAAAGGCGGAAGGTAGAAGCGCGCGCGTACTTTGTACATTTTCCGCAGTTGCGTGGGAGTGGTCCCAATGTCAGCCACCAACCTAGGTGCGTTGACCGTTCCGCTGCAACGGTAGATAATTATGTTGTCAACTGACTAAAGCAAACGTTCTATGGCGTACAAAGCGGATCGAGCGCTTTTTGAGCTACAAAGGCCATTACGCGTTCCGTTTCCCAGCGTAAAGTCAACACTGTTATGAAGTTTTCATTGAGTTTTCGCAAAATCGGCTAACGTGGGAAAGCCGGGATTGCGATTTGAATGGATAATGAGCTCCTGTGTATTCGTTAATTGAGTCGATATGTAAATAAACAGTTGCAGTTGGGTAGCTCAATCATTGCAGCTCAAAGGCTAGTTTGGTATTTTATTGTAAAAGCCCGATTGTTTGCTGCCACTGAATAATAAACATTTATTTTAGCGAGATTTTTTTAGCTGCCCACTTTTGTTTTTCTGGGAATAATGCAGTTGAATGTTCTATTGATAACAAAGTTAGATTCGCTGCTTTTATAATACATAACCGTTTTATATAGACATTGAACATTCATATCAATCATGGCGATTTTAATTTGTGTTTGAAAGAATAGCTCAGTTTTTATCATTCCGCATTGTAAACTAAGTTATATTCTAATAAATAAGTACCTAAGCGATTAAAGGTTTCGATAAGGTGATTAGACATTCTTTTATTATAAGTTTTACCTAAAGATTCAAATCGGAGTATTTACGTGAAAATATAGCAATATATCCGCGGGTTTCCATATATGAAGGAACGGTAACAGCCCAACGAATATTGAGGAGTTTAGGCCTCTCGTGGGTCCATTTGCAACAGTAAAGCCTACTATAGAAGCGCTAGAAAATAATGGAATATAGGTGTTACCGTGGCCCACATGCTATCCAGACCTTAACCCCAATGAATACGATGTGGAATCTAGTAAAAGAAGTGTCCGAAGCACATAATCCAGCCTCTTCACAACGATAGACACCTCTTATATCTACAAAAGTCAACCTGGGAAGAAATTTCTCACAAAAAGTGCAACACCTGGCTCAAAGTGTACCCTCCAGGGTCCAAGAATGTTTTCAAAAACGAGAAGGACATACACGGTACTAAAAAGTGCAAAATAGAATAATTGCACTATTTATTATTATTTATTTATTTGGATCATCAACAAGATTACACCAAACAAAAATAAAAAGAAGACTCACACATAATAACATTCAGAACAAAGTGAAACCTTAAATAGGTGACAACGGCATGCATTATAGACAACAAACCAACAGCTTTACAAAAAAATATATAAGAAAATTATGTTAAAATTAAAACTATGCAAATCAAAATGTCACAATGGCTAAGTTATACTTTGCCCAGACAAATAGATTGGTTTCCCATTGTCTTTGATGGCCCAAGAGAGAAATTTTTAGCTAAAACTTCTTTTTCGTTCTAAAATCTCACAACTTTTAATTTAAATTCATTGTTACAAAATTTTTTGATGTTTTCATATGAAAATCATCAATTTATCTAGTTTTATCATTTGCAAACCCCCAAACCCTTTAGTTAGCCCAGGATACATTACCTTCATTTTGTTTTGAGTAGTATATTTTATTTATACCTCATTTAAATTTGACGTATCACATACACCTTCCGATTTATAACTTTATGAGATGACTCTTAATCCATTTCTCATACAATCTAAAAAAGTTCATTGACTTAATAAAGTTCCAGATAACTATTTTTAAATAACAATTCAAATTTGGAACTTTTTATGATTGCATGAGAGTTGAGCCCCATATTTCGTAAAAAACATTAGAAGAAATGGGAATCAAAGAAATCGTAAGCTTAACGTGACGTCAATATATACTCTTCATTCTTGTCCGTAGTATAGCGTTCACAATTTTTTTTTAAATGAAGCATAAAAACCATTTATTTCAACCAAAAATGCATCATACATCTGAAATTATAGAAACTTTGATGCATCGTAAAGCACTGCAGAAATAGGTAACAATGGCTCCGGCTGCATTCGCGAGATGGCGCTGAACGCTGGATGCAGAAAGAACCAAGAATTCCTGATTCCAGAAGCATAACGGTAGAGGTCGTTTCTCCCTGATTACGTAGGGTAAACATCATAAAATCGCGCCAAATGTAGTATTTTGTTCTTTTTTAAGCGTTGTAAGAAAAAAGTTTCTAGAAACTTTTTGGTGGATACGTTCCTTTGTTTGTGGCACAGACATATTTTTTCATGAGAACTTGTGTGTTGCTACCAACTCCTATTTGAACCAATTTGAACCTGCCTATTTCGTTGAAGCTTATTTTTAAGTTATTATATAATAGTACAACTAAACTACTTACGTTTTCATGCATATTTTTTTTCAGTATCCATATAGTTGAACTGTCTATTTAATTTAGCTTATAAAGTTCATTACAAAACAAATAACACTATGCTATATGTTTTTTCAATCATTCGTTGAATGTAAACCGTATGCTTAGTAGAATGAAAAACGTTAAATATCTGTAACAATAGACCCAAGTCTAAACTAATATTATCAATATATAATTAATATCAAAACAATCAATGTTAACCGCCTCTGTGGTCTAGTCGTAACAACCACCGGTTTCAAACCAGGGGTCCAGGTTTCAATTATCAGCGGGGGTACATATTGTATTCGGTTTGGTTGGTGGTAGGAATTATTGTATGTCCGCATGGCTAGCTACCACCATCTTATCTAAGTCTGGCGTCATATCAACAATGTTTTCAGCATTGCTGTGTTCCGGCAAGAGAGGCTCGCTTCCATCTGTAGCCTTGGGTAGGATGATGACTAAAAAAAATATATATAAAAAATAATATAATATATAATAGGAAAAAAAATATAACGTCGCAACTAAACTAACGGGTAAATAATACTAGGTACTTATACTTACTTTATATTTTAATAGAAAAATATCAGAAAAAATCGTCTCTGCTCACAATTTTTTTATAGATTTTTCTATTATTTAGCATGTACGATAGCATAGCAAAAATATTAATACTGGGTGTACTAGTTTAGTACTTAGTTATTTTTCCTCTAAAACTTCCCCATTAGTGACATATCACCTTTTGCCCAGTAAATAATACGCCTATTTTTAGTTATGTTTTTTCCACATAACAATAGGCACATTTGGGAGGTGCGGGGAATTCATTACACATGTTACACACGTGCGAGACATGTCATTTTTTACAAACCCCTCGCACAAAAACGGTCAGTTTACTGTTAGAAAAAATGGTTTGTCACTTAGAAAGCGCAGGGCTGACAAACATTTTTGGTTTAATTGTTAATCTTTTTATTGAAATAAATCATTTTTTACGTATTTAGGTGAACTATAAATTTCCCTGTTTCTAAATTTTAGCTGTTTTTAGGGTTTTCTGGCTTCCCGACATTTGGGCACCTTTTCAGGGACCGTGGTCTCGGGGTCACTGGATTTAAAGTACACTTTAATCCGTAAACGTTGTTTTATTTCAATGATGAATGCGCGAAGAAACTTAAAATGTGCTAATCTTTTAACTGTTAGTTTATTTCTAAAACATACTAAATATTATGTTATAGTACGCTGACCTACTGAGTGAATAATAAAGTTTTCTTACAAATACATAAAAATATATTGTAATTAATATCTTTTTCTATATAAAGATAATTGGAAAAAGGAGATGTTTCAGTTTCGGCTATGACACTGTATACCAGTTTAAAATAATGTTAAAAATGTGTGTATGAATATTGTGTGTTTTTTATTCCACTTACAAAAATAAGTTCAATCAAAGTAGGTAATAGTTCAAAGAGATTCCATTTTGACATTTGGCGCCATTTTGGTTTTATGCCATTTAAATAGCATGAAAGTATTTTGCACATAGAAATTAAGTAAATGCAAATAGCATTGTAAATGCTTAGGATAATACTGTATCTTAAGTAATTACCATTATTTTGTAATAAGTTGTCACATTGTATGACCCTTTTTCTCCCTAAAATGTAATTAATCAAAGGCAGTCTATTTCTGATCACAACTTTTTTTATTAACAAGAGAAGTCGACATCTTGACAGCCCTGTCAATTCATAACCTAAACAACCAATTAACTATTTTTAAGACCATCGCGACGACAGCCAGGAGATTCATTAAAATTAAATATGAATTTAACACTCATTCGTCATATTTCTACATTTCCCCATGTTCTATCTAACCGCCTCTGTGGTCTAGTGGTACATCCACCGGTATCAGACCCAGGGGTCCCGGGTTCGATTCCCAGCGGGGGTACATATTGTATTCGGTTTGGTTGGTGGTAGGACTTGTTGTAAGTCCGCCTGGCTAGCTACCATCATCTTATCTAAGTCTGGCGCCATAACAACAATGTTTCAGCGTTGTTGTGTTCCGGCAGTTAAAGATAAGATAGCCAGTCAGTGATTGCGGATTTCGGGATAGGCTCGCTTCCATCTTAAGCCTTATCAATACTTAATATCAGGTATGATGAAGGCTAAGAGTCTCCCAGTACTACATAAAAAAAATAAACTTCTTTACTAATAATATAGAGGGGTAAAGTTCGTAAATTTGATTTTTTTTGTTTCTAGAAATATTGAACCGATTTTGTAAATTATTTTACCATTGAACACCGCGTTATTATAGGATATATTTAACTGTTAGGTATTATTATTGTTTCTTAAAAATAAATAACGCCAAGTGAATTGAGCACGGGTCATAACTAGCTGAGTTTTTTATTGTAATAATCGGTAAAATACAAATCATAACTGAGACCTAAGAAGTCATGCATTACTTGGTGGCGTTATAAATAAAATTGTTATTTAACAGATTAACATCGAACTTAAAACTTAGTCTTTAATACAGTGATGTATCGTACTTTTTCTTGCATAAGTTTAAAAGCTAGTTTCCTATTAGATATTAATTAAGAAGGTGTTTCGCATCCAACTATTTAGTTCATAATTCAAATAGCAGTTGGTAGTGACACACACGTTCTTATGAAAATGCGCTACAAATCGTATCTACTATAAAGTTTCTTAGTTGCATTTTACTTTTAAATTTCACGATTACTGGCTTTAAGCAAATGTTTTAAAGACTTTATTTCTTAAAAAAATAAACCTGGTGGTTTATTGACTTATAATGCTTTTGTTTTCATAATCCGTATTAAGTTTCTAGTAACTTCTTAATCTCGTAATAGTCTATTGTCTACAAAACAAAAAAACGGTTTTCTTCAGAACAAGACTTTTAAGGTGTTAAAAAAACTTTAATTTGTTCTCTAGTGTTACGAAAGCATAATAAAACTGAATGAGTTACACACACACCAAAATCACGAAAACACCAAAATCGCTATAGGAGTGCCTATTATATTTGAAGAGTTCCGTAGATTTCTTCAGGATCCCATCATCAGATCCTGACATGATTACAATGGGACCACATGTGAAGTATATTATAGCCTTTCGAACAAAAAAGAATTACTCTAATCGGTCCAGCCGTCTTCGAGTAATCGAGTGATATACATATATAAAAAGAAAAAAACATTCCGTCGAATTGAGAAGCTCATCCTTTTTTTGAAGTCGGTTAAAATAGCTTTCAGTCACACTAGATTTTATGAAACTAAACAGCCAAATGTATTAAGAACCAAACAATGCTGAAAGTAAATAGATACAATTAAAAGCACCTAATCCTTACATACCTTCAAACTACAAGTGAGGGAACACTATCTTTCCTTTAATACCTGAGACAGTATCCTATATAATATGTATTTATAGTATATTTATTTAAGTATATATATGTATGTACATATTTTTATTATATGTGTAGGTATATGTAAATATATATATATATATATATATATATATATATATATATATATATATATATATTGTATATAATTTTTTTTTTAATTCAAAAACACCAACTGCCCATTTCTTAGGGCTCATTTTATATATAAATATTTATTCTTATAAACACATGGTTGCCTGGAAGAAATTACTCTTTAGCGATAAGGCCGCCATTTGTGGTGTCCATTTTAATTAATGTATGTTTAATGTATTTTTGGGTGTACAATAAAGAATATTTCATTCATTCATTCATTCATTCAAAGTTTGCAAGAACACACTTCACACTTTTCGTCAACAAAGCCTAAGTTCAAACTCAATCTGGTTTTTATAAGGCTTTCGCGAAACACTTTTTAATCGTCACTCTTGCAGCGGACAATTGACTAAGTTCGCCTTTCCCTTCTAATCTTAATTGAAAATTCAATCATTTATTCATCTGATCGAGGTCGTTAGGCTCTTTAATGGCTCGCGTGCCTTTTTACTTCATTTTTACTTCGCATCGAAATGGCTAATTTATCGAGAATTGAAAGTTACGAGCTATTGCCGTGATGTAAAACTAAGTAATGAACAATACAACAGGCTTTTTTTTAAAAAAAAAAAGCTATACTTACCTAATACTAAATCTTAATTGTTTTGCAAAATAGAGGTATTTAGTTTTAGTCTATACGTTAGTGTTTTCTCATTTATCCGATCCAATACCGGTATCGGGGCCGATAGAGATATCGGATCGGGTGATGTGAAAACGCTCTAACACTTTCATCAGAGTCATCTTGAAACTTTTAATTTGATAAAAACATAATATCTGTCATGAATTCACGAAATAAGTTACTAAATTGTTATAGGTTTAAGGAATAAGTTATTTCAGTGATATTGATTTGTTGGTTTATGTTTCGTTAGCTTTCAATTATACCTTCTTTAATTTTGTCATTTTAACCATTAAATTATGCAACTGTTGTTATACTGCAAATCTAACATTTTTAAACCCACCTGTTAAGATCATGTGTGGTCTCATAAAAACGTAAATATATTTTAACGAATTAGCTCCCTCTAGAAATTAGCGTGAGATCAACCAACAAAACTAGTCCTTCTTAAGTTGATTATAAGGTCTATTTTGCTGGTATATCGTCAATTATTCCGTGATTAGGTACGGGCTAGACGTGGGATATTCAAAGGAAATGATTGACGGTAGCTGATCATCTATCACTGACGTTCGCAAACCTCGGAACTTGTTTGAAATATTGATGTACGTATTAAACAATCAAAATGCTTTGGCAGTAAAACTGGTAGCCTTACATGAGAATCCATTGAAAGTAGGAAGTTTTGTAATCTGAAATATTTGAAAGTCTTTTATAGGCAGACTTCTATGTTAACACATTCAGCGCCTCGTTTATATTAGTGTTATACACGCCCTATGTGTATATATAGAGTTGTCAACTTCAGAGGCCAGTGTATCTGTGAATATACACCGTGCAAAACATTTTGTATGGGAACTTTGTAGCCCTGGCTCTGACAAATCGTGTGGTGTATTTGGGGTATAAAAAAATGTGGAATATTTTTTCAGATATGCGATTTCATACAAATGGTTAAAGACTTGTAAATACTACTCTCGGGTTTGCCTTGGCGCTGAACGTGTTAATATCCATACATCAGTCAATACTTTGAACTTCAGGTAGATTTATATGCCTGACAAAGACCTGCCTCCTAAAAAATAATATGCTGAACACATAGCACATACTAGCAAGAACCAATATTGACTATGACGATGATTTTGTCATAGTGAATATTGGTAAACTTGAGTATATATATAACTCTTACACTAATTTCCCTTCATGATACTCTTAATTTACATATACACGATCGGAAATCTATAGGTACACTACCCACAGAATAGTTACCACCACTCCATATTGACTTGTTTTAAAGTGCTATTTTCATTTGGAATTGTTGTTTTAATACAACTTATTTTGTTAAGTGAATACTAAGTATCTACAGTTGCGCAAACAAATAAAACAGCTAATCGAATTGATAAAGAAACTAAAGAAAAGTGCATTTATTCTGAGCTCATTGAGTTTCTAATAACAAGTGGTAATGAATCGGTTGAGTAACGACGTGGCTGCGAACACGACGAAGAACCCAATCTCGGGCCACTCGAAAAATTTCGCATACAAATGGCCCCAAGCCTTTATGGTTTTACTTTATACTAGCGGATCCTCGCGATTTTACCCGCGTGGTGCCCGTTCCCGTGGGAATATCGGGATAAAAAATAGCCTATGTCACTCGGGAGAAATGTAGCTTTCTAATGGTCTAAGAATTTTCTAAATAGGTCTAGTAGTTCCTGAGATTAGCGTGTTCAAACAAACAAACTCTTCAGCTTTATAATATATAATATAGTATAGATTATCTACCTACCTAAATCGGTTTACTCTTGGCCTCATTCGGAATTATTAGAGACTAAAGATGGAGCTAGTTTGCCTAGAAAGAGCCTATTCACTCGAGCTTTACCTAAATATACCGGTTATATAGACACCCCTCCCGTGAATACAGAGGCTGGCACGAAATTGCACTCCCTGGCTGTGCGTATAATAAAGATGAAAAAAGCGCAAATTACCCTTACCTGTGATATCGAACGATTTGTGTTAAGTCTGTGATACTCAGAGTCGACATAATCATTCGATATTCTTTTTTTTTCTTCAATTCGTATACGAAATTGTTTCGAGTGTCCTGAGATCGAGCCCTGAGTCGTCATCTTATATTCATAGCGTTATTTCTATCGACTTTAGTTACTGCTCACGTGCTCAAAGCAAAACTTATTTATTTATCGAATGATACCGTGTTTTAGTTCCTATCAAACGGCCGGCTGTGTTTGATACGATGGACGCCTTTTTATTTATGAAATACCTTTTCCATTCAAGAGTTAGTCAAGTTGCTGGAACTCAATTACATAAATGATGGGGTTTAAAAAATTAAACTAGATGTAAGTATTAAGAATGGTGCATACTAAGGTATCTTTGGTGATTAAGCGAGCTTACTATACAAAGAGTATCAAAGAGATAGACTTTTTCATTTATAATTTAATATGACCATACCATCTGATAGTGATAGTCTATCTACAACTTATAGTACCATTTTTTTTCTACTATAGACTCTCTAGGTTTATGTAGGTAAGAAAAAATAATTGGTTTCAACTAAAGTATTCCAATAGTTCACTATCAAAAATTCAGGTACTTGCACTATCAAAAGTAAAGTATTTCGAGAGATTTTCGCGTCAAGGAATCTGACCGTAACCCATAAACATTACCATTTCCACGCGTCCAACAAACGACCGACCGAAAGAGGAATTTAGAAATAATTGCCACATGCAAAACACGTACTAGAAAACATTTTCGCGAATGTGAAACAATAAGTGCTATCGCAAGCTTTCGAGCGAAGCCAAGAACTCAAACTTTGTGAGAATTTATATCATTCTTATGGTAGTATTATGCCGTTCTCAGCTACACAACATAAATAATAATGCTGGCCGTTATAGGGTCATTACAGTGGGAGCGGGCCGAGAGACGAAGAAGTCGCCTCTCACGTATAACACATACAGCCTCCATTGTACTTGTTTTGACTGAGCCACCATAAAGTACGGAACAAGCAGAAGGAAAACTTCAGGACAAAATACCATGTCTCGCACGCACATATTGACGTAACGTCAACAACGTCGTCAAAAACGTCGTTGACAGGCATTTTCAAGCATTGGGTTGGGGCAAGCACGAAAACCTTGCGAAAAGTATTAGTATCTCCACGTTAACATAAATATAACTTTTCCCTTACAATTTTTGACGTAACAATTCAAATACCTTTTTGCAAGTTTTTCATACTAGCGCCAGTGTATTCAGTCGCGATTGTTCAAATAGATAACCGCTTTATTGATATTGGATGACAAATAGGAAAATTGTGTTTTTAACAACTATCAAAGAGTTTCGTCCAGTCTTATTAAAACTGCATAATGTCACAAATAAAACCTACTGTGTTAATACAGTAGAACTCTAGTGAGTATGGCAAGTTTTTAGAGTAAGTATAGAATGAACAGTCCTTCTGATAACTTTATATTTTGTGAAGCCACTAAAGAAAATGAATGCCTAGTGTGCTATTTGATATTGTCTGCCGAATGACCTTCGAGGTAAGCACTGCTATTAAAGGTAATAGAGTTCATTAAAACTTTTTTCTTGTGTTTTTTTTTTAAATAGATAAACTTTTTACTTGTTTCATCAATATTTATAATAATACCTACTTGCGAATAAAGGTATTGAAGTAAAGTAATTATTTCCTGTTACAATGGATACATAATATTTCGTTAGAACTTTTTCTATTCAAATCATATGATTTATTTTATGACAGGTACTACTTTTATAATTAATATTAATGTAGGTAAATAAAAACTGATATTTTTTGCGTGGTAAACTTAAAAACTAGCATAAATAGATTCTAACTAAATCGAACCCGCAATTTTGTTCCTTTTGACCATGCACATAACGAGTCTGTATCTATTTTTATACAGCAAAATTATTTTTCTTTTTGCTATACTTACCTACTTACATTCTTAAACTTAGATAAAGTCTTTAGAATTGAAATTTAAAACAATTCATTCAACTAACTCATGATTTTTCAGTCAAAGGTTAGAAGTTATCTATCAGTCAGATTTATTCTTAATTAACTAAGTTAAAATAAATAACAATAACAAGATTGTCTAGACAAGATAGTTTTTACTAAAGGAGATATGAATTACAATTGATTATATAAATTAAATCCTTGATTATTATATTTATAAAATGTTTGCACTCATAAACAAATGGCAAACTCCATACAACACTACGTAGACGTATACAATTACGGCGGGTCAAGAACTTGGACCAATTTTTTTTCTATTCGTTATATTTACATAATTAAACTTAAACAATTTTTTCAGAAATATATATTTATTCAACTATCTAATTTATAGATCACTACGTAGACGTATAAAGTTGACAGGGTCGAGTAGACCGGTATCGGAACTTTTTGTTCACCCAATTGAGACCAAGATGAAAGCGGATTCGTTAGTAGAAGTTAAAAGAATAGTTTTTTCATTTTATTTAGAAAACATGTAAGTTTAAATGTAGCGAATAGAAAAGTATTTATTATATTCACTAATAAATAATAACAGATAGGAAAGGCCATAAAACACCACGTAAATGTGGGTTTATTAAGTTGATGCAGGGTCGCGTAGATCAGAACTCTTTGCTCGCCCCATTGAGTCCGAGACGAAAGCGGAGTCATTAGAGCAAGTTTTCAAATTATATATTTATTCAACTGTTCAAATAGTTCATGCTCTCTATCCGAAAATTCACTATTATAACAGATATAAAGTTGACAGAGTTGCGTAGACTGGCACTTACTTTTTCTATTATCTATTAATTTTCAATTTGGCCGTATCATACTATATCAGTAGGTTATTTTTTATCTGTGCATTGAAATATATTTTTTCTATCTATATTCACTATTAAACGGATAGTAAACTCCATACAGCGCTACGTAGACGTATAAAGTCGACAGGGTCGAGTAGACCGGTATCAGAACTCTTTGCTCGCCCCATTGAGTCCGAGATGAAAGCGGGGTCATTACCTGAAACAAAGAAAGTATTCCACTGAAGTTTAAATCATACCGTGTTTACATACGTCGAAGCTTCCTTGGACGAGCACACAAAATGCAGCCTAGTTTGCTGGGTGACTGAATACTCATACAACCTTTTCTGAACTTTAATACATTTATGTGTTTTTAAAGGTTTATGTACATTTAAAAAAAATAATTTCGTATTTTTTTAATATAATTTTTTTGTCACTTTCCTAAAAATATCCTCTTGATTTTGTTATATTGATTGAGCATGCTATTATTAAAATAATAAAATTAATTCTTACAATCTCACAAATAATCCACATTATTAGAACAGTTTATATAGAACGTGAAGATCCTAACTTCAAAACTGACGGACTTTCATACAAACTTTCATCCTCTATTTCACCCATTTAGGGGTTGGATTCTCAGCATAAGTAAGGTACCACTACGTCATATAAGTCATCAGTGTTGACATATTTCCTTCGCAAATACTTCTTACAACAAAAATATATATTAAATAACAAATACACACGATCAAACAATTTAATTGAATTCCCCGATAAAACTACACTACGCGTTCACTAAAGCTCGAATTAATAGTTTTAGAATTAATCAAGAACTAAAGTTTGCTTCCAATTGACTAACACTATATTACTGACAGCGAAATGGGCAAACTATCTATTTGGGATGGCATCTGTTGATGCAAGACTGGCTAACAATTGAATGTGGTTGTAAATCAGTGAGATAGCGAGCTGACCTCCCATGTAAATGGAGGTTTGCCTCTGTCTCCGAACCTAACTAGACTTCAAGAGACGTATATTTGAATCAGTCGAAAACCTTATGCGAAATCATGTCACCGAGTTCTGTGTTGTCAGATTTTTTAGACATGCAAATACGGTGTTGCCGTTTTCTAAAACTCCTTTGACATAATTTCATTTTACGCAGAAACTTGAATCTGACTTTAACATTCTATCGCTATAATAAAAAAAAAGTGGTCCGGCTCGATCACTCGTTGCAGATTCGCGTGCGAATTGGAATTTAAAATGATACGGTTTTTAGAATTCGCATGCGAATCTTGCGATTACGCATACGAATAGTAATTCGAATGATTCAAAAATACGTCTCCAGTTCCGAGCGAGAAATGCCCTGTAGAAATTCAAATCAACTAATTTTCTATCACACCCCACGTAGTTTGTTGGACAAAGGCTTGTAGATTCATGCCAATTTATAGAGTTAGGTGCTAGGTCCAGTAGACATATTTAAACAAAAAAAAATAAGCTTCAAACTTGCTGAGCCGGGATAGGGTTGAAGACGATCCGTTATTTTCAAGTTTCATGTCTTGGATAAATAGCACTTTAAATTGTGAGTATACTTAAATAATTTAAATACTCAACAAAATTGCTTTAAAAACAAAAATATCTCAGATATTAGCAAAATGTAATCAAGAGAATCAATATACTGAAATGATTTCAGAATAATATTAATGATCGCATAGTGTCATTGATAAACCTTCCTCCAAATATTAAACTTACAAAGTATTTATATGATGTCGTATAACTCAGTTGTATAAGACATTTTTGTGCCGCCGGTGTACAATCTAATAGTTCTGCTTTTGTCCCTGCTATTTCAGGCATCTCCAAGAGCAATGTTCGTTGCTCTATTTTGGACTTTATGTCGTCGGAAGAGAGGTGATTGGTAAATTTATATAGGTACTAAGTCTATCGTACTATCGTAAGGCGTTATTGAGACACATGCTCCGGACTTTCTCGGCGATTCTGATTTACTGCGTCTGAGGACCAATTGCGAGTTTGTAATGTTCATTGATTGCCTACGAATGAAAAACGACGGTCTCTTTACTCTTTATGACGCCTTGGTACTTTAAAATCACTACCTGCTCTTATCTCATAAGTCTTTTGTAAGGAATAAAATTTTTCGTTTAAAATAAATAAATATTTGCATACAATCACACCAATTATCTAGCCCACGTTAAGTTTCATGAAGAACTTGTGTTGTGTACTAGGTAACGGATAAACATACTTATATACTAAATACATACATAATATTCATATTAAACACCCTTATCATTATGAAAAGTTATTACGACACATTTCGTTTTCAGGTAAAGAAGGATTTCCGAATAGTGTGTAGTCGATAGAAAACTTTTTTGTCAACTATACTACAAATGTTAACAATACAATACAAATGATTTACTTCCATATGAAAAAAAAAAAAATTACGAACGACGGGGAGACTCTTGTATCATACCTGATGTTAAGTATTGATAAGGCTTGAAGATGGAAGTGAGCCTAAAATTTTAACCAAAGACCAAATAATATTAAAGAGAAATTTAAATATGTTTATATTTCAATTGAAATGCACATGCATTTTCCCCTTTAATGGTTGTATCACCTAATTAGTCTTGAGTTGATTCGTCCTATGATGACCTAAATTAGGATTAGGTCATCATAGGATAGAATGACGATCAAAACAATAGTTGAAGAATATTTTTCCACCATGAATATGCATTCACACCTGTTGTTTATTCCGTTCGGCACCTGTTTATTTCGATATTTCGATGTTTTATCTTGAATCTCAGTGATTCTCCGGTAAATATAACTGCGTCGATCCTATCTGATGTTTAATTAATGTGAAGTACGAAATAAGCTGGTACAGTTTGTTGGGGCGACGCCAGCTACCCTTGCACGTCGATGTCTTTACCGCCTATCTGTGGGTCGGGTTATGCTCGTCAGCCACGAAGCGTTTGGTAATTATTTTAATACGGATGAAGATTTCGACACATAAACTTGATTTTCCTAGAAAGCGTTGAAGCTACTGTAAAAATTGTAATTAGGATCCTTAAAATCCTTGCAAATTCGGATGATCAGTAGCTTTATAAATAATAACGCTACTGATCATCCAAATTTGCAAAGAAGTGAAATGAAGTAATTTGCAAATTAATTAAATAATTACAAAGTACTTACACCTGCACCAAATAATGGAAAAAAGAAACTTCGGAAACACAACACAAACCTTCGGAAAGTTTCTGAGAGCAGAATGTATGCATTTGTCACTGTCACTCACTTCAAAATAGAGAAAGACAACGCATAAAATTCGATTCCGATTCCATGTCCGATGGTTTGTGAATTAGCCCGCTGTCATAAGTATTCTGTGCCGCTGTTTAGGTATTTTTGGAAGACTAATAAAAGGTTATTAGCGATCCAGAGTTGAACAATAATCCCTTCATATTTCTATCAAATTCATATAGAGATTTATAATTTAATTGTACTTTACCAATTCTAAACTTTATTTTTAATCCCCGACGTAAAAAGAGGGGTGTTATAAGTTAGATATGATTTAGGTGAATATAATCCAAAACTAATTTCGAAGCTATTTCCCAACTTTTACAGAATACCCAAAGCAATTATTTTCTTTAAAACATAAGTAGTTTGTTTAATAAAGTTTTATGGTCATCGGTAATGAACCGATGTATATGCAGGCAAGCATGCATTCTCCTGGAATGAGAGACTGAATGCGCCGACGGCACTACCACAAATCAGTATCTACTTTGTTCTTTCAATGTCTCTCCAAGGAAGCGGTATTGATCTATTTTTAAAGTGATTACTGTCTGTTTGTTAACCTTTTGTTCGTTTTAGCGCTTTGTTGCTAACATTTAAATTTAGACAGACGCTGCAAAGAAATAGCTCACGCCTAATGTGAAACTAAGCAGCAGCTAATTGTGTGGGCTTCTGCTTTTGTTGTGCCCGTTTTCTTTCGAAAGTATTTCAGTTGGTCCTTCTTGGTGAAAGTTTTGAATAGACTCTGCATTATAAGATCTAGTTCAGACACTTTATTTCTTTTTTTAAGGACTAAAACGACGTTTTATTTAAAGTAACTTGAGCCACAACCATCATTTACTTATAATGCGTATCATAAAAAAAATATTGATCACGTTGACTATGTTTTGATGACCAGGGGCCCAATTCTGGTAATGCTTAGTCACAATCGTATCCAGTGGTGTTTCAATGGTAGTACTGTTTTAAACAGTTCTTGTTACAACAGTGTAAATAAACACTACTATTGAAACACCACTGAGAGACGATTATGACAAAAAATTTGCAGAATTGACGCCCTGGTTGCTGAAAAAGAGACTTTTACTGAATTATCAGAAAGAGAAACGTTACAATCGGGGTTTTACTATATCATCCTTAATATCCAAATTTTATTAGTTCCGATATTCAAAAATATTTACACATGTTTTATGTGTAAATATTTTTGGTTAGTTAGTTATATGTTTGGCTATTAGTGAATAGTTTACGCCATCAGAAAATATAACTTAAAACAGAAAATATAACTTAGTACGAAACGTTTCTATGGGAAATGGTCTATGAAAATCATAATTTTCTTAAAAGTTTATTTATACCTAAAGTCAAGTAAATCTTAAATCTTTGTGTTTAAATCAACTTAAGTGACTGCCAAGTATAGTTGTCAAATAAGAAGATAAATGCCAAAGCGAAAATGTAAAAACGGTTTAAATTTAATTCGAAATCGTAAAAGTGACTACACAATAGGGTTTCCACCGAGGCTTCAGGACTTCTGAATACAGCCTACGTCGACTTTATAATGTCGATGCGACACACAATATACCCCTATTTATAAGGCATTTTCCACTTCAGCTTATATTCAATTGAAATTCAGATTGAAGACTTAAAATTGCTGCTTTGACGACACTACGAGTGTCACGTATTTGATTTCTGATATCTCATTTCTGTAGCATTTATCACTTTCTACGATTAAAATTTCGATTTGAATAACTAGTTTAGGGATCGATTTCACTACGACTAGTGTAGTTTTCAAAAGTCAGTCAAATATTTGGGTACTATGGGAACCGAACCCATGACGACATGTTCGGCAGTCCAACACTGAAACCAATACACTAAATCATCGATGAACATAAATTGGAAAATGATCAAATAAATACAGGATCATTCTTTAAACACTATCCAAAATTTTTAGTTCGACTCAGAATTGCTAAGTTAATATTTTTTTCCTTAAAACATGGGTTGAAATCGACATTAATCTTTGGACTTCTCATACTAAATCGATATCTTGATCAGTCTGATTTGTATGAAGAGTCAAAAAATTATTGTCATAATATTTCGACCCATGTTTTTAGGAGAAAGTCGTCACTTACAGATTCTGTGTCGCAGTAAAAAATTTGGACGGTGTTTAAAAAAAATCCCTGTATACTCGTATAATCTACCGTTCTATTTAATTTATTCAAAAATCGTAACATGCTTTTACTTACACTACACGAAATGCTGAACAATTTAAAACTTCTAAAAGAAGTGTCCAAATGCTTAAAGTGTTCCATGTGAAACTTGGTCCATCTAAGTCGCAATAAATGGACGATCACTAGCGTCCTGCAAGATTCCATTTGTGTTTCTTAACATCCTACATCTTTCATATATATCATCTATTAGTGTAGATATAGATTTAGGAGCACCATAAGACGCAATAACCGGATAATCAGGAGTAAGCTCAATGAACGAGCTAATTTCATCCGCTCCCATTGTTCAAGTCGCACATAGCGGTCACGTGCAGGGATTGAAATTACGCCGCCATATCTGCATAATTGTGGGAGTGATGTTCATTTCTACGATTACTTGGAGCTTCTACATGGAACATCGTATTATTTGCCGAGTCCTAATTATGGTCGCTGTTAAGGTTTGAACACTGCGTTGGTTACTGGTTAGATTTTGCAACTAAAGTGTTTTAAACAAATTACCGAACGATTTTAAATTGTATTTTATTTCTCAATTCAAAACTACAAAATGAACAAATTTATAGAACAACAAGCTGTGCCCCGGGGCTTCGCTCCCGTGGAATTTCGGGATAAAAAATAGATAGTAGACGATTCTCAGACCTACTCAATACGCTCACAAAATTTCATGAGAATCGGTCAAGCCGTTTCGGAGGAGTATGGGAACGAAAACTGTGACACGAGAATTTTATTAGATTTATTCCTCAGGCGCCCCTTAGACGCTCAGTAAATACTGTGATCCATTAATATTTATTTTATTCTCTGAAATATACTGATCGTGTAGTCAAGTGTATTGACGACTGTCAGTATTTATTGCAGATTTGTAGATTTCTTAATTCCGTTTTGGTAGATTGTGATAAATACTGACAGGTCTATATTAATTCGCATAAAGTAATACTCCTAATTTGGATTGGAAAAACGTTATATCGCATATTTTTTAAATTGCATTTTATGCGCATAACGTAAATTGTCATTATAATTACATGGGATAAATGTAATAAGCATAACGTTACTTTGCAGAAGTAATACATGATATAAATATGTAAGGCGAATTTAATAACAAGTACTTTTGTTGTCTGCAAAAAGATAACCACGAAATTTAAGTAATTTAAGTAACTCTTTATCTTACCTATCACGTACAGGAGTAAGACAAACTAGGCGTTTTAATTTTAGACATTCAAATACATAGGTACCCTCTCAGTGAGAAGTTAATAAGGATGTAAAAATATCTATTGGAGCTGGAACAATAAATACCTAACATCGAAGAAGAACGGTGGGAGCCACACTTCTTTTACTTTATGATAATTAAAGTTATAGTTAATAATGTTATGCATATTTAAGTTATACAAATTCATTATTATGCGCAATAAGTGATATGTTTTTCTATTATTATGTTAAATGTTATGCACAGTTATGTTATGCTATTTGTTATACGAATTTATATTGTGACAATTAATGTTAGGCGTATTAAAGGGCACCCAATAGCCACACTAGGTTCGGTTGCCACATTCATTTCCCGCGTGTGAATTGAATAAAAATTTTTCAATACTGTCGTGATAAATACTGAATATTACTTTTTAATTTTGCATTTTACAATGCTATTTTTATGTGATAAATATTAAACAAGAAAATATACTAGAAAAAAGCAACTAGTCTCATCCCATCATGGCGACATGAGACTAGTTGCTTTTTTCTAGTATATTTTCTTGTTTAATATTTATCACATAAAAATACTGAATACTTAGGCTTTCTTGTCCACTCCGATAAAGAAAGTAATTTATCATTATTTATCATAACGATGGAACACAGTATTTACTGAGCATCTAGGGGTCGTCTTATACCTACTTATTTCTTTAGTTATTTCATCGTAGTTATAATTAGACGCATAATTTGGTCTGTTAGCTCTTGCTGGGGTAGGTACTGGCTACTTATAAAAGTCTGCGCGCAATAACGCTTTTTAGGTGACCATTCAGTTGCTGTCATACGACGTACGGAAATCGACCGATTTTAAATCATCAAATGCACGCACTGCCAGCTCTATACTTACTCCCGGAACAATAAAACTATTGGTAGCAAAAAAACCCAAATTCGCGTAGACTCAAGTCTACTTCTAAATATATTATTTTGAAATTAAATTTTCCTTAAGACGTCCTAGCGCAACACCCAAGTTTCAGCACCGACCGACTGTTTTACATCAATTTAGTATGCCGACCTGCATATCTCCCCATGACAATGTAAATCAATGTACGTCAACTGTCCACTTGGTAAAGTGACGGAGCGATGCGACGCATCAGCTTTAGTTTGCGTCACGCACAGTAAACCCAGCCCAGTGGTCGTGATGTCGTCGCACAATGACGGATCTGACATGCTTTGTCGGACTGTTGGGCTAAATTGTCTTAATGAGAAGCGGTGAATAGGTTACTGCTATGATGGTTTATTAGCTTGCTTTTACATTATTTATTTCGGAGTTTTTGATGTCTCGATGGCCATGGCGTCATGGCGTTGTAGGTGATTGCAGTGGTTAAGAAACTTGGGATATTTAGTGTATGGTCGGCCGTGTAATGCGTGACGACAATTAAGTCCTGCTGGGTGCCTGGTGGCTTAAAACTGCATTTCCCATGAAAGTAAGATATTAAGACAATAAATTAAGACTCAGCTTTTAGTTTCATTGTCTACAACTTCATTAATTCGATTACGATTACATAGACAAACACATACATTCAGATAAAAAAAAATGCAAAGATTTATGGTTTTTGAATTTTTGCATTTTTCAATGCTATTTTTAAACTTATGATAAATTTTAAATAGAAAAATATTGGAAAAAAATTAACTCGGCCTCAAGTGAATTCTCAGATGGGAATCGAACCCACGACCTTTGGAAATACAAAGATTGTTTCAGCGCCGTTATCCTATTACCTAGGTATCAGTTAGGTATATATATATATATATATATATATATATATATTTCATGCCCTGTTTGGCTTCATAAAATTATTAAAATTTAAATTTGCCTAAAGATTATTTCCCTGCAATCAAACATATTTTTATCTGCAACCACACAGAAAAGCCACAGAGAACCACGTATCAAATATCTCCCGAAAATTCAAGATTGGTACTTATCATGTGGCCGCGTTGTATTATTACATTTCTTCCGAACCCGCCAAAGTTTCGTGTTAAAGTGTTTTCAACAACCTTCTGGATAATTAAAGCTGTTTGTTGGCTGAAAATTAAATAGGCTTCAACAAATTGCTTCGGAACGAGGGTATGCACAGCTTTGTGCCGATACTTTGTGGAGCTCACTTTGCCACGGTTGCTGTTGTAACCTATATCTAATATATATATAATATCCTAGCGGTTTCCTAAATAAATTCTATGTAACGAAGTTTTAATTTGCGTTAAAATCAATTTTAATTTAGAGGAATTGTAGGTAATTTTCAAATACATTTCAAGTTTTTCGTTGTTTGTTGTCTATTCTTACAGTTTAAGACGGACATTGTAAGCAATGTCAGTATTTTTCATAACACAAGTTCATAATGAAAATTACCATGGTAGTGCTTACATCTTAATATTATGATGTATCTTGTTTCGATGAAAATGCAGCTAAAAATATTATGTCAACCTATTTGCAGCGAATACTTTAGCCCGAAACATGCGTACGTTTCGAAGAAACAATAATTAAATTATGAAATACGACTGCGTATCTTTACCTCCACTGCAACAGAATAGCGCTTTATTTTAATATAAGTAAGGTTGTACTTCCCTTAACATTAACGATGATGAGATATGATCTTCGTCATAGGACGCGGTGGTCGCTTTAGCTTAATTATCGTGAACATACAAAATGACATCGGGAACGGAGTTGACGCAGGTCCGCTCTGATTCCGCCGCAACTTGCAATAGAGTCGATCTTACAAAGATGGCACGCGGGATATCACTGGAACTAAAATTATCTCCATAGTAATAGAGCTTATTTTCGAATGTTGAAGGCGACTACAGCGCCTCTCTCAGTGATCTTTCGTGAGACAGACTCTAGATACCCTGGACATTGACTAATAACTGACGTCTTCGAATACGCCGCGTTTGTACTGTTGTACGGTAACTGAAACATATACAATATGTCAAGTTCCTTCGGACAAATCCAAACTCAATGGCTTCTCACCTTAAGTTCAATGTCGATTGAAAATGCTTGACTTGCTGTTGACCGTACCGTGGAAATGGATGTTTATTTGTTTTTAATGCAATTTCAGCGGTACTGTCGATGGAATAATGGGTAAGATATAATTACAGTACCTACCTACTACCTATGTAGGTAAGCTAATAAATACATAATAATAAGTATGAAATGTTAGCAACTACGTGGAATTCGGTTCTATCGTGCTGCTTAGGGATCACTTATTTAAACTCAAAAAGAAAAAATCAAAAAGTATCATAATATTATAAATAAGGGGCAATTACTTAATGATAAATATTGTTTTTTTTTATTTTACTCCAAGATTTAGTCGAATATCTCTATTACAAAATTCATCAGTAGTTCCAGTGATTAAGTGTTAAGTGAAACGCTGACAAATAGAATTACAACAGATGTTTACCATACTATGGTAAATTTTAAATATAAAAATATTGGAAAAAAATAACTCGGCCACAAGTGAATTCTCAGACGGGAATCGAACCCGCGACCTTTGGAAATCCGGTCCAATGCTCTTTGACCGGATTTGACGTCCTGTTTGGCGCAGGGGTACTAAGCCCGCCTTCTGCGCCAGAGGTCCCGGGTTCGATCCCCGGACAAGACAAATATTTGTGTGCATGAACATGTCTATTTGTCTTGGTCTGGGTGTTTAATATGTATAATAAGTATGTATTTACAAAAATAAAGTATATAATTATGTTTATCCGTTATCTAGTATCCATAACACAAGTTCTTCATGAAACTTAACGTGGGCTAGATAATTGGTGTGTTGTATGAAATTATTTATTTATTATTTATTTTATACTTACGTTTATAATCGAGGTCAATAGGTATCCTTACATGGTTCTAATACATAATATTATCAGAATTATACAGATGACAAATACCTAATTGGCGACAGTCTGGCCAATTCAGCCATTGCTGTGCGTTGCAGTGAGAGGCAATAAATTTACGCGCGCCTCTCTTGCCATTGGCAGACAATAAATGTTATGAATGTTGGCCAGAACGAACTTTGGCCTAGCAGATATTATGTCATTGCTTCACTGTACGTACAACCGCTAGCGATATTTGTTAAATTTACTTGTAAAATAATGGCTTCTGTTAACTGGCGACACCATCAGCCAATTAAAATGTCTCCACTGTTGGATCTAATGCGAAGTGGCGTGTATTAATGACTGCAAATGAAGCCGAGACCAACGGCTTACGTCCTAATGTACCAAGACGGAGGAGCATGTGATCGGAAATGTTTGGTCACCGATCTCATGACCAACCATTGCAGAAGATTTTGGTTGGTGGTAGGACTTAATGTAAGTCCGCCTGGCTATCTACCACCATTTTATCTGACGCCCTAACAAAAATATTTTCAGTATTGTTGTGGTGAGGCAGTTAGAGATAATATAGCCAGTTCCTCGGCGATTGAGGATTGATTATCAATACTTAAAATCTGGTGAAGGCTAAGAATCTCCCGGTCGTTTATAAAAAAAAGTGGCTTGACCGCCACAATTCGCTGGCCTAGGTCACCACTTCATCACCAACCCTTCCACCATAATTCTTATTTATTACTAAATAATAAGATAAATAGATTAGAGTTACTCTTATCTACTTTATCCTTTCCGATAGTCATTTAATATTGTACCAATATAATATTTTCAGCAAGTTCTCAACGGGAACTAGAACGGTTTTCGATATTGTAAATTGTACGAAAAAAATGCCTTATTACTGGCTACTTACGTAAAACTAGAGATCCTCTCCTCCTCTCTATCCTTTTACACACAGACAGCGATACTTTTAAATTTAAATAGATATTCAAAGACTCACGATGAAATATCTATTCCTTAAAATAACTAAAATAATGAAGCCCTTTAAATTACCATTGTGTTATATCGCATAATTCACGACATGCACCTGTTCAAGATATTATGTTTGCGTGTAGTTATTCTTCTTTAGATTATAAGCCACGTAGATTTGTCACTCGCTTTGAACTTTAGATGCTAAGAGATGAATGAAATAAATTCCACTCTGTCATTACACCACGATGCAATTCCATTAATATGTCCGCTGATATAAATAAAGCGAAATGGAAGATAAATATGAATAAACCGATGTATGAGTAGAATATCATCGCATTATCTTCTGAAGTAATTTCAAAATGTGCTTTAAAATAAAATAAAGTAATGTACGTACATCTTAAGTTTTGGCGCGCACTGTTCATTGAAAAAAAAACAACTTTTACGGATATCAAACGCGCTATATTTCACGAACTAAGTTGTAATTGTCCGTATTTCTATTTTTCTTGGGATTTTTTGATTTTGCCGACGTTTCGGCACCTTTTCAGCTGCCGTGGTCACGGGATGACTCCGACTCGGGATGACACACGGCAAAACCAAAAACCAAAAAATACGGACAATTACAACTTAGTTCGTGAAATATAGCGCGTTTGATATCCGTAAAAGCTGTTTTATTTCAATAAAGTTATGTATTTATCATGCATTTATGTCATCAATTTCATTTCATCTCAGACCTAAATCTTCGCAAGTATGCGTTGTATTTTTACGCCTATTTAGTTATATTTAATGCGAAGTATAGCAAAGTTTTTAGTATATTAATAGTCGACAAAATCTATTAAATTTGTTATAAGCTACGTGGTATCATGGAAATCGGTATTTAAAATTGCAAAACCCTATCCCTTTGAACTGATTATCTAACGAAAACTTGGTTCAGTTTCAGTTTCGTCGCTATTGTGGCTGTCATACAATAAGAAAATGTGACAGTAATGACAGCGCGGAACTGGTTGCTAGGTGATTTTTTGTAAGATAGTCAGCCTACCGATAACTCTAGGAAACTCGTTATTTAACTATAACATTAACTCATTAGTATACCCCCTAGGTAGGAACAAAATCAAATTAGAAATAAAATAAAGCTAACCAATAACTGCTTATTGACTAGAAAACTAGATTTATTGCTGAAGCAATACCGTCAATCCTGTTTTATCGTTTGACTACTAACGAGAGATAAGATATTTCTATTCATTGCATAAAACTATTTAGAATTGTATGAATAAATGAATTTATGTATCACTCAATTTGAATTGAGAAGAAATAAGTCAATATTTTGTTATTTCTGCATTTTAAACCTATTATATGTAAATCATAACGACAACGGCTTGATTGACTTTGGAAAATTCAAAAGTACTTACATATTTAAAGTTTTATCTGAAAGTTACTTTCACTTTTACTTTGTCTATCCTTTATCCCTTGTTTGTTATTACTTATCCCGCATGAACCAACATTATACTAAATGAAAAATGTACGAGTATGGTGACGGTGTTTGGTTGTCATTTTTTTTATACTCTATAGAGGATAAATCTGGTTAAGTTCTCACCTAAGGATATGTTATAATGAAACAAAATATGATAGGTACTGATTAATGAACTTTGAGAAGTCAATAAAATAACAATGACTTACATTATGTTTGCTCTAAATTTAAAAAAAATCGAATCATACTTTTTAATTGAATCCTTACGGATTAAAATTACGTGTTTCAAATTAGGTAATACCAATTTTTTTAAATATTTGTAATTAGTGATCAATCACGGTATATACTTACCTAACTTCTAATGTAATGTAAATTGTAGGGATCGTGTGTCCGAAATAAAGATTTATTATTTTTAATAAAATAGTGTAAAGCTTGGACAGTAGCGATTACAAGCAACTTGTTTGAGTTACTTACCAGTAGCATAAAAGTCATAAACTCTAGTAATTACTGGACTTATAAAAGTATTCACAATAAAACGACTGTTAGCGAGCCCCATCTTCATTCTAATAAATTGCAAGCCCCCTAATTGTCTAATTTCCAAATCTATCACAATCCCTTTCAAAGGTATTGTGATTGTGATGGTGATTTATGAAATTGTTTAACATATAGTCGCAATCCCTTTCGGAACGAATGATGTTTTAAATGACACTTCATTTGACACTTCTCCATTCATTAGAAAGATATTTTCGTTCATCAATACATTCAAAACGCGTCCCGATCACAATCCTTATCAAATGTCAAAAAGTGACGGCCTGAAGTATGTGAATATCTTTCAAATGACGAATTAAAAGGGATTGCGATAGATTTTAAAATTTGACAATAAGCCCCCTGTGCTCTTACCATCATCTCATAGAAACCATCATGTCAAAATAACGTTTTGTTTGCGTTATGTTTTTATTGTAATTGCCAAGTTTTGACACACTTCAAACTTCGAAGGCGATGCTTGAGGAAGACGTCACAAAACTTCCGTCAGAAAACTAGCTTTCTTTATGAGGTTCGTAGTACGAAATAGCATGGTAAGATTGAACCAATACTGCGCTTAGAGATGGCGGTAGGCCTTCTGCAATCCATCAAATGATATAGTTATGCCACGAGATCGTGACGACAAAGAATAACCTTTGCCACGAGACGCAACGTGTGGCGTAACGGTTCTTTCATTATGCCCCACTGAATGCGATCAGGAGGCCTACTCTCTAAGCCCGTCAACTAAGATACGGGCCCCCGTCCGTAAGTTTCCCGAAACTACGGATGGAGCCTACTCGCTATTGATTTCGGATGTACTAGTTTACCTTAGTGTCTCAAGACGAAAGTATACGATCAGTGTGTGTTGCCAGTGATGACTTACGGCAGTGAAACGTGGTCGCTAACTATGGGTCTGATAAGGAGCCTCAAGGTAACTCAGCGTGCAATGGAGAGAGCTATGCTTGGCGTTTCCCTGCGTGATCGAATCAGAAATGAGGAGATCCGCAGGAGAACTAAAGTTACTGACATCGCTCGAAGGATTGCTCAGCTGAAGTGGCAGTGGGTGGGACACATAGCGAGAAGAACCGATGGCCGTTGGGCGGAAAGGTTCTGGAATGGCGACCGCGTACTGGACGACGCTCCGTGGGTAGGCCCCCTACAAGGTGGACCGACGATCTGGTGAAGGTCGCGGGAAGCCGCTGGATGCGGGCAGCACAGGACCGATCGTCGTGGAGATCCTTGGGGGAGGCCTATACCCAGCAGTGGGTATCATGTGGCTGAGACGACGATTCTAATTCATTCTTAGTTCGGGTCTCCGAACTAATAAGCTGTCCGTAAGTGATACGGAGTAGGAAACGTCCGTAACTTAGGCCGAAACTACGGGTTTCGTGCTTAGAGAGTAGACCTCCTGCTTGAGTTTCAGTTTCGTCCTGTCATTACTGTCACATTTTCATACTGTATGACAGCCACAACAGCGACGAAATTGGAACTGAACCGAGTTTTCGTTAGATAATAGCCCTCTGAACTAATAAAAGTAGTCACAATTTAGCGACTGTTAGCGAATCTCATCTTCATTCCGATAAATCTATGTTAGCAACCTGCATTACATCAAATGATCATTATGGCAAGAGATCGTGACGTCACGGCAAAGAATAACCCTTGCCATGACACAGCGTGCGGCGTAACGGTTCGTTCATTATGCGCCACTGAATGCGATCTGCTTGGATAAAGCGCTTTTAATTATTTCCGTGTCGCTCTCGTCATCAAAACGAATCGAAACGCGGGCGCTGCACTCCACAGTTCTGCATCGGAGGCCTTACCATAACGTTGAATTATTGTTTTTTCCTTTCCTAATGTCGAATTAGTAACCTCCGGCGAAAGAACGTTCATTCGGTCGCTACAATTTTGCCCAAGTTTGCAAACTACACGAAGTGTACCCACATCCACCACATATATTTTTAATGATTTACGCTTTCTCTCACCACATGCTCTTAAATGTTAAAGCTCAAAGTTGACAATTACTATTAATCTTGTAAGTATATTTATGTAACTTAGGTAAGATATTGGTATCTTATGGGAAAGTCCTAATGATTTTAATCTCAATTTAGATCTTGTGTAATTAGTGTTCGTTATGGCTACGGAAATTAAGATCGCTGTTCGATTATGCCTTATCGATCCCGGTCTCGCACTGTGCCCGGCTGTTAATTGATAACTGGCTTTACTACTAGAAACAGCCCATGATTTTGACTGCGTTTATAGATGTCATTCTTATTATGTGAATGAGTTTTTTCCTGGTAGTCAATAATCTTCAAAGAAATGATTTCGTTTTTTCTGGTATGTTTATCTTCAAACAAAATTTTGTTGTGTAACTCATGTTCAAAGGTTATGCATATCGTATTCGTTTTGCAGTGTCTAAAAATATGGCAATTTAATTGAAGTAAGATAAATGTATACAGAATATCAAAACTCGACTCTGTTGCAACGGAATCCATCCGAAGGCTATCGAATAGCGAGCTTTCATATCTAACAGCTCTCAACACAATACAAAAAACAAATGCCTGTAAAAAATATAGCGTAACCGCACTAGATAGAAACGAATATATAAAGGGAGTAAAAATATTAAAAAAATTCAAACGATCACAATCCAGGCTATCGGTATCAAAGCACGTCCAATCAAATCGAGACGTGACGACGAATGGAAGCCTTTTCGATTCTGTGAATAAGCCAACTTATTGACGTTTCTTTATACCTTGATTGCTATTTGATAATTTTCAGTTACCTGCTCCTAATAAAAAAGAAATGGAGTTGTGGCAAGAATCATATAACCATATAATATTAAGAAAAAATACTTATTAGACTCACAACATTAATCTGTTATTTGACCTTCATGATGTGATCGACCATTTCTAGAAAATGATTGTAGTATTGCATTTACTAATATTTGTTCAAGTAAAATGTTAAAAAACAAAGCTGTCTGCGGGTGCATAAGTTATTCATTATGTAGTACTTAGTTCATTATTAATTATGTTGTTCTGTGTTTAATGCATATTATTGTTGCAAACTATGTAGGTGTATTTGGAGGTAAAAATAAATATATTTTTTACTTCATTGTACAAGCATGTAAACAAGAGTTAACTTTATTATTGTTATGAGTGTAAAATTCTAACAACATCGTTATTGCACAAATTAATTGCAAAAATATCCTGTACGTATGGACACTCGCTTTTAAGCCAAATCCCCAAGGAATGTCCAAGGACAACTGCACAATGCTGACTAATTTCAATCACTTACTAGCATTTTAATACAGCTTGTTACTTTTACGATAAAAGCTTTGGTATTGTTAAGTATCTTTACTGTATTAATTTTATTTTATAAAACACTGAACCACTTGGCGGAACGGATGCATCCGAAAATGATGCGACGATAAGCACTAGCAACACCGACCGAACACTTACGACGATTTTACAAGAACATGGACGCTCCGATAACTATGTTTTAATAATTTTAAGTTATTACAGTGCAATTTTCAATTAATGTGAATGTTGTGTTTTGTTTGTAGCCGGGGGTTGTTGTGAAGGGTGGTTAGACTACTTATAGTAACAAAAACTTTATCGATCAACATCCACGGTGCCGGCAACGGTGTTATTCGACCACAAGAACCGAGCCAAGGTAAGCTTTATAAGGTGAAATTGTTACAGGAAAGACACTACAAAACCTTATTATTGAATCTCTCATTTATCAAATACTGTCAACTAAGTTCCCATAGTAGTCGGGGAAGGCACGTTGCCGCCAAAATTCTAAACCTTACCCTACAGGTATATAGAGATACAGTTATATATCCATAGCCAAAATCCACAGGAATATTCAATAGCTGTCTTTACACAACAGAACAATACAACCCTACGGAAGGCCTAGCATGCCATGCACGCGAAATTATCTCGACACTTTTGCTCGCACAACTTACCAAGCAGCCCCGGGGCCGTACCGCGCAAGTGTCGTCGTCATCGACATCGACTTCATTTGACAGATGGATGTGACATATTGCTCTTATTCTTTGGTAAGTTTTCATATGTGTCAAAACGAAGCAGCAACGTGTCACATCCATTTGTCAAATGAAGCCGATGTCGATGCCGACGCCACTTGCGCGGTACGGGGGCTTGTCCCTTATTGCCATCTAAAGCATTATTTGCTGTACCTACTTGTGATGTTATTCGGATTAAACACATGTATGTTCAACATAATACAGTATTAATCATAAAAACAATAATTCTAAATACTTACCCAATTAAAAATAAATCAAAATAATTGCAGTTTCGTATGAAAAAATGTAATAGGCATTATTTTTTTAGGGTTGATATTTTGGATATTTTTTTAATAGCGACATAGATAAATACTGTCTTAATCCGAATAACATCAGAAGTATAGTCAGTCATCCACAAATTTTAAATAATTTGGTATTACGTTTGTATGGTAGATTGACGTGACGTGACTGACCTCTTATCGCGTGAAAGAACGAGTGTTTATATGCAGCTACGAGTATACCTCAAAATAATGAAGAGTGCAGTGTAACTAATAGAAGATAGATTCACATTTGTGTTGGAAAGGCCATATAGCTAAAATAAAAACTAAACTTTCAAGTTTTACATACGCGCTAAGCGAAACTAAAAGAACCACTAATTTAGAAACCGCAAAAGCTGCTTATTACGCCTATGCACATGCGTGGCTTAACTACGGTCTAATATTATGGGGTTGTAGCTCAGATGCAGTCTCAGTTTTCACATCACAAAAAAAGTTAGTTCGCATTTTAGTAAACATTGATCAAACAGACAGTTGCAGACCATACTTTAAAGAACTCGAAATTTTACCTTTACCCTGTATTTATATATTAGAAATTTGTAAATTTATACTTAAGAACCCAACATACTTTACAAAAAGGCAGGATATTCTATCACGATATACCTCACGACACGGCCACAAGTTAATGATACCCGTTAATAGGCTCCGAATGAACTCCTCTAGTCCATTAGACATGTCGGTAAAAATATATAATAAACTTCCAAAAGAAATAGCTACAGAAAATAGTTACAATATATATATATAAAAAAGGTAAAAACACTGCTCTTAGAAAAGTTCTATTATAGTGTTTCAGAATATTTAAATGATAAGGATTTAAAATTTTAAGAAATATATACTTAATTGTAAAAAAAATAAGTCGTCCTCTATAAAAAAAAACCTATTTGCTATGCCCTATCAGGGTCCACAATGTACTTACCATCTTTATGTTACCATCTTGTTACCATTTGTGGATTGCAATAAATTGAAATTGAAGAGTACCTACTTCGAATAAAAAACAAAATGGAAAAAGAAAATAGTGTAATCTGATCTGACTAATATGTTATCCATCCCTAACTTGGGAGAGTTAGAGAGAAAACGGCGAAATCGCTACGCTCGCGCTATAGCCGCAGCCAGAAGGCGAGAAGCACAGGCGACACTACACAATGGCTACTAATTTCAGCCACTGTTGCTTTCAATTTAACTTTTATGGCCGTTTTTTTTGTACTTCAGGATTCATTTTAATTATTTTTTATTGCTTTCCATTATATTAATTTCGTTAGTTAATCAACTCTCTTGGAAGTTTACAATGGAAATTTAATATAACGCCAAAAACATAAATGTGCTTTTTATGAGCAGTAAAATAATATAAAAGTTCTATAGAAGTCGTATTACAGCATTGAAATAATTGAATAAAACTGCAGTGAACGGTTACAGGCAAAGTTGAATTCGGTCCCCTGAACTGCGCGAGAGATAAGAAGATAATAATTCTTGCTAAAATGTCACGAAAGTTCATAACTGATAAAAGTTTAGTCCCTTTTCAGAAATTTTAATAGAGATTTTATTTTCGCAAGTGCCCTAGCGGCTCTGATAACGAAACTAGCTTTTTAACTCATCTCTTGAAAAATAAAAAATATAAGCTTGTTTTTTAAAGATATTTATGGAGTATAGCAACATTTGCAGATTCGGACTCTGTTCGCAACAGTGTTAGCTCCTAAATACGTTTGATATGCAGGGATACCGTAAGCAGCCTTCATTCACATGATTTTATCAATATTATTGTCATAATACCATGTCAGTAATACACGTAAAACGTCGTCCTGAGCCGTTACTATCGTAAAAGCCATAAGACAGGCAGCTGTATCTTCTGAAAACTTGCCGCCTTCGTTCGAAAGCCCTTCTGCCAAGTATTGTGTCTATGGCAAAACCCTATAATAAAATTTAGGTCAGGGAGCAATTGTTTCTGGACAACATCGATCGAAATAACCAATTCCAAAATGTGGCGTCTTTGAGTAAATAACCACAGAACAGTCCATAGGTAGTTATATAGGCAGTTTGTTTGTTACTCTTTCAAGCAAAAACGATTGAACCGATTTGGATGTAATTTGGCACATATATTGAAGATTGCCCGGATTAACACATAGGTTATTTTTTACCCCGATGTTCCCGCGGGAACGGGAACCACGCGGGTGAAACCGCAGGCAGCTGCTAGTGTTTATATATATTTAGTCTGAAACTGCACCTTTGATGTTCGACCAACCCCCAGCCCCGCAAGGAATTTAATGTGTGAGAGTATGTATGTACAGAGATGGTCACATAATTAACGACACTAGTCAATTTTCATACAATCGAGGTAACTTTGGAGTCTTGGTTCTCTGCCAAGGATTGACAGAGCTGTTATCTGATAATGGCCATCCAGAGAGTGAATGGAGAAGATCCAGATTGCTATACACAGCCAACTGATCTGATCAACATTCTAAAAGATGTATGGATTTGTTTAAAAAAAAACGCCAAAATGACATAAATATTGTATGGAAAATCTGAAACTGAAAACTCTGATCCTTACAACTTTTAAAAAGTTGCTCAGATCAGTATGGGTATGGATAGCAATCTGGACGTCCTCAATTCTCTCCCTGGATGGCCATTAACGCAGCTCAGTCAATCCTTGGCAGAGAACCAAGGCTCCAAAGTTACCGCGGTTGTATGAAAATCGGCTACTGTCGTTATTTATGTGACCACCACTGTATGTATGTAGGTTGGAGAGCAATACCCAGCAGTGGGAGTGTCAACCCTGGCAATATTGATGATGATCGATGTTTGTATACCTACTTCATTATTTCCTTATGTTCTAAACCTTCTAAGTTCTAGTCCTAATTTGATTCCTATATTTTATTCACCTACTCATAATATGTTACTGTGTGACCCGACGTTTATGTTATGTAAATATTATTTTGTTTTTTCGGTCGACATGAATACGGTTCGGTCGTTTTTTCGTCATTGACGTCAATTGGTGAGAGTTTTAATAATTCATTGTCGCTTGATTTAAAAAACATAAAGTATTTTTACTCGTACAAAATGATGTAACGTTTAAATCATATTGACCAGTGACCACGGCACTGCAAAAGTACGTAAGGATCATTTTGGCCAAAATGAGTTTTGAATGTCATCTTAATTAAATTTTCATTTCTCTTTTATTCTGTCTCATCCACGTAGCAATACGGCCATTAATAACGATTTTAGACACATTGCAAATGTTACGTAAATAACGTTTTCACTGTCAAATTGTAAAACTTTAGGTAACAAAGAACGTCAAAACCTTGTCGTTCTGTTATGTTTAACAGCCCAACCACTTACTAAAAATAATGCTAAATGTGCTTTAAGTCTAAGTATGTTAATCACCATAAACTGGAAGAGATGCTTACATGATTCCATAAGGGCCAACCCCATACTTAGCTCTTATAAATTTATTTTGTAGTTTAAACACACTTTCGTCGTCCACGGAGTTTTCACATAAAAAATGCCATATCATAACTATGATGATACATATCCTTGGTAGGCCGAAAGTGCTGTTATAGCGCTGTTGTGCTAAGGAAGTCGAAATTAAATAAAATTGGTTATGCGTTAAAAAGATTGAGGCAGGTCTCAATAATTTTAACGCATAAACAAATTTATTTAATTTCGATGTCAATGTTTTTACGTGTGTATCCCATTTGTAGCATTTGTCAACTTCTATACCGACAAATTGGTATTTGTCTACAGATTCAATAACATCATTATTGCACATTTAAAACTGGAGGAGTACTGTTATGAGTTTGTTTACATTTACATTGAGGTTATGTCAGGCCATTTAGTTATTTGTTGTGATGTTAGGTTAATTTCGTCGTTATAAAATTCTTTGTCATTTTGATTAAATAGGAATGACGTATCATCTGCAAACATAATATTCTTGTGTTTTGTTACGCTTGGTAGGTTATTGATATAGTAAAAGTAAAAGAGGGCTTACAACCCGGCCTTGAGGAACCCCATAAATGATTTGTCGATATATGAACCGGTAAACTTGTTTCTTAGGATTGGAAATGTTTGAGGAAAAACATTGGAAAAAATCAATGTCTCGGTAGCTCAGTGGTTAGAGCAGTGGACGGATTTCACAACTCGAACCCACGAGTCCCATTTGAGAATTAGCCAAGTTGTTTTTTCCAATATTTTTCTATTCAAAATTTATCACAAGTATAAAAATAGCATTGAATAATGCAAAAATTCAAAAATCATTAATTATTTTCATATTTGTGAAGCTATTTGAAAAAGGAGTTTCTACGAATTTTAAAGTAAGTATTTTGTCTGAAGTTTAGTTACCCGATTTACGTGAAGATCAGTAGAAAACATCGCATATCATAATTATGTAAATCTCAAAATAAATTAAATATAAATCTAACTAGCTTTCAACTTCTAAGTTACATTAATTCATTAACTTACAATACAACCGTACTGCTATTACATTTACAACGGTATTCGCAATGTTAGTATTCAATTTAACAATCATTAATATCGTGTTTACAACACGTAATTAAAGTGAGAAAAACTTGGTTTTAAATTATAAGTTTCCATGCGATATTCCTGGTGAACTCCATGCTAAGCAACTTACTACTTTACTACATTGGCATAAAGTCGATGCTAGTATAAGAGCGAGAATAGATATATTTGTCGTTTTTGAACTGAGCTCGATGCATAATTGAGTCATTAGTAGAACGTAACACGAGAGGTGAGAATGCGTCAAAGGTGCAAGCGATAAGCAAATGCAATTTCCTTCAAGACCCTGATCTTAAATAACTGCATTTATTAGCGCAGTCGCTTGCTTGCTATACGTGATTACAGACGTTCAAGTGAGAGAAACTAATAATCAAATCAAACATTTATATTCAACGTGTTCAAAATTGCTCCTCAATGATATTAGATAGTGGTAATTATGTAGTAGGTACATGTATAACCTATATGCGTGTATACAGTCAGCTTTAGCTAAATTGCTGGTAACTTTAAATAAATAAAATATACCTAACACTTTTACGGGTTCAAGGTTCCTTTACTACACCGTCGTCGCCGTCTCAGCCACATGATACCCACTGCTGGGTATAGGCCTCCCCCAAGGATCTCCACAACGATCGGTCCTGCGCAGTCCGCATCCAGCGGCTTCCCACGACCTTCACCAGATCCTCGGTCCACCTTGTCGGAGGCCTACTCACGGAGCGTCATCCTGTGCGCGGTCGCCATTCCAGAACCTTTCCGCCCCAACGGCCATCGGTTCTTCTCGCTATGTATCCCGCCCACTGCCACTTCAGCTGAGCAATCCTTCGAGCGATGTCAGTTACTTTAGTTCTCCTACGGATCTCCTCATTTCTGATTCGATCACGTAGGGAAACGCCGAGCATAGCCCTCTCCATTGCACGCTGGGTGAACTTGAGCTTTCTTATCAGACCCATAGTTAGCGACTACGTTTCACTACCGTAAGTCATCACTGGCAACACACACTGGTCATAGACTTTCGTCTTGAGACACTGCGGTAAATTTGACGCGAAGATTTTACGGAGCTTCTCGAATGCTGCCCAACCGAGTTGGATTCGACGGGAGATCTCTTTCTCGAAGTTGGACTTACCTAACTGGATTGTCTGTCCAAGGTAAACGTAGTGGTCAACAACTTCGAGTGTAGTGTTCCCAACGTTAACTGGAGTGGGTACAACATGGGAATTTGAAATAATTTTCGTCTTATCCATGTTCATTCTAAGACCCACTCTTTGGGAAGCACTACGGAGATCTTCGAGCATTGTGTTCAGGTCTTCCAAGGTCTCAGCCATAAGGACTATATCATCGGCAAAACGAAGGTTTGTCAGACACTGGCCATTAATGTTGATGCCGAGTCCTTTCCAGTCCAAGAGCTTAAAGATGTCCTCCAACGCAGCTGTAACAGTTTCGGAGAAATGACGTCTCCCTGTCTCACACCTCGCTGCAGTTGGATGCTCTGGTTCTGTAATCGGACCGACATGGTGGCATGTTCGTATAAGTACCTTAACACCTCGATATACCTATAGTCCACTTGGCACCTCTGGAGAGACTGCAGCACCGCCCAGGTCTCTATCGAATCGAAGGCTTTCTCATAGTCCACAAACGCCAAGCAAAGTGGCAGATTATACTCCTCGGTCTTCTGTATAACCTGCCGCAGCGTATGGATGTGGTCTATGGTGCTAAAGCCTTTTCGGAACCCGGCTTGTTCGGGAGGCTGAAAGTCGTCGAACCTGCCAGCGAGACGATTCGTAATGACTCTCGAAAACAACTTATAGACATGGTTTAGAAGTGAGATGGGTCTGAAGTTCTTGAAATGGGTGTTATCTCCCTTTTTGAAGAACAAAATCACCTCACTTATATTCCATGCCCTCGGCGTTTTGCCCTCGACGATGACGGAATTGAAAAGCTTCTGGAGGACTTTGAGTATCGGCTTACCGCCCGCTCTCAGAAGTTCTTTACTACACCAATCGGATTTTATTTAAAGGTTCTAAAGAACGTCCGAAAATTCAACAATGAATTCAATGTCTTATTTGTCTTTTTGCTAATCAAATAAAGCATTCAACACGGCATGTAATTTTTTCAACAGCATTTACTTCTTACCATCTATAAATTGCCCCGTTGAAAATCATTGAGACCTAGGAAAACCGAAACGCAAACACGCAATTTAAAAGTAATTGTGCACGCAAGTTAAAAGTCAAATAAAAAGCGTGTTTACAATCAGTAAAGGGTATTTTATTCAATATATTATAAGCTTGTAGACCGATTCTGATACATTATGTAAGTGTGTGACAGACAAACAAAAACCATCTTTTTCTCTCTCTTCCCATAACTAAGTATATAACTATTTACTGCAATAGTACATCATATCATACTAATATTATAAATGCGAAAGTATTCAGTTTGTTTGTTTATTTATTTGTTTGTTTGTATGTACCTCTTTTTACGCAAAAACTACCGAACGGATTTGGATGAAACTTGTTATGAAGGTACGTAGTGGACTAACACATAGGCTACTTTTCATCCCGATATTCCCACGGGAACGGGAACCACGCGGATGAAAACGCGGGCGGCCGCTAGTAGATTCATATTAACACTTCTAAGTAGCATAAATTGGTTATCGCTCTATCTTAAGCCCCAACCTTACATCAGAGTCGAGTATGGCGTGAATATAGGGCTTCCTTGAAACTCCGGAAGGTGTTATAAGCTCCGGAATTGGATGAGTGTCAACCGAATGCGAAGTATGATGACGAAGCAAAGTATTGAAATTAATGAAAAATGTATCCGTATTATTTGATCGAAAAAACATCCTGGAAACAGTCACGTATCTAGTGTTAATTGATTAAGAATTATAAAAACCTGAGATCAGTGGACGCTGAAACGGACAAGATGATTTTGTAAATCTTGAAGTTGCAGTAACGATAAAAAACCAAATTAATCCAGTTAGTCAAAATACACAACCCCCAAAATATGTACAATCATACAACATTATGATTCTTAAGTTCGGAACTTCAATATCAATCAATTATTCTATGGATCAACGCACAAACTTTACTGATGCATCTCACAGATCAATGCATACTAAATTTATATTCTACCCCCATCAAATAATAAAAATATATTACATTCATAGGTATGTGTTAAGACTTTTTACAACATTTATTTATTATTAATAAATCAACCTATTAACGTTGTTATTCAAAATTCAGCTATATCCGATTACATATTCAACCTTTAAACTTTTGTTTGTTGTATGTTATTTTGTTTATTAGTTCAGTTCATATTTTCTAGTGAAGGTTTACTTTGGTTCGACATTTTCATATTGTTTCTTTAATTAAAATAAAACAGGCAATGAATTCGATGACTTCAATAATAAATCTATCAATTTATTATTGAAGTCATCGTTCAATAATAAATTGATAGATTAATTGTTTCAAGTAACCACAGATTTGAATATTCTTCGCTATTTTCCGTTCCGTTTTCCACGTTTTGTGTCGCTGTAGTTGAAATAACCCTTAATTAAATTTAACCACTTTGACTCGATTCTTGGAAAATCGATAGCTTCACTTCGCCCTCACTTAGAATCATCTCGATTAGAATCGATACTTCAATAGATTTACGATTTAATTAAACTTTAAAGGCGACGATGGTGACGTTATCTAATCAGGGTTTAACTACAAAGAGAATTTGTTACAAGATTTTTGATACTTGGGGTTTATTTTTGATTAAGGTCAAGGACCACAGTATCTCAAGTGTTCTTTTATAACGTACTTGTTTATTGCAGACATCAAAGAAAGAATTAAATGATTTTTCAGTTTTTAAATTTGTTACAAAAATAATGATACTTCTGTAGGAGTAGAAACTAACAATATTTTATAAATCGGTTATCTACTTTACAATAAGATTTTTTTCAAAATTAATCTGTAAACATGAGCGCCATCTTGAATTTTTTTTCTGTTTTTTTATTGTACATCCATCTTGCATACCTACCTATACGTCTAGACACCATTTTAATTTTCAGTCACCTTGCAAACTGTTTTTTTTTACTTAAAGTACTAATTATTTTACGCAGAAATAATTTGAACCCGAGAAATCATACTTATGCATCACACGTTTACCACATTCTGTATTTTTACGTAAGTCAGAGTTGACAGCCCTAGCGTGACGTCCGAGTTTAGTGTGTGTGAGTGTATTCATTTCAAGGACAAGCGGGAGCTTAACTTCTGTACCCCTCTCTATTTTGTGGCATCACAAGACCGCCGGCGGCGGTCTCACAACAACGAAATATTTATTGTAGAAATAAAGAAACCATAAATATTTAATTGTAAACTTTAGTGACAGCTATCATTATTACGTAAAATGGGATATTCATTTACCATGTGCTGTCAAGTCCCCGATATCTCGGCGCTTGGACGCCCTATTATCACTAAGTAACAGTTACTTGTAACAGATAATCTTCTTATCGTATGAGGATTAGTGGCCACCTCTAGTGTCAGAGTTTATCTAGCCGCCTATAAGGCCTCCGATTTGGCTTATCAGTTATCAGATGACAGCAGCCGGAACCGACAGTTTAACGAAGTACGGAAGCGCTCAGTGGTAATGCCACTTTACGGTCACCCATCCGACACCTGACCGGACCGAACGTTGCTTTACAAACATGATCGATTACGATCAGTCTACCAAGCGCGGCTACAAGCGCTTCCGCGAGCTTTTCGCGAATGTAAATAGTTAATGATAAGAAAAGTTATTGTAAAATTTACAAATTCCATTATTGAAAACTTCAATCTCCATATTGTTTATCCAATGTTTACTACATCGAACTGGAAAGAAAGTTCTTTATACGTCAAATTGCAGTATACCAAAAATATGTGCCACAGACAAGTAAAGTTAGTAGGTACCCTTCAACTTCTGGAGATGCCACGTCTCCTTGAAAACTTATATTAAAGTCGTGTCCACCTTTACGTCCGTTTCCAATATCTCAAAGTGGACACTTGTGAAAGAAACAGCTGTGAATATATTTTTAGACGTTCAATAACCGGTAGAAGGTAGATTGAGAAACATAGTCAGTGGATCAGCGTAACACGTCACGAAACTGTATTTTATAAAAAGGGATACCTGTGCGTTCCCGTTTCGATTTTATAGTAAGACAACGAAGGTAGCAAAAACTTAAAATTGAAATTTCACACTTAAATATAGCATCTTTTGATTAGATATCGCGTGTGATAGAAGACTCTCATCACTAAATTTAATATTAGGCCTTACGTTGAAATGACTGCTTTACAAATCTAGTTGTAAACCCTAGTCTTTTTCTGGTCGAGTTACTGGATAATACCACCTTCCACGAAAAGTAGATTCGAAATGGGTGAGAAAAATGTTCTTCTTCTTAGAAAAATGTTGTTCTTCCGGGGCCCAGCCTGGAGGAACCGTGGCAGTGACGACTTATGTGTAATTTTCGTTGGTCTTAGAAACCATTTATAGAGACTAAAAAGTTAGATCTACCGAGCGCAGCCTTGGAGGGTTAGGCGGTCCATCCAGTTTCAGGGCCCACATCGGACTTCGGATTGTGACTTTTACCTCATCGGGTTACTAAGTGAAACCAAGTTCTTCTGAAAGCTAAAATTATGTCCTTTCAATATTTATTGGTCTTCCAGTTCGCAAGTTGGCCTGGAAAGTTCTGCAGTCCGACCAAATTAATGGTATCTGACTGTACGTTTGGTATGAAAATTCGGTATTTGTTATTTAGATTTGAGATAGCAATGAGAAAACTACGCGCGCGGGAGCGAGACGAACTTGCACTTTAGCAGATTAGGCGAAAATACCAAGAAGTCACTTCGTAGTTAATAACAATAGCGATTTAAAAAAATTAAACTAAACGATTCTAAATGCAGCAATAAGTCCACTAATTAAACCAAATTCCAATAGTGTTTGTAACCCCGAATTTGAGAATAGTATTGAATTATCGTATCTTTAGAGGTCTTATCGAAAAGAAAAAGTGTTGTGGCAAAGTCATCAGAAATCGTGTTCCTGAAACAAATCTAGATAAAGTTATGAAGAAACATATATGTATCTTATTACCAGATTTGAAACATCGCTATCCGTCCTATAGTTTTAGTCACTTGCAGTCGTTAAAGAATCCGCATTTTTTTTAATGAACGACGGGGAGACTTTTCGCCTTCATCATACCTGATTGTAAGTATTGTTAAGGCTGAAGATGGAAACAAGCCTATCCCAGAATCCTCAATCACTGAATATCTGGCTATCTTATCTTTAACTGCCGGAACACAACAATGCTGAAAACATTGTTGTTATGGCGTCAGTCTTAGATAAGATGGTGGTAGCTAGCCAGGCGGACTGAGATATGTACCCCCACTGAGAAATGAAACAGGGACTCCTGGGTCTGATACCGGAGGAGGGTACCACTAGACCACAGAGGCGGTTAAACGCTAAAGTGGAAGATGAACCCTATCATTCTCTTAACTTCATAAGGATGGCTTGTGCCCCAGTAGTGACGACATCAAAATGCCCGATGATGACGATGCAGATGATCACATATTTTACAACAATTCCCAGTACAAATGAGTACCTAACCAAAAAGAGTTAAGCAAATTTTTAGTGTAACCCTAAATTCATCAAACCCGAACCGGACACCGGTGTCCAGAGATCAGTGGAATATCTATAATGTCCCATAATCCGCGGCCTGAAAGGATAGACTTTATCCAATTCACTGCATAACGTATTTCCAACTAAAACTTACAGCGAAAACTCGCATTAATACGATAGAGAAGGTGGGTCAGCGAAAAGTTGGTCAGCGAAATCAAGGGGCCACATTGTCCCCGGCAGAGCGGAACGCTCGCAAAATGGCATTCGTTTCGGCCCGTCCTGCGTGGTTGGCCGGACTTAATTGCTCCATTGTTAATTATGTTACATTTCAGCATACACCGCATCCAATTGTTACCATTTTTCATCAATGATTTATATGAAAATGATAGAAAAAAATATTCACAAGTTATTTCCAGGCGGGACTCGAACCGCGACCTCTAACCACTGAGCTACCGACTTAATTTATCATTAGCCTCCTAGTTACCTATGCGACCCTAGTACTTTCAAATAAAATTATTGCTTCTCAGTATTCTAAATTAATAAAATTGCTTTGTCTTCCGACTGTACTGGAACAAGATCTTATATGCATATCAAAAGTGGGCCCAGTTGGCGGAAGAAAAATATAAAAAATAAATGGATCCGGTGAGTGGGCCCGCGGGCCGAGTTTGACGCGGGCCCAGTCACCGGGTCCATAAATTTTAAGATTTTTTGGTTTTCGTTTAGCCCTAGATGAAGATAAAGTACCTATTAAAGGCGGTTAAATCTGTTTTGCAAACCAATGTTACCATTTATCTGCAAAACTACTAGTCCGATTTTGATGCGGTTTGCAGTAATGGGTTGCCGCCAATTGTTCTTCTTTAAAAAAATATACTTTTATAAACTATCATGGTGTTCAATAAAGAATATTTTATCTTATGGGTTCAAGTTTGATCGGTGAATGTTCTTAGATAAGTGTTACGGTGACAACTCACCGGAGGGCACGGCAGTAAACATTTGTTTGAGTAAAACCCAAATTAATAGTCCGATTTTGATGCGTTTTACAGTAATGGGTTTGGGTTTGATTGGTGAATGACTTAGATAAGTGTAAATGTTAATTATCCGTCGGGTTATTCACGTTACTATAAAACTGCAAAAGTAAAGTTCATTTAATGGCAGCCCCCGACGGATAATTAAGTCGGAGGTTTTTATATTATTTTATCCTTTTTCCATTACGTTATAACCGTCTCGTGGGTTTTTTCAAAGTTTTTAATTTTGCTTTCTCACACACGACAATTTTCAAAATTACAATTACGTTTTATATCGTGCAACTTTTGAACTACTTAAGGTAAGTATAAACGGTAGACAACGAACAAATATTCTTATTTCAGAAAGAATAAGGATTAAGTAAAAAGATTAGAATCTTAATACGAGTACGTTAGTAATTAATGCTATTTAATTAAGAAGACAACTTAAACAGCATGTAATATGGTCGTCATAGCTTCAATTAAAACTTTTCTACATCTTACAAAGGTTCAGCGGGAGTGAGATAACTATAATTTTCTTTGCTGTATTTTAGCTTGCCTTTTATGTAGGTAGCTCTGCTCTTATTTACAGCTTTGTACTTTTGCATGTCAAATATTAATTTCTATTATTGTTTTAAGCGAATAACCGTAACATGTAAGAGGCAATAGAACAAAGTAAACATTTCCTTTCTGAATGATCTGTTGCCTATTACAGATTTCACAAATATCCTACAAATCCTTGGGCCTCTTATTTTCAAAATTATAATTAATTATTTAAATTTTATCGAGCTGAAGATTTGAAGAGTTTGGAGCCTATTGCTCCAATTTGACTCAAAATTTTGAGGTATAATACATAATCGTAGCTCAAATTATTACGAATGTACAGCTGTGCAAGCCAGACACACTTTTATGATCGTAGTTTCAACAGTATATGAGTGTGACGGTTAGTTTTTTCGTTCTCATTGCTCCAATTGCGTTTTAAATTTCTGAATATAATCTAAAATCTTAGCAAACTTCTTTTCCTTAACGGCATGTGTCAGCTAGGGCACGTTTCTCCAGCTAACACACAAATAACAACTAATAGTAACGAATTTGTTTTAAAATATTACTCACACGTTTGATTGCTCCTAATATGCTTTGAAATATGGCATGCTAATTTCTCTATGTCTTATGAGGATGCTGTAGACACACACATGACACGGCGTATGACGTAACGCTGTACGCGGCCGAGACGGTGTTTATAGGAGACCACAGTCTTAGGTCTAGCGCTTATATACACCTAAATAGTACAACTATTTAGTTGTGTATCATAATTCTATTAGGAATATGGAAGCGCGCATACTATCAAGCACACTGTTTTCCTTAACGGCATGTGTCAGCTGGGGACACGTCTCTCCAGCTAACACACAAAAAACAACTCAAAGAAACGAAGTTTTGGTTGCTCCAAAAATATTACTGACACGTTTGATTGCGTTATGCTTTAAAATTTTAAAGGAAGCTGTAGACACACATGTATACTCATGAAGAAAAGATTTAAGTAAAAAAAGTATTATAATGTTGGTAAAATAACATTAAAGTGCTCCGGTCTTAAACCGGAACCTAAAAAAGCCTTCTACACAGTGGACATATTTTCAGAAACGTTCTATAATGTTCTATTATATGTAAAAGTGTACGTACTTACGGAACAACAAAGTAACATAAGAAGATCGCGTTCCAATCCTAACCTTTTAATTTTCCCCTTGCTTAAACAAACGCTAGCTGCCTGATTTCGCACCATTAATGAATAGAAAAGTATAAATATCGTTGTGAACCATATCGAATGGCATTCGTCTCAGTCTCCAGTGAATTGAGAAATTAGAATTGGGACGATTAGTTTTAAGCGAAAGCCGGTCATCATTTATCTTCGCGAGACAATCCGATTGGTTCAGCTAGCATTTCGGTCTCGAATAGGGTTTTCACTTGATTGTTTTACTGATTTTTCGGTTGATACGGTTTTACATAATGATAATCTTCCAAACGTGACTAAACACAAATGCATTTGGTTCGCGGACGATATATCGGTAGTTGTAACAAGAAAAAGTAAATCAATAGATCACAAAAAAGATACACAACACAATTAAATCTATTACAAATTGGCATAAAAAATATAATTTAATAATAAACATTAACAAAACTAGTGTCTTTTATTTTATGATTTTGAATTTTTGCATTTTTCAATGCTATTTTTACATTTTTTTATACATTTAAAATAGAAAAATATTGGAAAAAAATAACTCGGCCACAAGTGAATTCTCAGATGGGACTCGAACCCACGACCTTTGGACCACTGAGCTACCGAGACTTCTCTTTTCAAGTCTCGGTAGCTCAATAGTTAGAGCATTGGACCGGATTTCCAAAGGTCATGGGTTCGATTCCCATCTGAGAATTCACTTGTGGCCGAGTTAATTTTTTCCAATATTTTTCTATTTAAAATTAATCATAGGTATAAAGATAGCATTGAAAAATGCAAAAATTAAAAAAATCATAAAATATTTTTTGTCATTATCGTGTTGAATTCTGATGATCACCATTCAAATTACTGACATTAGAATTAATCCATGAATGCAATTGTTATCATTTGTTATCACTTGTAAACTTTGGAATTTATATTTGTAAATTATGATTTTTATTGTTTCTCTTATATTATGTTTTTCTTAATTTCACTAGATTGTTGGTGAAATTAAGAAAAACATAATGTCAGAGATTGTTGGTTGGTGACTGACATGTTGGTGTTGTATCTATGGAATGAATCAATATTGTACAAATCTAATTTTGTTAAGTACCTATATGATTTGCATGCTATTGTATATGGCTGATCTATCTTTTAATGTCATCTGCAGTGTACCCCAAACAAGTGCATATGCAGTGCAGTGATTATGATTACATTTTTCGTTAAAATTTTACATGAGAAGCTTAATTTTTTTTTATTTGAAATCGGTTCATTAGTTTTAGGAAATCTTGAAAAAACGTCAGTTTTTTTCAGTCAAGCGGTTTGACACAAACCAGTTAATTTCGGTTTGACTCAAACTAGCAAGTACGGGACTTATTCCAACTTAAAAATTCGTGAAATAAAGATCCAGGTATTTATAAAAAAGTCGCCTTCAAAACTCAAAAAGTAAAAAATAAGCCGATTGGAGTCGGTGCCACCCAAGACGTCGATTGTGCATTCATTAAAATACATTGTACTTCTATAACTACTACTTGCCTTGGCTGGCACCGACTCCAAAAGGCTTATTTTACACTTTTTGATTTTTGTAGTCGGTTTGTATTTTTTGTTTTGAAATAAACTAGGGTACAGGTACTCGCTTAAATTCAATAGTACAATTAAGTTAAAACAAATAATTATTTAAATATTCAATCTGAAATGGCAAGCTGATCCGATGCTTAAAAGTTTTCAATGTGACGTTGTAATGGTGTTGTTGTTGATTAACTTTCGGATAAGTCGATCCGCATCTTCGTCCACTCGGACTAAAGGTTGTGGAATTATCTAGACTAGTTCCTATGGGAATAACGGGGAAAAAAGCATGTTACTCTTCATCTTTTCAACTAACTCTAAGTCAAAAAACAAATTAATTGGTTGGACAGTTAGGGCGTGAAGAAAGGACAAACAAACACACTTTCGCATTTATAATATTAGTTAGGATTAGGATAGTCTCTTCCTATAAACTCTCCTCGAGAAATAGGCTACCGATTACAAAAAAAAAATACATTTTCCTATAATTTGTTATGTTTTATTATTAAACTAAATTACTAGGGCGGTTACAACCCGATACTCTGGTTCGTCGATTGACGAAAAATTCAAAATTATGCGAAAATCTTTAATTGCAGTTTGTGATCATCATTTAACATTTTGTATATTTTATAGTTTTCAGAACAAATAGACTCGAATACCTTTAATTTGATACCTTACTCGGCCGCGTACTATGCGCCAAAGTCCCTATCGAGTCGTCACAAATTTTGCGAACCTGAATTAAGTATATAGTTTTTTTTTTAAGTAATTAATCGCTATAAACCCAGTTACAATTACTTAGTCTTTCAAAGACTCTTCGGTTCTATGAAATGAAGTAAATAACACACCTTCCCAACCACAGATCGACTGCCGATTGTATATTGGCCGCGAATAATCAGTCATTCTAACATTTCAACTACCGCCAATCGGACACATGGCGTTACCCGTTACGCGGTATTTATAACTAAAGGTAATTACGCACGTGAACCCGCGGCCGCCCGTGCGTCACAATGACGCGTCGTCGCCGCGTCAAACCTATGCCGATTACATTTATCATGTTGCCTGTCTAATTAACTAAAACTCTATGATCCTAGCCCGGACACGTTTCCAGCAATTCTAAACTTGAAGGATATGCCATAGTATACATACATACGAAAGGTACAGCTCACGCATAAGTTACGCAGGATGGATAGACAGAGATATGGACTGCTTCTTTGTCAATATATATGTCGAAGGCGGATTGTAGAATTCGCCGTTTTACAAAATGTCTAGGCAGATTGTAAACAAATACAAAATCTGATTTGCTGATTGTATTGTTATGATTCCCAATTTTATTTGGATTAGAAGACTTTCTAGGTTATTGTTAAGTTCCCTGGTGTTATAATATAGCGAGCTGGTGCAACGAGCACGCCACAATCAGGCTTTTAAAAACATGTTTTACAATCTGCCTAGATATTTTGTAAAACGGCGAATTCTACAATTTCGCCTTCGACATTATAATAATATATTGACAGTTAAAAGAGAGGACAGACAAGTTGTTGTTTTATCTTGAATAAAATCTACAATTGCTTATTTATTTCAGATAAAACGAAATCATTTTTATCGGTAACGTTCCATTAAATAATCCATACTGAATAGGTAATCATGACCACATTAGTGGGCACAGTTTGAACAGTAAAAAAATAAGTTCTTATTAATTTAATTTTGTTCCAATGTCGTTGTTTATTTTTGTCCCAAAACCATTTTACTTGAATAAAAACACGTCATGATGCCCAGCCGCAGCGTCAACTGTGCATTAAATTCTTCATGGTGGCTGTCTAATTATCTAAAACTCTATGGTCCTATCGTGTCAGCGTTAACAGCAATTCATAACTTTAACACGTGTGTTTATCATAATTTGTATGGTACCAATGTAGAGGGGATTTTTGGATTTATTATCAGAATATTTACCAGATAACTATGAATTCCCACTTACTAATAAAACAGTCATAATGCATGAAAAACATTTTATGAAGAAAAAACCGACTTCAAAAAGTAAAAAATAAGCATTTTGGAGTCGGTGCCAGGCAAGGAATTTTACAGTCCACTTCACATTGATATGTAAAATTTGCCTATAATAAATTATCACTGAATACGCTTTAACGCATAACGATAAATGTAGCAAATTTAATACAGTGCAGTCTGTTTGAGATCATTTAATGTTTCGTATTAGAATCTATGCAACATGTTTTGAATCAGCAGCTTTACGGTCTATTTATATTATAATTATCATGAACACATACCACATGTATATAAAAAAAACATTGTGTAAAGAATGCCCGAGTGGGATTTAAGCCCACAACCTCTTCCTCAGATACCAAGATTCTACCACTGCGACTTCAAACCTAAAAACCACTGGTCCCGTCACAGTATAGCTTAAAACACTTGTTGCTATTTGGAAAATACATTTGATTTCTCATTTTAGCATCTAAATGTTGCAATTTCTAGTTCATTATGAAACCTTGTGCTACAAATATACTTCAGTTATTCAGGACTTACTACTATTTACAAAAAAGTATAATATGTTTATCCAGTATCTAGTACTTATCCATAACACCAGTTCTTACTAAAATTTAGTACCTGTTCCCAACCTTTTCTTGGTCAAGGACCACTTTAATATCATTCTTAACAGGGACCACTATATAGGTATAAAAATAAACTGTAATCAAACTGAAACTTTAATTAAAACTCAATAGGATCTTACATAAAAAGAAATAAAATATTTTTATGATAAACTTCTGTAATTTTGTATTTCTGAGCTTGCAACTTCTTCACGAGTTCGGCTATCCTAGGACTAATACTGCTACTCAAAGTTACACGCAAATCATCACTTACTTTAAAACGATTCCTCACCTTTTTTTAATTACCAACAAAGCAGAAAAGCGTTGAGACCACTCGCGGACGATATTTTAGCTTCTGCGGGCCACTGGACCACTGGTTGGCAATCAATGCTAGTTGCAACGTGTAGTTTGAAAATAGGTAGGAAATAGAAAAAAATATATAACATAAAAGTTGTAGAAAATTTTATGAGCTGTCATTACATAGAAGATAATTTTACCGTTTTGAATATATTAGCGAAACACTGAAAAGTGGGACATTCTCCCTTTCTCCTCCTTTTACCTTTCTCCCCTCCCCACACTCCGACGCACCTCCTAAAAGCGGGGATTTTTAGCATGTTTACTCCCTAAGCACCCTGAACAACCTTCTGAAGAAATCGCTTAGGTTTCAGCTCTCGCACTCTACACCCCACTTTGGACTCTACGTTAAGTGGGCTATAATCTAATGTAGAAAAATCCTTCTGTAGCTTACAATTAATACAACAAAACAAACTATTATTTGACGGACACAAGAGACACAAAAAAGTAAAAAATAAAAAACTGCGTTAAAAAACCGACTTCTATTTCGAGCTCCTATTCTTTTATTTTTCATGCCTCGGCTGGCACCGACTCCAAAAGGATAGTTTTTTGCTTTTTAGTTTTTATTTTATAGCAAGCTGATTTTCATTTTGTTCTTCTCCTCGAATACCATAGATAGACTGATTGAAGACTTTAAACTCTTTAATGGTTACTATCTAGTAGAGTTGAGCAGTCAGTTCGTAACTTTGCTGCCGTGTATGTTCCTAACAAGGAACTCGAGTGTCTGAACTTCTTACAGGCGTCATTATTGTTCTAATGGCGGCTTTTCAAACACTTAATGTCAAGTATCTTTATGTGAAGCACATGTGCAACATATTTCAATTGATCAATTCTACTGATTGGAAAAAAAAATTCTACACATACGAGGTATTATCACTAGTGCTTATACAAAAGTTGATCTTTTTAAAATTGTTTACCCCTGAAATGCGCACAGATACTATAAAATTATAAACTTAAGATATCATTGATATAAAATTAAAATTATCACTAACTAGCGGCCGACCGCGGTTTCACCCTCGTGGTTCCCGTTCCCGTGGGAATACGGGATAAAAAGTAATTCACTGCTTGAAGTCTCTAGGTACATACCTAATATAATTTCATCCAAATCAGTAGTTCTTGCGTGAAAGCGTAACCAACAAACAAACTGACATACTTTCAAATTAGAGTGTGGATCTGAGTGCACATAATAATAATTATTATTAAAGTAGTGGTAGTAACTAGTAACCCCGAGCGAGTAAACGCCCTAAAACAGATGACAAGAGACGAGTGGAGCGAGTCCTCACCCGCCGCACAAAAACACTCGCTGATAGCCGTGCAAGAGAACTATAACTCGCCGCTCATCGCTTGTCATCTGTTTCTAGTTTTTAGCTACTCTCTACTCGCTCATCGCCGGCGGTCAGACATCTGCCTTAATAGTACTAGTTACTATAACGTACTATCAACTATGCATCTACATAAATTCAGTAAAATAAAACAAAAAACCATAAAATTAGACTCATAACTACAAAAATTCCTATTCTAAACGTGTAATAAACAGTGCGTGTCGAAATCTGAATCTCAAAATTCCGTTTTATTTCTTAAATACCTTATTAGTTACCCAGTCAATGAATTCAGCAATAACTTTCTCCAAACAAAACCGCACAAATGCCTCATCTACTCAGGAAAGAAGCATAGTATGCTAGTAAATATCAAAATTGGCCTAGAAACATGTCGAGTCTTGCAAGGACTCAATATTGCTCCAACGTGCCTGAGATGCAAAACCACAAACCAAAGGCACACGTAACATCCACGACATGTCATCATCATAAATAATGTATTAAGCCCCGACCTCGTCTGAATTATTCAACGTTGACGTCCACTATATTAAATTTGTCATTTTATGAAAATAAACTCCGGAATTAACCTGCGAAGTTTCAAAGACCGCTCTTATAATTGATTGCAGCTGTTTAAATAGAAGAATGAAATTAAATGTCATGAACTTTAGTAGAGCAATTTATACATATGATAAATTTTAAATAGAAAAATATTGGAAAAAAATACTCGGCCACAAGGGAATTCTCAGTTAATTTTTTCCAATATTTTTCTATTTAAAATTTATCATAAGTATAAAATGAGGAATTTTCCAAGGTATGTTCTTTAAAAATCTCATAGATGGCGCTGTCCATCTCCTTTGACCTTTGCTAAGACAAAAACAATAAAAAGTAAAAATAAGCATGTCATGCACATTGCACATTTGTGCATGACATGCTTATTTTTAACTTTTTTAAATATACAAAAGGATCAACCAACGCACCGAAAAAAATATCAACGAATTCAAAATAAAAAATAAATTAGCACGCTCGAGAATGTTGAGATGACGTTTTTCTTACAACTTTGTACCCCACCCATTTCTTGACACTGACACTCTCAAATAGTCAAATTAGTGGAATATACACTTTTTAGCATGTAATTAACTCACTCTACCTTAATCTGACGCGCTCGAGAATTTCTGATGATCATTTTTTACTTACTAATCTAATCCTTTATCCTCGACGGGCGGCCTCATATATGGGGCTCATATTTGGTGGAGGTACTTAACCGGGTACAAGGTTTCCCCTGTATATTAATCTGCCGCGCTTTATATTACTAATACAGAAACGCAAGAACTTTCAATAAACTGTCATTTAAAATTTTGTTGTTACCAGTGAAGTCAAGTAGCCCAAAAATCGCGAAAAAAATTGTCCAACTAGCCCAAATTGCGACCATCGCAAAAAACGTAAAACTGGTCGCAATTTCGGTCGCTAGGTAGCCCAAAATACGACATATCGCCCAATCTGGCAACCCTGATCACAACAAACAAGAAGCAATGTTGTAGCTTTTCTCTTTTTTTTCTGTCAGAACAGAACAAAGGGCTATGCACATACAGCCCGTAAGTAAATAATTTAGTTAAAGTTACAGGAGATGGACAGCGCCATCTATGAGATTTTAAAAGATCGTACCTTGGAAAATTCCTCATTGCATTGAAAAATGCAAAAATCATAAGTAAGAGCAATTATATTTATGGTAAATTTTAAATAGAAAAATATTGGAAAAAATTAACTCGGCCACAAGTGAATTCAATACCGAGAGTCTCGGTAGCTCAGCGGTTAGAGCATTGGACCGGATTTCCAAAGGTCGCTGGTTCGATTCCAGCCTGAGAATTCACTTGTGCCGAGAGTCTCGGTAGCTCAGCGGTTAGAGCATTGGACCGGATTTCCAAAGGTCGCTGGTTCGATTCCAGCCTGAGAATTCACTTGTGGCCGAGTTAATTTTTTCCAATATTTTTCTATTTAAAATTTACCATAAGTATAAAAATAGCATTGAAAAATGCAAAAATTACAAAATCATAAAAAAAGCAATTATATTTTTAAAATGCATCAAATTCTACTAGAATTTTACTAGAAGTCAGAATAAAATTTAACACTATAAGTTTTAGTTTGAAATAATTCAATAATTAAATCGTTTAATATTTGCTCTGAAATAGAAAATATTTCCTTTTATTTATTCCATTAGTGTTATTTCATCTGTACATTCTAGTAGGTAGTGAAAAAAAATTACATCAAAATCCATATCGTCTTTAGTTTTAGCTTTATATTTGTGTGAGTAAAAATAATTGGTAAAAGTTACTTCAGTTACCAAATGTACGCCTACTACCTACTTAATTACTACGTTTTTAAATAATTGTCAAAAAAAACTAATTCACCTAACTGCAGTGTGTGTGACAAAATAGAAGATGTACAGCACATGCTGTTGGATTGTGTCAAGAACCTAAATAATCAAAATGTAGGATTAATATAAAACATTCTAGCAGAACCAACATCAAAACTAACTCAAAAGTTGTGCACTCTTTTAAAATTAACCGAGCAGTGATTCCTTTTCATTACAATCAGACACTGGGTTAAGGTTTTATTTTTCTTCTCCAAATGTCAAAAGTAAAAAAAAGTCAAAGATTTTTATTCAAATAGACTTATAGATATTTTTTTTTCCTAGCCATTCAGGAAAACAAAGGCAGCTCAATCACTTGTTGTGGAACTTTATTAAAAAAGGCTATGCCTTTCCCCAAAAACGAGCGACTGCCTTTTTCAAGCCGTAATCTTGGAACGCCGAAAGCTTATTCTTGTTTCTAGTATTAAAATTATGAACATCGCTATGCTTAATAAATAAATCGTGATGTTTCCTTACATATACTATATTATCATAAATGTATTGTCCCGCCAAAGTTAGTATATTAATCTCTTTAAGCAATTCTTTAAGAGAATCTCTTTGTCGAAGGTTGTAAATGGCGCGCACAGCTCTTTTTTGAAGTATAAACACATTTTCTATATTGGCTGCTGAGCCCCACAACAACAGGCCATAGGACATTACACTATGAAAATAACTAAAGTAAACTAGTCTTGCCGTTTCAATATCAGTTAGGAGCCTTATTTTCCTTATTGCGAAAGCCGCAGAACTAAGTCTACTCGACAAGGTTTCAATATGTGGATCCCATTGTAGTTTTGAATCTAATGTAATGACAAGAAAGTAGGTAATGTGAATTTAAAAAAAATCGTTTTGGTAGGGTTAAGAGACAAATTATTACTGTTGAACCAGTGTGCGACTTGAGAGAGAGAGAGCTTCTCTCCTTACCTACTTATAATTTACCTGGTCGTTACTTACCTAATCTTAAGTAGTTGGGTGAGATACTGGAGAAGATACGATGGGGCTGACGTATCCATGAGGATAAAAGCCCCAAATTAAATAAAGAGAACAAAAATAATTGTCAGTCAAAATCATATATTTATATTTGATACCGACAAAATAAAAAGCCCTTGTATTACTGCCTTATTTTTGACGTATTAAAGTCACCCAAAGAATAGTTTATAATAACATCTGCATTTCATCTGCTTGGCAAATAGTAAGATGCGATGGCGTCTACTGGCGTAATTTTAGCTTGGAATTAAGAAAGTTAACCAACCACTAATGAATGCATCGAAAAGTTTCGCACTGACTTGCAATTTACGAATACCGAGCCCGTGGCTTCCTAAGTAGGAGATACATTAATAAAATAATCCAACAATTACAACGAAATCGAATAAGTATAGACTTCATCTTGGGTACTTAAGTAGAGTTTCTTATTAATGCATATTTTCTTTCCATATAATCCTATCATATTAACCCCTGCACTGGACAGATGGATATAAATAATTTATAACAATAAAAATTCAATTGAATCTCATTCATTACCAGCGAAAATATTAAAAAAAAATATAGCATTAAAAATATAGGACGTCTTTCGAAGAAAAAACCACCGCCAGTAGGTAATTAGTAGTTTATACAATAAATACTTTGCTGACTTAAAATTAAGCTCATTTAAAAAAAAAAGGGTCGATATATTAGTTTTATATTCAATCAATAAATTAAATGTATTAATCATTATTAAACCATAGTTTTTTTGTTGCAAATCACTACTCTTACCCTTAGATACAGTTAGGAACCTTCCTGGTTGAGTAGAGCTTTTTTGGGGAGCTTTACTTAAAAAAGTAATAGATATATAGAAAACGTTTTATCACAAATAAAAGAAAATTAACAGGTATTTCATTTGAATAACAAATTATTTCTTTAACATAACTACTTTCCGAGAAAACGTTCCCCAGAAAAACTCTACTGGTCAACTGGGAAGTTCCCCGATTGTACTGAAAAACTTCAATAATATTATTCTATATTTTTGAGTACCTTTTTTTTATGAATGACGGGGAGACTCTTAGCCTTCATCATAAATGATGTTAAGTATTGATAAGGCTGAAGATGGAAGCGAGCCTCTCCCGGAATCCTCAACCACTGAGGAACAGGGTATCTTATCTCGAACTGCCGGAACACAACAATGTTATGGCGTCAGGCTTAGATAAGATGGTGGATGGATAAGCCAGGCGGGCTTACAACAAGTCCTACCACCAACCAAACCGAATACAATATGTACCCCCGCTGGGAATCGAACCCGGGACCCCTGGGTCTGATACTGGTGGTTGTACCACTAGACCACAGAGGCGGTACCTACTGAAATACGGCAGCACATAATATTATGCCTAGATCATAAAAAATATAACGTTCTAAATTCCTTAAAGAGCTTCCACAAACCAAATATCAATCGTCATCGGAATTCAATTCAACGAAAAATCTTGCATTTACGAAAGCGAAACGGCAATATTGCTCTCTAACAGCGCACAATGATAAAAATGACACTATCATGATTGATATTCGAAGTCGTCAAATCTGGTGTTTCGGGTGTTTCGATATAAGCTGGGTGATTTATGGTTCGAAAGACATGCTGTCAAAATTTAACAAAATAAATGAAGACAAGTTTTGGACACAAATAGATCAATCTGTAAATAATTTTCAAACATGCTGTGAAACCTACACAGAAGAAAGTATCAATTATATCTTTCATTTACTTTTCAAAAGAAACTTTTTCTAACATCGTGTTTAAGTCTAAACTACTAAACCTATACTTTTTCTGTGCATTTCTTACTGTCATAATTCTGGTTAAAAGAATTATATAATAATGGGGAAAATAATTAACTCATACTAAAAGCTAATTAATTCGATTATACGAACGCAATGATTTTAAAAACATCTTAAAAAAGTATCTTTTGTTGCATAAAATTTTTTTTGCGACTCTGCTGGGCTGTGACATGTTTAACTTCAACCCACGACCTCGATGATTGCGACCTCGTCCGCGCGGGCATTTAGAAATTCCCTACGGAACAAATCTCTAGGAATAAACTATATGTGTGCTTAATTTCATCAACAGTTTTTGCGTGATGAGTAACCAAACATCCAAATATCTAAACGGCCAAATATTCTCAGTGGAATATTTAATAACATTAAGTGGTACTATTGTTAATACTTAGCGTTATCAAAAATATCATACTGAGAATGTTTTGACAAATTGGAAAATCCAAAGAAACTACAAAATTTGTTCTTTTAGCTTTTTACTTAGGGTAAAAGTGAAAAGGCAATACTAGATGGAGATCAAGTCACATGTAAGCTAAAAGTGGCAGACTGTGGCGGCTTGAGCAAAGACTGAGTGTCATCGAGCATGAGTGAATGGTCGCTGCGAGGCCACTTGCGCACGGATCCGTTCTTGTCTGCCAGCTTCAAAGTTACGTTGATCTTTTGACTATACTGTATTCAGGCCTCAGATTAAAAGCTTCTTTAATATATTGTTAAAAAAAATGCAATTGAGGTACCTTACATATGCAGCAAGCAAGTAGGATTATCTTGGTTGTATCATGTTTGTGTGATTAGCAAAATTATACATTGTTTCTTATGTCATAGGCGTTTTTTACAAAACAAATATGTATTCTTAAAAACATGTTTTGAATTCGATAAACGGATAAAATTGTGATAAATATTTTTTAAAATCGATGACATACATCTACATGTCAAAAAACGTTAATTGCCTTATGATTGCAAAGACATTTTCAAAATAACATAATAAGTAGGTATAATAATCGCCAAAAATAGCTATTGTACTAACTTACCCTGTATACAAAATTAAAAGTTTATAACTTTTTAATTTTGCATTTAACAAAGCTATTTTTATGTGATATTTTTTAAACAAGTAAATATACTACAACAAAGGCAACTTGTTTCATGTCGCTCTGACGGGACTCGAACCTGCATCCTTGGGTTATTCGGCCCAATGCACTGACCAATTTTGCTCCAGAGACCTATGTGAACTCGTTGAAATTCTCTAGTACCTATATTTACTTTTTCTACGGTGTTGGCCACCGTCGTTTCATCAATGAGAGAAATATCCTCGCATTCGAAAGAAACATCTTTACAGATGATTGATTATTGATTAATATGAAACAGCCATCTAATTATAACTTTTTAATTTTGCTATGCTATTTTTATGTCATAATTTTTTAAACAAGTAAATATATTAGAAAAAAGCAAGCTTTTCTAGTATATTTTCTTTTTTTTTTAATTATCACATAAAAAAGTTTATTAGGATCTTTTAAATAGGTCATTGGATGGTGCGAGGGAGCAAATCGCTGTCTCAGCGTTTCTTTGTTTCAGAGTAAGAGCTACTTGACATCCTTATTCCACTACAGACCAAGTACAGATAAAACTACCATAGACACATGTAAAATAGAAATAAGACCGCGATCTTTTTTTTTTCAATAATGACGTGCTGCCGTAAATACGCGAATTTTGCCAATGTCAAGTAAATATATTTTTTGTAATATATAGAAATTGTACGGTAGATTAAGTTAAAAATGGAGCCTCACAACACGTGTTATTACGAAAAGAACACGGGTGAAACTCTCAACCGCGATCTTAGTTCGATCTCTATTAACATTACCTGTCGGACAGACCCAGAGGGTCTACCGCCATCTCTTTGCGCAGTATTGTTTCAATCTTACCATGCTATTTCGTACTACGAATCTCATAATCATGGAATTATTAAGTTCTACGATGAATGCTCAGCTCACTGCAAAATCCGTGACAAACAAAAATGAACGAAATGTTAATACTCTTTTTAAAATAATCATAGATAAAAGACGAAACGTGCCCGAGAGAGACCGACTCTTTGTTTCAGTGCCCTTTCATCCATTTGTGACCATATTAAACGAAATAATGTGTGGACTATTTTTAAATACAATAAGGAGGACAATGCTAATGGAATGGGCAATATAATGTATGTACCTAGTGAACCACATGAGTTAGTGTGAAGGCAAACGAGCGTAATTTTGCGAGTCGTGATTGAAACACGTATATATGACAGACTATAAGATACTAATATACGAACATATTACATTTTGACGCACACTGTTCATTGTAATAATACAACTTTTCCGGATAGTAAACGCGCTATATTTCACTAACTAAGATTTAATTGTCCGTATTTTTAGGTTTCTAGGGATTTTTTTTTTATTTTCCCGACGTTTCCGCACTTTTTCAGCTGCCGTGGTCACAGGATGACTGCTACTGGCGGCTGCCCGCGGTTGCACCCGCGTGGTTCCTGTCCCCGTGGGAATATCAAATATCAAGCACTAAGAAAATCCTTTCTTAGTGCTCCCCTATATCGTTAAAGGAACCTGGGGGCCTACCGCCATCTCTTAACGCAATATTGTTTAATGTCAGTTTGTATCGGCGCAATGTTGTTATATGTCATATCGTACCGCGAACCTTTTAAAACAAGCTTGTCTTTTGACGGAAGTTTTGTGGCGTCATCGCTCAATCATTCACTCAAACAAGATTTTTATCAATCAAACCTACTACGACGTCTTGTGTCAAATAAAGTCAAGTTTGCAATTTAAACAGTATTGAAACAAAAGGAAAACAAAACGTTCTTACGACATGACGGTTTCTAAAAGATGGCGGTAGGCCTGCTGTATGCAAAATTTCAGATTAATCGTTTCAGCAGTTTTGGCTGTGCGTTGTCTATCAGTCAGTCACGGTTTGTGTTTTATTAGTATAGATAAAAGCAGCTGTGTACGTACTTTTAAACTATTCTTATGAGCAAAAATATGGAATCACTTTTCATACAACTTGCAAGCAAAATGATTCCAAAATTTTTTGCTCGTAACTGTAGTTTCTCTCTGTGTATGAAGTTCATTTAGTTATGTTTAGTATTTGTTGTTCTAATATGTTAACGCGGGTTCGAGTCCTGCCTGAGAATAACTTGTGAGCAGAGTCGATTTTTAACCGACTTAAAAAAAGAAGGAGGTTATCAATTCGTCACGTATGTATATATTACTCGAGAACGCCTAAACCGATAACATCGGGCTTGTTCCTAAGTCAGTCCCATTTCTGAAATTTTGAAATCGGTTCAGTAGTTTTTAGGAAATCTTGAAAAAACTGACGTTTTTTCGGTCAAGCGGTTTGACACATACCCGTTAATTTCGGTTTGACTCAGACTAGTAGTGTAGGCAAGTATGGGACTAAACCCAACTTTGAAAATTGTGATACAATAAACTAAATAAAACCGACTTAAAAAAAAAAGTAAAAAAGCTTTTGAAGTCGGTGTCACCCATCGATGGTGCATTCCTTAAATTGTTGAAGATAATATTTGAATTTTGTTTTAATACTTTAACTAGTTTAAGTAATTTGATTTAATATTATTATGTCCTTACAGGACTGTGTATGCATATGCTAACTACCTTTAAGATTACCACATGAAACGCAATAAATGAATCTGATTCTGATTCCTGTTGTACGTAGTACTTTTTTTTTTATGTACCTTTGTTACTCGATTACTCGAAGACGGCTGGACCGATTTGAGTAATTATTTTTTGTTCGAAAGCGTATACTTCACATGTGGTCCCATTGTCATCATGTCAGGATCTGATGATGGGATCCTGGAGAAATCCAGGGAACTCTTCAAATATTATAGGCACTCCTATAGCGATTTTGGTGTTTTCTATAGTAACTTATACATATGCTTCCGGAATGCACCATTTGGTGAAGTGGAACTGATGATGAAGACCACCAATGGTCATCGGAACTATTAAATACATAGCATTTCACGGCAGCTATACGATTACTTTAATGTAGTTCATTAGCAATTTTTGCTCGACTCAATGCATGTGATGAAGTGCAGCTGATGATGAAGTATCGGGAGAACTCCTCAATAAGTAACGTCCCTGTACCGGGAAAAGCAGCATTTTGTAAAAAAATATGAGAAGTTGTCATAAGGTTATCAGCGTAGGCACAGGACCTCTTCTACCTTTAAAAATTGTGAAATAAAAACTATTTATAAAATTTTTTGAAGTCGGTTTTCATTTTTTTATAATTGACAGAAGTTTTGTGACGTTTTCAAAAATAAAGTTAGAAGTGTGTCAAAATGAGACAAATGTGAAAAAAACAAAACGTAAACAAAACGTTCTTATGACATGATAGTTTCTAATAGATGATGGTAGGCACGCAGCATAAGCGTGTGTGGCTTGCAGCAGTAAAGCAAGCCACACACGCTAGGTTATGAATGACATGCTTACATGCGAAGCAAGCATGTCATGCAAAACCTAGCGTGTGTGCGATAAAACTGTAGTTTTCCTTGCATATACATGCAACCAACAAATATTGAAATTGATATCATTTGCATGTCGGTTATGCCTGACTGTTTGACTGCGCATGCATAACCGAGCGTGTGTGGTGGGTCGTCATGCAAAGCAAAGCTCTCAATCCCAATTTTTTCAAATTTCTAATAGAATAATGTGCTCTCTTTTTAGGTTAAGCAGCTGGACAGTGGCCACAATTATTTCGGTTAGTCAGTGGTCCTAATTGAGTCAGTCAGTAGCCAAAAAAGGGTCTGGCTTGCAGGCAATTAGGACAACTATTAGTACAGTGGCCACATTTAGGTCCGTGGCCATAATTGGGTTATTACAAATATTGGTACAGTGACCACAATTGAGCGAGTGGCTACATTTGTGTCTGTGGCCACTTTTGGGTTAGTCGCAAAGACTGGGTCTACGACAACTTGACTTTTGAAAAGGTTGCCACACTTGGGTCAGTGGCCATATTTAAGTCAGTGGCCACATTAGTGTCAGTGGCCACAATAGGGTCTATGAGAAATAGTGGTACCGTGGCCACAATTGGGTCTATGCCAAATATTGGTACCGTCGCCACATTTGGGTCAGTGACCACATTTGGATCAGTGGCAACAATAACCCTCCGTCTCCACAATGGAAGGGAGGTCTTAGTTGGATCAGTGGCTTTAATGGAGTCAGTAACAAGTTAGCAACATTGGTGTTAGTGGCCACCAGCATGCCAGGCCTACCTGTCTTTTTAGGGTTTCGTAGCCTAAAGGCAAAAAACGAAACCCTTATAGATTCGGCCAATCCGATGTATGTCACAGCCACTTTATTCCAAAACTATGAGGATTACACAGTTGAAACTTGGTAAGTAGATGTATTCTGTAAACCGCTTTACGGTTTTTACACAAAAATTAAAAATATATGAATTAAGGGGGGCTCCCCAAACATGGAACTGACACAAAAAATTTTTTTTTCATCGAACCTATACGTGTGGGCTATCTATCTATAGATAGGTCTTTAAAAATTGCATTGAGGTTTCTAAAACGATTTTCTCTCCAAGTCAACCGTTTGAAAGATGTAATTTTTAAAATTAATGACGAACCCACTAAAGCAACCATGTCGTCGTGTGTTGCCGGTGACGCCATACTTGCAAGAGAACCAACCAACAGTTTTGCAGAGTTACGTCTGTCATCTGTTGAAGACGGTTTTGTATTAAGGTTTTGCATGCGCATGCACGCCTATCATGCATAACCACTACGTGTGTGTTCTCTATTGAACTCGGTTTTGCATGACATGCATAACCACTACGTGTGTGTCCTATAATGAACTCGGTTTTGCATGTCATGCATAACCTGCATGTGTGGCTTGCTTAAGTATTGTAAGTACACACAGACACACATACAGTTACGAGCAAAAATAACTGGTCACTTTCATAAGCGACGATATTTCATAACTCTCATGAGTCTCATAACAAAAAAATACAAATGCTGCAAAATGTAATTTTTCTGAATTTTCCGTTAATTTGTGGCGGGTAACCTTACCTTACTCATATTCAAATTAAAATTTCAACATCAACTGTTTTTGACAGACAGGCAACGAAATCATATAATAAAATTTATATCTATGTGGATCCCACCTCTAAACAAACACTAAATTGAGATTTCAATGTTGAAATCTTTTAACTTGGTTTTTAACGAATTAAAAATTTAAGGGTGATAAATGAAACATATATTCGATCTTCTTTACTCAAAATTTATGAGATTGCAATCCCTGTTTCCTTGACTTCAATAAAAAAATAATAATAACCAAATTGAAGTCAACTCTGACATAATTAAATTAACATTACTTAACCAATTTAATTTAAATTTCAACTACGCAACATCACAATGGAACTCCACGCTGATTGATGAAGGTGTGTTTGATAACACAAAGCGAGAAAAAGTGGCACAACCCTTGCACCGCTGCAAAGGTACACAAACAATAATGGCCCCAATATAGCAATCTCCGATGGCAATTAAGACTGCGACCGTGCGAGCTGAAACGAATGGGCCTCTTCAATCAACGAATCAATCTGCCATCGCGAATGGTCGACACTTGCTGGCGACAGCTCTACAAATTTATTGCTTCGAATGGCTGGTAATTTTCAAATTTCGACGCCTGTTGATCGGTACAGCACTAGCGAATTACCAGTTAGTTACTTTGTTCGATAGGTTCGACTTAAGGCTGTGACCGAGTGATTAAATTTTGGTACAACTGAAAAAAGGCAAATTAAAACATAATGCAGTTGTATTCATAAAATAGTATTATATGTCTCGTCGTCTCAGCCACATGACACCCACTGCTGGGTATAGGGCTCCCCCAAGGATCTCCACAACGATAGGTCCTGCGCAGTCCGCATCCAGCGGCTTCCCGCGACCTTCACCAGATCGTCGGTCCACCTTGTCCGGGGCCTACCCACGGAGCGTCGTCCTGTGCGCTGTTGCCATTCCACAACCTTTCCGCCCCAACGGCCATCGGTTCTTCTCGCTATATGTCCCGCCCACTGCCACTTTAGCTGAGCAATCCTTCTAGCGATGTCGGTTACTTTAGTACTCTCCATTGCACTCTGGGTGACCTTGAGCTTTCTTATCAGACCCATAATTAGCGACCAAGTTTCACTACCTTAAGTCATCACTGGCAACACACACTGGTCATAGACTTTCGTCTTGAGACACTGCGGTAAGTCGGACGCGAAGATTTTACGGAGCTTCCCGAATGCTACCCAACCGAGTGGGATTCGACGGGAGATCTCTTTCTCGAAGTTGGACTTACCTTACTGGATTGTCTGTCCAAGGTAAACGTAGTGGTCAACAACTTCGAGTGTAGTGTTCCCAACGTGAACTGTAGTGGGTATGACATGGGAATTCGACATGATTTTCGTCTTATCTATGTTCATTCTAAGACCCACTCTTTGGGAAGCACTACGGAGATCTTCGAGCATTGTGTTCAGGTCCTCGAAGGTCTCAGCCATAATGACTATATCATCGGCATAACGGAGGTGTGTCAGATACTGGCCATTAATGTTGATGCCGAGTCTTTTCCAGTCCAAGAGCTTAAAGATGTCCTCCAACGCAGCTGTGAACAGTTTCGGAGAAATGACGTCTCCCTGTCTCACACCTCGCTGCAGTTGGATGGCACTTATGCTCTGGTTCTGTAATCGGATCGACCTGGTGGCATGTTCGTATAAGTACCTTAACACCTCGATATACCTATAGTCCACTTGGCACCTCTGGATAGACTGCAGCACCGCCCAGGTCTCTATCAAATGGAAGGCTTTCTCATAGTCCACAAACGCCAAGCAAAGTTGCAGATTAAACTCCTCGGTCTTCTGTATAAACTGCCGCAGTGTATGGATGTGGTCTATGGTGCTAAAGCCTTTTCGGAACCCGACTTGTTCTTAAAGTCGTCGAACCTGCGAGCGAGAAGATTCGTAATGACTCTCGAAAACAACTTATAGACATGGCTTGGCATTCTTCTTAACGGGTGTTATCTCCCTTTTTGAAGAACAAAATCACCTCACTTACATTCCATGCCCTCGGAGTTTTGCCCTCGACGATTACGATTATATGTCTAATCTTTCTCAATCTGCCATCGCGAATGCCAGCGGTCGACACTTGCTGGCGACAGCTCTACAAATTTATTGCTTAGAATAGCTGGTAATTTTCAAATTTCGACGCCTGTTGATCGGTACAGCACTAACAAATTACCAGTTACTTTGTTTGGGGTTCGACTTAAGGCTGACGTGACCCGATTGGTTTCTATATTGGTAGGTACAATGGTATAATTGAATTGAAAAGAGTCAAGTTTAAAAAGATTGCATGATTATTTATAAAATACACACATCAAAAGTATCATAACATAAAGGATTATTAATCTTATTTTAATATTTTTGGATCGTTAATGATTCTTATTAGTTTTATTATTTGAATTATTTCATTCTGTACAACGTTTTCATCATTTCACCGAACCGATATTTTGCTATTTTTATTTTTATTTTTAAAAAGCTAAGACCTAGACTCTTTCAACTTTAGTATTAAATTGTTTTTGGAAAACTTTTTAGCAAAATTTCGCAGTTTTTCGAGCACCATGGTGAAAGCACAAGGTTTTCAGTGTTGCAAATTTTGGTATAAACTACTCTCAGGGGATCTAATAACATATACAAAAATCGTAGATACATGCGAGTTTGCGATATTAGTTGTTGATGACTGGCTATAAAGAGAGAACCAAAATAAGAAGCCGGTCTGGAAGACTAGATTTGGTAAATATTAATTTGATATTTTTTTGTAGTTAAAAATTCACATCACACTTGACGAACATAATATTTCTAATTTTTATTTTTTTTTGTGTATAGAGTAAAAGTTCAGATTTTATTAGAACGCACTATTATCTGGAACTATATACCTACATGTACAAAACCTTCTTTTAAGCTTAATTTTGAAATGAGGTTTTGGACTATTAACGTTAGACCTCTATAGATATCTTCCTCTATATCTCTCTATCTATATATGGTTCAAATTGTGGATAACTTCCAGCATTTATATTATAACTCCATCATTCATTTAGGTAAGTTTAAAGACAAAGTATTGAATATTTATTATGCGCTTAAATTGAAGACTATACCTACACCAAAATAAATTTAACATTACGAAAAACAAACTGTTTTGTAACTGTCTATCCACACGGGACAACACAGCTCATCTCGGGTGGCCGTCAGTCAAAGATGTTGTAGAATAGAATTTATAAAAAGAAATAACATTGAGAATGAAATATCTAAAGTAAAAGAAAACAGCATTACAGACATTAATCTTATTCAGAGTTAAGTAGGTTTAGGTGTTACAAATAAACACTCACACACACAGGCACAGAATAAACACAAATTTTCATCTAATCGGCAACTTCTTGCGCATGTTTCAGAATTACTTCTAAATGTGCCACTTAACCAAATCAATATTAATATAAACACGATAAAATAACGATAAAATTTTCTTTAAAGTTTCTGTCCGTGAATTATATTTCTGACAAATTCTCGTGTTTGTCAAATTTATTTGACCGTCTGCTAAGCGCAGACGAAGAAGAAGTTAAAAGAGTTTTTCTTCGGGTTTTTTTTTAAATTTTGACGAACAGGAGAATGCCAAAGAATGTATGGGACAAAAGCTCAGATTCGATTAAAATATTTTTTATATAGGCAGATAGAGTAAAGATAGTATATTACAAATATAATATTTGATTTCACAAGAACATTAAAAATAGCGATGAACATTAGTGGCTGTTTACATACATAAAAAGATATTTACTGTTACTGTAATAGGTGATACGAAGCGCTCATGGCGGAGCTTGACAGACTGATCGTACCTATCATATTTGTTCAGCAACGCTCGGTCCGGTCAGGTGTTGGATGGGTGACCGTAACGTGGCATTACAACTGAACGGTTTCGTGCTTCGAAAGGCACCTTAAACCGTCGGTCCTGGCTGATGTCAGAGGTTTTTTTTTTATTATTATTATAAATCTGTCAAAAAACTGCTTGTAGTCTACTAGTATTCTGCCAAGATTTGTTTGATAAACCAAGTATGAAACACGGTTTGCTAAGGGTCCTGCGTGGGCCTTTGGTGACGTATTTAGGACCTTCTATCTATGTTCTAAAAACTACATATAAATAATTTTAATCGACGCTAGGTAGATTTTGGGCATTCTCCTTTGTCAAATAAGGTTGATCGTTTGCCGAGCCCTTAAGTATGATAGAATACTCCGTTTACCCATTAGTATCGTTAATTTTAACAAAATACATTTGATAAATACCACTTTCATATCACATATCAAAAATATTTTGTGCAAAATTTATTCATTGCATCTTATATAGATATTTTGTATCAGTCCGTTTTAATTCGGATGGAAGCAAAAAAACTAAATCCCTACTTACACAAGATGAGCTTGTCCGTCTGTCGGATCTATCAAAGGCTTAATTAAGGAAAAGCCTTTTGCTCGTCAAACTGACCGTGTTTTTTGACACTAAACTCTATTGAATGGAAAATAGAGTGTACTTTGAGATGTTGGGATATTATATATGCACTCAGAGTTGATTACAATTATTCTAGTTCATTAAAACAAGACCGAAAGTGTGTTATTTATTCTCAACAGAGTAAAAAAGCTTATAACGTGAAAACTGAAACGAGTTTGGGAAAAACTTAAGATTGATTGATCAACATTTAAACAAGAAGACTGACAACATGTATTAGTCGGTGTAATAAGATATAGTATAAATAATATTGAAATCACACCCAATTAATATGCTGTTTTAAATAAAAACTACTTGCCATTTGCCATTTGAGCAAAAGGAAGACATCGGATTTTTTCTTCTGAAAAATTTATCTCAAATTGCCTAAACAGATTCTACTTAAAAATACTACTTAAAGCGGCACAACGTTGTTAACACTTTAATGAACTAAGTTTTACGACTAACATGTAAACCGTTGCCAAATTTTTGATTGCGCGTCTCGTACTAACTGTGCTCGGTTTGGCGCTTGAACACGTAAAACGGCGTAAGTGCATCCATTTGAGCGAGCTGCGCTCATTATGAGGGCCTGTAGTGTGCTCAAGGTGTGCTCACGATTAAGCCAAGCTGATGCCAAAACCACTCATAATGAACAGGCGATCTAATATGCTTAGGTACACACAGGAAACATTGAAATGAGCAAGAAAATCTTTAAAAAAAGTATTTGTATCGTCACGTCAACAAATGTATTGGTTGGGACACTGCCCTACCCTACGTAAACGAAACTAAACCTTGTACATTTATTGACGTGACAATTCGAATACTTTTCTCAACTTTATCGTACTAGCTAGCTTCGTACAGAGCTGACAGAACTTAAAAAGGAGTTCTTGTCGAAATAACTATTATTATCAAGCCAGGAGTAGGCAAGGCAATCAAACAATAAAAGTGTGGCTGTGGACTGTAATATGAAAAAAAATCAACAAAAAGTAGAATTTCAGGCTCTGTTTATAGGCTTACTAAGTGCTCTCGGAATTCTGGTAAACTATTACGGATAAGAAACCCAAAATAGTACAAAGAAAATGCAAAGAAGGACAGGTGTTTCGCGCAAAGAACCAACTAAATACTTTTAGCATTTTATATACACACATATACACACACTTTTATTATTTATATCACAGAATATATTATTAAAGCCCATAGTATTGCTATTGCGAGACAAAATGGTTATCTAATTATCTATACTTATAATAAGAATCAAAGTTCAGCATGTCTGTGCATTGCTTGGATTTGCAAAATCATTAGATAGCTCAGAATTAATTTCTATCATTTTTAGAATTATTGTCTGCCTGGTTGTTTGTATGTCTGTGTGTTTGAATGAGCATCACACCAAAACCACGATCTAAGTCCACAGAACTTTAAAGAGAGGACGGACGAAGAAATTTATATTGTGACGCGCGTATGCAGAAGGCAGAGTTGGAGTTTACGCGTCGTTCAGGTTTTGGTTGTTTCGCAACAGTTGTTGATTTTATTTATTGAAAAATATATTTTGAAGCAACTAACTAGATCCTTTTTGCTGCTTTTTATTATTTTAGCGGTATGGCATGGCGTGCATGAAAGATGGCGTTGTATTTTTTTTTTATCACTGGGCAGGAATTTTCCACCATCATGCTTAATAAACAGGATGTGGTTTAAGGTGTTGCATGCTTGCCCAGGAAAAGCCTATTCACTCTCGCCTTGAAGAAGCCAAGGTTGTAGGAATTGGGAAACACATGAGCAGGCACATTTCTTATACGAACCGCTAAAGAATGGAATTCGCTATTCCATTCTTTAGCGGTTCGCACAAGAAATGTGTCAGCAAAGCGCTTGTTACGGATCGCTGAAATGTCAACGACGTACAAGCTAACCTACTTCTGGTACCCCGATGGTGGAAAGGGACTGAAGGAACAAGGTCGTGCAATTCTCTCGCACACTCTCCAAAGTGTATCCTATAAAAGACCGATAGACATACAACTTTGCGACGGTGACTGAGGCTCTGAAGTTCCGCCGTGGTCAATGCTGAGTTTCCAGTGAGTTTCCTGGCACGGTTTTCAATCGATTCCAGAAGCTCTAGCTGATACTTTGCAGAACCATCCCACAGGTGAGTTCTCCATAGAGGGCCGAATCTGCGCTTTTTATTTAAAGGAGCAGCTGATTCGGAGAGAAGTATCGCCTAGCCCTAGAGAGGACGCCCAGTTTCTTTGCAGCACACTTCGCAATGGGGTCGATGTACTCGCCAAAGTTCAGGTTGGAAGACAGGTTCAGGCCGAGAAGTTGGAGTATATTTTGTCGTTATTTAAAAAGTTTTAGTTCTTTTATATTTTTTATACACCACCTGCGTTTGTAGCACGTACTCAATTTGTAAGTAAGCTTTTAAAGCCCGGAGGGAGCTAATGTTGTATGGAACTTCCCTTTGGTAATTATGATAACATTTGAATTTAGAACGCCAAAATGTCAAAAAAAACTTATATTATAAATAATTTCGAAAAACAAAACAAGTCTGTTCAAGGCATAACTTCCTGGTCCAAGGAGTTTTTAACTATAAAATTGACACTTCAAAGAGACTTTACTCCTATGAAAAATATAAACATAGAATTATGTGATATTGTGCACTTATTCAAATATAATGTAATAGCTATCTCTTTCATTTCCGTGCTTTTTTGTGTCTTTTGTCTTACTTATCAGTAAAACATGGCAAATCATCAAATTGTGAATGTGTGTAGTCTTGACTCTTGGTCACAGCAATTAACTACAGAATTCTTAATTTTGCTCAGGATTCAAAATGGGGACCGTGACATAAGACACTGCTTTATCCCCTAAGTGCATAATCTACTATAAGCGACTTCTATAAAAGGAAGAGTGTATCATTGTGTCACGAATACAAGTGGTATTTTTATGTAGTCAACAGCAGGCTTTTATACTTTGTACCTGTTTGCCCTTTACCTATGTCGTTCATTTTAGATGGTTTTCGTAATACAAGTTCTAACTTTAATTACACAGGTTTGTTCCATTTTTATATGTTACTGTACCTATGAACAGTCTTCATTAACTATTTTTTATGTCCTCACTGCCGGGGCACTGGCCTTCCTTATGGCAGGATAAGTCATAAGATAAGGAGAATGGGTCATAATCCACCACGCGGGCTCAATGCGGTTTGGTTTCATGACCGCAAATACAGCCGTGACGTGCCTTAACCTTTTAACGTGCCTTCCGAGGCACGGAAGAGATAGCAAATTATTCGTCACCTATCCCGTGACCGACCATTGAGAAACTTAACTGTAGGCCGCGCGAACCACTGCGCCTCCTCATACCGTACCTACAGTAGTTTTCAGAAAATCTTGAAAACGCTGCCTTTAAAATTATATGAACTAGATAATAATTAAACCTTAACTTTAACTACTTAAGTACGTTTGTAGCACACTGGCACCAACTCTGGCGCCGTATTTTTTGTAAATGGATTTTTGACATGGCCGTCATGACCTTTTTGTTCTTATTAAATGTAGGTATTACATTAAGGGTCAGTTTTATCAACTACTGATAAGTTATGGAAAGCTTAGGAGGCATATCATTTGTCATTTTTAGGGTTTCGTAGCCTAAAGGCAAAAAACGAAACCCTTATAGATTCGGCAAAACCGATGTATGTCACACCCTTTTTATTCCAAAACTATGAGGATCACACAGTTGAAACTTGGTCGGTAGATGTATTCTGTAAACCGCTTTACGGTTTTTACACAAAAATAAAAAAAAATATGAATTAAAGGGGGGCTTCCCATACATGGAACTGTTACTGAAAAAGAGATAGATCTTTAAAAATTACATTGAGGCTTCTAAAACAAGTTTTTTCTCAAAGTTAACCGTTTGAAAGTTATACACTTCCAAAGTGGAAAAATAAGTGTCCCCCCTCTAACTTTTAAAATAAGAAAGTGAAAAATAAAAAAAATATATATGATGTAGATCTTTATAAAAACTATTAACGAAAATTGTTTTAAACGAAATTTATTTAGTAGTTTCAAAGCTATAGCACATCATTCATACAAACACTATGAAAAACAAACTTATTTTTGCAGATGAAAAATTATAATGGCATTTTGGCAATAATAATAATAGAAACTTTATTGCACACGATACAAAAACACATACAGAGAAAATGTCAAAAAGAGGAACACACAATAGGCGGCCTTATAGCGACGTAACAGTCTCTTCCAGGCAACCTTGGGTGAGAGGCGAAACCCTTCATGTGCGAGTTCGACTCGCACTTGGCCGATTTTTTTCATATAACAAACTACCAAAAGATCTCTCAATTAAACCATCCAGAACTTATTAGTAGGTGCAAAAAGCGTCCTGTAAAGTTGTTTTGTTCTGTGGATAGAGCAAATGGTACAGAGGGTAAAAATGGGTTCATGTTGTCCAATCATGATTGTTATGACTCAAAGATCCTCTTCAGTAAAGTAAGGCGCTTATTAAGTATTACTTAGATACAGTCGCGAAACTTCCCAGTCGACCAGTAGACTTTCTTAAGGAGTGTTACCTACGTACATCTTATGTTTTGGCGCGCACTGTTCATTGAAATAAAACAACTTTTACGGATATCAAACGCGCTATATTTTAAGTTGTAATTGTCCGTATTTTAAATTTTTTAGGGGTTTTTTGTTTTTCCGACGTTTCGGCACCTTTACAGCTGCCGTGGTCACGGGATGACTGGCTACTTATAAGTCTACCCTCGAAAAGTTAATTTATTTTCGTTCGGATACGGTTAGACATTTACAAATTATTATATTCTTTATAAGAAAAGAGAAAACTAAAGAATCTACTGGGAGTTCACAAATTGGGAGGACCTTCGAAGAAAGAAGCTGCCAAAAAAACTTCGAAAGCGGGCCGAACTCCACCTTTATAAAGAAATTAGATATGTTAACTCCACCTTTAGTTTTTTATATTTATCTACAAAAAGAGCTAACCGTATCTTTGGGTGTTGAAGTGCGTGATTTGGGTTGAGACTTTAATTTATGGATAATAGGGTCCCAAGCTGGTGGAATCTTCCACCCATCATCTCTATTGAAGTTTGGGTATTTGGCGATTTCAATAGCCTCACGCAGCATTCTAGGGATAAATTTTACCTATTTCTCTATACCTACGTCTATACTATTTTACCAGCTGTATACAACCTACGTGAGGAAAAATATGCGGATTATAGTGGTTAAGTCACTTTCGCTAAGGTCGGTCGCGGGGTGGGTGACCAAAAATAACAATCTTAAGCTACTCTGTTAATTTTGAAGGCGTGTTACAAAGCCACATTGAAACATGACTGATGAAACTTAATCACAGGCATCGGCTATCTAATTATTATCATCATAACAAAAAAAAATGTTTTTAATTCAAAATTAACATAATACGTCAAATGTTTTATTCTATGCAATACTTACTTATAGTTGTCGTACCAGGCCCTCTTACCATAGTGATTTATCTAACTCGACATTGTATTGAAAATCTGTTATTTTCAACCCTTTATTTATTATATTTTATTTAGGCTTTATTCATTTAGATTTAACCCCAATATGTATCACCCAAAAATTACGTCTAGTTATGTTCTGTTACACAAATAAAAATACTATTACGGTACAAAATTTATTGTATGCATCCTCAACTTGCGTTTTTAATACAATTCATAAAAAAGCCTTCAAACATTGCTTTCAAGGTACAACGTCCGCTCGACGGCTCTGGTCCTTAGGAGATCTCTTTCAGCGATTTACCTGAAAATAACAGAAAAAAGGCGTTAATTTACAGCGTTGGACACCCGCCAAACATTTCAACTAGCCGTCTAAGTTGGTCTGTCGCAAAATGAATGAAAAAAGTGGACATTTAGAGAGTTGTTCCTGATCGGTTATCGCGGCCTGAGAGATGGGCTTAGGTGCGAACAGACAATATAAAACTCATTTATATCCCGTCAGCGTGACGCGTGAAACGTGCCAAGACGTTTCCAATACGCTCATTTATCACGCCCCCCACCCCTCCCCACATAATGAGACGGCTCAACACACGCCCAAAATAATTTAAATTTATATTTTAATAAATTTCTACCCTAATAACATGTCAGCTGCCGGAGGAATCACGTATTTGTAGATAAATAAAATCTAACGTCCGAATTTTCCGCAGAGAAATAACGGAGATTACCACGTGAAAAATGTTTTCAAAAGAATAATTTTATTGTGGATTCTACTATAAACAAATGGCTAATAGCCTCGATGACAGAAACACAAACAAACAGCCGTCTTTTTATTTGACATTTTCTAGAAAAATATTCCTTACAGACTGAAGAATCACGTTCGAAAGTACTATAATTTATCAGTCGTAACGGTTGGAGACTGTTTTAATTGTGAACCGGTATAAATAAAGCTCCACAGAGTCGTTGTTCCAGCCACATTGGTCCTGGTTACTAATTTTATTTGCTTCTTAAATGGCCTAAAGTCATTGACATGTGCCGTTGTATTGTAAATAAAACGATTCGATGACGCATTCATGCTGCATATGCCTTAAATAACATTCAGAACAATGATTCAATGTAACAATTTACGTATTTCTATTTGTTTTAAAACTTTTCTCTGTGAAGCAGAGTTGCTAGATGAAAATAATTTTAGTATTTCAACGAGCTTTATTTTACACTAAACGACAGTACCAATTGATCTTAGCTTTGATCTCCAGAGAATGAAGAAAGAAAATGAAATAAATTTTATGAAGCGTCAGAAATAATTATTGCGAGATTCACTGCAATAACATAATTTTTAATAAATCACGACATTAATGGTTGTAAAATTAAGTCATTATGAATTTTTTTGTAAAAAAAAATGCCGATCTGGTTTGGTTCAAAAGTTATTTTTGAAGCATTTCATTTACTGGGTGTTTCTATAAAAATTAGATTACTTTTGTGGAAAAAGGTTAGCTGTTCAGAAGACGAAGCACAAATTGTGTCTCTCGGGATAGCCTTGCTTCCGTGATGGGTAGCATTTTGGCAATTTAGCGCATTCAAATTTTTTTTACTCGGTTAAATCATCTCACTTATATATTTTTTTCATAAGAAGCACATAAGAAGCATAAGAAGGCCTAGCACGAAAAACATTCGAGTATGTATCGAGAAAGTAATGAAAAAAAATGTATGACATATTAAGAAGCGCTTCTACCGGACGTAAACGGAACTACAATTTCCTATACATTTTTTGACATTATGTGCTTGATACTTACTTCATACTATTTTGATAGCTTTTCGTGTTAGCCCTACTGATATACATTATGCATTCTTCATCTCTTTAGTTTGTCCCGGATGGACCCACACCCCCCGGTTTTATCTATTTCTTTTCCAATCTAAATTAAAATAACCCATAATAGTGAGTGAAATAAACATATTTTAATAAAATAGATGAATATACTTTAAATTTATTGTAATCTTATTCCGTGAAACAACTAACATACCAATGCCACATTTGTACACACAGCAAACTGTTATACTGATTTATAAGTAACAGATAGCTATTTTGATATGTTATAAATTGCCCACAAGAATAGAACGAAGAGCGACTAAAAACAATGGTAGCTATTTGAGTTATTTACAAAGCATTATAATGCTTTAGTTTTAATCCTGTTACAAGTTGTTAATCCATTGATTACCTCGTGGTTTTTCTGGATTATTAATTAACACGACAGAAATGTTCCGAATATGTGATCATTTTTAAAGCGTTCAACTATTTACAGAAAATGTCGGAGTAAAATGTGTTCTATGCAAATTGTATAAAGTTCAATGGCACTTTTACATGATGTACATCGACATCGGGATTTAAAAAATCATTGTTTTTTATCTTTTCAAAACTACGTTTTAATATAATTCAAGAAATTTTAGTTTAGAAAAAATCTGCCTTATTTTCTGCCAAATAAACAAATACGCAGTTTATGTCAAAAATGCAAATACTACAATCGGATAACTTCTGGTCGACCAGTAAGTACCTACATGTTTTTGGGAAACGTTTTCTTTTCAAAAGTAATAAGTCTGAAGAAATAATTTATTATTCAAATTAAACACCTATTAATGTTCCATTATTTGTGATATAAACATTTATAAATATATTACCATAGAATAGAGCGTCATTAAAAAAGAGTAATAGATATAAATTTATCATTGGTCTCCGCGTTGCTACAACTCATCGCGAACTCTCGCAATAAAACTTTCAAATTTGTAAGTTTGTCGTAACTGAATAACCGTATGTCCGTTCTTAGTAAGCTAGGTAATCGATATGTAATATCGGTTATCTTAATCGATATTAAAACTCCATATCGGTTACATATCGGATAACATAAAATATCGAAAATTCTACTACCGGGAAGTTCCCCGACTAATACCAATACGCAAGTTTCAGTAGAGCAAGTTCAAATCAAATCTGTGTTATTATTATATCTGTAATAGCTTTAAATAAAAAATAGACAATATAAACATCGCTTGGTCTTAATATAGTTTCAAAGGTATTTTCGCCCGTAAACCGATAACAAAACGCTTAAAAGAGTGTAACGTTAAAAGATGGGTGAGCACTGAAGAGTTGCTTACATATTTAATAGAAGTAGTTGTAAAAAGTGGGAACAGAGTCGTAAACATTTCATCGTCACATTTGACGTAAATGACGAAACTAAAAATATTATGAACAACTGCTAGAAAATACACCATGTTCTGTTAGATTAAAAGAAAAATTCTGCAAATTTCAGTCTTTATAATAATAGTAAATATTTATTTACACAATCATAGCAAAAATAAATGTTGCAACAGTATCTATATTAACGTTTTTTAGAATTTTTGCATTTACATTGTGATACATTCTTATTTGGAAAATTTTTCACTGCTCTTCCAATTGAAGAAGAAAGAGTTCAGCAGCTTTTTTGGAAGAACACTGGACAGGACATCCAAAGCTTGTGGATTCGAATCTAGTCTTGGAAACTCGTGTGACGGGTCGATTTTTTCTAATAAAAAAGTTCCTACATTATTGGATGTTAGCATTGTACCATGAATCGCAGCTATATGATTTGAAAGAATTTTTCACTACATCTGTATGTATTGTAGAATCTTAGGTAACAGAAAAAACAAATGTGTATTGCTTTAAAATTCACATTTTATTGTTAAGAATTTCACAAATAAACGAAGCTGTCAGTTGGTCCAGCAACGGAATTAACCCTAGTCACATGATGGGCCGGCCAAATGGGCCGCCCGGTGACGCAGGCAGGCAAAATTTAAATCAACCAAAACAATGCGACAGCGGGTTTCGTTTCAAAAGATTTGCGTCTTTCGTCGTTGTAAGTATATTACATTTTTAATAGAGCGCAGACGTTTCTATTAGAAAATCTTTTTTTAATTATGCTATTAGCCCTGTCAAATACGTAAATAGTGAAAAGGTATGCTCTATACTTGCTTTCTCCGATCACGCACATTTGCAACCTGTCGATTTCTAGTGGTGTCTTTCCTGATGTCTTTAAAGTTGCTCTAATTAAACCCATTTATAAAGGCGGTGATCGAGACCGTGTGGACAATTTCAGACCCATCTCTATACTACCAACCCTTTCAAAGATCCTCGAACGACTGATGAATGAGAGGTTGGTGAAGTATCTCGAAACTAGCAAATTTTTATCACCTTCTCAGTACGGTTTTCGTTGTGGCAGATCTACCAGTGATGCTGTCCATGATCTAGTTAATTCCATAGTTACCACTTTAGATGCTAAAAGAAAGTGTGTGGTGGTATTCCTAGATCTGGCAAAAGCCTTCGATACGGTTTCGATTCCGCGCCTCTTGTCTGGCCTGGAAAGGGCCGGAGTCAGAGGACTGCCCCTCCAACTCTTCCAGGACTACCTGAGCAATAGAAGTCAGAAGACCAAAATAGACAGCTGGATTAGTGATGAGGCCAAGGTCACCTATGGCGTGCCTCAGGGCAGCATTGTTGGCCCTACACTCTTTTTAGTGTATATAAATGGCCTCTGTCAAACTCAACTCACAGGTGGTAATGTTTTCACATTCGCGGATGACACCGCCCTTTTCTTTAGTGGTGACACTTGGGATGAAGCCTTTGGTAGTGCACAGAAGGGTTTCGATGAGATCAACGTCTGGCTGAGAAGTAACATGCTAACTCTCAATGTCACCAAGACTAAATATGTCCCTTTCGCTATTGGTTCTGATCAGCTCCCATGCCAATCATACGGTATTGTTGCTCACAACTGCTGTCCCCAATCACCCAAAACTTCATGTTGTTGCCCTACTCTTGAAAGAACGGATTGCATAAGGTATCTTGGCGTCACATTGGATCATAGACTTACTTTCAAGCCTCATATCGACTTAATGGTTTCAAGGGTAAGAAAATTAACATACATTTTCAAGAACCTCAAACATGTAGCAGATCGTAATGTTATAAGTACAGTCTATTATGCTTTATGTCACTCACTTCTCGAATACTGTATCACAGCCTGGGGTGGAGCCGCCAAAACACACATGTTGGCCCTGGAGAGGGCACAGCGTCTTATTCTCAAGGTTGCAGCGGGGCTCCCTTACCGCTACCCCACTACTGCCCTCTATAAGGAATGGGACATACTTACCGTTAGGCAAACATTTATTTTCAAGACTATCCTAAGAAAGCACTCACAGGTAACATATGTCCCTGAAAAATTTGAGGGTAAACGTAGGAAAGGTAAAGTCTGCACCACCCCGAGGGTAAGAACCGCTTTCGCCACGAATTTTTTCTGTTTCCTAGGATCTCTGTTATATAATAAAATAAACACCACGCTCAACATATATCCACTACACTCAAGAAGCTGTAAACATGTGGTTAAACGTCACCTGAAGACATTGAACTATGAGGCCGTTGAGTCTTTACTTTTGCCCCAGTCGTAAAAAGAAACCGTTTTCGTCAATCATCAGTGTATGCTAACGTTTCCCGTATAGTTATTTATTTACTTTACTCGCCCGATCAATCCGTCATGGCGGCTGTATCCCAATCGTTGCATTGTTCCCCCTCTCACACACATCAGACACATTACATACACACGATTACGCTGACACCACACACCACACAACCTAAGTCACAATCACACACACTCACACACACTCTCACAATCACTACAACATTCACAATGTTCTCTATAACCTTAACTCTATAAATACTTAGCTATTATCTTGTCTATAAGTAACCATAATAAATTGTTAATTTTACTCTTTTTTTTTAACTTTAAATACGATTGAGATTGTGACCCAGCTGATGCGTCTTCTAGTGACATTGTAGGTTGTGTTGTGTCTTACATTAAGGCACTTTTATCTTTCTTTTTTTGCTGTTGCCATTGTGTTTTTTTATATTTAAGTATGCAGCTTAACATAAGTACCTGAAGTACGTCATGCTCACTCAAACGTTTCTTCGGCGGTGTCGTGTGAGGCGGGTCGTTACGTTCCCTAAAATATGGTTGAGCGAAGCGATGGCTGGTTCATGCGTCATGCTCGTGAACGGGTGCCGCCAGCGGAAATGGGTCTACCTCAGTCTGCTTATCTTAATGCTGTGCTTAAAGCCTAAATATTTTTATCTAAAATAAATTGATACTGACCTGTATGTACCTCACAACTTGCAGTGTAGTAGTCTTGTGGTGCGGTAAATGTTGTAATGTATGATAGACAAGTCTTTCTTTGCCAGTTAAAAATTGTTTAAGTTTACAATAACCATAAAATGTAATATTTTCATTAGTATTTTCCTTTTGTGATGGAAATTGACCTTACTGATATGTTAAGGTCACTTTTCAATTTGACGACTCTGTATGAAATAAAACAGGGAGAAAAAAACAGCCCTTGACGAGTTTCTTGCCGGTTCTTCTCGTTACAAGGTCTCCCGCCGTAGGGTTTGTGAACCGATGGCGTAGCTTCTTTGACGTTCATAAGTGCTTGTAACAGCCTAGACTGAATAAATGATATTGATTTTGATTTTTTGATTTTGATTTCAACTTTTCTCATACTCTCATATTTTTCTAAATGCTAGCAAATCCTTGTATGTATCAACTTCCACCTAGTTGAGTAATAGTTTTGTCCTTTCTGCGGGAAGAGGCTGGTGACCTGTGGTACAGGTTTCTAAGAAACCTATTTCAGGCGCCAGTCATTCACAAATTTAGGTTATGCTATGACACTTGTGTATGATTTGATATATGTAATGAATTTGTGAAGTGACAAATAAATAAATTATTGATTATTGATTGACTTACACACATTTTCGTGAATAACTAGCTGTCTTAATACAGTTTTGTTTGAACCTTAGTTTTTGCGTTATGAGACACAGTTAATATTCCATTATCTGGACACTGGTGTCCTGCTAGCAAATGACGAATTAAATTAATAAAAAACAGACAAGTACTAGACTGATGACGACCACCGAGAGTTTCGTTATAAATATATGCGATAAAATAAAAAATACACGTATATTTTTCTTTGGTTGTGCCACAGATCATCGCAATGCCAAATTCCATGACTCTTCAGTCATTGGAAAATACGTCAAAGGTTTGGTTGGTCAGAGTAAAATCATTATAAATTATAAATATCATTTTAGTGATGAGACTTAGAGGCTTGGTGTTTAAGATATTCCAGGAGATCGTTGGCCTTAGTATTGGTCGTAAGTTGAAACCTCCAAAAAACAAAGTACTAATTCCTTTTTCCTTAAATAAACGCTAGCCTCCTCATTTAGGGTTGGGCTACATATGTCAGCACTAAATCGCATGTTTCCGTCGCTATCCTTTTCTGTCACTCTAAACCCTCATTTGTTAGAGCGAAAACGACTACAAAATGCTTTACTATACTGCAGTAGCGAGGGGTCAAAATATGGATAAGATAAGCCGGAGCAAAAAATTATCCGAAAATTCCTGTATTGTGGATCCGTGGAGTGGCCCTTCTAAAAGGGAAGCCGATGGGAATCAGTATGTATGGACCCTTCGCCATTGCTATACTGCTAGAACCGGATATTGACAGTTCAAAGCGACAGAAATAATTAACAGCATAGGAATAAGTGCGGTTCCGTGCAGCCGTATGTGGTCCAACCCTTAAAAGAGTTCATAATTTATTTTCAATCGCATTGAATTATTGCGCAATACATCACATTATTACGCACGCAATCCGCGCGAACGCCAGCGGTTATTATAGGCACCAGATATTTGGTGTAAGCGCATTGACACGGCCAATTTGCGCGTGACGAGATGCGCGGGCGCGGCTGGTGCGCTCGTGACGCGCAATGACGTCAAACACCAATGACACATTTCGCAGACATAGTGGAATATTTTACTACTCGTTTCCAGTACGCAAGACTAAACTATGTGACGTATGATCTGAAGGTTATTTGCTGAATCTTTTTAATGCAATTGGTGCTAATCTCATGATAACATATTGCGTATACTAATAGACGGTTTAACATATTGGAACAATCTTGTTGCTACAGCTCCAGAGATCACCGAATGAGTATTAATATATTTTTTAAGGAAATTACGAAATGATAGATGCTTGTTGTCTCAATTTCACCCAATATAAACATAAGACGACCTGATTTTTAAATTTTTGCATTTTTCAAGGCTATTTTATAACTTATGTAAATTTTGAATAGAAAAATATTGGAAAAAGTCAACTTAGCCACAAGTTAATTCTCGGATAGGACTCGAACCCATGACCTTTGGAAATGCGTTCAATGTTCTAACCACTGAGCTACCGAGACTCGGTAGCTCAGTAGTTAGAGCATTTACAGTTATTTCATACTTCATGTTTTTATAGAGCTATTTCGAGTCGATTCAATCTATGAAAAGCTATTTCTAAACTGACGTTTCTATTTAAAAATGCTCCGTGTGACAAACAAACAACTAATAATAATCTATCTTCAAAAATAATCTTGGCCACTTGGAAACAATGTAAACAAACAAGAGCACCGCGATGGACTTTAAAAAACGATTTTATTAAGTCGAAAATAAACAAGAAAACAAACATGGGGATATTGAAAAATAACGACGCATTCGAATTCGAAATCCGAATGCCGAAAAACAAATCCACTACGGATATTCGAGTTGACAAAAACTCAGAACTGATTGCAAGTGTGTGTCAATAAAGAGAATTTCGAGACTAATAAAATCGTTTTGGGAACTTACGACAATAATCACAAAAAAAATAAGTCTGCTTCTTGAGTGGAGCACATGATAATGTATCCTTTTATTTTGATGTAGGAAAACACGTTTTCTTACATCACTGACAACAAAAATTCATGTTAGACATACTCGTATAGACAACGTCATATACAAAGACTCAGCCAATGGTCAGCAACAGCCAAAGTAATCAATAATATCGATACATGATATTTTTCAAATTGATAACAACGATATACCTATTTCATCACTTTGGATGTTCCTAATGTGAGCGTATTAGCTGAGCCTATGTAGATGATGCTGACTTCGTCGGTAAATTAATGGTGATAGCTTAATAATTTTTAATAACTCTAAAATCTTTTTCAAATGCAAAAAAAAAAAATTAAAAAAACATGACAACTTGGTGGAACAGCCTTTGTAAGTAATACTTTAATATCTCCACATTATTTCTAAAGTATTTTAAACACCATCTGACAGGTGATGCCAATTTTGATTTATTTTATTCGCTACCTAATGGCTTGGATAAACATTGAATTTGTCAGGCATCATCAGGTGATGTCTAAATAAAACCTGGAATTAAGTAACTTTGATCAAATACTATAGTCACTACTAGTTTCTATAGTATTTACTTTGATGAACTTTTGTAGTAATCTTTCCTGTGTATTAAAACTATATTTTGTATGTGGGTGGAGAAAAAGACATTTTTTTTCTAAGAAGATATGGCTGATGCTACATCTTCTCCTTGGTCAGATATTATGTCTAAGGGGCAGACAGTGATTTTAAAGAGAACTTTCAAGAATTGAGTTATCAAATGCAAAAATATATTATTCTTCTCTAAACACAAACTCCACTACACACATCGAAATTGTCTAGAGATCAAGCACTTTTTAACAATAAAAATATCCAATGAATATTTAGCAAATGTAGTCTTTCAGACTGACTTCTTACTTTAATTATTTATTTATTCAAATAGTGTTTACAAAATAATCATTTACGATCCAAAAGATTTTAAATAATAATGCTCTATAGCGGGGATACTCTAAAACGTACTTGATCGCTAGACACTTTTGATGTGTGTATATCATTAAGTAAAGATAAATTATTTTGTTAAGGAAATAGAATTATTTGAAAAATAAGTATAAAACTCCTTTTATGTTGATGTTACGATGTCTCTTTTATGGCTAGTTGTTAAATAATTAAAGGACAATTTTAAACAGATAATGGTTTTTAGAACTTTTACTGCTAACAAGATTTATAACTTTTTTATGGCCCTTTTAAGTTTTATGACAACTTCAATAGTGAATAAATAAACGTTCATTTTGTACTTTTTATTTCGAAAGTACTACTTTGTATTGTTTTGAAAAAATTGCCCTTTGCTTTAATAACATTATTATGAATGTTTCATGTCGCAGTAAAAGCTATCTTTAGATATTAAAAGTACAGCCATTGCTGAATCTTTGGAATTATTATAAAGTACAGCCCTTAGTTCTATTGTCTATAAAATATCAAAGTTTTGTGATATTAACTTAATTATTAACCATACTGCCACTAGTTTACAATAATTAGTTAATGAAGAGCGGAGCCCCCAAACACTGGTTACATATGCTAAAATGGAGGCTTGCATCACCATTTAATTTTGGCAAGTGTTTTAACATTTTTTTTTTTTTATTTCAAGCCTACGTATTAAACCTCAGTTGAAAAAAAATGCGAGACGAAACTATTCACTTAATTTAACTTTCTATATGACAATTTAATTGTTTATTATGATACAGCTGGGCACGTAAATACTTTTAAATAAATAAGCGTTAAGAAATTTAAAATATATTTAGCCATAAACTAAATTTAAAAGAGTATTCTAAACATGTGCACCTTTGTATGATCTAAACAGTTAAATACTTAAAATTGTTACACATATATTAAGGTACAGCTTTTGAAGCATAAAATATCAAGGGTATTACAAACAAATGCAAGAACATTGAAAACATAGTTGACTCAAACGCTGTTAGCATAAACAATAGGACGAAAAAGTGTTTAACAATGTTCGGAAACACTTAAAATTTTTTTGGTGAAGAAAAACAAGGCTTTGTGAGCTTTTAAAAATTCCTGCATAGATTTGGTAGGAAATGTTCAAACAGTTAATTTTCAAAATTAACGAGTAGAACACTTGTTGCAGAAAGCTCTACACTTTATTTTTATGCTTTACTACTGACATCACGCGACTTCGTTTGCGTGGAGTAAAAATCGCTTTTTTCCCTTTTTGAGCGTCAGTAAGGACATTGCGTTACATTTTTTTAGAAGAATGCTAAATTTTACTGCAACAAAATGTATCATAAATGAACTCAGCAATAATAATTTCTTAAATTTCATAGACAAACTTTACTATTGTTTTATTACTTATATAGTCATGGGCATTAATTGCAGCTATTCCGCTTATATTTGTAGACAAATAAAACTAATACTTGCGATTTTTTAAATTGTTGTAATTAAAATGCTATTTTATATGATAAACGTCTGGGAAACTTTCGGGTCCATTATCTCTAGTATTTCTCTAAAAAAACTCAACTGATAATCCTCCCTTTTTTTCTATTAACCAAATCTTCATAATTCCGGCATATAGATTTCCCTTTCATTTTCATAATCACTCCAAATGGTGCCCCAAAAAAATTCAACGCAAAACATAATGCGTTTCCCCCACCTGGCATCAATTTCGGGATTTGAAGGAGGTTCTGTTTACCTAAATCAATCAAGCAGGCCGCCCTTCCCGTCATAATTCTGGGATAAGTCTCTTAATTAATGCAAGGTGCCCGTAGGACAACTCAGCTGACATTGAACCAGGGAGATGTTTACGATCTTACGTTTTATAAACTTGATGTGAAACGGTTCTTTTTGGGTGTGGTAGAAATAAGAGTATTTTAACGTATTCATTGAAAATTCATGACTTTTTAGGGTTCAAAATCGTAAAAAGGAACCCTTATGAACTGTCTGTCTGTCACAGCTGGATATATTATTATCAAGAATTACTAATGCTATCAACTTGAAATTAGGAATAATTTTATGTGACGTTGTCTAGGGTATCATGATATGAAAGAGCGCAGCTTGCACAATCTTAAACATTTTTTTCTTTTTTTTCGGTCGCATTGTTTTTGACTTTTGATGAAAATTAAAAAAAGTATAATATAATAGTAATAATATTTCTTACACTCACACCAATTAATCTAGCTCCAAAGTAAGCACTGTAAGGCTAGTGTTATGGGATATTAAGGTAACGGATATAAGTACACATAAATAGATATGTAAGTATTTATGTATAGAAATATATATTAACGTCCATGAGTCGGGTACAAATGCTGGTATTCATCATACAAATATTTGCCTCTACCGGGATTCGAACCCGGGACCTCAGAGTAGGCGACACCTTGGAATTAGTTTACGAACCACTCGACCACGGAGGTCGTCAAAAATACCGTTCTCCCCCCCCCCCCCCTTATCACCGAAGCTAACATAGATACCGCCGCTATGAGACCCAGGGGCCCCGGTTCGATTCCCAGTTCGATATTGTATTCGGTTTGGTTGGTGGTAGCACTTGTTGTAAGTCCGCCTGGCTAGCTACTACCATCTTATCTAAGTCTGACACCATAAGAATAATGTTTTTAGCTTTGTTGTGTTCCAGCAGTTAGACATAAGATAGCCAGTTCCTCAGTAATTGAGGATTGCGGGACAGGCTCGCTTCCATCTTCAGCCTTATCTGTACTTAACATCAGGTATGATGAAGGCTAAGAGTCTCCCCGTTGTTCATAAAAAAAGAAAAAAACCTGAAATTGTTCATTGTGATAGAAGTTAATGTAAAAATTATAGAAAAAATAAAAGGATGTCTCTAAATAGAATACTTTTTCAGAAATCTTAAAAAAGCGATTTATACTTATTTGCATTTGATAAACTGACCTCGACCTATGTCGATGTATGGGGACAATCTTCTTCTTATCGAGTGAGGATTAGTGGCCACCTCTGGTGTCAGAGTTTATCAAGCCGCCTATAAGGCCTCTGACTTGGCTTAACGACTGTAATTAAATGACAACAGCCGGGACCGACGGTTTAACGTGCCCTCCGAAGCACGGAAGCTCTCAGTTATAATGCCACTTTACGGTCACCCATCCGAAACTTGCCCGGCCGAACGTTGTTTAACAAACGTGATCGAACACGATCAGTCTGTCAAGCGCGGCCATGAGCGCTTCTGTTCAGGCGGCGAGTACAATATATGATGGAACGGAACCCTCGGTGCGCGAGCCCGACTTGCTCTTGACCGATTTAATTAAAAGAGTATCTGAGTAATGAGACAAAAGTAAAACATTAGATTGGTAACGAAAGCAGTTGAAATTTTGAGTATCTTTTTCATTTTGAGTTTTTTTGAACTTTAACTCTACATATTTGCTTAAAATGTTTATCCATAGATTAGGCACCTTTTAACAGCCGAAATTATTCACCTATCTGTAGATATGGATAGGGCTATCTGAGATAGTTGCCTAGGATACAGGTTTCGTTGCCTAGCGACCGTCGTTATTTTGGTCATATTAACAAAAATATCCTAGGCAACTATCTCATATAGCCCAAACCATATCTACAGATAGGTTATTAATTTTGGGCGCTAGTGAAGCACTTCGAACTGCTGAACATCTAGATAGACGACCTGAGTGGCTTAGACCCACCGGTCCCGGATGAGGTCCCGGGTTTGATTCCCGGAAAAGATAAATATTTGTATGCATGAATATGTCTATTTATATTGGTATTGGTGTTTAAAATATATGTTTTGTATATATTTACAAAAAAACAGTAAAAAACTATGTATCTTTTTTTTATGTATAGCCCTTATCTAGGTATCCATAACACAAGTTCTAATCTATCAGGCCCTGGGTTATGAGACACAATAGATATTGCAGTGTCCTGCTAGCAAATGAATACTAGCAGCCGGCCGCGGCTTCACTCGCGTCGTTCCCGTTTCTACGAGAATATCGGAAAGCCTATATACTTTGCGTCCTTTCAACTAACTATATGCCAAAAATCAAGTCCATTGGTTGCTTAGTTAGGACGTGAAGTAAGGACAAACAAACACACTTTCGCATTTATACTTAATATAAGTTTAAGTGTAGGTGTATGAAAAATCTAAGAGGCTTCTCAACGTATTATTTACACATTCCGTCTGAACACACGGTAAAGGATAAACCATAAACTTTTCCGTGGAAAAATTCCCGAAACTAGTAGGTACAGTGCGGGGCGAAATTCATAACGCGCTTAACAGTTCGGTTCACCTGTCTCGTTATACTTTGGAATTTTTAAATTAAATTCCTACCCACCGCCGACTGAACAAAGTTACGAATTCTTAAAATTCGGCGTCGTCGTAATTAATCTTTCGGTTTTAATAAACACACAAAGACAGTGGAATAAAGTGGAGCTTATGCCTTATTAATGGAAGGGATGGGTGTTAAATCTTGTAATTAATGCAGGTAGCCAGCTACCGGCTGGTGGATCTTCGGCAATTATCGGAAATTCGCTTTCTGGTACACGTTACGCAGTGGGTTATTATATCCGAGGGTAATTATTAAACTTCCCAGAATCGTCGCACCGAGGATATTATAGGAATGAATATTGGAGATTAGATAAAAAGCCTTAAATTAAGCATTTAAAGCATAGGACACGATATTTTTTTAAGTTGGCAAATCAATTGAAAGGATTTTTTATCACTGTGTTTTGATAAAGTAGTATATTAATTATATGGATATAAAGTATCTCCCGATTATAAAAGTTATAAAATCGGCCCTAATCATCTTATGATAAACTGAAAGTGAAGGTAAAATAATATTTTGTAGATGTAATAGTGAGAAAGTTCTTAGAATAAACAAAAAATCTGTAAACTTTTCCAATAAAGTTCACTTCAACGTTTGAAAAGTTTGCATTTACACAATTTTCATTGCATTCTGTAATATAAAGTAAGTTTTCGATGTGTGTTCAAGAGAATCTCAACGATATGCAATATAATCGACACAAAAACTTGAATCTGTAATGAATATAACAACAGCACAACAATCTAAGCACTCTTATTGTCACGTTTCGATAACTTTTAAAAGGAAAAACTGCGATCTGAAATTAGATTTCCAAAACCAAAAAGTTCAAGGACAATTCTGCACTCAAGCGTCACTCAGATTTGTTTGAGTTTGCTCCATACTTTATGTCAGCGATCGAAGCTACCCTGCGTCAGCATCGTTGGACACCAAACGCACTTCTGAGTGTATTATTGATTTTCACCGCCCGGGGGGCGGAGCCAAATCTGTGCGAAAGGGATCACACGATTGCCTCCTCATTAAATCAGAAGAGGAGCCACAATTTCCCTCTGTACAGTTTCCAATTAAGGACGTACCCATTAACCAACTATTTAAAATAGGTAAGGCCTATGGAAAAACATTTTCACTGGAGTTATGGATGCCGAAGTTGTCACAAGTTACGCCAAGTGTATCGAATGTTATGTGACACTTTTAATCTCTTTAAATGTGATAAGTTGTGGATGACTTCGGGTCCATATTAACATTAAGTTAAAGTACCAGATTGAAACTTTGCTTTCACGCGTGGCTTCGGAAGGTGTTTACAAAATTATGATAATATCTGAGACCCAATTTAATAAGATAGGGCTAAATGTCTCATTTGTCATCTTTAAAGTTTAAAATAATTGAAATAAAAATCGACCAAGTGCGTGTCGGGCCAGGCGAGTATGGGGTTCCGTAGTCAAAATAACACTGACATTTTGTCTCTGCAAAAATAACTTTGTTTTTCATAGTGTTTGTAAAAATAACAAAGTTATATTTGCGGTTACGGAAAATGTATATTTCGCTAATTTCTCTAAAACGGTTGACTTTGAGAAAAAATCGTTTGAGAAACCTCAATGTTATTTTTAATATCCTATTTAAAAACACCCCACATGTATAGGTTTAATGACAAAAAAAATACAGTTTCAGTTCCATGTATGGGACCTTCCCCTTAATCTTTTACAGAGCGGTTTACAGATTACATCTTCTTACCAAGTTTGAACTGTGTAATCTTGATAGCTTCGGAATAAAGTGGCTGTGACATACGCACGGCCGGACAGACAGGCAGACAGACATGACGAATATATAAAGGTTCCGTTTTATGCCATTAGGCTACGGAAACCTAAAAAGAGAAGTTTTCAAAACCTGTTTTTTACTTATTTGATAATTCGAAAACACTGTCTTAGCCTGTAAGCTCATATATAATAATACATTCTTAATTTGAAGCGTAGGTAATTGTACATCAATCATCAATATCATCTTTTTAATATAACAGCTACCTCAACTTTCAATCAATCAATTGACTAAGTACTCATAACTTAAAATCCAAATAAATGTGTATCACACGTGTAGCAAATTATATAAAAATTTCCTTCGCAAGCCTGGCAAGATACAGATTGTACGAGTAAATGTTGAAAACACAAGCCGAATTAAATATTAATATAAATTAAAAAGTTTGTTTACATTTCAGACAATACAGCAGGGTACCACAAACCATTCGTATGTGTTTGAAACAGTAAAAAAACGCACTACCCTAAGTTGATTGAATAAAAAAAAACACCATTGTTGGTTTCTGCGAATAAATGCCCCATTAGTTTGGGCGAGATGCGTCATTGAACAGCGTTTGTTTACCGTGGTATGGTAACGAGATGAACTGCTAGCTAACTCAAAAAATATGCTGAAATATTTGTTCAATTTAATAACTGAGTAAAGTCCTGGCTGCACAATCCGTCTTGCCTGAGAGCATGCCTGTAAAAAACCGGTTTGCGCAAGTCGCAACTATCTACAAATATTAAGGCGCCACTACATTATCTCCTATACCCAAATTCTGGCACATTGAAAAAACTGATATTTAGCACTAAAACATCCCCGAGCACACTTTGTTACGTATTTATTACGTATGCTTTTCGTCTCACGCATACGTACAATTTAACCAAGAAATACAGTTTTTTTTTTTATAAATCATCGTAAAATCACCCGTGTTATTGCAAATCCAATTGTCCGTTTACAACAATTCGACTGTTTATAAATACCCTCGATTTCAAATGATCGGATCTTGCAAAAAGGCACAGACAATTACACTATGTCGCTAGCCCGAATTCGGGTGCATTAATCTATCGACTATGACGTAAATTAGTGAAATCAACTTCAACCTTCATTCAAATTCAACTAACTCGTAATTCATACTCGTTAGCGGGATTAACGGCTATCGATCTCAGAAAATATGTTGCAACATTTAACAGTTAAGTGACTAAGAAAAAAGAAAAGATACTTATGGTACGATACAACATCATGTCACGACTGACGACTATTATAAATATATGATCTAAAGTTTACCCGTTTTAACCTAATTTTACGGGAGTATGCTCGTTAACATCATCGATTGACTAAAATTATTTTAATACATTCTTTCCTACATACAATTATCCCTGTCGTGAAGATCGTCATAATTTTATATCTAATATTACTAAAAGTGAAAAAATCTGAAAAATCGTAAAAGTCTGACGTTTTCAGATTCGTACGAAAGTAACATTTCCTTATAGTACATTAAGGTTCATATTCCTATGTAGAGCGTGGCAACACTTAAATGCGCTATAAAATTCTTTTTTAACGTTCGAAGCGATAAATTCGGAGAATCGCGTAGATCTCGCGTCGTCCTGGTGACACTTCCCGAGTTCAAGAGGTCAGGGTTGCCCGACGTAATCGTGACGTGACGCTCCGCGAGGGGAATAACAATTCGGTCCCCGGATCGCATCTGCATACGCCAGTTGCTATATCTGGAGGTCGCTCTGGGCAAATCTCTTCATAACTCGATTACCTTTCATTTGTCAGTTCAGCTTTTAAATAATCCTTATCGTCTTTTTTTCGCAGCTGAATTTTTTTTTAGGTTAATTCAGTTTTTATCGCTTCTTTGAAATAACTTTTGCTTTGCAAGACCCACCGGAAAACAAGTCGGAAAATTATAACGATCCCCAAGTAGCAGGGTGACCATTAATGGAACTCACAAAGCTAAAATCACCCGTTATTCACAGATTGTCAAAGGCTGGCAATTTTCAATTTGCGTTCGACTCAACAATGGTCGTTTAAAAGTTGAAAGAAAAGTAAAAAAGCCTAACTCGGCACAATCAAGGCTCTCAAGTGCAGAAACATAAATGAAACCATTAATTATCCGCGATCTTCAGTTATTCTTCCTTCCTGGACCCCTCCCGCCTTGTCCAGTCCTCTTTAATATACTTTCTCTCTTGTTAATTTCTCGAAAGTTAATTGAATAGGTATATGACTGTCCAAAACAAATTATGTAATTTAGATAAAAACTTTACATGCATAAACATGAAGTGTGTTTGTTTGTCCTTCCTTGACGCCCTAAATAAACAAGTAATCGACTTGATTTTTGGCATAGAGTTATAGCTGGTTTACACAGTGCGAGCTAGCGTACGAGTCAGCCTGCCGAGTAGCTGCACTGCAGTAACTCGAACTGTTTGGACGTAACTTACGAGTTGGTCAGTAGCTCGCATCCGAGTTACTACAACATTTTTTGTTTTCACTCGCCTGCTCGCCCGGCAGCAACTCGCACATGACAGCGGCTCGGCCGTCGCTCGCATCGTTTGGACGCGTTCGGCAGTAGCTCGCCAGTGCCAGCCGGACAGTTGTGAGTGGAACCCGTGTTTTTTTTTGTGTGCTACGCCTACGTACGAAATCAAGTTCGAAATGGCCGCGGATAGATGGTCTCAATCTCTCATCAATGTGTCTTGACGTTCTATTTAAAAGTCTTTCGGCTTGTTCAGGTGTTACTCTCATCACTGCTTTGTATTCTCGGGGGTCGTCATGGTAAAGCTCATTGAGAATCATACGTGTTGCCCCTAAAGATCTTCGATCACTCGACATCGCGACTCGTCTCGGACTGGGCAGTAGCTAGGTGTCGTGTAGACAGCAAAGGCGAGGCGAGCTACGGGCGTACGAGTAGACAAACCGAGTAGCTGTCTACTGGCATGGCAGCAGCTCGCACTGTGTAAACCAGCCTTTAGTTGAAAGGGCCGAGCTACGGGCGTACGAGTAGACAAACCGAGTAGCTGTCTACTGGCATGGCAGCAGCTCGCACTGTGTAAACCAGCCTTTAGTTGAAAGGGCCGAGCTACGGGCGTACGAGTAGACAAACCGAGTAGCTGTCTACTGGCAAGGCAGCAGCTCGCACTGTGTAAACCAGCCTTTAGTTGAAAGGACAGAGAGTCTACTTTTTATCCCGATATTCCCACGGGAACGGGAACCACGCAGGTGAAACCGCGGAAAGCCGCTAGTGATAAATATCTGTCAAAATCACTTACATAGAATCAGTTCTATGTAGGTAAGTGGTTTTGACGTAGATTTTAGCACTTCTCTTCAGATATCAGAATCAATCCATCAATCAAAGCGACTTTATGTAACTACATATAACAGAATCTCTATTTTATAAGCTAAAACTTATGTGTAAAATAAAGATTTCAATGATTTAGTGTCTAAAACATATACATACTTTTGGTAAATTTTAAATAGAAAAATATTGGAAAAAATTAACTCGGCCACAAGTGAATTCTCAGACGGGAATCGAACCCGGTCAAAATCCGGTCCAATGCTCTTGGCAGAGCATTCACTTGTGGCCGAGTTAATTTTTTCCAATATTTTTCTATTTAAAATTTACCTTAAGTATAAAAATAGCATTAAAAACGCAAAAAATTACAAAATCATAAAATATATATACTTTATTGTTATTTATTTATTTATTTGGTCAACAAAACAGATCACATTAATATATCAACATAAACTTAGAGCTCTGTACTAGATTGAGATCCTTTTTATGCTGACACATCATTATAGGTAATTTTACAGCTAAGACTTATGTAACTGCTTAAAGATTCTATTTTACTAACTATAAACTACTTAAATTTTAAACAAAGAATAACAGAATAAAGCATTTAGGGAATTTGGAAGAAAAGGGAATACATTTAAGAGTTACTATTTTTCTATATTTAAGCAGTGTTTGAATTTGTGATTTAAATGCGTGGGTTGAAAATATCAATTTGAGAATCGCTAGTGGATAATTAGTAACTCATTGTAAAGTCGACTCATTCTCGAAATAGGGTTAAAGAAAGATGGTGGTATTTTTATAAATTTGAAGGTGGAATATTATATTTAGGTAAACAGGGGTTATCCCCGTTTACCTAAATATAATATTCCACCTCGCCGTCGCCGTTTTAATTTAATAAAATATAGTAAATAGGATTTTTTATTTTCATAGCATAGGTACACATTGATATTTCTCACATTGAGATATACCTAAGCCAATATTTAACTTGCAATGTTATACCTACTAATAGTTTTTTTTTTTCATTTACTACGCTATAATACGAATTTTTGTAGATGACTTTTACAGAAGTTGAAACTATTTATATCCTTTCCCATAATAGGGTTATGAGTAAGCAAACTTCTCACAGAATTAAAAAAAAAACAGAAACAAAAACAAAACTTCCACTCTTTCAAATATCAGAGGCCTTAATTAAACCTCTTTAGAGTACATTTTTCTGGGCTAAAAAGGTCGCGCGTACATTTTTCTGAGCTAAAAAGGTCGCGCGTCATCTGTGCGCCAGGATCGGCAGAGTCATTGTTTTTATAAACAATGGCCAACCTCGAGTCGTTAACCCAGTGCGATGTCAGAGGTGCAACTATTCTATGCGGTTAAACCTAAAATTGAGAATGAAGACTCGTCAGTTAAATTAACTATGTGGTATCTTTTGATAAAAATCAACTAGTCGAGATGGAGTTTAGATGTTTTATTTTCCTCACATATAAATAGCATTGTTAATAAAAAAAAACAAATAAAAAGCCATAGTTTTGTTAGTAATTAAAACTAGCATTTTCTGTTTTTTACTTTTTTGTATGAAAAAAAAACTTTCGGTTAGTATATCCCTAATTACACGTGAATGTCGCATTGAGATATTTTATTTTATTTTATTAGATATAGGAACATTTTTCGGAGTTTTCAGCATTATTACTTTTTACAGGCTTTATTGTTTAATAGTCATCAGGAATTCAAATCAGATATAATACCTTTTTTTTTTTTTTTTTTTTTTTTTTTTTTTTTTTTTTTTTTTTTTTTTATTTATTAAGAAAACCAACAGCGTTATAACAATAAATTATCTTAATAGTTCTTAGATCTATAGTAAGGCTAATTACAGGTTTCCCTTAACATTACATAAGTTAGCAAGACGTATTATCAGTTAATTGGAAAAGAAAAAAAAGTTACTTAATTGAGAAAAAAAAAATAAAAAAAGGTACTTAATTGAAATAACTGAGGTATGTTTCTGTTTTTAATAATATTCTAGAACGTAGTAATAAATAATATAATATAAAAGTTAATATAATACATTTATATAATAAATAAAATAAAAAAATACATATATATATATATATATATATATATATACTTAATACTTAAATGGCACATATACACACATATATACATATATATATATATATATATATATACACACATACACATATATACATATACCATTCAAGCATTAAGTTGAACCATTGAGTATTTCAATCGCCTTTGATTTAAGCGTTGCTTTGCTATGAATGAAGATGTCTATACCATTAAACACATCATTATATGTCCGAGGTAATCGGGAGATGGGCGCGTTATCCGCGTACTTTGTGCTCTTCTTAGGGGCCACTAAGAGTGGTGGCGGTCCCCGACGACGAGCGCGGCGGGGCTGTGCATTGTAGGCTATACCAGAAATTAACTCCGAACAGTCTATGTTACTTCTGACTATATCATACAAAAAACACAAATCCAGCAGTTTACGTCGATCAGCCAAGGTTAACAATTTATATTGCTTACAATTATCTTTGTACGATTTTAATTCGTAATTATGAAGACGGAAGTTTAGATGCTTTACAAATATTTTCTGTAGCCGTTCCAGGCGGTCAGAGTAAACAGCGTATTGGGGATTCCAAATGGGACTCGCGTATTCAACAATACTTCGAACATAAGCGAAATATACAGCTTTGATCGCATTTATATTAGTGAAGGGTTTGCAGGTCCTAATTACAAAACCAAGATTTTTGTAACCTTTATCCGCTATTATATCTATATGATCTCTGAGAAGCATTTTTCCATCAAAATGCACACCGAGATCTCTTACTTGTGTCGATCTTTGAATTGGCGTATTATTAAAGTGGTAAGTGTGTATGATGGGTCTGGGTTTGCGGCTAAAAGTTATACATTCACATTTGTTTGTATTTACTGTAATTTTATTTTTAGTGTAATATTCCGATAGTCTATCTAAGTCGGCCTGTATTTTTAAGCAATCTTGTTCATCATTAATTTTCAGAAATATTTTTTTGTCATCTGCATACATTAAGTGAAGTGCCGCTTTAAAACAATTTGTTATGTCTGCCACATATACATTATAGAATAGCGGACCCAAATGGGAACCTTGGGGGATACCCGTGGGGATATCAATAAAATTAGATCTATACCCTCCTAAGACCACAGCCTGGGAACGATTTCTGAGGTAGGACTTAATCCATCTGAGCAAGTCTCCATGTATTCCCATTCCGTTGAGCTTACGTATCAGAATGACGTGGTCCACGCGATCGAAAGCTTTTTCGAAATCCGTGTAGACCACGTCAATCTGCCCTCCTCTGTCCATATTTTGCAATACATAGTTGGAAAAACATGCAAGGTTTGAAATTGTGGAACGGCTCTTAAGAAATCCGTGTTGACTGGTCGGCAATTCTTTACCTAACACAAGATATACAGTGTCGAATACAATTTTTTCAAATACTTTACCTATTGTATTTAGTATTGAAATACCCCTATAATTTTCTATTTTTGTTTTGGTACCCTTCTTGTGTATTGGTACGATATGAGCATTTTTCCATATGCTAGGAAACTCGCCGCTATTTAAAGAAATATTAAACAATAAAGCTATTGGAATGCTAAGAGATTCCGCACAGTGGCGCCAGAAACACGGCGGGATGCCGTCACTACCAGGTCCTTTATTTGGGTCTAAAAGTTTCAAATGTTTCTCAACCATGTCAACAGTTATACATATACTGGATATCGAATCAGTTGATGTTTTACAGTCATATGTTTCAAATGAATCCGTGGATGGTGTTCCGAAAACGCTTTTGAAAAAGTCATTAAAGGCATTACATATCTCTTCACCCTCTGTGAATTCCTTGTCACCATAAGTGAGCATCTTAGGGTAACTTGATGAGCCACGCAGCGACTTAGTGTATGACCAGAATGTTTTGGGTTGGGATAAGATAGATTCTTCCACTAATTTTGTGTATTGCTTAAAGCATTCCTTTTCGACTCGTTGTTCCCGTTCTCGTAATAATGAAAACTCTCTATAATCTAATAAATTTTTAAACTTTTTCCATTTTCGGTGTGCTTTAAATTTTTCTTTTATTATTTTTATTAATGCGCGACTATACCATACTGGATATCTATGACTACTTTGTTTTTTCTTATATGGGACATGTTCTTCAATTGTTTCATTGACTATTTTGTAAAATTTATGAACAGCCTCTTCTGTTTTACACTCTTCCATTTCTGACTTCCAATCAATATTTTGAAACTTTTTATTGATAATGATGTAGTCGCATTTTCTAAAATTTCGTTTTAATACTGACGCCTCCACAAATGGTGTTATTTTAAGATCCAATACCTGTACCAACAAGGGTGGATGAGCTCGATCGGGACTTACTAGCGGTATTGAGTTCGTGATCTCAAGAGGAAGATTTGAAAATGCCAAGTCCAAGGTATTATCGGCGTAATTTTTTATTGTATTGTATTGTTTTAGTCCGAACAAACTCAATTCATCAGTTAACTTTATTGCAGCGTTTTGTACCTCGGAAGTTCCGGTATTATTATGCACGGGTCCAGTTATATTCCACGATAAACAAGGTAAGTTAAAGTCTCCTATAAGTAAGAAATTACTCTGTGAGTTGTCAGTCAAGTAATTCATAACACCCAAAACGCAATCTATGTCGCTAGGTATACGCATGCGGTCGGGAGGTATGTAAACTACGCTTAGACACAGGTCGGCCGAAGCCCCAAGCGCACGCGCAGGTAGCTTAACAGTCAACATTTCAAGTAGTTGCGGCTGACCGGGCACGGTGAGCAGCGTTGCTCCCAACATGCTACGAACCAATAACATGACGCCACCTCCCGTTTTCTTATCACTTAAAGTAAGGTTTCGATCACAACGGAATACATCGTATCGGCTATCACATAATTCTCTATCAAAGATCCCAGGGTGCAGCCATGTCTCGGTAATCACAATAATGTCATGTTCATTACTTAATATTTCTCGTCTCAACTCCAAACACTTAGTTCGTAATCCGCGAACGTTTTGGTAGAAAACCTTAAGATCACGATTTGTTACGGGATCAGCCATTAAGGAGGTAAGTAAGAACCATTCGTACTAGATATACTCGTAAAAGGTAAATATTAAATAATGAACACGTGTCCGCAAAAATACCGTAATTAGAGTGCATAATTATAGGATAACAAAATAAGTTATAACTAGCTTTGATACCCTTAAATGACGTGAAATTGAATGTACTTTGAACTTTATGTAAGTGTAAAATATTATTTTTATTAATTGACATTGTAAATAAACCGTAGTGGAACGCGTATATTAATTGTAACACTAAAATTATTATAAGTTTATACTTTCTTTGAAGGTAATCGAAAATAAACTTGTGACCATTCACTATTAGGATGGGCATATAAGCAATGTTTGTTACAACGCATTCATTACGTACAGGTGCGACGCATGTCGCGCACTCGCCCGATCCCCAAGAACCAAATTCTGTGCAAACGTATACAGACATCATCATAACAAAGACATAACAATATGGCACATGCTTTATTAGGATAAATATTACAGAAATAAAATATAAATATAGTAAGTTCGTGTACATTTTAACTGATATTCCTGCTATTGCTTCTAGGTTATGTTTATCAGAGATATTTATATAATAAGATAGATTAACTATAAAAATAAAAATAAAAATAAAATAAAAATTATAGTTCAGAGTTTTACATCTAGCTTGACAATAATATGAAACAACAATAATTCGTCGCACGTTCGACAAGCGTTTAAACAATACAATACGGAGTGGGGTATAGTTTGCCATAGAACTAACAAGATTGCTTGTCAAGACATGGAACGCGATTTTTATATAATATTGAGTTATTAAAGTTTGGAAAATGGAAATTATATCCGAATAAAATAAAAACAAAACAAAAATAATATACAAATTTGAAATCCATGCATTGCTTACTTTCCTGCATGTATTTTTTTCGTTAGGTCTTCTTCGTCGAATATTTGAATTTTGTCGCTTGTATCGTTCTGTCGCATGAATATATGTCCGTTTTTTGACCAGACATACTGATAATTCTTGTTCTTTGCTACATCTTTACATTTTTTCAAAAGTAATTTATTTTGTACTGTGAGATGTTCATTAATAAATATCGGTTTTACGTCTCCAGGCAAGTCAATATCTTTGGTATTAAGGCGATTTTTACGCGCTAGAGCTATAATATTATCCTTTAGGAGTCTTGTCTTCAATTTGGCAACTATTACTCTCGGACGTCCTTGGATTTTTACTTTTGGGGTAACTCGATTTAAGTACAGAATGTCACCTGCTGTAAGTTTCATGCCGATATGTTGGTAAGTTACGTAAGTTTCACCGATAAGTAATCTTTAAAAACTGAAGACTTAACAAAATAGCAAAGGAGATCCGTAATGATATTAAACACTTATCATTGAGCCACAAGTTAGAACAAACAACAAGAATAGATTAAGTATTAAAATGTGTATTGTAAATGTCAGCCATCCTGCAAAAGACGTAAATAAGCAATACACCTCAAATCCAGTGGCCAAGCGCGTGACAATCTCAAATGCCATCACGTGAAGCGATATATTTGTCCCTCGGTAACGTGGTTACGCTCACGCACTCTTAAAAATATCCCAATAAAGTCCAAAATCGAATGACCACCTCCAATACTGTGATAATCTTCGAACTTTAACGATCTCCCAACTCATTTACGCATTTAGAATATTACATTCTTTGGAAGAATCAAAAGACCACTGCTGAAGAACATTTCCTATTGGAAACTCTAATAATTTTCCACAAACATTTTATTATGACGTTAATGGGCTTGATGATTTATGAATATTAGAGTCCTGATTAGTGTTTTATCATTTTTAACCTTTTTAGCGGGTTTTGGTCGGAATAAACTATGCCATCACTACCTTGGCCTACAAAAAACGACTTCGAGACGATTTCGAGTAAGTATCGAGGACGTATCGTCAAAAAATGTATGTCATATTGAGCAGCGATCCTACCGGACGTAAACGGAACTAAATTTTCCTAAACATTTTTGACGATAATGCGTACTCGATACTATTTCGAAGGTTTTACGTGCTAGCCCTATAATTTTAATGGAAAATGATAGACTTATTTATTTTAGAGCGCGGTGATTGGCGGACAATCAGTGGAATATTTTGAAATGAAACAGCATCAGTTTTCACAGTTATTTGCTTGGTGGACTTGTAACATTCGTGCAAATTCTATGCTTTTCATTCATTTATTCAAAAGCGGTTTACTTTTTTTTATTGCGAATTGGTTATGCGTCAACTCGTTGTGAGGCCAAAACACATCAATTCAGTAACCAGTATTAAAGGGAACATTTATTTATGTTTAATTTCTTTTTTAAATTTCTCAAAATCACAAATATTATGATTTATATGTGGTTGCATTTTCAATGCTATTTTATAGGTACTCACAAGTTGTTCTCAGACAGGACTTTGTTGTTGTTATGTTTGTTGTTTTTCTATTAAAAAAATATCAAAAGTCACAAATATTATTTTATCAGTTTGTGGCCAGATTTGATTTTAAAGTTTATAAGAAACTTTTAAGAAGAAACAAGTAGGTAAGTAAGTAAGTTATCAAAAAGGATTGTTTTTTGCTTTTCTAGTATATGTTCTTGTTTTTAGGTTTGGAATCTGTGTTAAAATCATTAAAAAATAGTTTTGAAATGATGCTTCTAACGCGTCGCGCCTTTTTGGAAAACGGCAACACATTTGTACCAACATAGTGGCAAAGGAAATATACGATCAAACGAAATTTTCAAGGCCGGTCCTTGTTTTCTCAAAATTTAAAAAAAGTTTTTAGTCATTCCATTAGATACATTTTCATCGAATCAATTGTAAACTAATAGCGCCAAAAAACGATCTCTTTTAAAAAAATTGCCAAAGTGTTTTTAATTATTCCTTTTAATAGGTACTGAATTCTGCTTCGAACAACAATATTTTTAGACAAACGAATGCCACTAACAACTTCAACAGCTTCGCGGAACAGGAGCATGAGGCGCAACACGCGGGCTTTGTTCCCGGGCCGACGGGAATGGTGTCACGTGACGTGAACGGGTGCATCACGTGGCCTGCCACATCCGAGCGAGGCTGAGGTTATCAATTGATTAAAGGATTCATTTATTTATGCTTACCGAGTGCGTGACTTGATACAGTGCAAGTTTTTCTCTTACTCGGTCACGTTCACATAAACGCTTTTTAGTACAGAATCTGGTACTACTTACATAACCACTTTAATAAAACCTAACGCACTCACGATCGACCGTGAATAAAAAGCTCATACACAGCACTCATTTAAGCATGTTCTATCTATAGTATCATAGTACAAGATGTAGATATATATTATAGAATCAGTAAGTAAACAAATTGCTCCTAGAAATATGGGTCGACGACTCAATTATTTTGACTTTCTTTACTAAATCGAATGGCGTGATCAATCTGATTTATGAAGAGTCGAAAAAATGTTCATGTTTCGAGCCGAGTTTCTAGGAGAAAGTTGTTTACTTACAAATTCTAATACGAACTTAAAAAATTTGGATACTGTTTAAAAATAACCCTGTATAATGCTTTGGTTTCTAAATACAACTACCTAGGTACTTAGCCTACTTATTTTCTAATACTTAAGTTTAATACAAACCTTTGATATTGAGTAGGTATATTTACAAACAATTGCAAAACCTGATGTTACTGCATCCAATAAACAAAATGTTTTGGATATTTTTTGTTCTATTTAACATAAATCACTTAAAGATTTACCTTCTCACTCAAGCTCAAAAATATCCGGTCTATATCCTAAACAGTAAAAAGAGACATGAGCAGTAAACACTGAAACTATGCTCATCACTTAGAAGAAAAAAAAAAAGTCAAAGTATTTTTACGGCGGCTTTTGAGTGCGTCTCGTGGCGATATCGTTAATCCTAGCCCGTTACACTGTGTTTTTATGTTCGTCGAGATTATGTTTTTTGTAAAATATCGTGTATTTTATAAATATACGTAAATACTTTTAAATGTACTGTATGTTTAGCTGCAGGAGAGCTCATTGTTTAAAACAAAACGTATTTATATTTATTTTAAACTACCTAGTTCGATGTACAAAACACTAGAAAGAGAGCCAATTTCACCAACTGTCGATTAGATAATCGTGGTTTATAACACCACCGGTCAGACCTAAAACTACAATGAAATGACTGTATTGCAATCACATTTTAAACATGTTTAGCATTAATCGTGATTAGTTGGTAAAAATGCCACTTTATAGGTATGCGCTCAGGAGTCGTATTTTTAAATTAATCGAATAACTTTCGCATACCGAATTGCAAGATTCATATACGATTACTTTTGTACAACAACGCAATTGCATAGGAATGTTACTATTCCGTATTCGATTGATCCAAAAATACGAACCCAAACCGCGTGCGCAACTGCACTGAGTAAAGAAGTTTGCATTTTTTTATATTCAAAGACACGTATTTTGTGAATGCACAAAGGTTTGGAATTTTGACGCAACTGGATTTTATGTGCCAATAACGAATAAACGTTAGGTTGAGTACCACAGGTATTAAAATCATCGTACTAAAATTGTAAATGTGCAAAGTTTAGATGTATAAATTAGTGATATTTGTTACTCAATCACAGAAAAACCATTGTATGAATAAGTACATCTTAAGTTTTGGCGCGCACTGTTCATAAAAAATTAAAATAAAACAACTTTTCCGGATATTAAATGCGCTATATACTTCACGAACTAATATCTAATTGTGATCCGTGACCACGGCAGCTGAAAAGATGCCGAACATCGGGAAAATAAAGACACCCCTAAAAACTCTAAAAATACGTACAATTAGATCTTAGTTCGTAAAATATAGCGCGTTTAATATTGCTATAGCTTGAAATAGAATTTTATATATATTGTTCCGGTCAAATGTACCGTAGACAAAGCTGCAGGCATTCCTCATGTTCTATATTACCATCATCTATTAGAAACCATCACGTTATAAGAACGTTTTGTTTGCGTTTTATTTTTATTAAAGTTGACACATTTTGACACACTTCACACTTTAGGGGCGATGATTGAGCGTAGACGTCACAAAACTTCCGTCAACAAACAAGCTTACTTTAAGAGATTCGTAGTAAGAAAAAGCATTGTAATCATTAAAACAATACTGCGCTAAAAGATTGCGGTAGGCTCCCTGAACTATCTCTTATACATAACACCATTTATATACCTACATACTCAACCAGCATACTACACGTCGCTTTGACCAGGGGCCGTACCGCGCAAGTGTCGTCGTCATCGACATCGACTTCATTTGACAGATGGATGTGACATATTGCTCTTATTCTTTGGTAAGATTTCATATGTGTCAAAAAGAAGCAGCAATGTGTCACATCCATCTGTCAAATGAAACCGATTTCGATGCCGACGGCACTTGCGCGGTACGGGGGCAGGAGTTGGCACCCATCGATACATAAAATTTGAGACCCAGCCGAGCTGATTAGATTGTCATAATTTAACATGCCATATACGTGCTATCGGCCTTGCCGGTAAATGCTTGCAAAACTTAATAGTTCATGTGTCAAGGGTGTTATTACAGAAGTATGAGAAGTAGTAGTTTATAGTCTGGATTATAATACAAGAGAATTTTAGTATCTATGTATCCTAAAGTTATGGATAAATGTTACCTAAATGTTCCCTAAAGAATCTCTGAATGATGACGTAAGACGCAAGATGCTTTCTAACCCATTACTTACGTTCTTTGATAAAAAGTAACATTCTCTTCTCGCTTACACATAACACAATTTCAATACATAACCAGCATAGAACACATCGGATAGTATGCGCCGGGTCGCTTTGTACCAGGAGTTGGCACCCATCGATACGAACAATTTGGGCACCAGCCGAGCCACCTAACCCGTTATTGGATTGTCATAATATAACATGCCATGTAGGTACTATCGGCCTTGCCAGTAAATGATTGGAAAACTTGATAGTTCATATACCAAGTATGTTATTTATTATGTTTAACAAATGTATACTGCAGTATAGAGACTAGAGTCATTGAAATGTATTTTCATCAGAATGAAATATTAAAATTGTCATTCTTTATTATGACCTTTTCTGTGAGAATAATCTCACACAAAAAAAAACAAATATCGTTCTACATTTTAAAAATAAATTCGACAGAAATTATTCGGGTCAAAAAATTTAAAAAATCCCGATTGCTAATCTAAGCGAATGTACCTACATAAAATTACAAACTTTTATTTGTTTTCTATAGACATCGTGGTGTCGTGGGAATCACAAAACTGCATTACGCCTCTTACACAATACTGACCGATGAATGTCTGACAATAGAAATTGCATAAACCGGTAACCATAGCGACCTGCGAGTTCACAGGGTAACGTTCTCATGAACTTATGTACAATAAATTAAGTATTTAGTTAGAATTCTTATTTAATGTGCTTATTACATACATATTTGATAAAAAACTATTAATTTTTACTTACATTTGTATCCAACTTTTTATCACAGATAAATGCGACTTTAAGTATTGTCTCCCAATGGGGCGACGATAATTTGGTCCAATGGACAACATTTCATTTTCTATAAAGCACTAAAATAAAAAACCATTTCGAGGTTTTAGTGTCATAAGCTCACAGTTTTTCTTTTAGAATTTTCTGTTCGGTAATTTGTGAGATATTAAATAAAAACTAAAATGTAGTCCAAATCGAGAAAGTCAGGCATTTGATCCTGCGATTCCTTTGCATTTCTGTCTAAAATAAAAAAAAAATGGTTCTCTCTGGCTGGGTTGACAATGACAGTCAACTCACTCAAGTAGTGAAAGAGCGATCAAAATCTAAGTTATCGATATTCGATATTTTCTAATTTACATAATGCCAATAAAAACCTTATGAAAACACAAAAATAATGCTAAAAATAAAAAATAAACGTGTCTCGTATTTTAACAACTGGTTGTATTATGCATAGAAAAATTTGTATAATATATTTTTGAAATGTTGTCCATTCGACGCCGCCATAATACAAGTTTGTCTCTTCTCCGCAAAAAAGAGTGCTTTCACCCTGACTCCGACTTTCCAAGGCTCGTCGGTAGACATACCGACCATCTCGAACTTCTCGGCATGGAGTTGACTACCAACCTCATCTTCGGCGCTATCATCGAGACGAAGGCAGAAATTGCGGCATAAAAGCGGGGCATTCTGTAAAGGGTCAAAGGATACTTCACGCCTGTACAGCTTCATACTTTTACAAAGCTCAAGTCCGATCGTGCATGGAGTATTGTAGCCACCTCTGGGATGGCTCAGCTAAATACCAACTCGCTAGAAAGCAGAGCCAGGCGACTTATCGGTAACCACGAGTGGTTAAAACCTACATAGTCTGAGTCATCGCCGTAAGGTCGCTTGTCTGACGGTTTTCTACAGACTTTACTTCTCCTTCTCCTTCTCCTTTTTTCCATCGGGATACCAGACGTACTGCAGGCTACCGTCCATACTTGGTTGCCATTCTAAACCTACGCACAGAGCGCTTTAAGTCCTCTTTTATCATGCGAACAGCCAAGGAGTGGAATGCCCTGCCGGCCGGCGTCTGTTTTCCCGAGCACATACAACCCAAATCTCTTCAAGGTGCAAGTGAACAGGCTTCTTCTGGGCGAACTCGCTCTATCTTAGACCTTATCTTCGGTCCTCGGCTAGATTGAAGTCAAGAGTAAGCTCATTTAATGTAATAATAAAAAATACAGAATAAGTATTCCTCCGTCTTTACTTATAATTATGATCATTTTATTTTTTTATATAATATTGTACAGCCAGGCCGACTAATGTGTAATATAATATCGTTGTAATAAAATAGTTTCACAAATAGCGACTTTGTGTTATTCAGTATAATTATATTTCAATAGCCGTGCGTGGCCACGGGGTAACTGACCTATCAATAATAAATAATGTATGACAAAAAAATGAATGGAAAGATGTATTGAAAAGTTTAGTTGTAAAATTATGGCACTGAAGAAATACTAACCGTACACTCGAAAACGCATTCGGAACACGTTCGCTTTTCTTACAATTAAGCCTCATTATATTTAATTGTACCAGGTTCATTATAACGCAAATGAATCCTAGAACAGAGCCCGGCTCCATGTCCACAGGTTTATTTAACAAAACGTTGTATTGCGCTCACTGTGACACATTTTAGTTTCATGACCTGCATGACTCAGGTGGCCAATTTAATTTCCGCAAAACTGATGTTTGTACCGATCCGAACCTGTCAGCGGGACCGTGTGAATACAACGTGTGCTTTATATTCCAAATAAGACCATTTTTGGATGGAAAATATTTAAAAAAATCGGTTTCAGCACTGCTATCTATTTACAAAGTGATAATACCATGACCAAATTGTAAAGGTACTTAAGCCCCTTTGTACGCAAGTCTTCGATAACTGGCGATTTCGGTATCCAACGACGCATGCATGTGTACGAATCTCTATGGATTTTTATTACGGTAGTCGCTTGGGTACCGAAATCGCCGGGTATCGGAGAATTGAGTATCCTTGTGTACGAAGGGGATTACAGTATCTATCTTCCTACTTTAATTTGACGCCTGGTAGGAAACAAAAACCGGTTGTGACTTATCACCGCTTTTAAGGGTAGCTTTAAATATGCCGCGAGTAAAATGTGGAATAATATACCACCACCAATACGTAATATTTCTTCTTTTGCCTCTTTTCGTAAACGCATAAGGGACTATTTTTTATTTCAACAGATAAATATTTAATGCTTCCTACATTTCTTTTCCTCTGTTTCACTTATTCTTCCTTTTTATGTAACATGTGTGTCAATAGTTAATTAGGTATGTACCTGGAATTGAGTAATTTTAAGAGTGTTTTTGTCTAAACTTATGGAATTATGTCGTTTTAGGAGATTTTTTGTTTGTCTGATACCTCTTTTGATTTTTTATTATTTGTTTTAACTGTTCTCTGTGTGTAGAGTGCTATCTATTTTTTACTGGCTCCACCTGAAAATCAGCGTCACACTTGTTGTGGCAATAGCTGAGGTTGGGGACCAATTCGACTAATGGTAAATTTTAAATAGAAAAATATTGGAAAAAATTAACTCGGCCACAAGTGAATTCTCAGACGGGAATCGAACCCGCGACCTTTGGAAATCCGGTCCAATGCTCTAACCGCTGAGCTACCGAGACTTAAACTACTAAATTGTGTGTATGTGTATTGTAAGTCATGTTTGTATCTTGTTTTTTTTTAGTCGAATAAATTTTATTTCTTTCTTACTGCCATATCTTAGCGCAGATTTTTTAAATTTTACCGTGCTATTTCGAACTATGAATCTCTTAAAGTAAGCTTGTTTTTTGACGGAAGTTTTGTGACGTCTTTGCACAATCATCGCCTCCAAAGTGTGAGGTGTGTCAAAATGTCAAACAACTTCAATAAAAACAAAACGTTCTTCTGTCATGATGGTTTCTAATGGATGATGGTAGACCCGCTGAGCTAAATATTTGAGTTGTTGTGTTATTTGACAGATAACTAGGTCTCGACCATATATGCTACGTTGTACCACAGTATTCGCATAACAATGGTCGATAAAACCTGGGCGCACAGCTAGAATCTAGACCACACTCTCATTGTTGTCGCCTCAATTAAACGAGTGCTCACTAGATCTCCATATTAACGATATACTGAATGTAAATAAAATCGGTTGGTGGTAGGACTCGTTGTAAGTCCGCATGGCTAACAATAATGTTAAAAACATTATTGTAATGCCGCCATAACAATAATGTTTTCAGCATTTTTGTGTTCCGCCAGTTAGAGATAAGATAGCCAGTTCCTCATTGATTGAGGAGTCCGGGAGAGGCTCGCTTCCATCTTCAGCCTTATCAATACTTAACATCAGGTATGATGAAGGCTCAGAGTATCCCCGTCGTTCATAAAAAAGCGGAAGTGCAATAGTCGAGATTCGCTAAATTATGCAAAATGAACTCGATTGCACTGGACTATAGCGAGGAATGTCAATAACATTTTCATGACACTGTATTACGAATATCTACCAACTATACAGCGTATATCCTAATGGCATTAAAGTTAGAACACAAAACAAAAACCCTTATCCCACTACATTAGTCGTATAACAGTATGTTATACAGAAACTTCAGCGCATATTCACCAAAGGACCTGTTTCTCTCCCACTAAATTCCGCCTTAAACTGTTCGAGATAAGCACTCGACAGTACAAATCTTCAGCTTCAGCAATAAGCCACGATTTGCTTGTGATGATAGCTGAATTACTCAAGTCCAGGCCGTCGTGTGTGAATTACCACAATTACCATACAAATGATGTCTCCACAACACTGCACGTCTGCGACTAGCAATTTAAGGTATTGTAGAGACTGTTTTATGTTATTCTTTACAACGCGAGTGCTTGGGGTAATTTTATTTTCTGTGACAAGCTTTTCATTTTAGTTCTTTTTTACCGACTTCAACAAAAAAGGAGGGAGGTACTCAATTCAAACCCGTTTTTTTTTTTTTTCCGATGTATGTATACCGATTACTCCGGTGTTGGTGATCCGATTTTAATAGTTGTTTTTTTATTCGATCGGGTACACTGTCAATTTGGTCCCATATAAGTCTCATTGAGATCCGATGATAATCTTCGGAGATATGGGGCCTAATGTCATGGAAGTCATGAAACAATTATATCATCCAGGTAATTGTTAGATTCTTGTTCGAGCTGAAGTTTCACGCAATAACTACTGAGCGGATTTTGATGAAACTTTTTTGTAAAATAGCTATTGGCCCTCGCCAACATACCTATAGGCTATAAGCCCTCAATAAGTAACGTCCCTGCACCGGGAAAAGCAGCTTTGTAAAAGGTAATGAGGAGTGGACATAAGGTTATTAGCGTAGGTACAAGACCTGTTCTACCTTTAAAAATTGTGAAATAAAAAACTTTTAATAAAAAGTTTTTTTAGTGAACAAAATCTTATCTTTACAAAATCCGTTTTGTGTTTCTACGAGTAATTCATTATTATCAACTTAATTTTCTGTCATTACTACATGTTCATTGTCCACTGTCACACTGTCTTATGTGAGTTTAGACCTTCCCCACATCGTCTCCCTTGGCACAGGTATGGTAGGCTCATTATCTAACTAAAAATCCCCTAGAAACCAATTTTCGACACTGTCACGACTGTCATACAGTATGATAGTAGGACAGCGACGATAACTGGTTGCTAGATGAATTTAGGTTTGATAATCGGCCTGCAGCTTGGCAATAGCATTCGCTTAGGTTTTAGAAAACGCTCACTGCGATCCGTCTTATGACTGTCTGTCTTAAGTCGGCTCTTACGACATAGCCACGGGACGAGAGACCCACTAAAGACACGGCATAATATAGAAATTAAAGTACTTTTCTGACTTCACTTAAGCTGCAAACGAATTCATTTAGAAATCGGCCTTTGTTAAGAATTCAAATTCAACGTGTAATCTTTTTGTCAAATCTTAGTATTTTCAGCCACTCCTATTTCATGACATGAGAGCGGATCTAATAGTAGTAAAATAATATCTATAATATATATTTTTAATTTTGCATTTACAATGCTATTTGTATGTGATAATTTTTAAACAAGATAATATATTAAAAAAATAACTTGTCTCATGACGCTCTAGATCTTTCTAGCATAATTGGGCCGGATTCCCGCATGCGGGTTGGAGTCCCGTCGGAGTGACATAAGACTAGTTTCTATTTTTTATTTTTTTGCATTTACAATGCAATTTTTTTTATGTATTATGAATTTTAAATAGAAAAATATTGGAAAAAATCAACTCCTCTACAAGTTCATTCTCAGACGGGAATCGAACCCGCGATCTTTGTGAATCCGGCCCACTGCTCTAAACACTGAGCTACCGAGACTTGTAAAGATATATATTTAGATATATATCTCATTTACTGCATAAATCAGACACTCCACAGCATATTCATTAAGACCTAGAATACGATTCTACTTACACCAGGAGAATATCTCTTAAGTCGGAGTCTGGCTTTGGCCTTAACGCATGCCCATTAATTTAATAGCACATTTTCTTTGCTCGCAAACGACCCGTGCAGTCTCCGCCGACTAATTCAACCCAAACTTGACTATTAATTGAGTCCGATTAAAGTACTGTGGCGAAAATAACACGAAGGTAACGAATAAGAATCGATAGAAAAGGTTGATTAGTGTTTTAAATAATAAAAAAAAACTAAAAGCATATCAGGATATTTTTGTATTGTAGCAACCCTGAGCGGTTTTATACAAAATTTTCTTTGATTTATGCTAAAAAGTCAGAAACAGCTGATCTTCTTTTGCGATTTCAGGGTTGCTTCAATGCAAAAGGTTGTTTAGAAAGATGAGTTATTTACCACCGGTTCTTTAGGTATTTAGTAAAAATACAATATCGTAATTCAATAATTGCAACATTAAATAATTAATGAAATTAAATTAAACAATATCATTCCTTAAATAATATTTAAATTATGAGCTAGCGAAGGTAAGACTTTCCTTCTATAAAAATGTTTACTTACTTTCCATTTGAAACACGTGACTAATTTTCTCCCAGAAAGTCTCTTAGACTAATTAATACTCGTAACTAAACTGCTACATTTTTTTAACGTTACGTTGTTAATGAAATGAAATCAGACAATCTCATTCGTCAACTAATATTTAAATTACGAGCTAGCGAAGGTGAGACTTTCCTCGTATAAAATATTCGAGTCGCTTATGCTAAACTGTTTATGTAAATTAAATAAGTTGTCGCCTCGGCTCTTGATTACAAAGAGAAGTCGAAGTTCTGTTTACTGTTTAATCGTCGTTGGTTGTTTTGCAGAGTTTGCTGTACGCAGGTGCAGGTGGACTGACGGTGAAAAAATTATCAGGATATTGTATAGTAATTTTGGGTTTATTTATATTGTAGTTTTATTTTTTTAAATAAGGTTCTATAGTTATACAAATTATAAAAAAAGGTTTTGTATATAATTTCTTATGTCTTGACTTGGAGGAGGACACGGAAGATATTAAAAAAGGCATAATTTTCAAATTAATATTTCAAAAAATATACTAACCGATTTGAAAACATCGTCCTTTTTGGAAGTCGGTTAAAAATGTACGTACGAAGTAGAAACGATTATTTGCCTTTATTTATTGTCTTATTTATTTATTTGTCTTGGTCTGGGTGTTTAATATGTATATTATGTATGTATTTACAAAAAAAAAAGTATATAAGTATGTTTATCCGTTATCTAGTATCCATAACACAAGTTCTTCATGGTACTTAACGTGGGCTAGAGAATTGGTGTGATTGTATGGAAATATTTATTTATTTATTTATTTAGATGCTCGATTCATTCTTAATGCTGTGTTTAACCAGTAAAATATAAACAAAATTACCAGTGCATAAAATTTAATCAAAAAGCTTTTGAAAGCGACAAATAGATCGTGAGCCAGAGCTGTCAAAAAGTTAACTCAAAGTACGGAAATAAAAAACATTTAGGTATTCATAAAGCCACTTGCCTAATTATTTAATTGAATAAAATATTACTTTATAGAATTTGCGGAAATTTAAATTTCAAATGAAATGATTCATTTGATCCGTCATTGAATATAAAATACATCGAGGAATACTTTAGCTCGGAATGAAATTAAACTTGGCTGTGGAAAAGTTGAGAGTGCGGCTCCGTAAGGGTTGGCATAATGGAATCCCACCTTCCCTACTTTATATGGAGCCTCTAAATTGCACGAGAATAGCGAAGATTTCATTTTTGCTTCCAACTATGTGGGTTTATAGAAATAATTAAAACGCTTTAATTAATGTGAAAATAATTGAAATGGAACACTTTAAAACAATTAAAACTGAACGCTTTAAATGTAGATTGTTTTTTGTTTTCGGTAACCTTTTTAGGATGTGTTAATTTATGTTTTTTAGTGTTCCGTACCTCAAAAGGAAAAAACGAACACTTCGTTGTCCGTCCGTCCGTCCGTCCGTCTGCCAAGGCCGTTTTTCTCAGGAACGCGTGGAGGTATCAAACTGAAATTTATATCTAATACTCAGGTCTACTGTCCCTTGGAGCTGTGAAAAAGTCAAACTTCTAAGCCAAAGCAATCAAAAGATACAGCCGTTTATGCCGAAAATGTCCGCAAATTTTCGAAACTCGCACGAAAACAAAACCTACAGGGTACTTCCCGTGAACTTAGAATCTTGGATTTTGGTACGAAGTTACGTCTTATAGTACAGATAAAGGAAAAATTGCGAAAACCGTAAATTTTTAGTTACATCATATAATAAAAAAATATTTTACGGAACCCTCCGTGCGCGAGTTTTTTTATTATTATTATTAATGATGTATAAGAAGTTTTGTGCGAGTACTAATAGTGAAGACCAAGCTATACTCTCAAACATTTCTCGGTAGCTTCGATTTGTGATATTATAATTCATAATTTAAATAAAGAAACGAAATATTTTTACAAGATCTTCGTGAATTATTATAAAATTACCGTCGGAATGAAATTAAACTTGGCGGCTGTGAAAAGGTTAAGAGTACGGCTCCGTAAGGTTTGGCATAATGGAATTCCACCATCCCTACTTTATATGGAGCCTCTAAATTGCACTAGAATAGCGAAATTTCATTTTTTATTTAATTTATTTAGCGTATAAAAATCAAGTTATAACAATGTTCATTACTTAATCACATTTTTTAAACCACTAAGGTTTATTATCTATATTGCTACCAACTATGTGGGTTTATAGAAATAAGTAGAACGCTCTAATTATAATGTGAAAATAATTGAAATGGAACACTTTAAAACAGTTAAAACAGAACGCTTTAATGCAGATTGTTTTTGATTTTCGGTAACCTTTTCAGTCTGTACGATGCTTTATGATTTTTATTAATGCTGTTTAGGAAGTTGTGTGAAGGGAGACCATAACCCATACTCTAAGTCGTTCCTCCAAAACTTACTCGACCTCGACTTAACGAAACCTCTTTGAAATTCTCTTCGAAATACTCCTCGGAATCGGTATTCTAAGTCGTAACTCTGTCTCGACGTAAGTAACCTGGAGGAGCCAAAGAGTACGTAGCCACTCCGTTTAAGGCCTAGCGCATACTACTATTTTTACCCACGACGAGACGATACGGAGATGGTTTTATGCGTTTGGGGTGAGAGAATGTTTGTTTCTTAGTTTGTGCAAACCAATGTTGCCATTTATCTCCAAAACTACTTGTCAGATTTTGATGCGGTTTTCAGTGATGGGTTCGGGTTTGATTAGTGCTATGTTCTTAGATAGGTGTTATGGTGACAACTCACCAGGGGGCGCTGCAGTAAACATTTGATTGTGCAAAACCAAAACTACTAGTCTTAATTTGATGTGGTTTTCAGTAATGGCGTTTATTAGCACAGAGTACATAATACCCATGCACACTAAAAAGCTTGAAAAAAAATCAAAATTTAAATTTTGGTTCAACCCACTACGGTTAAAAAGTAAATGAAAAAGAATAAAATTATTAAAAACCCCCAACTTAATTATCCGTCGGAGGTTGCCATCACTATTTTAAAGTTAAAGATTATGGGGGCAAGTCACACTCGCGAAAATTTCTATTTAAGATTTGTCTTCATGTACCTATATTGTGAAAAAGAAAAAAGAAATAGTAACAGTAATATCTGCTTTAATTGTGTAAAGCTTTGTGTTATTTGATGCAAACGTCCGCTCATCCTTAAAAAAACCGTCAAAGTAATTTTTGTTTGAACTTTTTTTAACTCTAAATAAACAAGGTGTTAACCCTACAATAGAGCAAAGGGGACTGAAGGCGCATCGATACTCAGATTTCGTACCTCATCATATTACAATTTCCAATCTAGTCTGGATATTTTATAAACTTTCAATCTTCAGATTTTCTAGCGAGTCGATACCTACTACTAAAGTTATAATGAAGGGTTAGTTTTCTAGTATTAAAAGATCATTTACAAAAAAAAAATATTGCGTTTTAAATATATCTTTAATAAATAAATACGCTAAAAGTTATGGAAATTTGTTACCGTAAGCAACATCAAAATTTTTCTTCCATTACACCAAAGATCATCTGGGCTGATTTTGAAAGAAAGACACCAAACACTACCAGATAGTAATAAAAGATACTTCTGCTGATACTACCAGTGCAGGTAGTAAAAGCCTATCGGTGGAGTGGCTATATTATAGTGATGCGACGATTAGGATTCGGATGAATCCTAATCGCCGATTATCAGCATTTTACGATTAATCCTTAATTGGCGATTGGGTAAGAAATGAGAATCCCCTAACGATTCTTATTTTATTATTTATAGTTTCTGAACATACTTTGCACTATATTTCCGTATCTGAAACTTCTTGCGTGCAAATATTTGTCTTAAAAAATTGACATAGTTTTGTCTGAACGCTCGTTTACTACTGCCGGATTAACTTACAAAAGAAGTAGGCTGAACCCTAACAATTTACGAATACTGTTTTTTTTTTAAGCTTATCTGTTATTAATTTTGAATATTAATAATTATCTATAGGTACTAATATTATAAAGTGGAAAGATCTGATTGTTTGTTTGTTTGCAATGAATAAACTCAAAAACTACGAAACGGATTTGGCTGAAATTTGATACACAGATAGTAGATATATAGCCTGGTTATGAAAATAGGATACTTTTTATGTCGATATTCCCACAGGAACGGGAACCACGCGGGTGAAACCGTGAGCGGCCGCTAATAACCAATAAATAGAGTTATATTTTGAGGTAGTTTAAGTCAGACATCGTTTCCTTTCCTCACTAATCGTAATCCTAATCGTAATCGGGGATTATCAGTTGCGATATTCCTAATCGTAATCCCCAAAACAGGAATTGGTGCATCACTAGTATATTCTGAAACTAATATGGGCGATATTTATTGCGTACCTAGTTGATTGTCGTGTAATGTGAAAATAAATGTTTCTTCTTTCTTTCTTTCGATAGGCTGGCAACCTCTTATGTATTTGGTTCCGGATAACATTTGGCAATGGTTGGGTGCTGTTATCTGGCGTCTTTGAGGTGTGGCTGAGACTGATGTTTATAGATTTCTCTTTCAAAGTGCACTTTTGATGCGAGATGCTCCACCAACCCTACAAGTGTTTTATGGCATACCATTTACTCAAAACTATTTGACGAACTCATCATTGTGAACAAAATTTTGTATGGTAGCCATTCTGAAATAAAAAAGAATTGCTCTGCTTAAGGGCAGAAGGGAGAGGGCACAAAAACTATCGCAAAAATCTGCGAGCTCGCAAGAAACATTGCAAATACTTCCCACACTATCGCAGCAATTCGCATCGCAGGTTCCTGCGATCTCTAGATGTATTGAAGCATCTGTTATTTTCTCGCGATTGTACGAGTATGTACACCCAAAATAGAAAGTGTATTACAAACTAAACACAATAACATTAACGGTGGTTGGGTTGAGCTAGGTTAGGTCAATTAACATGTTGGTCCCAACTGCGTTTGAGTTTTTCATTCCCAATACGGTAATAATAACTTTGGTTAGCTGCTAATATTTGTACGTTTACTTAGAGTTAATTACATTAACCGGAAATTTTAAAGGGATGAACGGCATTTTTCAGATTGAATTGAATCATTATTTTAGAACGCATAGCTAATAAAGTGACGTGAAAGCTGAGAAGCCATTTAAATAGTCATAAAGATTACGACCTCAAATGACATCTTTTAATAGAACTGGACGGGTATTAGAAACGTGACAATAGTTCCCTGAACAAGTCTGCAGGAAGGAAGGGCCTTGTGAGTTACGGCTGGGTTGCCCTTGCCTATTTCACAGTAAAAGTAGTTACGGTATTTACGAGTGCATTGGCATTAGAAAAAGGTAAAATTGGGTGTGCCTAAAAGTGGATTTATTTAACTTCTCAATCACAAAAAGCTACTTAGCCTGAAGCAAACAAATAATGTATTAAATTAGCATCAAATATTTTAATCAACTACTTGATATTATTTTACTTTAGCATCTTAAAACTATTTAAATTGGAACCAGCAGGATCTAATGCTTGTTTTGATTGAGCTTGAGACCCCATAATTAATATTTTCTATCTACCCAAACACACACATCTTTTATATCTTTGGTCCATTTGAGACTATATGGTATACTAACTAATAACAAACTCAAATTACTTATTTGTTTATTAGGTCACGGATGTATCCCATCTGAGCAGTTAAGGACAACTTTTTACTCAATAGTATAGGTAGTATGCTTATTTATGCTACTGAGCATGAATTTTCGTTATGCCACTTATCCTCGCATAATGACATACAGGATTGGATTACACTCTGCGCGCTGAAAATTTATAAATTGGACATGAATGTGGTACGTGACTGTGTCAGAGTTTGCGATGCATCGGCCATGAGCTTCTTTTTACGACTTAGAAACGTATTCACGGCGTATGTACGAATGAAATGGCATAGATAAGAGGATGAAGTGTGACGTGGTAATTAGAAGTAATAAATTATACTACTCTGAAAAAAATACTAATTAAAAGAATGATCAAAGATAGAAACGAATCCCCGAAGAAGAAGCAGAAGAAGAGAAGAAGAAAAAAGTGTTTTATTCGTGGAATAAGTTGTAGAATGCCATAAAACGGAGAATAGTTTTGCATAAGTGTTGAATGTAAATTCCTGAAAATCTATATCTATTTTGGCTTCTTCATAAAATTGTATGTCGTATAATAGTGATCCTAAAGTTTTAAATTCTGTAAAATGTGTTGTGTATATTATATAGATTGTCATAGAACACCGACAGTCATTAGATTGTGAATATTAAAATAGTTAATCACAATAATCCCGTATGCGAATTAATATCATCCACGATACATTAAATTGCACACAACTTTTGTTCCATAACCGTTTGTTCTCATATCACGAGCGGTGTATCGGAATTTAGAATGATTTATAATCCTTTATTGGTGTTTCGTCCGTAAAATATTGTACGTTTTGTTATATTTGATACCGAAAAGATACGATAGGTTATATGTCAACGTCTTTTTGCAAGAACCGATTGTTTGTAAATAATCGTGTGTATTTATAAACTGTCGAATTAGTGTAAACGGGCCGTACGATTTGCAATAAAAGAGAAAATTTATCGTTTCAGTAATCATAGTCCAGCGGTCGGTTTATAAAGAAACGATTTCACCAGCGTTTAATTATGAACGAACCCGTATCAAATGCACCAATCGCGGCACGGTGTACAATGACCCATAGGTTACTCTATACGTGTTATTGTACGCGGTTATCTGATATTGGCCTATAGATTGGCAGCACAGGTATTAAATTCTTATTCATCAACTTATTCAGAGTTATTTAGCACTGTTTGGTCATTCATTACCTTACCCAAAAAAAAGTTAAAGATATTGTTCAGAGCTGGCTTCAAACTCTTGATTACCATGATACGGAAAATATTTTAAATATCTTATCTTAAAGGTTTTTAGTGTGTTAAAGATTTCTTAAATTATCCAAAAATTACACTGTTACTTTGGGTACCTCACTCACATAGACAAAATCGATATTATTTTAGGTTCTTAAAATTTTAGCTTTAGAAAACTTCTGTAATGTTTCTAATATTTATAAGTTACTATTGCTCTTTACATAATTTTATTAGTACTTTATTGTAACCATCTTTGTTCCAATGTTTAGTATGTATGCTTGATCCAAGCGGGGTGGGAGCCTGGTGATCTGTAACAGAGGTCCTTACTATGTGAGGAACGTAGTATGGACTCCAGCCTCTCACAAAGGTTTTTCTGGCTTCTTTTGTATTTTGTAATTTAGCTAGGTATACATTTATGCTATAAGGAAATAAGAAACATAATTTGTTTTTGAAATTACCTCTGTAACCTTTGTGAAGAGTGAAATAAAGATATTTATTTTATTTATTTATTCATATAGGCTCCGTTCACAAATGTTTCAATGATTTTTCACTTTGTGTGTTTAGAAATCCGATAAAAACTGGTAGGTAAAAACACTCCCGAGCACACGTTGTTTACGTTGTTACATATTTCAACCAATCAGCGCGAAGCATGCTCTTCGTCACACGCATACGTACAATATAACGAAGAGATACTTATTATTTATAAATCATCGAATAAATCCAATTATCTGTTTACAATAATTCGACGGTTTATTACCTAATACCCTCGACTATTTACAAACAATTGGTTCTTGCAAAAAGACGGTGACATATACAAAAACAATTATACGCGTGTTACTGTAAGCTGACTCATGTTATCAAGAGATTCCGCTGAAATTATTTTCAGTATTATACCCTACTAATATTATAAATTCGAAGTATATCAGTTTGTTAGTTTGTTACTCTTCTTCGCTAAAGCTACTGAACGGATTTTGGATGCAATTTGCCACAGAGATAGTAAACAGCCTGGATTCATTTTAAAATCCGAAAATCACCTTTATTCTAAAATCACCTCAAGTTTAATCTGTAAAACATTTCATTAATTTATAATCACTTTGTAAAACTTTAAATTGTAATTAACTTCATTCTTTTATCTTATGTCTTGAGAGTAACAGGGTCGGTGAATCGTACCTATACCGTTCGCGAGAACCGGCTGTCTGTCTCGCCGGGTATGAAATAACTCTGCTCCGATGTGAACCACTAACATTTCTGGAGAATGCAAATAAAATTGAAAAAAAAAACAAAACCAATCGACTTGATTTTTTATAAAAAGTAAGTTGAAAGGATGTAGAGTAACATAGGTTACATTTTATACAGATATTCCCACGGGAACGGGAACCACGCGGGTGAAACCGCTTGCGGAAACTGGTAAACAACTTTATGTTTTTGTTTTGAAAGCAGTAATAATATTTTAATGAGAAATAGAAGGTACAATAGTTAAAAGTTGATTTTAAACTTACAATAACTATCTTTAGCAACACAATGCACGGTGTTAATAGTTCCCTAAACCATAATTGGAGAATGTCACATGATATACCACGCTATTAGCCAATAATCTATCCACAAATTAATTTCGGTACACATCTGGCATTAATGTTTACTAGATCCATAATCATTTAATGGACCCTGACATTAAGATACTTAATTGAAAGATTTAACCGGTTCGTTATTTGAAACAGAGATATTAATAATCAATTCAAACTTCTGTTAAAAAGACAATAATCATTTAAAAAGAAGAGTGGGTGTATTTTTTCTCCTCAAATTAACTTCCTTAGCCCAGTTAGAATCTTATAGAAAAATCATAATGATTAAAATTTTTTAGAACATATATATTTTTGAATAGTTAACCAATTTTACACAAAAATAGGTCTCGTCTTGGTAGCTCAATAAGGAGAGCAGTGCACCAAAAATCTAAGGGTTGCGGGTTCGAGTCCTGTCTGAGCTACTTGGAAACTCCACATTATGGTCATCAAGGTTGGTGTATGTACAGAAGATACCTAAATCTTCTACTTCGGTCCTAAATCGGACACTATTTTCCATGTTGGAGTTCTCCTGTCCACAAGTACGTATTTTGTAACTAATAAAAACAAGAAGAAAACTTTAAGTATTTTTTAAGAGGAAAGATTGGAAAACATTCTATATTTATACAAATCGAATAACAAACACGTAATTTTCGCAGCACTTTATTTGTTTAACGAGCGAAAAGGGCGCCGTCGGCAATGATTAACACTACGAGTATGAAGTCAGCCGTCTTTTTTTCCCATTCATCCAATACCCACGTGCGAAAGGGACAAACGATAGAATATACGATAAACGACAATTGTCGTAGGCCTGTATTTGTCTATGGGCCTACGCAGCGTGAAATTATGCTTCGCACCTCCTCTGTTTTCCGTCCTTGCGAGGCATCTTCACGCGCACTGGTTTTTCAAGTCGAGTGCGCCTCAGCGAATGCATACAGAATTACCCAGCTGAGCAAGGAGGTGGCACATTCGATCTCTTTGGATTATATATCCACACGTTCAATATCTTGGAATTCTAGAATAGCATTGAGGTCGCGCTTGAAAAGACGCTCTGTAATAACTACAACTTTCCTTGTTTACTTGCTGATAAAGTTTAATTTCCATTTCAGATAGGTAGGTAATGGTACCGAGGTACCGACTGAGCAAAGAGATGCTACATTCGATCTCTTTGGATTGTATCCACACGTACCGCCTCTTAACCGCCTCTGTGGTCTAGTGGTACAACCACCGGCATCAGACCCAGGGGTCCCGGGTTCGATTCCCAGCGGGGGTACATATTGCACTCGGTTTGGTTGGTGGTTTTTATTGTAAATCCGCCTGGCTAGCTATGTTTTTCAGCATTGTTGTGTTCCAGCAGTTAAAGATAAGATAGACAGTGCCTCAGTGATTGAGGATTCCGGGAGAAGCTCGCTTCCGTCTACAGCTTTATCAATACTTAACATAAGGTATGATAAAGGCCAAGTCTCCTCATGGTTCATTAAAAAAACGAACGACGTCTTGGAATTCTACTACAGCTTTGAGGTCGTGCTTGAAGAGGCAATCTGTAATAACTAGAACTTGTATAAAACTCTATCATTTGAAACATTATATTTCAATTTTGCTTGATTGAGGGCTGATTAGCAGGCACCGTCAACTATCATCCAGCCGCTGGCTTCCTGAGTCCCGTCTAGATTTTAGAGCATCATCAAAGTATGATTGTAACTGAGAAGGTGCAATAGCAAGTGTATATCTCTGATGCGTTTGTTTGAGGGCTGATTAGCAGGCGCCGCCAACTGGCAGCCAGCTGTTGGCATCAGCCAAACGGCCCGCGCCAACCCTCAACCGATTCCCCGATTAACTTCGTTCATATATCCTGTTTCCTAACTGCCAGTATTTTCTAATGCTTTTCAGTTTTCTCACATTTTTTATTGTCTATTTTAAATACCTACGTGGATGCTGATTAGGAGGCAAATAAAACAAATTCGTAAGAATTAAATGAAAATTAATAAGATTTGCATGAGGATCGATAGTTATTTTTTTTTTTTCATGTTGGATTTTTATCTTATGCCTATCGTATTTTGTGTTTAGTGACTGTAGCAAACAAAAAGAAAAATTTAAGTATCTATAAATAACCATCTACTTATTAAAAAATATGTTTATATCCAGTACTTACCCTCTTGAATCAAGAAGCTAACTTGTTTTTTGTTTACCGAAGTAAAATATTTTCTTTACTTAAAAAATCCGTGCCGTAATCGGTGTCTATTTCTTAAAGAAAATCAAGCAAAAGGCAATGCTATATAAATGATTTCTCATTTTTTTATTTGCGTCTTAGTTTATTTCGATTGATATTTCGTTTCGAACTGCGAATTACAGACAATTTCTATAAAAACTCTTGACAAATTTTTAATCGTTTAAACTACTTTCGGTCGAAGTTTACATATCATTACTTTCGATAATTTTTCTGACCTACCTGCAAATTTTTTAATTAATCACTTGTTCTTACCTACTCACAATATAGATTTTCATAAAATGCTAAGTAAATGCAGACATGATAATACGTAGGTATGCGATTTGAAGCTGATAAGAACTGTAGGTCACTTTCAACAGAAATAGTCTATAATGAAAATTATTATTGAATAACTATTACGCGAGAAAATCTAAGAAGTGATTTTTATTAATTATCAATGTTACGTAAATATTATTTTATGTATCAGTGGCGAAGGGTCGAAATATGGCGAAGGTAAGCCGGACCCAAAATTTCTCTCAACTGTATGGTGTCTTGGTGGGATAGGATTTCTAAAAGGGTAGCCGATGGGAATCGGTATGTATATGTCGTAGGATAATTTGATAAATCGAATTTTCGCAAAAATCCTAGGGATTTTGCGAAAACACGGACAATTAGACAATGGTAACGACATTTCTCAATCTTACTAGGGTAATTGAGAAAGCACGGATTGCATTAGTAATATTGCATATTCATAACTCCGATTGGCTTGATTTTTGCTTACTGGTCAACTCTTATTCTGATTGGTTCCTAGTTTTACTCAGAAGCATTGGTATTATATCATAAACATATCAACTAATCAGAATAAGAGTTAGCCAGCAAGCGAAAATCAAGCCAATCAGAGTGAAGGATATTCAATGTTACTAACGCAATTCGTGTCTTTGCATAAACCCTAGTAAGATTGAGAATTGTCGTTACCATTGTCTAATTGTCCGTGTTTTCGCAAAATCCCTAGGATTTTCGCAAAAATTCGATTTATCAAATTATACTACGGCATATAGACCCTTCGCTAATGACGAACTTACGAATTTAACAATATACTCACTAATATCACCATAGTTTTTATTTACTTTGAATGAAATCCCAATCAATCCCTGGGGCTAAGACAGGACGATCCACGATGAAACGAGCTAACCCAGAAGGTGCCTATTCACCCTTGCTTTGAAGGTGATCGGGTTAGAAGTACTCGGAAATACAGACGTAGGGAGGGAATTCCACTTCTTTGCTGTGCGCAATAGAAAACATGTTAAATAGCGCTTGGCTTGACCTTAAGGAACACCAACCAAGAAAGTGTGGTAGCCCGCAGTAAGTCTAGATGTCCGATGGAAGAAGGGGGATGGCCGTACGAGCTCATGCAGCTCCTGAGCACACCCTTTCGAAATATAGTATGTAAAAAATCGACAGATAGGCACCTTTCTGGAGGTGAGCTTGTCTTGTCTTACATATTGTCGCGAAAATTTCGGCAGAAGAAAATTTCAGCATTTTGTTGCTTTCCAAAAAAAAGGAAGAGAACGCTAAAATATTACACCTACATACCAGAAATAGCTATTCCGTTTCTGCACAGTGGCAAGAAAGTTCCGTCCGGAAAGTAAGGCGTATTGGAGTGTTTCGAAACAGTGAACGATTCGCAAACTTTTAAAACGGTGGATGTACGACGTACTTGGGCATTTTAGAGCCAGATCGAAAATTAGCTCTTTTAGTTTATTCGGTAAAAATATACAAATGTAAAACTGCATTTTTTTTTAGATTCCAAGTCATGGTAAGATATGATAAATTTTAAATAGAAAAATATTGGAAAAAATTTACTCGGCCACAAGTGAATTCTCAGATGGGAATCGAACCCACGACCTTTGGAAATCCGGTCCAATGCTCTAAGAGCTTTAATGCTAAAAATGTCCAAAAGTTAAATATTTATATTATATAAACAGAATTTTACTGTTCATGACCGCACGCAGAACGGCAAACCGCCCGGTACAGGATCATTGTTCATACTAAACAGTGTTTTTCGACTACATGAACCGGGTGCAAGATCGTCATTTATTTTCTGATTCAAGTATTAATTATATATAAAATATTCGTATAATGGATACCGATCGATGTGTTAATCATAAGGATCAATTTAGTTTAAGTAACATAGTATCTAAAATAGTAAATAAATAGTAAAATAAGTAGTTTAAATTTATACGTACCACACGATAAAGTATGGTAAGGTATAGTGTTATTTGGATCTTTTATGCTCTGTTTTTAATTTAAGATACTATGTTACTTAAACTAAATTGATCCTTATGATTAACATTATCGATCAGTATCCATAAAAGTACAGGTGTTTTTTTTTTATTTAGGCCGGATCGACTCCTGTTTCAGGCAAGTCAAAAATAAAAAACCTTTGATTGCAGTTGTACTTGTCTGTACTGATCTGATCAACATTCTAAGTATCTATACAGGGTGTTAAAAGACCCATAAAGAAAACAAAAACCACGTATCCTTCCCATCGTTACTATCATTTTCTTGTATGGGGCCAAATCTGTGAGCCTTACAGTAAAAAAGTTTTTGAGGATCAAAGTCAATATTAATTTTTAAAGATTATCGTTTAAAGTTACAAAACCGCAATGAATATCAAAACTAAGAAAAGATATTGGATCACGGCCGCCAACTCATAGACCATACCCTCTAGACACACGCGCACATTTTGTTGCACTCGTTTTTTTGCGTGTGAAAATAACACCCATTTATTTAAAACGAAAATAAAAGTCGTTTACTAGTAATTATTTTTACATATATTCTTATTTAGTTTGAAGTACACAACGCGTATAGTACGGCTTCGGTATGGGTCTTTTAACACCCTGTATAGATATTTTGAATGTTGATCAGATCAGTTGGCTATGATAGCAATCTGGATCTCCTCCATTCACGCCATTATCAGATCACAGCTCGGTCAATCCTTGGCAGAGAACCAAGGCTCCAAAGTTACCTCGATTGTATTAAAATCGGCTTGTGTCGTTAATATGTGACCACCACTATATATATACAGAATGGAAAAAAGACGGTCGTCGGAGGGAAAGTATCCTTAATACTGATAATAGCAAATTATGGTGAAAGGAAACATTCCGTTATTTTCAAAAACAAGTAAAACTGCGTTCAAAAGTTGCCTGAAATGGGAATCGAACCGGCCTAAATATAAAAAAAATATCACCTGTACTTTTATGGATACCGATCGATAGTGTTAATCGTAAGGATCAATTTAGTTTATATAACATAGTATCAATATTTAAAAACAGAGCATGAAAAGATCAAAATAACAGTATAGCTCACCATACTTTATCGTATGGTACGTATGAATTTTATCTACTTATTTTACTACGAGCGGATCCTCGCGGTTTTACCCGCGTGGTGCCCGTTCCCGTGGGAATATCGGGATAAAATATAGCCTATGTCACTCGGGAGAAATGTAGCTTTCTAATGGTCTAAGAATTTTCTAAATCGGCCCAGTAGTTCCTGAGATTAGCGCGTTCAAACAAACAAACTCTTCAGCTTTATAATATTAATAATATAGTAAAGATTTTAGATACTATGTTACTTAAACTAAATTGATTATGATTATGATTAACATGTCGATCGGTATCCATAATACGAATATTCTAATACGAAACGGGCAATTGTGACACAATTATCAAAAAATATACTGCTTTTAATTTAAAACACGATGTTTACCTGTTTAAAAATCGAATACGTCAAAAATATACAGCAAAATGACAAAAAAGGTTAAGTATTATTCTCCTTGATAGACTTAGCTGTGGCACAGTGTTGGTATTTGGTAATACAAAAATCGATTAGTGCCGCTTTTACAGTCGATTTACTGCATCGCTACCGATATTCAATGGAAATGCATTGAGCCACCAATAAGCTTGTTATGATTTGACGCCTGTCCGAATTATATTCGATTTCCAATCCGAACGTGGAGTTGTGAACGTTAACGATAACCAATGAAAGCTTTTAGAGCATCATTATTGTGAGCACTTCATACTGTATGAATTATAATTAATCTAATCTATAATATAATCTGTCAATTAATGTCATTATAACTGTCTCAATGTTTATTGCATACAATACATTTGCTAGGACTGCTCCGTTAGTGTCGGGTTAAAATAGCACTAGTCTTCTAATTGTGTTTGGAGTGTATAGAACACTGACTACAGCAATGCCATAAGAGCTGTGAGTGTGCAGTGCATCTTCTGAACTCATGGTGATTATAATAGAATCATCATCTTGGCCATTATAATTGAAATTACCCGTGCTGATTTGGGGTTTTTAGGCCAATGCCTAAAAGCCCTAATCAGCAGGGGCATTTTCAAAGTATGGTAGAGGTCTATACCCCAAAATTAACATTGTGTAGCTAATATTCAGAGATGATAATATCTAAAATCAAAATAGGTACTGATGAATAAATATGATAATCTAGTACCTACCGTTAAAAGAAGGCTGCTGATTACAAGTTAAATAAATAAAAACCATTAAAAAGAAGCTAGTTGGTTGTTTATGATTAATTTGATGCCCTAATTGATTTTTATCCACCTTTTAAAATATTTTTTACCGATAGATTAAAAAAATAATGAATTTGTAGTCCAACTTTTGTGATAGGTCAGAAATCAGTGCACACCCCTGGACTTGACACGGCTGTTTGTTTCAAATAAACTTTATTATTCTAACTTTAGGTAGATCTTAACACTAATTTCCATCTTGACTCGACAAGTTTGTAAACACCTTTCCGTTGAAAAGCAAAAATGTTTTACCAAATCTCAATACATCGCTACACGAACAAGAAAACGTTCCCTTCAAGACAGTATTTAAATAAAAATAATTTCTTCCTACGGTCCTGTTGGACTCCACAAAGGAAGCGGACCTAATACTTACACGTCCTGGAGCCACTAAAAGGACCATTTACATTTTTCACCGTGCTAATTTTATTTGACTCGCCCTGAATATATTATGTCCTATTATTACGCCGCCCGGCGCCCCTCCAACGGTTTAAGGCTAACAATGAGGATTTTTTTTTTCTTCCTCGTCTAAATTGTTTAACATTAAATTTCGTGGAAACGCTAAAAATCTGATCTCATTATTATTTTATTACTCATTAAAAGCGGTTTGTTTCTGTTATTTATTTCCTTACGGCAATGCTAAGTTGTTTATAAGGAAAATGCTATTTCTTAGTGTATAATGGTTAGGTGTTCTTTTTTACGAACAGGGATATTAACATCTTTATTTGCTATACCTGATTTGTAATTCACATTATCGTTTTGCAAAGATTTTAACTTGTTAGCTGCGTCTGTGTTTCTGTTTGAATGTTTTTAGTCTGTGGCAAGCTAGCAGACATCTCTCTTTTCTACCGTGCACATACATTGCTTTTGAATGTAATTCGAAAATAATATATATTTCACTTGTTTACAGTGCTTTCAATTGTGCTGCGTTATAGGTACTATGATGAACGCCACAATAGGCGTGAGCTAGGAGAGGCTTATGTCTAGTAGTGGACGTCCACAGGCTGATGATGGATAGGTACTATAAATATAAGTCTTACACAAGCTATGTATTTTTGATCTTCGCGGATAAACACTAAACATTGAAATATAATTAATGTTTAGGTACATTATTTAAAAAATCGGGGAACATATTTATATTCTTACATAATATTTATTTAATTTCGTCAAAAATCATTTCTTTTAACAATATGAACTTAAAACATCCCTATCCCTAAAGTAGACCACATGATCTTTCGAAATCAAAATATTTAACTTTAAACACCAAATCCATAAAACCAGCGAAAAGTAAAAACATTTGATTATAAAATTCGCTAATGATACAAATGTTCTGAAAAGAAATCAAATAAACGAAAGTGCCGCGAGATTTATGTAACATTATACTTCAGGTCGTTAAAGAAAGAGACATGCATAATTCATAAAAACTAAAAGGTTTTAATTTCATTAGTTAATATCTGGACTTACATTTGTGCTGCATGGAATCGACTAAAAGAACTTCTCGTGCGATTTATTGCATAATTCTACCTGAAACAAGAAGAAAATGTATTAGTGCTGCTCCATCAGCTAATAGCTTTCTTTGTTTTCTGGAATTTTCCATCTATAACGTTGCTAAAAGGTTTCACATTAATACATAAAGTGGACGTTGCAACGGGCGGTATTTATAGGTAGAACAATGGTTTACGATATTAGAGAGCTAACCACCATCTCTTAGTGCAGTATTGTTTCAATCTTAACATGCTATTTCGTACGAAGATGATGTCTTCGTAGGTTACTTATGGAAAGTAACCTTTTTTTGGCGGAATTTTGATGATGTCTTCGTTCAATCTTCACCTCCAAAGTGTACAGTGTGTCAAAATATGAAAATTTTTATAAAAACAAAACGCAAACAAAACTTTCTTATGACGTGATGGTTTCTAACCCTGGGGTCCTATATACGGACAGTTATTTTTTGATACAATCTGTTCGTAAGTTATAGGAACCTGGGCTAATAGATGATGGTAGGCCTGCAGGGTAAAGCTTAGGTAGAACCAAAATCCCATATAACGGTGCTGAAATTTTTTCTTTGTAATTGGTATCAAGGTTCGACATTTATTATTTATGACTTTTATTTTAAACTAAATAAACAAGATGACCCTCTCTACTTGGGATGAAATCAAAATATATTTTCTGTCGACTGTTTTTTTGAACAAAAAATTACGGACCAAAAAAATTCTGAAGAAATTTTAGCAATTACTGAGTATAATGATATCAGAAAGACGTCAGCAATATTGAAAGCCATCGATTCACAGTTGGCCTTATCAACTGATCGCGACATTAACTCGGTAGGCGAAATGCAGGCATTCATCTGAAACAATCCGAACCCAATAATAGCACGCTTCGATCGCTTCCCAGTATAGCTGGAACGACCTGGTTAGCTAGACTGCCTCTGCCGGGCCATGCAACTTTAATGGAAGCAACGTGCAACATGTCATTTCATTCTTAAATATAAAACCAGTGTGACCGACTCTGCCCGTGACAGTTCCGAAATTATCCTGCCCATTTTTGGTTGCTTTTAGCCGGATATCATGTCACAATTGAATTATTTATGCCCTTAGTCCAATATTGGAATAGAGACGAATCTAGCCTACCTAATGGGAATTTTGTTGGGTGCAAGAATGAACATTTGATTATTGGCTGTGTGTTTGCATTGATAATTTATGAACGCAATGACCACTAATTTGCCACATGCGACTTAACGATGTGTCATATTTAATGATGCAAAACATAGTGCTTGCTTCATCTGATTATCCGGAAACGAATTCATATGCTTCAAAGGATTTCTGTACAGTATTTTCGAACCTATCATTATTCATTATTAAAGTCGTAATCACCTTGTTTGTGAAATAAATTAAATGCGCTCCTTTACAAAATTGAATAAAATTGTCTCATGGCATTTTTTAAATAAAACTTTTTGATTCTGTCCGGGTCTGTGATGAAACAGAAGACAATCAATACTTTGCGTCGGCACATTTAGTTGCTACACAATGGAACAAGCTTGCAGTAAGAGTGATAAAGCAAGCCAGCTTAGCAAAAGCTATCGCGAAGCACACTCCACCGCAAACCGAGCCACTTATCCGCTGTGCTTGACACACTAACGCCCGGCGAGCCCATAATGAAGTCAACCTATTCTTTTATGTTTTAAGCTGTTTCTGTAATATGTAATTTTCTCCAGGACTGAACACCAATAAATTTTATAGTTACGTTGAGATTTTTAATTTGTGCTCAGAAGATTTTTACGCAGAAGGTCCTATCTTTACCTCATTATATAGCTCGTAATTACATTGTTTGTCAATAAAAACAAATGCCCTTAATGAACTCGACCTATTATTTTTTCGTATTTATATTCGTATTCATATTTGTTTCTGCAATATATAACTATGTAGTTTGCTCGTCTTCTGTCATTACTTCAGGAGATCAAGGACTTAACAGGTTTTGTAGTTAAGTAGAGTTTCTTATTTTGTGATTCCAAGAATTGAAACGCAGGAAGTGCGATCGACACCATCATTTATTTAGCAATCAATAAAATTCACACACTGCCTATCCTGGAACGGGAATGATGAACATATTTTGATCGAAAAACAATGGAAATAAAACCAATATGCTGTGATTTTGAAAATTCGTCAGTGGCTCTCATAAGATTTCCCATATAAATTTCAAAGCACACTTGGATAATTAGTAGCTGTATAATCTTACTTTAATTAACCTCAAGCGGCAACGGCCTTATTCATTATCCACTTACAGTAAACACCGACTTAATCACTCATCGTATTAGTGTACATCGCATAAGTAATTTTGTATTAACAGCGCATACTAACGCGGCAACTATCCAATTAAAGCGAATATGCAACGAAATCCCCATAAACGCTTTATAAAAGTCGACGATTAATTTAAAATGTACCTTTTAAGAAAGCTGCGAAATGCAGAAAAATATTTTTTCCAAGCATCTACTCGGCCTTAGGAACTGCTTAATTTTCACCGAGATTCTAAAAGAGCGTTGAGAAAAATATACAGCACTTGTACATCAACGCGGGCGTCTCATCCACGAGACGGTTTCTTAAGAAGCTGTTCAGATATGTAAACAAGTTGCGGCCTGTTTAAACGCCGGCTTCGACTGCGGAACAACTGCTTTAACGACTCCGTGTATCGAGTTGCGGCGCTGACAGATTGAATCCACGCTGATGCAGATTATTTTGAGTACAGTCGAATGAGCTATCATAATGTTCAACATCCTTATTGAGATGGTTCAAAATCGGTCATTGATGATCGTCGATTCGGTGCATAGGCATTTTTCCATGAATCATAAAAAACTCGCCACATCGTGATTTATGTAAACAAGTTGCGGCCTGTTTACACGACGGCTTCGGCCGCGGAACAACTGCTTTAACGACTCCGTGTATCGAGTTGCGGTGCTGACAGATTGAATCCACGCTGATGCAGATTCTTATTTCGAGTACAGTCTAATGAGCTATCATAATAATCAACATCTATCTTAAGATAGTGTTTTTAAATTCGGTCATTGATGATCATCGATTCAGTGCATAGGCATTTTCCATGAATCATTAAAAGCTCCCCACATCGTGATTACACGGTTTCTTAAGAAGCTGTTCAGATTTGTAATCAAGTTGCGGCCTGTTTACACGACGGTTTCGGCCGCGGAACAACTGCTTTAACGACTCCGTGTATCGAGTTGCGGCGCTGACAGATTGAATCCACGCTGATGCAGATTCTTATTTTGAGTACAGTCTAATGAGCTATCATAATGATCAACGTCCTTATTGAGATGGTTCAAAATCGGTCATTGATGATCGTCGATTCTGTACATAGGCATTTTTCCATGAATCATAAAAAACTCGCCACATCGTGATTTATGTAAACAAGTTGTGGCCTGTTTACACGCCGGCTTCGGCCGCAGAACAACTGCTTTTAACGACTCCATGTGTCGAACTGTGGCACTGACAGATTCAATCCACGCTGATGCAGAATCTTATTTTGGGTACAGTCTAATGAGCTATCTTAATAATCAACATCTTTCTTAAGATAGTGTTTTCAAAATCGGCCATTGATGATCATCGATTTAGTGCATAGGCATTTTCCATTAATCATTAAAAACTCGCCACATCGTGATTAGACGGTTTCTTATCAAGCTGTTCAAATTTGTAATCTAGTTGCGGCCTCTTTAAACGCCGGCTTCGACTGCGGAACAACTGCTTTAACGACTCCGTGTATCGAGTTGCGGCGCTGACAGATTGAATCCACGCTGATGCAGATTCTTATTTCGAGTACAGTCTAATGTCATAATAATCAACATCCTTATTGAGATGGTTCAAAATCGGTAATTGATGGTCGTCGATTCGATACATAGGCATTTTTCCATAAACCATAAAAACTATGATAAGACGGTTTCATAAGAAGTTGTTCAGATATGTACACAAGTTGTGGCCTGTTTACACGTCGGCTTCGGCCGCAGAACAACTGCTTTAAGCTATCTTAATAATCAACATCTATCTTAATATAGTGTTTTCAAAATCGGTCATTGATGATCATCGATTCGGTGCATAGGCATTTTCCATGAATCATTAAAAACGCGCCACATCGTGATTAGACGGTTTCTTATCAAGCTGTTCAGATTTATAATCAAGTTGTGGCCTGTTTACACATAACCGCGGAATAACTGCTTTAATGACTCCGTGTGAGAAAAAAAACAATTAAAAAGGATTAGTGTACAGGGGCACGGCTTATTTCACATTGAAATTTCTTCCATCCGGCCCGTGAAAGGAAATGACATTGAGAAGGGCAGACAGTGTGTAATATTTATAGATATAAATAATTTTACAAAATTATTAATAAATACACAATACTTAGATATAATATATACAAAATAAACCTATAAATACATATAATACTATAAAATAATTCATATAATGCGAAGAGAAAGACGAAGAGTTCGAGTTGCGGCGCTGACAGATTGAATCCACGTGGATGCAGATGCTTATTTCGGATACTATCTAATGAAATGAGGTATCATAATAATCAACATATATTATTATATTATTATATTAGGATGGTGTTTTCAAAATCGGTCATTGAAAGTTCACACATGGCATTCATAAATCATTAACAACGCTCCACATTCTAAATCATGGTTGTCATATTAAGAAATACCATGTACCATCATGGTATTTCTTAATATGACAACCATGATCGTGCTAGCCGCGGGTCGCGCTCGTGGCGTGCACTTGAAGAGTCCACTTGATGAGGATGTACAGTAGTGGACGATTATGGACTGATGGTGATGATCATGGTAGGTAACCTAGGTATACGTTTTGTTACCTTCACGACAAAATAAAAAAAACATAAACGAGACAGAATTTACATGTTCGTTTTCTTCATTAAAACACAAATTCGGCATGCCTATAGCCTATAGGCCTATATATATAGACATAGCATATAGCCTCAAACAGCCATTTCACTATCAGATAATACTTATTACTTGGTAGTCGCAAACCAAATTGATTACCAGACAATTCATCAGATTGCTTTAATAGATCAGTCGACATCTATATTTATCTCAAGATTGTTCAAAGATTTTAATGTATCGATCATAATTCTCAAGTCAAGGTGTTGGTTCCTGTAGGCATGCAACCAAGGTAAAGCTTATTTGAAGCTAACTTCCTAGCGCTTAAATGCAGGAAACAAATACCATAGCGCGGTTTTGAAAATTAACAAAGTGACACGAGCTTAAACTATCTATTATCCTGTTAATTATTGGGCTCATTAACATATTTACATTTTCCTAGCGCTCCATGGCGGTACACAAACACCTCTGAGCCTTGTACTAAATCGCAGTAACGGACCTTAAAACATTGATTCCAGGAAGCAAGCAACCAAGGATAAACTTATTCGAAGCTAATTTCCTATCGCTTCAAGCCGGGAATCAAACACCTCAGCACGTTATCGAAAATCAACGAAGTGACACGAGCTTAAACTATCTATTATCCTGTTTCTTGAGCAAGCGCAGTGTCTGACCCGCTCATACTGTACTGATATGAGCGGGACAGATATCGTGAGATACGGGGTCGACAACGAGTCGCGGTGCGCATGCTACTCTAGCTGGAAGTCAGCAACCAAGTTATAGCTTGTATGAAACTAAATAATTTCCTAGCGTTTCAACAAACAAACATCTCGGTGCAGTTGTCGTTAATCAACAAAGCGACAGAAGCTTAACCTATCTGTTTGACTGTTAATTATTGGCCTCAATCAAATATCTAAACTCAAACTCAAAACATTTATTTGACGCAGACAGTGGACACAACATAAAACAAATGACAAAATACAAAATCCTTACAACCAAATGTTCCACGGCTGCATCATAACGTATGTAGTTCAGCATGTGTCAGTGTTATGGCAGACGCCGAATAAACGAACTTTAAGACATTGGTTATAGCGACAAGCAACCAAAGAAAGCTTATTTGAAGCTAATTTCCTAACGCTTCAAGGCGGGAATCAAACACCTCGGTGCTGTTGTCGATAATCTATAAAGCGACGCGAGCTTAACCTATCTCTGTTTATCGCCCTTATGAGCCTAGGAACGAATAAACGGACTTAGACGTTGGTAACAGAAGCAAATAACCAAGTGAGAGCTTATTTCCTAGAGCTTAAGGGCATTACAAAAGAAAGCACGATCCCTCAGTATACATACACACCATCACATAAAAGCACTCAAAGCAAGCAAACACACACTGATACACACACACACACACACACACGCACGCAAACACACACACACGCATAGATAATTTAAGTAAAATATGTCTGATAAAATAATTTAAGAACTTGTTTAATTTACATACGTAGAAACTTTTGTCATGGAAGAGCGGGGATTATTGTTTGTACTCAATTATTATAAAATAAACATTTTTTTAAGGGTCTGAAACAAACACCTTTGCGCCCTCAGATGATCGTGATCCTTTTACGAAATGGATACTGAAAAATCAATATCTGGACCCACCGTAAGACGTTGGTTCCAGGAAGCAAGCAGCCAAGGAACAGCTTACTCGAAGCTGATTTCCTAGCGCTTCAAGGCGGGAAACAAACACTTCGGCGTGGTTGTCGATAATCAACAAAGCGACACGAGCTTAACCTATCTGTTACACTGTTAATTATTGGGCTCATTAACATATCTACGCTCTCATGAGCCTTGTACTGAAACCGAATAATACGGACTGCTGGCGGTTTGACAAATGCCTATTATCCGATAGCGAGAATATCCGAAGCTTAGTGACATTGTGTTTGACCTACTTTTGTTGACAACATTTTGGTATTCTAACTGCAATCGTCAAAAAAAACAATCACCCCAACATTTAATCCTACTTTGCAAAAATGCACTCCATATTTTTGTTTATGCATGAAACACTCCATTTTATTAAAAATTATTTTATTAAAATACCACATATTAAGTAGTATAACATATATTAAGTGGTAATAAAGTGGAACACGACATAGAAGGCGGAATTTCGCATGGCTTCCACCCTCTGTGGCTAGTCTCTGATTTTACTACAGCGACCATCAGCAGTTTTTGTTTTCTTTCTATACTCACACTATTTTAAAATATTAAGTGGTAGTTAATTAAAACACAAGATAGTCAGAAGGCGGATTTTTACATGGCCTCCATCTTAGTGATTTTAGTACAACAAAAGACACTAAATTAAAACATTATGAGCCGGTTTCACCACCAGCAGATAAGTTCTGGATAGCTCAAATGGCAGATCATTTGACAGTATTGTAATATAAAAATGATGTCCAAATATTTTACTACAACAAAATACAAATCAACATTTTTTTTCTTTCTACACTCACACCGCCTATTTTCAAATATAAAGTAGGTAGTACACAAGATAGTCTCAGAAGGCGGAATTTCGCATGGTCTCCACTCCACCCTGTGTGACTTGATCTCTGATTTTACTTACGCGAAAGACAATCAATAGATTTTTTTTTACAATTACTCACACTAACACCGTTTTTTAACCATTTTATCTATTTTTAAACGCTAAGTTGTAGTAAAGTAGAACTCGGGATAGTCAGAAGGTGGAATTTCGCATGGCCTCCACCCTATGTGGCTTAGTCTCAAGTGGGGACGAACTACTCGGAGCGTGGCGAACAATCTATTTCTGAACGGTACAGTTGGTAAGATTTGGGCCGGCACTAGCGATCGCCGGTTATTTATAGTTACACTTTGACCTACGTGCACTTCGAAGATACGGTCGTGCTAGCTTTTCTGTTTCCACGAGAAACTGTCACCGGCAGCTATACTAATATTGTTTTTGGGACGACGGAGATTGTGGGAGACGCACTTTTTGTACAAATAAGTGTTGATAAAAGAACAATATGGAACAGACTTTATCTTGTCGAGATTTTGTTTCATAAGATTGTGATGTACAGTCGCGTCAGATACAAGGCATAAATATTTTAGAACATGGTTTAGGAGCCATTCCATCACAAAAGTACCTAGCTGTCCGAAGTCGATCATCAGGTTAATTTAAAATACTTAGTGGGATCATATTTGTAAAACGATGTTAAAAATTTTAAAATTCTCTTTCATAAACTTAGTTTAACTATTCTAGTCCATTTTGATATCTTTAACACACATAATGAAGCTACTTATCACGGAATCTGATCAATGTAGATATGCGATATTAAGAAAGGAAAATATTAATGATAAGAAAAGTTGATCTTAGAAAATGTATTAGGTAATTTTACTTATGTGAAAATTCAAAAGGTCAAAGTCTTTACCTGAATTCAAACCTCATGAGTTATTCAGGCATAATTTAAACTTAAAACAAACATTTGTTACCTAACGTCGCATTCTCATAAATAAATTAAATAATTTCAATGAAGCTCAAATTCTCCAAAAGCTTTTGAATCAACACACTAGATTGTTTACAGATCTTAAAGCAAACTTTATAAAACTTGAGGCGACATATCTATCCTTATCTAAAACATGGAAATTTCTTGACGGTACGTAGAAATTTCTAATGTTCATTAAATGGGTCAACGCCCTCTTGATAATGCATGGCATTTTATACGATGTTGATCGATGGCACGGAAGACCTCAGCTTAAACAAACATCTTGCTGAAAACACAAAGGTCTGATGCGGAAGGAGCCTTGCTATACCTGCCTGTCAACGTATGACGGATTGTCTGGAAAATTATCAACGCGTCTTGAAAATTATGAGATCGAGGTTGACTCATATACCTAAAGCACAGTATGAATATTAGCATATATTTATACTGCATATTTTTTTACCGCCTCTGTGGTCTAGTGGTACAACCACCGGTATCAGATCCTGAGGTCCCGGGTTCAATTCTCAGCGGGGGTACATATTGTATTCGGTTTGGTTGGTGGTAGGACTTGTTGTGAGTCCGCCTGGCTAGCTACCACCATCTCATCTAAGTTTGGCGCCATAACAACAATGTTTTAAGCATTGTTGTGTTCCGGCAGTTAGAGATAAGATAGCCAGTTCCTCAGAGATTGAGGATTCCGGGAGAGGCTCGCTTCCATCTTCAGTCTTATCAATACTTAACATCAGGTATGACTAGCGTGACATTTTAAATAGAAACAGCTCATCTTAAAATTTGATTTTAATTAATAAATGTATAGTTTTTCTAAAGTGTTTTGCTTTAAAAGTATAGTTTAGAATATAATTAATCATAAGAAGTGTTATCTAATTTAAGTATTCGGTATTATTTAAATAACGGAGACAAGAAAATTATAACGACCAAACGCCAAACTAGCGAAGAGAAATATGCAATAATATTCAAATTCAACGTGAACAACAGTGGAATTCTGCAATAAACCAGGGAAGTACTTTGTTTTGTAACTTTTAAATAAAGTATTAATTTTATGGCACGAAAACATTCTGACTGACGACCTTACGTAAATAAGCACCAACCTAGTAAGTGTCAAACTGGTTCAAAATTTTTTACTATTCACTGATATCAATTACTTGTACAAAACTCACGTACGTGTGAGTAACGTCACGATACAATCACATTAGGCTATGTTAACCTCTCTTTACTTGACATACAGTGGAAGTAAAGTTGATGATGACTACAACTGCCTCAGACATTCACTTAAAATTACTACTCTTCAAAAGCATCACATAGTACATAATACACATCTGCATCACAAACAAGATATTGTAAATCGAATTTGCTACAAATACTTTCAATACTTTTAGTTCTTTTTAACTAAAAATTACCCGGCTTGAGCATTCGTCAGATTGTTTTTATGTTTCTAAATAATCATAGATAGGTAGGTAGCTGGCATAAAGTATCTAAAATAATTTATTCAATAAATTTCATACAATACTTAAGCAATACATCAAAATAACTTGATCCTGTAGGTACTCAAAACTCAATTTATGGTTGTTTAACCTCGCCTTACTTTATTTGAAGTGAAGCTGTAGGTGGCACCTGTTTTTGTAGCAAACTTAATTTAATAGAACAAACTAATACTTTGTATCACTGTTAATATCATAATAGTAAACACACAGCTGGGTAACCTCGCTTAACTTTTCTCTAAATCAAGTTGAAGGTGACACCTGTATGCTATTTACACTAACATGCACTTGAATCATATTAGCTTTAATTTATTTTTTTCACAATTTGATAAATAAAAACATAAATACCTATTAGTGTAAAACTTAGAATCACTTATTAATAACATAATTATTTACTTGTAGTTGCTGCGGACTCAAAAGTCTTAACAAAAACCAACTCAACATGTTGACTCGTAAAGCAACTGCAAAGGATATGGAGCTCAAACTGAAGCATGCCCTGGAAGATCTGAAGGCAGCAAAGGAGCTTAATGACATATTACTGTAGGAACGGGAAGACAGCGAATGCGAGATCCTAAAGACTGTGTCTAAGAACACTGAACTCAAGAATGAGCTTGCTGAGATACATAATTATGCAGTATTCTGACATTGTTGATAAGTGCAACTATATGCAGGACTTTATTCAGTCATTTAAGGAATGCAGTGGCACACATGAACAGGCATGGAGTAGCATTACTGACCTTGAAATCAGTCCGTCTCTTGCCCAAAAGACTGTATTACAATATGAAAAAGAAAAAAAACATATCAACGAGGAAAGGCAGTCTATAAGCTTGTTCAGTGAGCTACTGCAGTGTAAGAAATGAAATATCTAATTTGGATAGTCACAATTATGATCATATTAAACTATGAGTTATTTCTTTATATAGTTGTAAATATAAGTAACTGTCAGTTTAATAGCATTAGAAAACTGAAAAAATTTATTAGAATTAATAGGTATATTAAAAGAACACAAAAGTTAATATGATGTACGTACAGTCGGGGAACTACCAGATTGACCAGTGGAGTTTTTTTAGGAAGCTTTATTTTAAAAATTTGTAGATATATAGGAAATGTTTATATCACAAATAATATAACATTAACAGGTATTTCATTTCATTAATAAATTATTTATTTAACCTTAGTACTTTCCGAAAAAACGTTTCTCAAAAAATATCTACTGGTCAACCGGAAAGTTTCTCGACTGTACCTACGACAAAAATGAATGTGAATTTTTACTAATGTGTGAAAATTAAATTTTAAAAGTTGACCATATAATATATAATAATAATATTCTTTTGCTGCATACTTATTATTAAAAGTCAACGAAACTCATTCCCATCCATAAGATAAACATGAGAAACGTGGACTCTTACTTGAATGTATCAGAGTAAGTGCTATTGTACCATTTGATTTTGTACTAAAATTATAAAACGTAGACGACCAAGTATTCTCCTTTACATTTTACGACAATAGAGAAGGCAAGTTCATTTCAATTTAAAGCGGAAACGATATTAAATCAAGAACGTAATTGTGTTACAACATTCACATTAACTTTGAGAGCTTCCCTCTGAATTGTACACCTTGTCGTTGATCAAGAATAGAAAAAAAAATACTTATGAGAAATTGTCGAACCCACCTTTGGAAATCCGGAGAGCATTGGACCGGATTTCCAAAGGTCGTGGGTTCGAGTCCCATCTGAGAATCCACTTGTGGCCGAGTTGATATTTTCCAATATTTTTCTATTTAAAATTTATCATAAGTATAAAAATAGCATTGAAAAATGCAAAAAATATCATAAAATAATTATTCAAGAATAAAAACCTTCTTTTTTTACAATCCCGCCGCTTTTGTCGGCAAGTGTTTATTATTAAAGGCCGATTTTTCAATACTCAGATAAAATATATTCGTCATATCGACTGTTAGTTGGTGATACTCATTTATTTTAGTTGGTTACGAATGAGCCACTGATAACTGAAAAATCTATCATTACATTGAAAAATCATTCCTTACACAAACATGAAAAATACACTGTCCATTTTTAACCGCTTAACTTATGCATCACTTTTAGTTCGAAATTACAACTCGACTAAAAAGTAGTTAAACATAAATGAACAAACTAACGAGGGTTGAGCCTCTTCCTCGTAACATAATTTTAATCCTCAACAAGTAGTTATTTGCTTAAAACTCACAACAGTCCATTACGTTCATATTATCCTGTAGAAGTGAACATTAAATCGTTGTAAAACTATTAAGGCCGGTTTAACTGTACTATTTTGCCGTAATATTAGGTGAGCAAGCTAATTACGGGGATAAGTGGATATAATTAATGGCATCTCGAACCTTCTTCGCGCCAAAGAATTTGTAGGTAACAAGTTTCATCATATTGTAAAGATTTCGATACGTTAGAAGATACATGATATGACTACTGAGATTATTCAGATATTTTGAACTGCCATGTCCTGAGAACGTTTTTTTTTCGTTTTGTTTTTGTTGACACATTTTGCCACACTTCACACTTTGCAGGCAAGGATTGAGCGAAGACGTCACAATACTTCTATCAAAAAATAAGCTTACTTTATCAGGTTCGTAGAACAAAATAGTATCATAAGATTGAAACAACACTGCACCAAAGATGGCGATAAATAATATGAATTTTGTCAATGTCAAGTAAATATATTATGTAATTAGAAATTGTACGGTAGATTGAGTTAAAAATGGAGCCCTACAACACTTGTTATTATGAAAAGAACTCGGGTGAAACTCCTGCCTATTACTTACAAAATCGATGCAATGTGTGATAGGCGTTTGTTTGGTTATGACAGTGACCTAATGAAAATTTTACCATATTTTTTTACAATTTTAATGACCGAAATTAATATCAACAGAGAGCTCGCGAAGAAATTCATTCAGAAATCTCTATCATCATTGCATCGCTGCAGCTGGTGACCGCAATATTGCTGATGAAATTTTCAAAACTAGATGCAAAAATCGGCCGAGTGCGAGTCGATCTCGGACATGAAGGGTTCTGTCTCTCACCCAAGGTTGCCTGGAAGAGATTGCTATGTTGCAATAAGGCCGTCTGTGTTCCTCTTTTTGTCAATTTCTCTGTAAGTGTTTGTTGTTGTATCTTGTGCAATAAAGTTTCTATTATTATATGAAAAACACCTACCCAAAATAATTTTTCGTCTGCAAAAATAACTTTGTTTTTCATAGTGTTTGTATAAATGACAAAGTTATATTTGCGGATTTGGAAAATGTGCTATAGCTCGGAAACTGCTAAATATATTTCGTTCAAACCAATTTTCGCTGAAAGTTTTTATTAAGATCTACAGCATATTTTTATTTTTTATTTTTCACTATCTTATTTCAAAAGTAAGACACACATTTCACCACTTTGGTAGTGTACATCTTTCAAACGGTTGACTTTGAGAAAAAAATCGTTTTAAAAACATCAATGTAATTTTAAAGACCTATATATAGATACCCTACACGTATAGGTTTGATGAAAAAAAAATCTGTTTCAGTTCCATGTATGGGGAGCCCCCCCCTTAAGGCGCTACTCGGAAATAGTATGGACATTTTGATATAAAACTATAGCATGGTTACAGTTGTTACAAATCTGGTAATAACATATATATTTCTTCATACCTTTATCTAGATTCGTATAGTTTCAAAAACACGATTTTATGATTTTGCCTCGACACTTTTTCTTTTCGAAAAGACCTCTAAAATATACGAAAATTCAAGATTATTCTTAAATGGGGTTACTTACACTATTGGAAATTGGTTTTTATGTGGACACCAATAATATTTAGGATCTTATAGAAGCATTTTTTTTTAATCGCTGTAGTTTTTTAATCAGACGTGATTTTGTGTTTTTTTGCCTAATCTGCAAAATCGGTTGCTGTCGCTCCCGTGCACGTCGTTTTCTCATTGCTATCTCGCTTCAGCATATTTTTTTCGAGTATCGCCTTAATTTATATATTTTTTATTTTTGTGTAAAAACCGTAAAGCGGTAAACAGAATACATCTACCTACCAAGTTTCAACTGTGTAATCCTCATAATTTTGGAATAAAGTGGCTGTGACATACATCGGACAGACAGACATGACTAATCGACAAGGGTTCCGATTTTTGCCATTAGACTACGGAACCCTAACAAATGGCTTCGTATACCGAAAATTTTAAATATTCTTTATTATGTTGCCCTCCAAAACTGGTATTTAACAATGGTAGGTACAACTTTTGATAACTTTTTTTTATCTTATTATACAAAAACATGTTAAAATGTTTAATTCTTCGACATCAACGTAATGTCCATTTCAAATTTCCCTAACAACTTGTCCCCTTCGAGGAAGGGTGTGAATTATGCTCATAAGCCAACTCAATTAAAGTTTGTTTAATTCCAATAGCCATTCCTCACTCCTTAACTTATCATTCGAAAGATTATTTTTTTGTTAAGACTAATTGATTTGTTTGACTTAGGGCCAGTTTCACCACAGAGGGGTAAGTCCTGGATAGCTTGTCTAGCAGATAATTTCACACTGTCTTGTAATGTGAAAAATATGTCAAATTTATGCTAGATAAGTATGTAGAACTTATATGTCGGTGGTGAAACCAAATCTTAATCTTCAGGAAAGGAAAGAACCGATGTTAAGTATTATAAAACGTGGTCTAAAGTTAGACTTAAAGTAAGGTTTAAAACTGAAGCTGTATCTTTCATTCGATAAATAGAAAACAGATATAGCATAGTTTTGGATCAGATTTAAATTCAGACCACGTTCACAATACAAATGGAAATAAACTAAAAAAAGGAAGATAGTAACCTTAAACCGAAATAGCCAATGTCTCTAATAGGCATCTAGAAACTATTGTCGCCGTAACTATGTTCGTCACAGGAAAAGTATCTAAATCATTCATCGCCACAGAGCTCGTCAATACGTCAGCTCTTCCCGGCGCGTGACGACATACTGATGTGCCTTTTTGTCATAGGGTTATTGTGACAAAGGTTACTTCAAAAATGCCGATAATAATAAGGTGTTAGAAACGTCTTAATGCTATAGAAAATGGAGTAGCAAATCCTCCTAACCTTACATACGTGAAAGTTTAGATGTTTGTAAAACCCGCTTTACCTATATTTGGCTAGTGCATTAAATTAGAAAGACTCTGAATTTAGACAAGTGTTAAGGCATTCAGACTGTTAGACTCAGACTGAATTAAACCAAATGTAGAGCGTGATTTACTGAATCACGCAAAAAAAGATAGACCATACCATGACTGAGAATAAGACAGGTTTTTTATCGTGATAGTCCAATGGGGACGAAACTTAGCTAGTTGCTAAAATGTAGAGCGTGATTTAATGAATCACGCAAAAAAAGATAGACCATACCATGACTGAGAATAACACAGGTTTTTTATCGTGATAGTCCAATGGGGACGAAACTTAGCTAGTTGCTTAATCGAGTTACAAATAATTATACATTTCTAGATGCTGCTAACATGAGTACGAGCTATGAAAGTTTGCGCAATAACGGCTGAATGAGTTTGGATGAAGACATAGGTACATATAGTTCATAGCCTACATAATATTTGTATCCCTGTCAAATTTTCACTTAGGATTATAGGTTGAAGAACATCCGAAGCTACCATTTTAACGGTTTCTAATCTTTCACAGTTCCTAGTTAACGCTACTACAATAAAATTTACAGCAGATATGTCATCAACTTTGTACACTTTAAACGTGAGCTATTCTGTACATTATATTGCTTTGTAAAGGGTCGGAATGTAAGCTAGTGCCTATAAAAATTTACCAACAAAGTAGTGGTTACAAGCCATGTCATTGACACTGTGAAACAAAGCAATCTTCATCACCTACGGAACTATATTGCTAATGTATGTGCGATGCGTGAAGTTTAATAATTTACGGTCAGAAATATACATACAAAATAATCTAGCTTTCAAATCTATCATATTTAAAGAAAAAAAATCTCTGTTACGTATACAAATAACTATAGTCGAGGATGATGAGTTTTTCTTTCCGTTTACTGTACAGTAAACAGTGGGCCCACAGGAGACATTTTGTATGAGAATCTGTAGTTCTGCTACTGCCCACTAGAGGCGCGTACAGATTCGCATACAAAATGGCTCCCATTTACTGTACAGTAAACGGAAAGAAAAACTCATGGTAGGCCCACTGTATATCGCATCGCGCTTCTCAAAGGTTGCGGATCGTTTCCCACAGAAAAAAAGACGGGTTGCACTCCGGGAGTGCCGGCAGAAGTGAAAACTTGATTATTAACGTTGAGCATGTTTGATATTTTGGAATGGTTAGGGAATAATTTTGCACCAATTGCTTTATCAGTATAAAAGTACTATCATTTATGTGGTAGAATACAATATTCATTTATTGCGCTATCGTACACAAACATGACAAACCATATTAAAGTGAACGTTAAGTTAGGTAATAAGATATAAGAAAACATTAGTTATTAAAGAGAATCGAAAAATATATATTGACAATAAAACAAGAGACAAGTAAAAGACATTATCAACAGTCTGTCGCTAAGCAACCGAGACCATAGTCAACCTGTCACCTCAACATTCTCCATCCGTCCTACGCTTTTTCGATCAGGTCACGTGTCCTGACGCGAGTTTAAGATTTTATACCCATTACAGAAAAAGTGCTCAACGCCGCTAAAGAAGTTTTCACTTCAAAAATATATTTGTGTTTATGACCAAGTGGTTTGTCTAAGGGTTTTTGATGCGTATCATAACATGAATGTATAAAGAATTTAAATAATATAGTCGTCATCTAGTATTCATAAGAACACAAAGTCTTACTTTGCTTAATTGACTTATTTTAACTGCTATCCCTCGAAAAACGTTTTTTGAGAAGCCCCATATTAAAAAGGCTACTTTCAAGGAGAATGCAACATTTCATAAATCGAACAAAAACTCTGCAACTCCTATATGCAATTGTTTACCCACTTCAAAAAAGGAGGAGGTTATCAATTCATGTATATGTTTTTTTTTAACGGTTGTTACTTCAGTGGGGTTAGCACGAATAACTTTCGAGTAAGTATCGAGGAAGTAAAGTAAAAAAAATTATGACATATTGAGCAGCGTTCCTACCGGACGTAAACGGAACTACATTTTCCTATACATTTCTTGACATTACGTGCTCGATACTTACTCGATACTATTTCGATAGTTATTCGTGCTTGCCCTACAGTACTCGCTCATTAAGAACCGATTTGAATAATTATTTTGTTGTTCGAAAGGGTATACTTTCAAGTTTGTCCCATTGTCGTCAAGACAGGACCCGATGATGGGATCCTGGAGAAATCCAGGGACTTCTTCAAATGTTATAGGCACACCGACACGATTTCAGTGTTTTCTTAAGTAACTCGTGGATTTGCTTTCATAAAGTACCATTTGGTGAAGTGGAACGGATGATGAAGACCACACGTGGTCATATCGGAACTATTAAATACTAATTACCTCAGTACTCGGTAATTTATGAACCGATTTGAATAATTCTGTTTTGTTCGAAAGGGTATACTTTTAAGTTGGTCCCATTGTCGTCAAGACAGGATCTGATGATAGAATTCTGGAGAAATCAAGGGTACTCTTCAAATGTTATAGGTACACCTACATCGATTTCGGTGTTTTCTTAAGTAACTCGTGCAGTTGCTTCCATAAAGCACCATTTGGTGGAGTAGCTGGCACCGACTCTAAAAAGTATATTTGAAAGACGGTTTCTGTTGTAATTATGGGGTTTTATTATTTGGTATTTTTAGGGTTCCGGTTTTCCATCAGGCTGATGGAAAAACCGGCCAAGTGCGAGTCGGACTTGCGCACCGAGGGTTCCATACAAACCTGTAGATATATAAGTAAAAGTTCACCCATCACGACAATCGAGTCATAGTTATGGTATTTTTATTGCAAATTTTCAAAAATGTTTTTTATTATATGATGTAACTAAAAATTTACGGTTTTCGCTATTTTTCCTTTATCTGTACTATAAGACGTTACTTCGTACCAAATTTCAAGATTCTAAGTTCACGGGAAGTACCCTGTAGGTTTTGATACCCGTGCGAGTTTCGAAAATTTGCGGCATAAACGGCTGTATCTTTTGATTGCTTTGGCTTAGAAGTTTGATTTTTTCACAGCTCCAAGGGACAGTAGAACTGAGTATTAGATATAAATTTCAGTTCGATACCTCCACGCTTTCCTGAGAAAAACGGTCTTGGCAGACGGACGGACGGACAACGAAGTGATCCTATAAGGGTTCCATTTTTTTCCTTTTGAGGTACGGAACCCTAAAAAACGGAACCCTTATTGATTCGTCATGTCCGATGTATGTCACAGCCACTTTTTTTTTAGTTTTCATTTTTATATTTTCCTCTTTGAAGTCGGTTTTCTTACTATTACTCACACTAACACCACTTTTTTTTTATTCTAATAATTTTTATCTATTTTTTTATTATGTATACACTGCAGATTACGCTACATTTCAATTACTTAAACTTTTGAAGCTAAACGCAACCGTATTGACAACGATATAGAAAACAAAGACTATCAGTCAATGTTGGGTCGTCGACTCCCAGCGGCTTTACGCTCTAGCGGTCTGTCGGAAAACGATTGGTATTAGCTAGAACCTCAGAAGAACTGCGGTTAATAAATAAGACAATACAATATGTCCGTTTACGGTTCATGACAAAGTTAATACACACGCATTTGAGAAAACAGAACACAATACGCCTAGTAAAGAACTTCAGAACGAAATACAGATACATGAAGAAAACATGACGCCCATCTGAGTAACCGCTCGTAAAACACAAAGTTCACGATAATGACTCTTTTTAATAATACTAGACTTTATAATTTTCTTGCCGGGCATTTAGAATCCCACAATTTATTAGCGGACTTAAAACTGAAAATGAAAGCAATTGTGTATTTTTGAAGCACATCTATTTTTGAATGACTGAGTTAGATTTAATTTTAAACGATTAGATTTAAAAGCCGTATTTCTTTCTCACGTCACACCATGTGTTGGAAAAACAAGACGAATATAAATATATAAGATGGAGACACATGGCAGAATCTTTCTTTATTTTTAGGCATTACAATTATTTAGCATAATTATTGATTAGAAGAATGTTTATATGTCCGAATTTACAATTGCATACTGTTAAGATGGCAGAATTTCATTTGGCATAATTACCTTTGACATTTTTTTATTTCGCATCATTTTGTTTTGCATACCTTTTATTTAGTACCACGATTATTCGGTATAATTTTACTTGGCATACTATGAAGATGTCAGAATTTCATTTGGAATAATTTCACAAATGAAAATTTGTAACACATTTTTATATAAAGCTTTAGATATACGTAGCTATTGTCAAAATAATGATACTATACAATTTCAATTTATATATTATAAATAATATAAAGAAGAAGAAGAATATATAAAAATCCTGCAATGTTATACTATACTAGCCAGTGACAGAACCGAATCGCTGTAAAACCGAAGCTGCGGTGGTGAGCGAAAACCATCTGCGACGATAGACTCGCGTGGGATCGATGCTTGTTGCATGCATGCCTGCTTGCTGCATGCCTACTTGCATGCATGCTGCTTGCTTGCATGCTGTATGTTTGTATGCTTGCATGCTTGCTGCATGCTAATATGCTTGCATACTTGCTGCTTGCTTGCTACTTGCTTGCATGCTAGGTGCAAGCTCACTGTATCTTGGCAATAATTGATGCAGAGACAGTAGTTTTGAAATGTATGCAAATAGCTACCAAGCATTCTTGGCAACATATCCATAATATTAAAAAAGCATAATCATCATTTGGCAGAATGCTTGAGAATCATAATTACTATAGCCATTAAATTTCTGCCAAAAGATGATTCTTTCTGTGAACATTCTGCCAAATGATGATTCTGCTTTTTATTATTATGGGTATGAAATTTCTGCCAAAATACGATTCTGCCTGTGAACGTTTTGCCAAATGATGATTCTGCTTTTTGATTATTATGGATAAGGAAATTCTACCTTATGATAATTCCGACTTACAAAATTATGCATTTTGAATGTACTTATTCCAAACAACTTTCTACGAAATTATGTTTATGCCAACTGTTGTTATGCAGAATAAAATTATGACTTAAAAACTTCTGCCAAAAAGGGTAGTCCCGTTCCGTAGTGCCATGACCCATAGATTTATTAATAAGAAACAAGCATTTTTCAATACTTTTTGTGATTTTAAACGGGTTTTTTGTTTAGCCTCTACTGATTCCTATTTTATTTTTGACAGACTTTTTAAAACTACAGAGTAAAAAAAAAGATTTAATAATAAAAGAATTATTGTCCAAATTTTATTTACGTTGATATTACGATATTATCTATTTAACCACTGCTATAGTGAAATGATATGAAATCAAACATAAAACAGACACTATCAAAGACTTATTTAAATACGATTTTATAGTAATTGAACGTTTAAGGCTAGTATCAAAATAAACACCGGCAACTCAACATCCCTACTTGTAATACAATGTTGTATGGATCGTGCGGTTTAGGAATAAGCAAAATGATTATGAGAGCTTACAGATTCCAGTATAGTATTTAACTTTGCAAATGACAAAATAAATAAAAATCCATGAAAAATAATTGACGCAGCTAAAATGTTTATTAGTAGAGCTATAGAAGAGAAGTTATATAGACTGTGGTACAGCTCTAATTGAAAACGTCATGTCTAACTTTAGTCAAACATTTGTCAAAACAAAATCAGTAGCGTTAAAATAGTAAACAATCTGAAATAAAATCGACGTAAACAAACGTCAAAACGCATAAAGTACAAACGAAACCTCAAAACAAATTTTATCTCCAACATTCCCATCCATATCTTGCGGTTCGCGACTGCCATCTTGGAAGCAAATCAATTTTATTGTTACAGACTGAACGTTTAGCGATTTTACGTAACAAACTTTATAAGCCATCATGGCTTGATCGATCGCGCTATATTTAATTCCCATCTCGAAATTGCTTCAAGGCGACGATGGATTATCATTCCGTGTAATGTTGCAGAGTAATAATGTAAAGGGGTAAGATATAGCTCGTTGGTACTATTAAATAAATGAATCTCCATCGACTAGATTTGTTAACCTTTTAGCTTTGATTTGATCTGGTTTTGTACTACGAAAACATTTAGTATTTGATACAAACAAAATTCTAATGTCGATGAACGCAAAAACTTCTATTGTTCCTTCATACACGCTAATTAAAACATCATGACTGTTTCACTACACGAACCCTTTTTTCGCAGCCTCTGTCTAAGTAAATGTGTAGGAAGTACTCGTAAAACGGATGTCAAATAGAGTTGTCTTGTCATGTCTCTTTACTTTGTCGGTCAATCCAAACTGTGTCGCCGGTCGTGCCTCACTAATCAGGAAAGCAAAATCTGATACTCCGAAGAATCTGTGGATCAGAAGTGCTAACGGAAACAAATGAACTGTTGCTTGCTGAAGGCTATCTATAAATCTGTGGCCGCTGGGAAAATAATCTTAAATCAGGTCGGTAGAGTTATATATCGCTTGGCACAACGGAGAAGCAAACAAGTCTGGTAGGTTTGAATGTAGTGCATTCTATTGGAGAAGCGAGTCGTCCGGATTTGACATGTCCTCGACTACAATAATATGCGCGTGTGTAAACTGGAGTAAAATAAATACAATTGAGAGTTCCGTACCAGCGCGCGATTAAATGAGTTTGAAGAGGAACCTGGTAGCAGAGTTTGTTTTACAATAGAAACGAGTGTTTTGTATCAAAAACACCTACCCACTTAATTAATCTTTAGTTCTTAAAATGATTAAAATAAATTCCGTTGTTAAGGCTACTAGATTTTACCTATCACAAAGTTTGAATAGACGCAGATAACTAGAATAAATTTGCTAAAACAAGGGGTTTTATAAACATCATAGTTAGTTTAACTTCAACTGTTCTAAAGCCCATTCAATGAATTATTTCATCAAATTCTACAAATTTCCACGTATTCTGAAATTATATATTTTCAAAGGCAAACCCCGAATACCTTGATAATTTCTAATCAATTCAATAACCAGTATCATCAAGCGTTTCAAAGCATTTACACACCATCAGATCTATTTGGATTTGCGTTCGGTTCATTTATTAATTACACCAGTGAGCCCCCTACCGCCCCTTAACTAACGCCAATAACTTGTTTATCACGTCGACGGAAACTAGATCCTTAACTGGGTTCGGAAAATATCCCCTAAATTTCCGACCCAACATTTGCGAAATGAAGCGAGATTTGAGGTTATTAGTTAATGTGTCGCTTCGTCACCTTAAGAATAAGAACTAACCCAAATTATTTAAATAATATGTAGGTGACATAATTAAGTATAAATACTCGGACTTTGTTTGAGTGTTTACAAGCCAGTCAGTGTATGAAATAAGAAAATATTGTTGTTCTTTTAGATTATTATCGACTTTACCTGAGTTATAATTTACTTTAGTAATTTTTAGATCGTCACGTATCTTCTTTCCTTTGTCATCAAACTTTTTAAGTTACGCAAAAGTAAAAAAAATCTTGTTAATTAAAAATCAACCTTACAGCTTTAAATTAAAGCTGCTGTTTACCATACGAAGTGTGATTAAAGTACTCGGTTGAAATAACATACCGTCCGTCGATCGACGCAAGCCTGACGTTAATTAATTATGTCGGATTTATAAATTACTACGTCGCCCTCCAGGGGGTTGGAGTGAAGTGACAACGCGGTTTAATAAGGGATGCAGAGCATGGTTGACAGCAAGCAAAGCAAACACTAAGAAAAACAGCTCAATCACCATCATGTCTAAAGGAAAAATTATTAAATGCGATATGTACTATTGTTAGATGCGTCCCCAATATTAAAATAAATACACTATTTGTTCAGCTAACGCCAATATTGATGTCATTGTATCTACCTAAAAACATATTTAGGATCATAGTTGACATACCTACCTAAAATCGTTAAGATCACATTACATTTTCGAGTGAACTGTCGAGGAAATCGGTCACTGCCAACAGTTATAAACGTATAACGTCCCCTCGTCTAGGATTCTAGTTTAAGATGGAGGGTGAGATACGCAGGCTAGACGAGCTGTTGGGGAGTGGCCGGGAGCTTCCGAGACCGGAGATTGTGTCCCAGCCTCCTGCGCAAGCGTCTAACTGAATCACCGCCGTCAAAATATCGGATAAAAGCAGCGACAATTTGAAACACGCGATTCGATATTGAGTGCAGGCTCTTCACGCACACCGTTTATGACCCGTCCGTATAAACAAACAATCCGTTAAGCTTTAATAGATAAACATACTCACAGTAGAAGTAACGAATTAAACTTTATCTATAAATAGACAGGATGGACGTGACGTCACTATTGTTTAACAAATTGTCTTGATACCTTTCAAGAGTATTTATCCAAGCCAAATGTTGCCAAACTGGGCGGTGTTGATTGACATCGAAAATACCATTACAAATTCATTGTTGTCGAGACTCCGTGTCAATGTGATGTGTCAATGAAAACATTTAGAAAGCTATTATTAGTTAAAAGTACTGATTATATCTGGGTACTCTCTTGGCACACAACATTCTATGCAATGTGCAGAATGTAGTTTGAAAGGTTTCAATGAATAATGCGTCATTTAAAACGCGTAACAGCAATTTCACAAGCATACAAACAATTAATGGTGAACTCAGGAATTTATTCTATTTGTTATAGCCTTTCAGTCTTATCCAAAACCGAATTGTCTGTAAATATTCATGTAGCCTGAACTTTATTCTCTATGTACAGGATTTATTAAAACGACAGGGTCGCTCTAATTCATTAGCCCCATTAAGCAAAGCAGTCATCTATTTAAAGCCATAACTTTCGACGTCAACATGCCTATAATTAATTTTCAGTAGAAACATCACACGTCACGCGTCTAGCGCGCATTTCCTGCGTACAAAAGTTTGAATTTATAAACTCATGTGACCATCGCGCATATTACGTTCCAAAGGCTAAAAAACGGCGCTTGTCTTTCTCAGACGGTGTCAGAAATGAGCCGCGACTTCGTATCCATCAATGCTTTATTTTGAGAGTCACCGCTTGACGACTACTGTCACACGTTTCAGTATATTTAGACACCTTGGTTTTAAAATTTGAAAACCTAGGGCCCTTAAGAATTTGAACTGAAATGAGTATTGTAAATTTTCTTGTGGCTTTTGTGATTCGGTATGTTTTTTTTTAAGACATACATGTTTTTTTAATATTATTATTATTTCAATCTCCTGGATGACTCACCCAGTGTCAAAATTCAAGCGGCTGTGAGTATTCATCAATTTTCTATTTTGACGTCTGATGAATTGCTGTACCTTCATTTGTTTGTTTCTCTTTGCGCAATTCGGAGTCCCATTACACATTGTAGATTTTTCGAACCTAACGTTTGGTAGTCCTATTTTTTTTTATTATTAACTTTTCACAAATAATCGCTATTTTCAACACGTTGAAGTTTGCCAGTACTACATACTTTTGTAATTACTGAAACTGTCTTCAAATCTGTCTTCGTTCATTGGCACACGATGTCCCATGTCAATCATCATGTTTAACATTGTAAGGTGTCTACCAAACTAAACAACTCAATGCAATCTTGTACCCTTCTCTCAAATGTGCTTGGTCCATTTAGTTATTGGATATTTTTTACGGTTCTGCAAATCAAAAGAAAGATTTAATATTCCTTAATTTGTTTTATGTCTGTTTGTAAGTTGTGTCACATTTTCACAAAGATCTTTACGCACTTTCATAATTTTATTCTCTTTTTTTCGTACTTGTTTCCAATCATAATATAAAGAAGATTTTCAACAGACATTGCAATGTTAATGACATAACAAAAAATAATAACAAGATCAATTCATACAAATGTACCTATCATTCCAGGTGACTGAACCGACATTTATAAAGGACGTTATCTCCCGCTAGATACAGATTCTATAATAAGGAAGTCATACTAGATTTATCATTTTCTGAAAGACGCGCTAAATACCTCTATAATACGACTGGCATTAACATCTATCATGTGAATGGACAAATTATTCGGCGAAGTAACGACGTGAGTACAGATGAAGCGTAGCCGGAGTTGCCAGGAGAACCATCCAAGCAATATTTAGAAAAACATGAAGAAGTGCGTAACAAAACAATATCGGTCCCATTATTTTGGCACTAACTGTGATTTTTTAATTATCAGAAAATTATCCATACGGACAACTTTTACTATGGTTAGTAGGTATAATTGTTTTTTTTCCTCGATTCTGACGATTTGTAGCACATGTGTACTGAGCTTTATTCATGAAGTATTCATGGCATTAATTATTACGATTAACCAATAAACAATAAAGTGAACATTGTATTCTAAGTAATTTACTGCGTATTAATGATGTTAGTAAATAACAATAAGTGGTACTTACCGTTATTATCACTGTTGTTTTGGTGCCTCATACCCCCAGACAAAAAACTGACTTACTATGCTCTACTGTTTCTATTGATTTCGCTTTGTTTTTGTTATTGTTTTAAAATAAGAATAAAAAAGAGAACGAAACCCTCCGCTACTAATCTATTCGGTCTTGACCAGTTTTATCAAAGCCAAAACTTTAAAATCACTAAGCAGTTTTTCTGTTAAATATTATAATAAGACAAGATAACTATAGATATCTTAAGTTTCGGTACTTATCTTTTCTGCAAAGAAGGCAAACAATATTTCTGCGGCTTGGAGCATCGCCAGAACTTGATTTTAATGACAGTTTATACACGCATATGTCCGTTTTCTTAGTAGTTTCGCTCTTTAGTATAGCCTTTAATGGCAATAGAATAAATTTGGTATTGTTTTGAGCAACTATAAGACTGGCTATACAAACTGCTCATATCACGCGTATTCTAAAATTATTTTTACTGATTTTATGTTACGGCAATTTGGGAATGACAAATACTAAAATGGCACACATAATAGCTAATGATTCCAAGAAATCTTTTTAGATCATTCATCCTTCCTAATTATTAAAGCAGGTTCCTACTTGCTATTACTTCGCTAATGAAAATGCCTTCTCTTCCAGTAGTTACGCTTAAAAGAACTGGTCTTAAAATCTAAGATCGTGTAAACAATTTCTTCCGTTCGTTTCTGTATTCTTTGTAGCCGCATCCCAACGTAAAATAAACCCAGATTTCGAAGAACAGCAAAAGGTATCTCAATAAAAGTATCACGTCACGTTCACTACAGTTTCTCATTAATCAACTTGTGAATTTTTTGCTTTCAAGTTACTATAGTTATAACGTGACCTATAACTCATCTGTCAGCCGAAAACGTCAGGGGAATATTTATAAATACGGTAGCGGTAATGCTCTCGGACAGACAGTTGCTAAATTTCAATGTAGTCTATTTCTAAGCTGCGGCTTCGTCTTTCACGGTGACAGAGAATAAACGCGTTTGTTGCCACAGATGTGGACTGAGAGATCACGGCAAATATCGCGAACACTATAGGAAACATTGACTAATACTAAGATCAAATGACTAGACTTGTATGTATATCGTTACACAAATAACCGTCTCCACATTATCTACTCCTATTTTCTGATTATTTATTATTAGTTGTATAAGTGGGTGTTGACGAATAATAGCTATGAAACATATTAAGATCTTCATTTTTTCGTAAATATAGGTGACCTAAATTTAAGGGCAAATGATTCGTCGTGTTGAAAAATTTGTTTCATAGTATTAACGAGACGGTTAGGTTATATTCGTTCTCTTTAATTTACTTTACTAAGAAGCATCAAAATACTTTAAGATTATTGATTTAATTTCTTATCTTTACAATATTAACTAAATAAACCAAACTGGTTAATTATAAAAACTGCATGGTTCTTTCCTCTCTTTGGCTTTCCGCAGATTATAAAGAACGCAGGATGCATAAGAAATGTTGGGCATTTTAAATCTACATACATTTATTTAAAAAAATCATCCCAGTCTTACTATTTAAATCGCTTTTTTACATACATTTTAAAGTTGAACTTTGTAAAACGTACCTAGCTTACATTTCGTCTGCCTTATTTATATTTATTTTTCAATGAATGGCTACGGTATCCATTTTATGGTTTGAATCGGCAATTTCCTACGGGAGGTTTTGAATAGGAGTACTAACGACGACGTTGGCAACGCTCTGGAGCTGGATATCTGGAGAGTTCGACTGCCGTATATATTATGGAGCTTCGGAAATACCCTAAATCCTACGAATATTGTAGACAATATTACCCAGCGTGCTTCCGTTTGTGCTGGTATGACTTCTCAGCCAAATTTTTGAGTTATGCCCATATGAAGTGAAGACAGTTTATGATCACGAATGCTATTCCCAGAAATGCATCGGGAACGGTCTATATGGCCTCATACTTGGCTAGCTCGTAGACGCATTTGACAAAGCGTGTGGGGGGGCAATTAGCCACTTCCTTTTTCGGGGTTATTACTGTAATTGTAAAATTATTGTCAGCGTTATAAGTTCTGACACCAAGCAACAAACTTGATTGTGTATTTTTACTTCAATATCATCTGAAGTTTAAATTTTGAAATTTGATAGTGGATAGTGGATAGTGGATAGTGAAGGAGAAATCAGATATATTTTCTCTTACTTATTTGCTTATTGAATCAATATTATGAAAGCCATCCAAATCTCGCTCCTGGATACTTCTTACGTTAAATCATTTGTGGTTTTGGCAGTCTGCCCAAATACTTATGTTAAGGGCTTAAACTTCAAGTCAAGTCTGAAGAAGTTTAATACATTTCAATGCTAGTAGTTTCTATGAAATTACACTGCCTACGACAGCATGGAGAACAATTTAATATAAATAGCTTTGAAAGTGTACAAAATGGAGATGAAAATATAAGACTAGATGTAATGTCGTATAATTTAATAACATTCAGTATGTTATTAGATAACTTCATTGCTTAAAACCTATTTTTCAATTTTAATATTTTTAACATCAATATTTGTTATGAAATGAACTCTGATACCTACTGCGCTAAATTCACCTTCACCAAATTACATGTGGGAATAAGATATGTACCTACAATCAATAGTTATAAAAGGAAAATTTGCCGCACGCAAAATCATCACTATACATATTTATATTATTATATAAATTTCTTGTCACTATACAAAGATCGATCTAATACCAAAGAACACTAACTATTGCTAACGTACTCATAATTAGCACTAACATATTGTAGTACGAGAGCACGGATAAAGTCGTGGTTTTTTGACCACAACTTGTCCATGCGCTCATTACTGATTAAACAAGACAAAAAGTAGCATAATAAAAAATCCAGGTTCTTATTTATTTTTAAGCCAAAATTCATCTGGTTTAGTGATTCAGCAGGTAACAGAGAGAGTCACTTACTTATTTACAATATTTGTATGGATTACTATCTCTACTTTGCACAGTTGTTATATAGTATCATATCAAATGATAACATTACAGATTTTAGGTAAAATCTGGTACACTCTCAAGGCTAATATAATAACAAGTGACGTGTTAAGTGACATTTTATAGCTACAAGTCCGTGAGAGTACGCTTGCCGACATAATTGCATTTCTAGGCGAATGTGACATCGTTCCGCGTCTTTATAGACCTATTACTGTTGTTATCTGGCATTGATATTGCATCTAATTTATTCATGATGCCATGTACATTTAAATAAACACATGCCAACGCTGCATTTACCCTCATGCCGATCTTTGGGACTTTTCTGTTGCAACTCATTCCATTAGCATAAGACGTTTTCTCCCCAATCCCAGCCAAGAAATGCTTTGATGACAAGGCATGAGCTTTAATTATAAATGAGGCATTTTTGATCACATAACCCTGAATCACTTGGGCTCGCACACACGACCCGAGCGAGCTACGTCGCAAGCCTAGTTAAATTGTGGGGTAGTAAATGACTTTTGAATATTTTAGTAACACAGCTAGAGATAGTACGTTATGTTAATTTTGGGACAAGTCATGCTGGATCTCGCTCAGCTCTAACGATGACCAGTCATTTGTGCTTTCACGCCACCGTCTAACGCGTCCTGACAAGTATACCGTCTAACAGGATTCTGGACTTATTGCTTAATTGTCTTAAGACGGAATTCCTTTGAGATTGTCTGGAACGTTTACAAATCACTAAATGCCTCATGCAGATGCTACAGGTGCACTATTCGGAATTGCTCTGCTAGAAATTCCTTGATCTGAGTTCCAATGAAGGAACGCTAGAAGATAGTTAAGCAATGAACTTAAAATTCATGCAACTCTAAATTGACCGCTCATGTAGAAAAACAACAAAGAGGACTTAATACGTTATTAGTGCGGAAGTACTAGATTGATGTTCTAATATCCTTTAATTTTACTGTATTACTCTTCTTAAATACTGAGTGATGTCATGACGTCAATAATAAACTGCGCTCGTTCATTATACGAGCTCTATAAAATCTACAACTACAAAAACTAAGCGAGACATGAAATAAATAATATCATTCGTAATTTTTGGCAAGAGCCACAAGTATTCATATTTAATGATGTTGTGTATTATTTGTCATACAAAAACATTTATGTTGATATTATGGTCCCTACTGAGTACACAAGGCAATCTCTAGATAAAGAAAATAATTATGTCATAATATTTACCTTGAAATCTCATTTGACGTCTTATTAAGAGATACATTTTACCAAAGCTGTTTGAACCTCAAAACAAAACATTTTCTTGAGCTATTAGATTATATATCTAATAGCTCAAGAAAGATACTAAAATAATCCAATTTAAAGAAATTAATGACTAGTAACTTTTATAGATAAGAGATTGAAGGGATTTGTGCGAATGGTTCGAAGGTGTTTTTCCCATAAAACACGTTCCCCATTCTTATTTTAAGTCCTCAATGTTCACAGTTGATAAGAAACGTTATCGTGCAACATCCTGATTTTTTGTCGCTCAGATTGTGTTGCTTAAGTCAACATAAGATCCTTATCTCTCAGCTAGGTGGAGAAAATACTATAAGACAGCGATAGAGTACACCCAAACTCACTGGAAAGAATTTAACTTTGTTCTATAATCATATCATACTACGCAGTCTCGTAATAATATGATTAGATATATTATTATATCACACGTGAATGATGGACGTAAATAAAGCGCCACGCGTGGTAGATTTGTTAAAACGAAATAAAACTATTAGCTCGTATCCGTTCAATATCGGACTCGAAAACGAAACGCCCGATGTTACTCATGATTATTTTAGTTTACGACGCTCTTTAGTGTAGATTCTGACTATCTATAAATGCGATGTATTTGCTAGTAGAAATTTCGTTTCATTTCATTGGTTATTCGAAATCAGCAGATTTCCATCACATTTGATCACCCTCACTACAATATAACTTTGATAGGTACACTTAGGTCATGCCAGAAAGGCCATGGGTAAGTCAGTTTAATATCAGTTTTCATTATTAAATGCACCTAGGAAGCATCACCTGCTACCAACATTCCAAAATATTCACATTCCAATAATCTTCTTAATTTGTTATTGTCACTACCATTTTAGCTGAGTAACTTTTTACTTCAAGTGAAAAGACCTACCTTTTGTAACATTCTTGAAATATATATGCCGACGATGGTAGAAATCACAATTTCGTTATAATCCGACCCTTAGTAAGAGGGTACGTGGAAGAAAACAATTTTCTCGTATACATTCATCCCTAAAATAATCATATTTAAGAAATCTATTAGTTTACGTATAATCGGGGAACTTCCCGGTTGACCAGTAGTATTTTTTTAGGAAACATTTTTTCTGAAAGTACCTGAGTAAAAGAAATAATTCAGTATTCAAATGTATTACTGTATACTTATTAATGTTCTATTAGCTGTTGTGATCTAAACGTTTTCTATGTATATTTTACTTTTTTAAATAAAGCTCCCTAAAAAAACTGTACTAGTCAACCGGGAAGTTCCTTGACGAATAATGTCTAGATAATTATTTTTATGCGCTTGTCCGACATGTGGATGAACCGTAAAAGAAACGTTAACATTAAAGAAAAATTAAGGACAATTAAAAATTTAAAACTCAAAAGAAATGTCTCATAATTAGAGGTCGTAATTAGTAGCATGACAACTACTTTAGGTTGATTTATATGAAACTTAAAAAAGACATTATTAAAACAGTTCTCATATTATATTCCAACAATCGTGTATAAAACCGAAACGCGAATAGAACGGAAACGATGTGAAAATAGTCCATAAATACAAAATAAACATTAATGTTGATAAAAGAACTCATGAATAACAAAAAGTATTTTCTCATAGATTTACATCGTGCGAAAACATTTTTATAATACCGAGAAAAAATACATCCACCTTCGAGGGTAAGTAGATTTTCACACCTAAATATGTCTCAACATTTTATTAAGCGAAGAAGGAATTTTTTGCCCGCTTTGCCTGTTGGGCAAATGAAGGAAAGACACCTTATCTACTTTTGCGTACGTCATTACCATTTTGCCGTAAGACCAAAATGCTGTAAACGATTTTATGTACAGGCCCGTTTAGTGTTTTGGATGGGCTATGAATGGGTTTATTGATAGAATAAAGGATGACAATATTCGATGACTGCTCAAAACTAGTGGTAGTTCTAACTATATCACCAATTTTATATGATGATTTTATTTACAATTACATTAAGTACATGTTAGTGGGAATCTTAGCAATATTAATAATTACACTTTAATAATCTACAATAAGTACATGTTGCTCAATTTTTCATCTCAATCACATTACCGTACCTTTTCTATTGTCAATCAATGCAACTACTTAGGTACTTTTTTTCCCTTAAGCAAAGCAAGCGGCTTTCCTGGACCGTCACATAATTCGACCGGAGGAACTAAAATCTCTTAGGTAAAGTAAGGAAGATTTTGGACTTCCTGGAGGCCTCCAGATTAAAATGATACTCTAAAAGAGGCGAGTGCCAAATAGATCTTTTAGGTCTTAGTGTCTGTTCCCACTGACAGTTCTCACTGAAGCTGCATAACCTCTGTAACCAACAAATAATAAGCAAGACTACTATATTTTTGTCTATACTATGACTATAGTTATATTCGTAGAAAACTACATAAGAGTTAAAAGAAAAAATTAAAGGCTACCGCAGTCTAATTCGCTAGTTCGTAGGCTAAAACTAATCCTGTACGTTATATTAGATGACAAGTGCTCGACACCAGTTAAGTGTCATGTTCCTGTGAGGAAGTGTCCGTTAAATTAGTTATTAGGCACTGGTATCATCTGTAAGTCTACCCGCTATTAAATGGTTCCTACCTACTGCACTCTCCGAAATGGGAAGTCACAAACAAAATACTATATGATTACTACTATGACCTAGATAATTTGTGTGCTTTTATGAAAAAAAATTAGTTAAGTCAGGATTTGAGGATTTTATAGACAACTTTAAACATGCTTGAACACAGAATACAAGAACGGGGTTAGTAAGTTAGAGAAGCAGTCCATCAATTCCGCTTTGTAAGATTTTTAATCTCTTTAACATTTTCATAGCAACCCGGCAACCTTTAGACCTGTATATTTAAAGCTCAAATGAAGAGGCTTCTTCTAAGTAAGCTCGCTCCATCTTCGGCCTCTTCTTAATCTTGATCCAGAATGAGGCCAAGAGTAAGCCTATATTAAATATAAAAAACAACGGGTTGCACTCCGGGAGTGCCGGCGGAAGTGAAAACCGCTTAACACCAGGAGCAGGCATACATTTTCGCCGCGCGGTAGAAAGAGAGGGGGGTATTACTTTCTCTCCTACGCCGCGCTCTACTCTCCCTCCGTCTTACGAATTTTCGATCAGGTCACGTGTCCTGACGCGACTTTTACATTTTTTACCCATCTCAAAAATTTTAAACTCTGATGTGCACAACGACACTAAAGAAGTTTTCGCTTCAAAAAAAGCAACGTGCGTTTATGAGGTGACTTTTTTTCAGCACCAAATGCATGTTTTTCAGCAGATCTTTCTGTTCTTCTAGAACAGAGGCTTGAACGTTTAATTTTTTTTTATAACAGCCTATCCTATCCTATAATGTATTTTCAATGTTAATTTTTTTTTGTATCCTCAGTAACTCAGTAAATTATTTTTTTAGGCTAAATAATTTGTTTACATCAGTAATTGATATCTTTGTTTAGTTAACAATGACTATAAACTAAACAATTGAAAAAAACAGCTATGTAATCAACAATTCAACTTCAACTATAATTTTTCTTTTAAAAAAACATATAATAAACAACTAGGTAATTCTAATAACTATAATTATATTACGTGTACGTCTATACAATGGCCTATTTGAAATACAGCAAGGCTCGAGCCATCAAAAATGAATGTAAGTGAACGACACGACCTCGTACTCAGCATACGACACAGTAACTCGACTTGTTACGATTTAATACAAATTGATGGCTTTTCCTATTAACTGTTTGACAAGAAAGCCTTATACTAGAAAGTGTTAAACACGTTAGTATCTTTTCTAAGGGTAGTAATTAACTGATCGACTAAAAACCTTTTTGCGACAAAAATAATAGGTGAGCGACTTAGTCACCGACATTGTGGTCGCCAATCTAACCTAACCTAAATTGAATGTTTTCCGCAACCAAACCTAGTGTTTTAGTCGCTCAATTTTGTATTTTTTAGTCGATCGGTTTATTATATTCCCTTTTCTCATTTAGTTTTAGTTTAGTTTTCTAGCTAGGTACCTAAACTTATATCGGTGTAGAAAAAGTCGAGCTAAACATTTTCTGACTTTACATTATGGAAAGTATCCTAGTAATCTTACCGCCCGCATTCACACCTCTACGTAAACATATTAGGCGTCGCATACCAAACAGTGCATAGCGAAGAAATGTAAAATCAATACAAAAGGAGATCATTCAGGCTCCATAAATTATTAGGACTTTTCTGAAAGGGCCGGCCAACAAAAAAAAATGCTATCGTATGGTTAGAACTAGTCGTTTGGGGCAATAGTTTATATGGCACAAAACTTGTAGGATTACTCAAAGTCAAGGTATACAAGTTCAAAGGTTCGACATTTTCTAGTAGGTACCTACTACTTTTGTGCTACATCCACTATTGCTAAAAATGGCCAGTTCTAGCTATACCTACTTACCATTTTTTTTGTTGGCCGGCACTTTTAGAAAAAGACCCAAAAATAATGATCTCCTAGAGGAACGTACAGGGGCTCAATTTTCATGCAAACGAAAAAAGTTAACATGTATAAAAGTCCCAAATGTAAATACTTTTTCTACGAGTGTGAACTTTTTCGATTGCACGAGTGTGACTTTGCATCTATGACAAGATAGAATCGAGAAAGTGTATGGTTAAAGTATTCCTAAGTATACCTATTCTTATCTCTATCAGGAAACTAAGAGTCCTCAATTATTATCACTTTAAAAAATTCTAACTACTACGAAGTGAAGTATATTTCGCTGCCTAGAGTTTACTATGTCGAAATCTTTAGAAAGAAACGTTGGTTATTCCCATGCGATCCCCTGCAACTGATCCACCGAGAATTTTAAATCCCATCCAATCCCTGATAGTTTTCATCTCCCAACGGATCCCCTCATTGATTTTTAAGTAAGGTAAGGTACCAAAAATAAGCTTATAAATAGGGAGGACTAGGGTATCAGATGGGCATAAAAAAATATTATTTATTCTTGATCCCCTACACAGGGGATCCGATTGGAAAAGAAAATAATAAAAAATAAAACATCCTTTTTATAACTTTTTAATTTTGCATTTTACAATGCTATTTTTATGTAATAAATATTTAGCAAGAAAATATACTAGAAAAAAGCAACTAGTCGTCAGGGCGACATGAGACTAGTTGCTTTTTTCTAGTATATTTTCTTGCTAAATATTTATTAAATAAAACATCCACCAGGGAATCGGTTGCAGGGGATCGGTGGAAAAGATTGAGTTCGTAATCAATAGGTAAATATTTAGCATAACATCTTTAAAAATAAAAAAAAACCTAAATCCTGTAAATGTACACGCGCTAACTATGATTACTTTTGCACACCATATTAATTATTGTTCTAGAATCTATTAGTGTCCGTAGACTGCAAGCATTCATCATTTTGACGTAACTAACTAAAAACTATGCGTCGAATTTTGGTTGAGTTTCAGTATGGTGAAAAATTGAACTGCAGCCAACTATGTCTTCGACTACGATTATAAAGATAAGTGCAATGACTTCACTCAAATCACGTCACAAAAAGAAATTAATGGGTAGCTATTTGTACAATGTCTGTTTATTTTACAATTCTAAAGCTAAAAGTTTTGATTTCCGATTGTGAGTTCTGTTGTGAAGCCCTGTAAGAAATTTCAACGGTAAGATCAACTATAAATATGTCTCATCGAAATAGTTTTTGATTAATGATTCTATCACAGATAACATACTCATACTCTAGTCTAGCAATAAGTTCGGTCAATGAACTGAAACAGCGGTTTGTTAGTGTTCATATTTAGAGGTTTGAACCTTTTAGCCTCGTTCCCGGTACGCCATTTTGTTTTTGTTTTTTTCAAAATGCGCCGCACGATAATACTTATATACTCGTAAATGGATAGGGAACGTAAAGATGAACAAAAATATTATACAACATTATGCCCTAAAGTGCCAGGTTAGTGAGATTGGAGTTAAAGATACAAAGGTGTTATTTTGTTGTCTTTGGGTCGGCATTACTAATTTTTAACTCTAATTATCTGGCTAACGTGACACTCTTGGGCATTATATATCATAATATTTTTTGTTCCTCTGTGTGTCCCTGCCCTGTTCATTTACACAGGGTGGAAAAAATCTATGGGCCCTGGAGGGTACAATACTAAAGGGTGGGCCAGGTATCTAGAACTATTAGTGATATTTTATCTTTCTAAGCTTTGCCTTTGATTTTAGATACTAAGTTACTGAAACTAAATTAATCTGTATGAATAAAACTATCGATCGGTACCATACAAGTACATGGTGTTATTTTTTCTAATTTTATCCGATATATAGAAAAAATGCAAGCCTAGAAAGATAAAATATCACTAATAATTCTAGATACCTTGCATGCCCATCCTTTAGTATTGTACCCAACTACGAGTACTCCTCGAGTATCGAGTTAATGGTGAATATGAGTAGGCAGAAAATGTAATTGACGTAAAACATTAAAATCTGTTTATTAGTGCAAATAGTTCTAATTTCGAGTCACTTAAAATTTTAATAAGTGAACTTCCTTTTTATTTTATTCAGTAGGTGTATGTAGTAAGTAGGTACTTAACTACCATACTAAAGGGTGGACAAGGTAGAATTATTAGTGACCTTTTATCTTTCTAGGCTTTGTCTTTAATTTAAGACACTATGTACTTAAACTAAATTGATCTTTATGAATAAAACTATCGATTGGTACCATAAAAGTACATGGTGTTATTTTTTCTAATTTAAGCCGGTTTGAATCCCGGGGCAGGCAAGTGATCTCTTAAACATCTTTGGATGCATGATCACGTATTTTTGAAAATAAAGGAATGTTTCCTTTTAGTAAAATGAACTAACTAAATGATTTAAGGTAGTTCCCCTCCAGGGCCCATAGATTTTTTCCACCCTGTATAGGTATTATCGTGCGACGTCATTTTGAAAAATTATCAAAATGGCGTCTCATAGTACGGATTCGTACGAGGTCAAAAAAGCTCAAACCCTCTTAAGAACACTGCATTTATTATACTGTATGTAAGTATCAGCATAAAAACACAACATTTCAGTAAATTTTTAAGGTGTTTTGAATCTTAAATACGAAGTTTACATTATTATGATATTAACAATGTATGTAAGTTAACAAGTTACGATGCCAAATAGTCATCTAAATTCTAACAATATGACTACACAATCGTATTTTTACCTTACAAAACTACCCTTTACTAAAAGGATTATTCACTATGTGAACATCTAAATAGAGCTTACAAAATGTATTATTATTTAGTATATCAATGTTAGAGATTAGAGAGGTCGCGTGTCTCCTCAACGTAAACCAAGAACGACCACAACTGCTATCCAATCGAAAATGCCTCTTATGGCAATTGCATAAAGTGGAATCTTGTACGTATTTTTATCGTAAAGACTGAATATTTTTCCGTGTAATCGGATTACGAGTACTTCGAACTTTTCCCACATTCAGAGACAGTCGTGTTTTTTAACCGTCCTTAAAGAGAGACAGTTCACAGATCGAACGAAATGTTTATTATTCGCATGTCAGATTGTGAATATGAATAAAAAATAAAATTCTACCACTTTGACTGTTTTAGAGGTAATTGTAACTTTGGATAGGAAAATAGCAATCTGAACTTACATTTACGTTAAGTAAAAATTATTTAACTAGGAAAAATGTGAAAAGGTGAAGTATGTAATCTTAATATTATTGATTTATCATTTTAGTAATATAGTATTATAAGAAGAAGTTCCTAAAATCAAAACTAGAGAAAAGGTAAAAGGAGATCATTATTTTTTGACGTTTTCTGAAAGTGCCGGCCAACAAAAAAAAAATGTACGTATGGTTAGAACTGATCGTTTGGAGCAATAGTTGATATGGCACAAAAGTTGTAGGATTACACTAAGTATACAAGTTCTAACTTTCGTAGTTTTCATACATTAGTGGATTTTTGAAAGTGTAAAGAAACTTGATCTGAAGCATTTTTATTATGCAGTGAGGCAATGAGTATACCTTGAGTTAGAGTAATCCTTCAACTTTTGTGCCATATCAACTATCGCTCCAAGCGACTTGTTCTAACCACACAACAATTTTTTTTTTGGCCTGCATTTTCAGAAAACGGCCCAAAAATTGAGGCTGAATCGAATGTAAATGTTTGCGAACGAGCCTGAATGTATATCGTCCTATTCACGAAATTTTCTTACATTTTCATGTTTCAAATTTAGTTAAAGTCTCAAGTCATGCCAGATTCGACACCAATATCTCTGAAAACACGCCAAACACTTTTGCAATGTCGAATTTGTTGAGCCAAAGTTTTAATTTAACAGACAAGAAAATGGCGACGTTGCTTACATAAGCCATAAAGTGCACAGCAAATGCCAGTAACATATACTGCACAAACTATTCGCAAGTCGGCGAGTGGCTGCGCGCAGCATTTTGTTACACATAATCGGATTAGGGGTGAATGTCGTCTGTCGAGCTGGCCTTGCGAGCCTCGCATAAGATATACTCGACTCTTTGCCGGGGATTTAAATACATACTCACCGATGAAGTCTTTCTAACCACGATTCTCTATCAGATGCGTGTATACGTATCTATGAATTCAAAAGTAATTTTAACCATTACAGAAATTAAGCCTGTTCAAAATATAAACAACGTTCCCCCAGTTTTTCCGTTTCATACTTGCCTAGACGTCGTGATTATTCATAGAAAATGCAGTCGGAAGAGATGCATCGAAGGCAAAGTCAGATTTCCATTATACGGATCAGTTGGCTCGCGCTCAGGTTCGCTACCTAAAGCCCTTACTCGACCTCCGATGATTACTTCGATAAATCCTTCTTCAAATTTCACCAACGAATATTATTCTTGAACAAATTTGAATTTCAAATAATGTACATTAAACAGTGCAGGCAACATTTAAAAAATATTGCAAGAGATGAAATAAAGTGCGATAAAGAGTAAAATACACCACAATATACATTAACAACAACAAGAGAGATGAATAACGTGCTCTTAACGTAATCATGCATAGCGTGACTTTGACCGTTAGGCTTAATCTAGTATAAGCGTCTATGATCCAAGCGACTACTCTACGGCATGAGATGTCCCGTGGGTCCCGGGAAAGACGTATTTATGCGTGTGTCCCGCACAGGTCTGATCGTGTCAGCTGTGTTAAGGGCGAGCGGTCCAATCGACAAAATATTTCTCTCCGGAATCACGACGGCAAGACTGTGTATAAATGGAGTGCCTCACTTACCAAACATCGGATGATGGCAACTAAGGTGCTCCACCACATTTACCGCTTGCGTAACCCTGGGAAAAATATTTTCTCCGTGAATCTAACGTGTAAGTAATCTTATAACAGTGTTTGTTCTTAAAGTTAAGGTATCATTATGTCAACAGTACTCCGTGATCAATTGCATGGGGTGTCTTACAATCTAACATGCTGAATATTTACTTTACTATTCAGTGAGAATAAGAACTTCTTATTTGGGTTGGTTCTCGGTGTCAGAATTTACTTAAAGGAAAACTGAAAAGCTACTTAAATGTAAAAATTTAAATCAAATTAAAATCTAGTAACCGCTAATCGGTGCTATACATAAAGTCTATGGAACTAAAATACACAATAAATACGTAGTTATACAATTTCTAACACACAATTGCAGCAATTGATAATACTTGGCTAATACTTGATTGCTCTTAATATACGGTTAACTGCGAGTGAAGGTAAAGAAGTATATAAATTAGTTAACAGTATGTTCTACATTTGTTGTGTCAATAAACCAACGACTACATTACAAATAGAAAAACGGAAGTGAAATGAATATTATATTATTGTTTTATTACCAATTATTACGAGCTATTAATAAGGTGAACGATTTGTACCTGTAAAAGATGTATTTGTTAATACGATTGCAAAATAACAATGTTGTAGATAAGATTTACAGGTCCTAAAGTATTATTTATTAATACAACAATCTGTGTATCGATCAATCTTCGTAGATTATTGCAGCGATTGGAATACCGAATCGTATAAAATATTGAAAAGTATTACGCATTCATACTTACTCGATACTATTTCGATAGTTGTTCATTAATACATATACAGGGTCATTTTTCAAACACTATCCAAATTTTGAAGTTCGGCTCAGAATCGGTAAGTAAACAACTTTCTCCTAGAAACATGGGTCGTATCGAAATACGAGAATAATTTTTGGACTTCCCATACTAACCCCGGGTTTCTATGACTTACTAACGGATTGTCGCTCGCAGTTTTTCTAATCGGTCCAGTAGTTTCGGAGCCTATTCAATTCAAACAAACAAACAATCCAATCTTTCCTCTTTATAATATTATAGTATAGAAATATGATTACTGTAAGTGTACAGAAATACCGAATGTTTAATTCTATAACGCTGAAAGTAAGGTACTGTAATGAATGATTATAAAAATGTTAGAATATTCATAGCTATTTAAATAATAATAACAAGGCTCAAGCTTTTGTATTTTAATAATTACACAATACCACAGTCAACAAAATATAATATTCGCAAAAACCTATCCAATAAAATTTTACGACTTACAACTTTTACTTTATACGCTGGGGTTGCCAGACTATTCGGATCTATTTGCAGTCCTATATAAATATTGTAAATTTATTTACGTAGAAAGGTCACAGAACCAATACACTTAATACCAAACAATTTCATCGAGTTTGTATTACTTTTTTTAATATGTAGGTATTACGAGTATTTTTCTTTGACAGTGTTTTTTCATCAGCCCGTTGGCAACAATTTTATTAATTTTTATAACACTTTGTCATATTTTTGACTGACCTTTATAGAATGGGTAAATTTAATGTCGAATTCATGTAAGATTAAACTAAATTGTACTGGACCAGTCCCCAGAGGACCTATGTTCTGGGTCGTGCTCCAACAGTGGGACATTTTAAAAATGTATAATGATGACACTGAATGTAAAAAAATGTCCCTTGAAACATTTAGAATAAAAAAAAAAGATATTTTTACCTACTCGTAGAAGATCATCAAATAATGTGCGCAATACTTTAAAATGATTGTACTTAATTTTAAGTAATTACTTTACTTGATTTGAATTGAACAGACCTTAACATCAGGTATGATGAAGGCTAAGAGTCTCCCCGTCGTTCATAAAAAAAAGAAGAAGAAAAGAATCATAATATTCACATGCTCCATTGACAGTAATTTTAAATAGTCAATATAATGTCTGATTGATTTATTGCAGTTAATCCAACACGAATAACTGAACCATACATGGTTGATTTGATTGAGTTTAATAATTAGCTTTTCCAGACTTAAGCATATTAAAACAAACCAAATAGACGGATTAAAAAGCGCTCTTTTAACACATTTGGTTAAACAATTGTTGTATTTTATGGTGTTATGCATTTCACTTTTCGATACCTTTTTAGAGGTCACCGCGCATCGTGGAAAAAGGCCATACACTAACAAACAGTTTAAAAACAAATGACTTATTAAAAAGCACATTTTAAACCGTCGATAGCGTTTCAGTTTACGTTTTACAACTAATAAAGAACGCGAATGCTACAACTTTCTTTGCATATCTCGGAAATATTAACTTTGTTTTTCTTTCCGGAGTTGCAATAGAAAACCGTTTTAATTTTGTATATACGCAAAGTCAACTTTATTTCAAATATTTGGTGTATGAGTAAAATACTTTAACTGAAATATCATATCTTAAATCATCAAACGATTGATATCAGATCAGGTAATTATTCTTTAAAGTAATTTGTCTTTTTCAACTTTGTCAGTTCTAACTGATATTATCTATTCAATAAAGTAAATATGTATGTAGTAAAGATATACCATGTTTTTTATCATGTTAACACAATTTTAGTAACAATCTGTCAGTAAGATAAATTTTATCTTTTTATTAGATTGATGAGTTTAAACTATAGTTGCATGTTCTATAACAGCATAATATTTTGGGATCGTCTTAAAACTATTTTATTTTTTCTTCATATTTATTTCTAAACTAAACGATGAAAACTGACGACCTGCGGCCCGACCACCTAATGGTATAGCTTGTGCTGTCGCTATAGCTATCAAACTTCAAACTCTCATAAAACCCTTCAACGACAGGGTGTTTGACTATTTCCTACATATTTCTATTCATCTATTGGATTGACTATTGCATTTTTAGTATGAAAGTGATAGCGTCAGCGAGAGCCCTTGTAAGGGGTTTTAAACATCAATATCTATAGCGATAGCACAAGCTATACCGTTAAGCGGTCGAGGTGCTGTTTGGCGCAGGGGTACTAACCCCGCCTTCTGCGCCAGAGGTCCCGGGTTCGATCCCCGGACAAGACAAATATTTGTGTGCAGATCATGTCTATTTGTCTTGGTCTGGGTGTTTAATATGTATATTAAGTATGTATTTAGAAAAAAAAGTATATAAGTATCTTTATCCGTTATCTAGTATCCATAAGACAAGTTCTTCATGAAACTTAACGTGGGCTAGATAATTGGTGTGATTGCAAATATTAATTTATTATTTATTCATATTTAATAAATAACTCATAACTAGCCAATGTCAATATCAAAGTGGGCATACTAGAATCTAGATAGTTATGTTATCAATTCAAAATAACAGCTAAGTTGCTTAGTAACCAGGATAACCCTATCTCATTTGTCATTGAAACTGACCGAGGCAACCAGTATTTTCATTCTAACATTAATTTTCAATTGACCTAAGTTTTCAATGGAACTAATAGATAATGAAACAGAAGCCACAACTACTACAATTTCATATACATAAACCAAAATAGCAAAACAAACACGACCGTAAGATCCATGAAGATTGTCTCTTATTGTTTATAATAATTAATAGAAGGTCGATATCATAGACGAAGTTATTCAAACAAAATAGATGCAGTGCACAAAGCAGTCGATATCTTATTGGCCTACTAACATTATCGCCTTGAACGATCCGTTGTATCTATAAAACAACATAGTATCATGACGATAAGTTATGATATTTTCTTGAAAAGTTGAATAAGGTAGTCGCCTCTAACTTAAGTTTTGTCGATTTTGTTGATAACTTTTAAGAAATATTTAAATTAAAATGAGAGATTGGATACAGTTATAGCTCCAAACCAAACATTGTTTCCAATGAACAATGTAATAACAATATTACACGAAAAAGTGTAACTTAACATAAAAAATATTTGGGGTCACTATATCATTTCGAGACACGTTTCACCGAGTAACATTTCATCTATGAGGACTCATCTAAAGTCAATTCAACTAAGGCTTATTTTGATCAAGCGGCCGCTCGCGGTTTCACCCGCGTAGTTCCTGTTTCCGTAGGAATATTAGGATAAAACTATTCTATGTTCATAACCAGACTATCTACTATCTGTGTACCAAATTACATCCAAATCCGTTCAGTAGTTTTGGAGCCTATTCAATGCAAACAAACAATAACATTTTTACTCTTTATAATATTATTATAGATATATATTATATGTATACCTAAACACGATTTTACCACTTACACCCTCAAAATTCTGAAAATTCTTCTCTTCTACAAAATATTTGTCTGATATGTATCTTTTCTATTTAGGTTCGCACGGCCACTCGACGGCCAGTGTAAATGTAACATTTTCTGAATACCCACCTTATTTCATTTATTTGTTGTGACATGTAAGTATTGTGATGCAATTTAGTATAAGAATATAATTATTAATTGTACATACATCCAGTTTTATACAGCTTTTTATATTATAATATATTTACTTTTTACTTTGAGCTACGATGCTTCGGGTAACTATTTTTAGACGAAAAGTACATTAAAGTTAAAGTATTTAGATGAAATGTAGCATCAAGCAAACGTACTTCGATGTATTAAACTTAGGTCAAAATGAAATATCAATGAAGGGAACTTAGATGAGTCGTCATAAATGAAATGTTACTAGGTGAAACGTGTTTCGAAATGTCATAGTAAGCCCATTTATAATGCCCTCTGTATACGTTACCGATCTGTTTTGGCATTTTATAAGTAATAAATAAATTAGGTAGAAAACAATATTAACAAGATAAGTAGATTGCACTTTTAAATAACAGCACAAGATTGAGTGCATTTCAAAGGACGAATATCGATGTTCATTTAAAATCGTAAACTAATTGATGAAACATTCAACAAAGTAGGGATTAAATATGTCCGATTTTATTCCTACTGCTGCTGCTCGTAATATTGAGTGATTCATGCGAAATTACTGACCGTTGGCTATTTTAAAATATCCCATCATGTGACGGATTGATATCTTTAAAATTTTCTCTCTCTTCAATATTTTAACAGAACTATTTTTAGAGGTGGAAGATTTTAGACTGAGATATTTTAGTTCCATGTCTTTCGCTTCGAATAGTATTTTTAGACTTATTTTATTATTGAAGTTACTAACGATTAGATAGCAGTGGCGAAGGGTCCACACAAACCGATTTCCATCGGCTTTCCTTTTAGAAATCCAACCCCAGGGATCCATCATGAAGTTTACCATTAGTTAAACATACGTGAATGCCAAACAGGTGCAAAATAAACAAAACTAAATAAACTCCTTTCCTTCATAGGACCACGCGCGCTGGCTTGCGTTGCCACCGGTTTACTGTGGCAGCGATTCCAACGCGAACAAAGAAATTTGGTAGCTCATTTCTTTGTCGCACTATCCGCAAATGGAATTGTTTGCCTGCGCACGTATTCCCTCCTTCCTACAACCCGGGGTCCTTTAAACGAGGCGTGAAGAAGCATTTAGCAGGCCGGCAAGGTGAGGGTGGCTGATGTGGCAGTTTGATCTGCTGCACCAGCTATCTTCGCGTCTGGACTCTAACTCCACTTAACATCAGGTGGAGGTAGAGTCATTTGCTCCGACCTAAATATAAAAAAAAAAAAAAAAAAAAAAAAAAAAAACATTTTAATCCCGTCAGGGCGACATGAGACTAGTTGCTTTTTTCTAGTATATTTTCTTGTTTAATATTTATCACATAAAAATAGCATTGTAAAATGCAAAATTAAAAAGTTATAAAAACATTTTATTTTCCAATGTTTATTATTCTCTGATTTGTCAGTTTTTGTTGTTCCGGCTTACTTTTGAAATACTTTGACGCCTCGCCACTGTTAGGTAGTATAACAATACTTTCATAATGCTTACTTTACTATTACTGTGCTTATATTTTTAAGATGTAACTGTTAAGTTTTTCAATATTCAAAGAGTTTTAAACAATTCAGGTAGAAAACCATGTTCCAAAACTCTTTCGCTTGTTCAACATAAACTTATGACTTCACAAAGCAGTTTCATATACCATAAGTGCGGTGCAGCAAAATCGGAATCTTCACAAAAGTTCAACAAATTGGGAAGAAAACGTCGAAGTTTGTACGTTACCATGAAGATTAGGTACGGTACGTTTCTAACATCGTCTGCTACCGTACCGCACGCCATTTGTAAAGTAAGGTATACATACCGAATACTTCCAGTATTGCTGAAATCCTGTATTCCACATGACGGGACTTTCGTCCCTACTCTTTTAACATTTCGAAAAGGAGTTTCACATTTGTATTTTGTAGGAAAAATAGAAGAAAATTTAAAAAACAACACATTATTTTTCTGTATCACATTAAACGTTTAATTTTAGTTCCTTTGTTATTTGAGTGTGAAGGCACCGTTGCTTGGTTGTTAGGTTCCGAAGTTTTAATCAAATTAATGGGAACAATGTTTTTTCTTACAATCTCTTTTAAAACTCTATACAGACAAAGTAAACATCGGAAACCCTACTGATAAAACTTACCCGCGAACGCAAAATTACACAAGTGCTGAAAACTGAAAAATGCATTTTCAGGCAAGAAAAGAAAAGAAAGATCAAGTAAGCTGCCCTAAATGATAAACCAACACTTACATTACCCGCGAACGAAAACCTGCACAAGAGTCGAGTATGTACTTCAAACTTTTCAATTAAACGATTGTAAATAACTACAGTTAAATCTCGTCCATCAATCATTAGTGGGCATCGAAACTCTTTATAGTTGAGCAAATAAATTAGCAAACAGAAAAGCGCATTGTCAGGCAAACAGAGTGCAGAGGAGTGGTGCGGGAGCGTCCGAGGTCGCCCTCTCATTGAGGCTGGCCAATTGAGTTAATGGCCTTAAATGCATATGATTACTGACCCATTCATTGGGAACTAGCCGCTAGTCTTTCAGCTCTCGCGATTTGTATTGTACGGAAAATCGGGTGATGGTTTTCATGCTTGGTGTTTCTTAATCGTTTTAAGGAGCATCAGAAGCAGTTATTTCGTTTGGAGATATAAAAATGTTATGATATACTGATAATAAGTTAAGAAATCGTCAAAGGAATTTACTAAGGTAGCATGTGGGATAAGACTACACATGAACACAAAACATTACCGATTTTAAACTTGGCTCATTTAGGATTGGAAAAGTTTAGGTTTTGTAAAAGATAAATGGAAGAATGAAGCCTTTACCTTAGCTCGAATAGAAATAAATCTTGGTTTCAGACACAAATATTTTTATAACTTTTTAATTTTGCGTTTTACAATGCTATTTTTATGTGATAAATATTAAACAAGAAAATATACTAGAAAAAAGCAACTAGTCTCATGTCATTGCGACATTCCGCCAGGGTGACTCGTTGCTTTTTTCTAGTATATTTTCTTGTTTAATATTTAATTTTATCAAACAAATCTTTTGTTCACTATGACTTTGACCTTGCTCTATTTTCTTAAAATTTCTCTTTTACTACCATGGTCTGATGAAAATATTTTATGAGCATATCAAGTAAGTCTGTGTATAATAAAGTTACTGTTACGCAATTTCGCACACATTAATTTCACATCATCCATAAAACATAATATCTCAAATGCTAACCGCACATAACCTATAATCTAGCGATTTCCATGAAGCTGATATAATGCGTACAATAGCAGACTATTTGCAGTAACGTAACGGCACTTGTGTTAAATTAAGTTAACGTTAAACACGCGCTGCCGCCGTTGAAATATGTGTTTTACCTTCAGCCAATATATTGTTACTATTAACGTTTACTACCGCTTGTTTTCAACAAGCCAGTTTGTTCGTGATTGCTACTGATTATGTACCCATAGACGCAGCTAATGGATGCTCCTTTGCACAATGTGATGTCAGAGTTGCTGTTTATTGAATAGCTTCCAACGCATGTCATGTCGAAACTAGCGATGTATATCGTACTAATATAACAATGCTAAAGAGTATGCTTGTTGGTTTGAACACGCTAATCTTTGGAGATGATTATACAATTCTTGAGGAAGGTAAGCTATTCAACATTTACACACAACACACAGCCGACCGTTACATGATTTCTATAAGTACAGAGCAATGGGGTCTAAAGTAACTACTGGTTTTAGCTCCTTGATATAACTTTAGATGGCAATACGATACATCCATAGGTATTCCTAAAAGGATAAACCTGAATTTGCCCAACCAAAATTCTCAATTCAAGATCTCAAGAAACATCGCTATATCGAAAAAAAATCGCTAAACAAGAAAAAGAAATGAAGCCGTAGCATTATTTGAGGCTTCGGCCCTATTGACACACCATCGCCACTATTACTCTAGTGATCTTTTTGTTCTATGAATGGTACAGTCTAAAGCTAGCTGTATATTTTGACCTTTATAGTGCCATTATGTCGCTTGTAATAGTGGCGGTTTTCGTAGCTAAAGTGTAAAACCTTAGGTGCTGTTGCCTGTACATAGATGACGCTTCCATGAATAAAGGTACTTGGACGAAATTGTTTAATTCATTATAATATATTAACAATATTAGTTACCTTTTTTTTCATTTAAAGCACTAAATTAACGAATATTGTTTTGTAACTAACAGTGGGTTGCACCATTTAACTTTTCCGAATACTTTTGCGGCTTAAAAAATGTATGGGGTTTGACAGCGAGGAAGTAACCGTAACGCTAATATCGTAGAGCCCACAGTAAGACTCTCTTTATAAGATCGCTAAATACTTACAAGTATTTTACTACCCATAGTGCTTTAAAACAAATGACCGTATTATCATTCCCTCGTTTCTGCGAGGTTTATTTACGTACTGCCTTGCTAATGGTACTCCGACCTTATTAAGCAAAACGTAAACAACACCGCTATTTAAATGTACTAACGATCAAACATTTGTTGTTAATTTCTGCTTATGACATAATTTTATTAGCGTTGGTGTGCAATAAAATTCAATGTACCATTAAGAGTGTGGTACCGATGATTTACGTCGCAAGTTTCGTCGTACCGAGATTTACTGTGTCGCACAAACTATTTTTGAAACAGTTCAACTCTCTTCGCGTTATAATTATAGACGTACAATATAACAAAATATTATTTTAGTTTTGAAGCCGTCTCGATATACAATGCTTGGTTATTGCTAGCAATTTACTGCACGGATTTTATACAACGTTATTATATCTTTACTCAAAACCATATTGTAGAACTTATCTTACTGCTCTTTGTATGGAAGCAACCCAGAAATGTTGAATAAATACAGCTGTTTTTCATATCTTTTTAACAGAGTTCAAATAAAATTTTGTATCATACAACTAGGCCCCTAGCCAAAGTAACAATTCAAAAACGATAACGAAGTTCAAAAAGAATTTAATGTATGGGATTGGCGGATTGGCATAAGCCGCGCTAAATCACGTGGTCTCACCGCAATTTAATTGGCGAATATACTTAGACAATAACGAATCGAATTATCGTTTTGCTACATAACGATGTTATCTAGTCTACGGGCCCTGGTATTTTTTTCCGATTGCAGGGTTGTCTCTGTACAAGAAGTATTTCGTAGCGTTGAGTTTTTCGTAGTGTTCAGTAAACGTAAAATAAGGTTGAATGAACTGTATTATCAAATAAGATTAGTTGCGATGCGAAAATGATGCGATAGTACCAAAATTTTCGATCAACTTAAATGCACATTAATCCTTGCATTCTCAGCTTTTGTGTTAAGGATGCAGTACTTACTAAACATGTTGCTGTAGAATGAAGAATTAACGGACGCAGTCAGTTAAAATGTATAATAAATTGTTTGCTTTATGTTTCGGTTTGGTTTCGTAAATACTACGGGCTGTCATTTATCTGAGAAACTTTATGTAGAAGCATGTACTTTAAAAAAATTTATGTGTACTCATGTGATCCTTAGCTACATGTTTTTTTTTTTTTTAAGTTGCCATCTCACAGTTTTTTTTTTTTCAAATTGTTCGTCGTCTCAGCCACATAATACCTACCGCTGGGTATTGGCCACTAATTTAGGTAGAAGTAAAACGGAAGACTCTGGTGCCAATTTTAATTATTTACCAATAGAGCTTTGTTCTTACGAAATACGTAATAAAATGAACAAAACAGAAGCTAAATTCATAAATAAAACAATCAAAAGGCCTACGCATTAAGTGTTGAAAAGAATGTCGCTTTAAAAACAAGCACCTTGCCGTGAAAATGTGAAGAAATTCAAATTCGTACAATGGAAAATGTATGGACTGCTTCTCTGCTTAACGCAAAAAGGGGCGACGCGTGACTCTTTCTGGTTCTGTGGTCTCTAACTACCGTTCTAATTTCAGGTCTATTGTTTTTTTTATGTAATAAGTCACTCATGACGCTCCTTGAAAATCTACGAAGATTGGCAGACTAAATGCCAGCACACGTTGAATGGAGTTCCTTTTGTTTATTTATTTCTGAGTGCGTCCGCATGCCAGTGCCAATAGAGCAAAGAGATCTAGAGAAAAAAAACAATGAAGTCGTTATTCAAACCTATTTCCAGCAAATTCAATATGGGTAATAAACTCGTTTGAAGGCGGTAATTGTTATGACCGGTTGTTGGGTCGCCATCTCGATCACACAAAAATAGATTTTAAACAAACTCAATATGAATTCATTTCAAATGGCGCGTGCTTAAGCTTGCGGTAAGATGTAAATGCTATCTTGAAATTTGCAACTGATGGTCCATATGTTTGTTTGCGGTACATTTGTACGTGCATAACGTACGCCTTAAAATAGTGAGGTAGGTAGGGGTACTAAGGAAAACAATGAAAGATTGTTCATAACAATATTACGGAAAACATTTGAAAACATTGTTCATGGCAGTAGGATTTCAATATGAGACATAGTAAAAAGTATCATTTTATTGGAATGTACGAAAGATCAGTATAAAATACTAACATTTTATGATTTTTGAATTTATGCATTTTTCAATGCTATTTTTATACTTATAATAAATTTTAAATAGAAAATGTTGGAAAAAAGCAGAAACAATATTGTTGATGTGAGACCGCTGGCCTACAGCATATTAAAAATATAAAAGTATTGGAAAATTTCGACGTTTGGTTAAAGCATTGGACCGGATTTCCAAAGGTCGTGGGTGTGAGTCCCATCTGAGAATTCACTTGTGGCCGAGGAGTTTTTTTCCAATATTTTTCTTTTTAAAAATTTATCATAACTTACATGCAAGTATAAGTATGTTAGGTTAAAATAAGATAATTATTACTTGATCAAAACCTAACCTTGACTTCATAAATGTAGACACGACATTAGTATGCCGTTGGTTACTGCAATTATAATCAATGTTAGAGCGTAATGAAGTTCTTTGAAATCAATTAAATTGCAATCACGTCTGATAATGTCAGCCGGACTTTATTAGAGTATCACAAAGTGTTACAGGAGTTTTCGTACTTACATAATATTATGTAACAAAACTTAAAATCTGAGGAAATATCAATCACTATATTTTAACACAGATGGCGTTTTAACGTCAACTTTAAAATCGAGAAGATATAGACTGATCAGAAGGTTACTTTGATCTAAGGTTTTATTTTATTTATTTATTTAGTTTATTTGGGAAACAAACAATACAATTTGTCTTATAAGTAAAATAATAACTAAATATATCTTAAATCAGCAAAGTTTCCACTAATTACTAAAACATATGTTTGAGCAATGTTTGAATCATGTTGCCACCATCATGATTCAAACCCCCAGTAGATTCTAACTTAAAAGCTTCTTATTTTTAAAGCTTCTTATTTTTAAAGTTAACATATTTCAAAATTAAGTCATTTGGAATTTGCTGAAAATTTTTATTTTCAGATAATAGAAAATTTTCTTTATTTTCTTAAGGAGTTTAACGTAAAGTTGGAATCACTTGTAACTTTAACCAACTCCTAAGCTACTTGTTTTAAGGTAAATGTTAATTTAATGTGAATTTGATTAATATCTTTTTCTTTTATAATTTTGAGTAGCCTAAACTACATTTGATTGTGTTAAAATGTGTTGAAATATTTATTATATTTTCGTTGAGATTAATTGAGAGCGTGGCTCTGCTTGATCAGAATAAATAAAAATAAGTAATGTTTTCCAATTATTGTAATTAAGTGTATGAAAGTAATTATTATTATTTTTAATTTACTTTAAATACGGTTTATGATTATGACCCAGCTGATGCGTCTTCCAAAACATTAATGCACTTTTATCTTTATTTTTTTTTGTTGTTGCCATTGAATTTTTTATATTTATACACTTTAACATAAGTAACTGAAGTACGTCATGCTCACTCAAACGTTTCTTCGGCGGTGTCGTGTGAGGCGGGTCGTTACGTTCCCTTAAATATGGTTGAGCGAAGCGATGGCTGGTTCATGCGTCATGCTCGTGAACGGGAGCCGTCAGCGGAAATGGGTCTACTTCAGTTTGCTTGTCTTAACGTTGTGCTTAGAGCTTAAATATTTTCATCTAAAATAAATTACTATTGACCTGTATGTACGTCACAACTTGCAGTACAGTAACCTTGTAATGCGAGAAATGTTCTAATGTAAGTCCTTCCTTGCGAGTTGAAATTTGTTTACGGTTAGGTTAACCATAAAATGTAATATTATAATAAGTACTTTCTTTTTGTGATGGAAATTGACCTTTCTGATATGTTAAGGTCACTTTTCAATTTGACGGCTCTGTATGAAATAAAACAGAGAGCAAAAAATAGCCCTTGAGGAGTTTCTTGTCGGTTCTTCTCGTTACAAGGTCTCCCGCCGTAGGGTTTGTGAACCGATGGCGTAGCGTAATGTAAAAAAAACTTGCAAATTGAATTCTTGGCGTAAAAAAAGTCGTGACCTGTCTTTTGAAAATTTAAAAATATTTAAGGAACATTTGCAAAGTCTTTCTTTTGCAGACGTTTACAATACGATGGATCCCAATCTAGCTTACGATTGCTTTTTGGAACACTTTCGACTATTATATGATTTGTGTTTTCCGTTTAAGTACATTACTATAAGACCTAAAAAAAACGTTAAGTGGATCTCACGAGGTATAAAGGCGTGTAGTAGGAAACAAAGACAAATGCTTTGGAAATATCGACATACACCAACATTGAAGAATAAACAAATATTTAAAACATATTCTCAGAGGTTAAGAAAAATTGGCAAATTAACTCAAAAAACACAAAATGACCATTTCATAACAAATTCTCAGAATAAGTCGAAGGCAGCTTGGCAAGTTATATAAAACGCACACCATTATTAAAAGAGCCCATTTTAGAAATTCAGAAAGATGATAAACTCATCACAGATCCCGCAAAAATTGCAGATGCATTTAATGAACATTTTGTAACAAAAAAAACCATGACAGAAACAAAGAATTGGTCAAGGAAAAATATTAAAAGTAACTGCAATTCAATGTATACTGCACCAGTCGCATCCCAATGCATCGTGAAATGTATTAAATCACTAAAAAATAAAAAAAGTGTTGGCTATGATGGTATCTCAATTATAGTTGTAAAATTCGTTGCCGAAATTATAGCACCACATTTGTGTCACATAATAAACTTTTGTATCAGTACAGGAATTTTTCCTGATGGATTAAAACCGCTAGTAGTGAAACCGCTTTTTAAGAAGGGCAATAGATTGGACATGACTAATTTTAGACCAATAGCGTTGACACCTATATTTTCGAAAGTATTTGAAAAAATTATAAGTAATGCAATTTATTCTTTCTTGACCAAATTTAATATTTTATGTGACGAACAAAAGGGATTTAGAAAAAATAAGACTATTAAGATGGCAATCTATGACTTACTTAATGCTATTATGTTAAACATGGATAAGAAAATACCTGTCTGTTGTATTTTTACTGATATGACGAAAGCTTTTGACCGGGTCAATCATAAGATATTGTTGGAAAAGCTTTTCGCATACGGCATTCGTGGCAATATGTACAAACTGTTAGAGTCATATCTTAACGGTCGTAAACAAATTGTAGAAATTAGTAGAATAAGCCAAAAAACAAAGAAAGACGAAATATATTTGTCATCTGAAAGGGAAATTCAATGTGGGGTACCACAAGGCAGTGTACTAGGCCCTTTGTTGTTTCTAATTTATATCAATGATTTACCCGGCAATGTCCAACAACAAATGATCCTATTTGCTGATGATAGTACAGCCATAATTAAATGTGTTGACTACAACATTTATGAAAATAGCATTAATGACGCTTTAAAAGACATAATTGACTGGCTTAACAATAATGACTTAACTATTAATTTACAGAAGACAAAATTAGTTCATTTCTTTCAAAGACTGCGCCAATCTAATTTTAATGTTAACTACCAAGGTCATGCGTTGGAAGAGGTTAACACCACCAAATTCTTGGGATTGTTAATTGACAGTCATCTAACGTGGAAACCACATATAGAGGAAATATGTAAGAAACTGAGTAAAGGCGCGTATGTGTTATATTATCTCTCTAAAAAAGTCAACTCTAAAACAACAATAGTGGCTTATCATGGTCTCGTTGCTTCAGTTCTAAGGTACGGTTTAATTTTTTGGGGTAACTGCAGTGAAAGGGAAATGGTTTTCAAAGCTCAGAAGCGCTGCATTAGATCGATGTCTGGGTTGAACATGACCGACAGCTGTGTACCTGTGTTTAAGTCCCTAAAGATTTTGACTGTACCGTCATTATATATTTTGGAGATGGCGGTATTTGTAAAGTCCAACCAGCATTTATTTACAAAAGTTTCCCAAACACGGAAAAGGACAATAAAGTTCGTTCGCAATACCGAAATATGTTACGTTTGGAAAGTTACCATACAGCGTTGCTAAAGAAAAGTGTAATGGGAATGGGACCAGTAATTTATAACAAACTACTTGACGAAATTAAGGAATTAAATAGTTATAAGTTTAAAAAGAAATTGACATCTATATTATTAGCAAAATGTTACTATTCCATTACCGAATATCTAGCTGATAAGTTTTGACATATCTTAATTATATTTGTTTTTGTATTCAATATATTTTTTTTTTTTATATATATTGACATAACTAAACATATATTTTTTTAACATAAAGACAACTTGTAATTCCTTACCAATTTATAAATGCTTAAATATGTGCCTAATTGACAACTGTTTATGCTGTTTTTTTATTATTTGCATGCTAAAATATTGGCAGAATGTACAGGAACCAAATTTTTTTTACCACTGTATGTACTTACCTACATTCTTTGCAAATAAAATATTATGATTATGATTATGATGTAGCTTCTTTGACGTTCATAAGTGCTTGTAATAGCCTAGACTGACTAAATGATATTGTTTTTTTTTTATTTTGCATTAATATTACTTTAATTTCGATTTCAAGAACGTTAGCATCTAAGAGGTTTTTTTTTTGTAAATTTCAGGGTTCGGCCAAAAGTCATGGATGCAGTGTTTTTTCCAGCCAAATGTCATAATTCTTTTTTTAATATGATAATATTTATATAAAAAAAATTACTGAATCCTTCAGACATTATTGTTTCAAGGTGAAATCGTTAGATGTTACCAGATAACATAGCACGATAGTTTCTATTACACTATCTGGGTATAAGTAAGCGCAGGCTATCGCAGGGCATGGGAGCATTGCGCGGGAGCATCGCAAAGGTCGTCCACGAGCGTCTTGGTAATATCTAATGAAATAGGCGACTATTTCTTATTTCATCTTTAACAACTGATATTGATTAATGAATGATACTAATAATTTATACTTGCCATTTAAAAATTGTGTTAATCTATTCAAACGTGGCAAAACCGGCCTTTTTGACAGTTACTATACAATTTATGTATCTTCTGTGCCTCTATTATGGGCTTATTGCGCTCACTGTACAGGAAATAGAAAATAATTGTATGAGAATCTATAGTTCTGCCACTGCTCAAAAGAGGCACTGCTGCTGAGGTTCTCCTACTAAATTGTATTCAGTTTACTGTACAGTAAACGGAAATGCCGTGTGGTGACGGCCTAAGAATAAAAGTGTCACCACTCCCTTGAATGCCTGGGATGTCGTAAGAGTGGACTAAGAGGCTCGACGCATTGAACACCTGTGCGAGAGAATGAAAACTTGAAACAAAACCCTCTACCTACCCCTCTGGCCAACGTGGTAGCAGTAGGCTAATAACCTCCTATGAGCGCCACAATAGGCGTGAACTAGGAGAGGCTATGTCCAGCAGTGGACTTCCACAGGCTAATGATGGATGGAAACGGAAAATAAAACTCATGGTAGAGGGGCCCGAAAGAAAGATAACTTTCGGTCTTCCCCGCTAAATAGTTAATTAATTAATGAATGTATGAATTATATGGTGATTTTATTGTGTATTTACTCAAGTTTAAAGGAGTGTAGGTAAGTTGTATCCGTGTTTTACTTCTGAGCTATAACAATAACATTTTAACCTCACACGTTCGGAAAAGGAGATTTTGTCATTCAATTTCTGCGTGAAAAATCGTATTTTGCGGCCTAGCGTGGATTTTTTTATTTAGAAAAAAAATACGTCATCATGCGTCACGAATTGCACTATTGACTTTTAATGTTACATTTTATTCTTATTATTTTCAATAACTTTGAATTAATTATAATACTCTGTTTTGGTTTTATTATATTATTCTAGTTCCTTGAATCATAATAACAATAACAATAAGATTAAACAATTTGTTATAAGAATTTTCTAGTTTTTAATATAAGCAAAATTTTATTCCTATTTTAAATAACTTTGAATTAACTTAATTGATAGTCAAACATCTGTAAAGGTGTTTCTTTCGAATGCGAGGATATTTCTTTCATTGATCAAACGACGGTGGCAAACACCGTAGAAAAGGTGAATATACTAGAGAATTTCAACGTATCCTCATAGGTCTCTTTAGCATAATTGGTCAGTGCATTGGGCCGGATTCCCAAGGATGCGGGTTCGAGATCCGTCAGGGCGACATGAGACAAGTTGCTTCTAGTATATTTACTTGTTTAAAAATTACCACATAAAATAGCAATAAAATCCAAAATTAAAAAGTTATAAAAATGATAATTAATGTTCTTTCCTTTGAAAGAAAAAAGGTGATGGCGTAGGTAGTTAATTCGAGTAATTTATATGATTTATATTTTATCTGCTCTTACTAATATGAATTGTGGCTTGCAACTTGAAATATGGGCTATGAGAAAAAAGGAAAGGGCATAAAATTTTCCTAACAGTTTCGGAATAGAATAATTTATTTTGCAATAAACGCGGTTACATGGATGTGGTAAAAATATATACTTATTCAAATGAATGACTTTCAATAACAAGTTGATAAACAAAGGTTGAGGTTAGTCAGACTCACATTTTTTGTTGTTAATAGGAAGAAGTTGCATATTCATGTCATTTGATATGGCATTGGTAAGTTCCACATTATTATCGATTATATCCAGCCACACGCAACATCTTACCTGAAAGCATGCCTGCACAAACCGGTTTTCGGAAGTAAGACGGAGCGCGTGGCCGAGAAAACTGTATCCCGTGCAGTCTTGAAAGTGCGGACTGTTGATGCTAAAGATTTGGACTGCGCAAATGGACTGCACGGTTTTGCCTGCACGTCGTGTGGTCGTACCCTTAGTACGAGTTTAGCAAACTATATTCGTTTTCGAAAACTATCACTTTCAAAGTCAAAGTCAAAGTCAATATCATTTATTCAGTCTAGGCTGTTACAAGCACTTATGAACGTCAAAGAAGCTACGCCATCGGTTCACAAACCCTACGGCGGGAGACCTTGTAACGAGAAGAACCGGCAAGAAACTCGTCAAGTGCTGTTTTTTTCTCCCTGTTTTATTTCATACAGAGTCGTCAAATTGAAAAGTGACCTTAACATATCAGTAAGGTCAATTTCCATCACAAAAGGAAAATACTAATTAAAATATTACATTTTATGGTTATTGTAAACGTAAACAATTTTTAACTGGCAAAGAAAGACTTGTCTATCATACATTACAACATTTCCCGCACCACAAGACTACTACACTGCAAGTTGTGAGGTACATACAGGTCAGTATCAATTTATTTTAGATAAAAATATTTAGGCTTTAAGCACAGCATTAAGATAAGCAGACTGAGGTAGGGACTTTGTCCCTTTTATATCCATAGACTGCTCTACTGACTTGAATCCGATATTTGTCGAAAACGTTGACAGTAAATGTCAACTCGTACTAAGGGCACAGTCCGTGCTTCAGACCGCGCCTCAGTCCGTTAAAATTGTTGCGATGACATACGTAGAAAATTTACGTGGGCTGTTCCAAAAATAGCAAGTGAAATGAAAAATAGTTAGAATATAAAAAAAGGTTATTTACAGCTTTTCAAAATATCCTCCTCCAATCCTAATGCACTTATGCATTCGGGTGAACCATCAGCTTTCAAAACATTTAAAAAACGTGTCTTGCGGAAGGTCGAAAAATAACCGCCAAAATTCTTTGACGGCCTCGTCTGCAGTGCTAAATTTTCACCCACGGAGCTTTTTTTTACCATGGGAAATAAAAATCGCATGCAGCTAAATCTGGGCTGTTCGGATAATGGGGTAACATTTGTACCCCCGAATTTTTCAAATAGTCCATGGTTCTAGCAGCTGTGAGAGCGGGCGCGTTATCTTGAATAGATCTACTGAGAATAATTAAAGTATTTTTGTGCTCCTGCTGCCTTCGCCCTGTAGGTCACGTGATAGGTTAAAAGTAACGCAAACGCAAAGCGTAGCGGTGCGTGAGCCTTAAATTTTGTAATTATTTATTTTTTCAAATCATAGAAGTTTCTTTGCTAATACCCCCCCAGAACTACCAAAATAGTGGGTCCATAAAGTAGTTTTACCCTAGCTCATTTAACGAAACCGCTAAATATGACGTTTAGCCAAGTTGTTAAACGTTTTATCCAACATTTTGGCTAGTTGTTCTTTAGCCATTTAATTGAATGCCGGCGTTCAATGAACGGACTAGTCGTTCAATTAAAAGGCTGATTTAACCAGTAAGCTGCGACATATCCATGTTCGTCAGTTGTAAGAATGGAGGATACGTTTTGCGAAGTTCCTCTTTCGAACTTTTCTAAAATAAATTTGCATCAAACAACACGACGGCATTTTTGCTCATCGGTGAGAGAATGAGATATCCTTCGCGAAGCAAGCTTCCTAACTTTAAGGTGTTCATGCAGGATGGTGGAAACTGCCTGTGATCCAACGTTTAGTTCACCCCGTATCTCTCGATGTGTAATAGGTAGGTATGTCTATTCTCTCGCAATAGCCACTCTACCCTGATGACGTTTTCATTAGTTACTCCAGTTGGTGGTCGGCCGGGTCTGGGGTCATCGTTTAAGTTCTCTCGACCCGTTTAAATTCACGAACCCAATAAGTAATTGTTGCTAACGCAGGAGCAGATTCCCCAAAAGCAGCTTGTAAATTTTCATGAGATTCCTTGAAGGTTAACCCTCGTTTATAATCATAGAAAATTATAGCACGAAAAGCTTCCCGCGAGACGTCCATTATTGCAAAGAAAAGAAGAGTGACAGATAATCTTTAAACATATAAATAAAACTACATATAGGTGGCCAGTGATTTTCACGAAGGAGGTTTGTGTTGAAATTAGCCGTCAATTCAAAATAGTTTCTTGAAAGAAGAGGTTGTATTTATTTTGTGGCTATCAATTTTCGGAACAACCTAGGTATGAAAATTAGCGATATGCAAAGGAGGTTTTATCTTCATTCATAGAGCTCTCTCTCTCAAAAGACTGAATACTGCGCAGTCGGACTGTGCGTGCTTAAGTACCTGCATGTGTGGCCGGTCGCTAGGTGTTCCGTCTTTTGCTCCGTCATGACTGCGCAGTCTCTGGCTGCACAGTCATGAAGGAGCGTGTGGCCGGTACATAAGGCTACTAAACGGATTTGCACTACTTTTCGCTCAACAGTCAACTGTTCTCGATTGATCACAATTTGAATATAGAACAGCTTCCCAGCGACAATTGAATCTAGATACGTTAATGAAACGTCATTAACTTGCGCACGAGCTTATCACGCCTACCATTCTGAGATTTCCCTTGCTATCTCCGGCTGAGTAACAGATATCACACATTTCTTTATCTAGTCACTATATTCTTTGAGATAAACTTTGTTCCCTTTATAAATCGTCATTAATACTCAGTTTTATAATTTCCCCTCAGCTGATATAGAATTAGTGTCAAACTGTTTTTAGTATTCCATAATATCCAAAAAGAACAGATTAAAACTAAGTCTCGGGATTACTACAAGTTCCTAGACAATACAGCACATAATGAAAAAGTTAGAAAATACTCATATTTAATAATGGTATCTGACAATCTTCAGCTGTCATTCGTGCAAAATTGCAATAATAATCGTTTAAAGGACTACAAGTTTCCATTTGCTTTCTAGATTGTCTTGAAATTACCGAAAATCGATATTTAATGAAATAAGCGGCAATTAAAATTTCAGAAACCAAAAAATAGAAAAGTAGGTCTACGAACAGAAGCCCGTGTGATTAATACAGTGTCACACAAATCAAATTTCATTGGGTACACTCGTTGACAGTGATTTGCTATTGGGTATTCCTGACGCAAACTGCCTGGCACAGGATCGTTTGCTCGTAATCCCATGATTTACAATGCCACTTCGAATTAATAACGATCTGGAATGACTATAAGTATACGATGAGGAAACGATTAACTTTAATGTTCACAAAATATATTTTTTATTAAAGAAAAAGATACTTTACCGTCCTTTGTTTTTTTTTTACAAACATCAGAAATTTTACCTATATAACGACATTGTATCAAAATTTAAAGCTGTATCACTAAAAAGAGCTTTAAGTACCTCATATTATGGAAGGCAGGCATTCTAAAATAACTAGTATTCATTGAAATTCACTTACAGTAAGTAAAGTCTGTTAAACTAAAGTGACCGTAAATTTGGCAATTGTTATTATGAGATGACGTAAAAAAATCGCATTCGTTAACGTGCTACTGCCACCAGTTAGATGTTTACTTCGCACTAAAATTAAAATAAACACGTCAAACAATTTACAGAATCGAAATGTTTATTCAGAAAATAAAAGTCGAAATTTTCACAAAAACACTGATAACGATGATGTTACATATTCGAGAGGCAGAGAAACATGAAATATTCATCTCGAAATGCACCGTTTGCCTTTACGGCATTACATGTTCGTGTATAATAAATGAAATGAAAATAGTCACAAATTGCACAAGTGCAAGACCTTAACTCGACCAATATTTACACTTCCTTGCAAATAACAGGCCAGCGAACGGTACTACTTCGACACAGACACTAAACGGTGAAACACGACGTTTCCACGTCAAAAGTAGTAACGTATCGGAAGATCGCCTGCGCATCCATAAACAACTTTTAGATTAAGAGCGCTTTTCAATCAGGGCCCTTATTCACTATGCCCAGTTACCGATTCCTTGCTCAAACCACGCGTTGGTTTCGACATTTTCAAAATTCGTTTTCTCCATGATACTCACAAATTATAGTTATTGTACAAGTACAGACATTCACACACAATTGTATAGTCAAAAGAAGTAAAATAGCTTTAAAATTTGTAAGTGTAAAAGGGAAAACAAATTTTGAAAATGTCGAAACCAAATACGACATTGGCGTGGTTTGAGCAAGGAATCACAAAGTGGTCATACTGAATACGGGCCCAATACTCAATATCAAAAAGTCAAGATAACAAAACCAGGTTGAAAACCTCAATATTTCTTGAAATTGCCATCATATTCAGATTACAATCTTACAAGGTGTGTAATGAGAATTACATATATACTTTTTGGTAAGAAAATAGAAATACTAGCAGGCATAGCTCATTTATAATTAATATTAAAAAGGAAAAAGGTTTTCGATTCTCTTTTGGTTTTTTTTTGTAGTCATTTGTTTCCTTGTGTGTTCTCGAAAATGGAGAAAATTAAAGTTCACGCGGTAATATACCAGTGCATGAAAAAATGTTTTCAAAAAGGAATTTTAAGTTTAGAAAAGATAAGCTATGCATGAAGATATGATATGCATACTCCTAAAAGGTGACAAAAAAAACATTTAATAACAGATAACTGCGTCTTAGTCATTCTTACTACTTAATGAACAGCCCTCGTAGAATTGTCAGCATGAAGATTTTCTAGTGCATGTTTTACGTGTATTTTTCCACAATCGCGTCTTATCGCGACATCGGGATGTGTTTGGCTTTCATCCAAACACTTTCTCTCAAATCATGAAGCTATTGCATAAAACTGTAATACTGAGTACGCTCTTGCTCGTTTTTCTTCAAATATTAACTACAATGAAAATACTGAATGTTAGAACAGTTACGCTGTTTTCTCGACCTACAATGCTTTATTGGGGTTTTATTAAAAATTGGTTTGGATTTTTTTACGTGATCAGTTCACATTTCACCAAATTTTTACTCTTCAGCAAAATTCAAAATAAAGTTGTTTCTCAATTTTACTAAAAAAATGTTTGTGGGATTTTTAAGTTAGAATAAACATATAGAACTTTAATTATTAGAATAAATATAAAATAACTTTCAATAGATACAAAAAAAATTAAGAAAATTCCTAACTTCTCGATCACTGTATAAAAAATTACACATTTTTTTTTTTATTTACGTCAAGAGCAAGACACATAATTCAATAAAATTTACAATACACGGCTTGCGTCGGTGGGCAATTAAACATAACAGACATTCTTTTCTTAAGATACATCGAGGCTACATAATACGATAAGATACGTTCGGTCAACGAACTATAATTACGCAAATTAAAAATACGTAGTAGACTCATACACAAATAAACAAATCATATATTTTTCTGTATGAGAAACTGATAAGTAGGGTTAAGTAACCATGTGTTATTCCGCATGAGAAATGATAAGTCTTTGCAAGCTGGACTGTAAGTTCAGAAACCAATCTTGGGAGACACCTTATAGTTCAAGATAAGGAAACTGTTCACCATGTTAATATAAGCTTTAGCAATGCTACAGAATCAGTAGAGAGTAGCGTAGCAGCTCTAAACAAACAGTAGTGTAATGGAAATCAGTCGCTTCGATGGTTCTACTAACATCCAGATCAACAAATTCTAAAATAGTTGAACTTTTATTCCATTTTGATCTGACCGGGATTCGATTCCTCAAAGGTGATGATTAAAACCTGTGTCAAACGCCACCTAACCGTGGAATGTGCAATAAGTAATTGATTTTTGGTTAACGGAAACATTTTGAATAGAATGCCCGCGAGTTGCGAAATCGGCGATAAATTAATGTATTTTTTTTTTATGTGCCTCGACAATTTGGCCATCAATTAGAACAAACTCTACTACTTACTTTCGGTGGTGGGCATTTTTTTTTATTAATTGGCAGATGCCAAAACAGCAGTTGTCGTATTGGAAAATTATGAAAATATAAAAAAAGGAATAAATATTTTGATCAGGAAAATATCTATTTCGTCAGCAACTCTTTTTGGCTAACTTTGTACTTGCTAAACAAATAGTTTTTTTGATGATAGATTAAATAGGTACATAACACTCTAAAGAAACTGCCAGTGCCTAAGGTCAAGTATGAGAAAGCAAAAAATACACTAAATATCTACTCAAATCAGCTCGTTTCTTAAAGATTATTGTTACATTTTGTTTAGACATTAAACTTCCTCTACGAAATACATTTAAAATAAATTTTTTGACGATACTTCCTAATCGTCTCTAATCGCAGTTGTTTTCGAGCGACCGTTGTAAGCTTACACGAAAACACGTCACGCAGACAACACGTGGTCGTCACGCCAGTGAAGTAATTTTTTTTTCTTCCTTTTTTTAACATATCAGAAATTGTGATCTATTACTGAAATGATGAACACATGACAGACTTATGTGTAGGTTTTTCAACACCGAGTGGGTACTTACTAGACTAGTATAAAAACTACTCCATGTGACGATTTAATTAAAAAAAATAGGAACGATAATAATATAGTTTCGAATACGAAAGCAAGTAACTACATAATATATTAGGGTTTTATCATACGATGCGATTTAAATTAGATAAATTAGTATGTTAAATTAGTTTTTTTAATGTTACAAGAGTCTTTGTAGTTATCTGTCAAATTGACAGATAACTACAAAGTTTATGAAACAGGCCTTAACTACAGTATCACATATATTTTAAGGTTATTACCTACATTGAAAAACATATATATTCATTGCACTGCAATTACAGGTTTATAATCACTGCTTTAATTTTTGGTCGTCTTGATATATACCTAATAACTATAACTAAATACCGATGCGGCTACCCAAACCAGTAATTTTAGTAATCTATTAAGACCAAATGTTCAAGTAACTCTAAATCCAATCCACTAGTCATTAAATCCAAATCTCATAACGTACGGTAACTTAAATTTTAACTTAAAGTTATTACAAAAGTCTAATCTCCATGGCCAGGGCGTAGATATTTTATGTAAACAAATATTTATCATTGATATAGTTATCAATATAATATATAATAAGTATATCAAATAGATATAGTTATCTACGTAATATTTTTTGCTACAACATTCTTCAAGTTAAATAAAATCTAATGCTAGCGACGTTCATACAGGAGCGAATTATTTCTATGGCTTTAATATTATCAAACAAAATATCATGTTTAACAGTCCACAATTTATGGAAACCTATCCTTATTACATGTTATACTTGTATGAATGACTATTGCCGACTCCTCGGTAAAAGGAGTCCAGTGGTATGCCACCAAGATCGCCCGCATGGATCTCAATAATCGTTATGTGACATACAACACATCACTACACTGTCACAACACAAACAAGTTGTGGTAAATAGACCGTAATAAATCACTGACATTATAAAATCTTCGTGATAAGAACAGTCGCAGTCGATATCAGCTAACCCATATCATAGCCAAGGTCAGTAGCATCTTGATATTACACGATTTCTGTATAAAAATATGGGCAGACTGTCCAGATGTGGCTATCTGGACAGTCTGCCCATATTATATTTAGATGGAAAAATAAATGAAACATAGATAGCAATAATCTTCAATAAGGCCCTTGGCGAATGCGAACGCGATCTTTATTTTTGGCTAGTTTTACTGCGGGGCACTAAAAGATATTGTGAGAAAGATCCCGTTGAAAGAACATGTCTCTCGACGCCAACTCATAATCTCCATCCTTATCCCTCACATATCTTAGTAAGTGAGTTGAGAAGTCAATAAAATCCAACTCAGTATTCCTTATTTACAAATCCGGGGATGTACAAATATAACACTTTAGAAGAGGTTCAGTTTCCTCAAGACTAGTCCACACGTGAGTAAATAAGTGTCGACGAAAAGCTTTTGATTGAGGTGGACTTAAGATTTGCAATTTTTTACTTAAAATATGTATAAAGACTTGATAATAGTTAATTTCTCCGGTTAAAAGGCTAGAACAGACCAGAGACAAAAATTAGAGGACCATTTTATTATTTATTACCCTACTGGGAATTAAATCCTCATCATCTACAGTTCTACAATCATGCCGCACTTGTCAGATTGGTGTAGACATAACGTAAACATTATTTTTTATCAATCTAGCTATCTCCCGGTATATAGGGCACGGTTTTGGCACACACCGAGTGGCTATCCTTGAATATTTTTTGTTGCATCTCATAATGTCCCGAACAGTTCCGGAGTAACAATGCTCATATGAGACGTATTTTTGAATCATTGAATTTCTCATGCGAATTCATTCGCAGTGGAATTGAAATTGCCCGACTTCCGTTTTGTAGGATTTTTTAATCACTCGAATACGGTGTTGCCTTTTTCTTAAACTCCCTTGACATTATTTCATTTTACGCAGAATATTTAAACCGGAACCTAACTCTACATAGATTTTCTTAAACTGATACTGAATCGGACTTGAACCACGTGAAACGAAACGTTTTGAATTTGACAAACTAGGTATCTGTCAATTTAAAAATGTCATTAAGTGTCAAAAGTAAAATTTTCTATCGCTCGAATAAAAAAAGAGTGGTCGGGACCACTCGTTGCAGATTCGCATGCGAATTGGAATTTCAAAAATACGGTTTTTAGCATTCGCATTCGCTTGTGATTCCGCGTACGAATGATAATTGATAAAAAATACGTCTCCATATTATACATGACTAGCGGCCGTTCGCGGTTTCACCCGCGTGGTTCCCGTTCCCGTGGGAATATCAGGATAAAAAGTTTGTTCATAACCAGGCTATCTACTATCTCTGTACCAAATTCATTCAAATCCGTTCAGTAGTTTTGGAGCCTATTCAATGCAGACAAACAAACAAACAATCAAATCTTTCCTCTTTATAATATTAGTATAGATATGGGTTATGGAGATCCCCTTCTAATCATCAAAAGAAGCAATTTACCAAAGTTTCAATTACGTCAACTAAATTTTATATTTTATCATAAATCGAAAAATGTATGAGAAAAATAAAACCGATTTTATGATAACAGCTTGCCAAACCAAGTAACAGTAAAGAGACACTTGAACAGCATTATATAGAACACCACAAAATCTAACAGGGACACCGACTTTAGAATTGACATTGATAACTCTATTACTATTTTACTAACATTTGTAAACTACCCTAACTGTAGAAAAAAATAATTTACGAAAGAAATTAATAAATTGTTCACGTAGATACCGCCAAGTATTAATGCTTAAAAATTATGACGGTTTATTAGCAGCATTTATATTAATAATAGCAAGCCTGACTAATTTTTTCTGACGCAAACTCTATCCTTATCATACTCATACATTATCTTAATAGTAATCCTACTGCCTAAAGAATTTCGTCAAAAACAAGCGTTTCTATATTGCGGAAATACTTACTTACAAAATAGAAATCACGCAATAAAAAGTGTTATTGTTAACTTTAAGTTGACTGTCCCATTAACTGTTTATGGGAAAGGTTTTATGTCACTTCGTTACTAGCCTAACTATTCAGAGTTGCCAAATAGGAGTCCATGCTGTACAAGCAAGCAACTTGGCAGTGGTGCATATTTTTTTACCGATGAACTTGGCACAATTTGATGTGCCCCAGGGAAGTGTTTTGGGTATTATGCTTTTTCTTTTATTTAGCAACGTCGAGCTACTAAAATAGGAAGAGTAAAAATGGATAGGCGTTTATATTTTAAGAATGTTTAACGTGAAGAATTTATTACCTACCTACATATTTAGCTAAAGAGCGATTAAGTTTTTAGTTTTTCTATAATATTCAGTGATTGTGATGTCCTTAATGCAACTACCTATGCTTACATTCTTAGTTGAAGTTTTAAAACAGTCTCGGCGAGGTTAATATCTCTAGATGCGACGTCGCCGTCAATTAGCATGTCGTTTGAAGATGCGCTGCTCTCTTGCACCACACTCATTAGGGCACAGAGTATCTGATAAGGCAACGTAGAATGCGCCGTACTGCTTTGGTGTCAGAGTTCAATGTTCGGAAGCGCGTAGTTGAAATATGGCATTTCATAAAAGGCGAGGAGTCGGTACTATGGTCTTGTACACGACACATGAGTAATGACAACAAGGCAGCGGCATGTGTCGTCTAAGTCGAATGTACCCAGATGTGTCTACAGGCATGGATTGCACGAGTTATATGCAAACAACAACAATTCTACAGACAAGAATTCTAAATATCTACCAGATAATGTGTTCGCTGTTATTAGAAATCTTGAAATGCCGCAATGTTATTAGTACAGTCGCTATTAGTTTGGTAACCGAAAAACCCAAAACAGTCGAATTTAGTTTTTTTTTTTTTTTACTTTTGAATATTTACAAGGACTTGTGAAGCTTCAAGCAAATGGATGATTTATTTGCACTTTTGCGTGCTAATTGATACCCTGAACAAATTATTTACTCCTTTGAGGAAAAAAGTCACAACGTCTATGACGATGAAACAAGAAAGGGAATTAATCAGTGCATGGCATTTGGCTCTCGCTGTGCACCACAGTGATTTCACTTACCTAGCTCTATATCTAACGATTTTGAGTCAAAACTACAAGAGTAACAAAATTAAACAAAACTACTTATTTCTAAGCCCTTATTTACGTTTGATAGCATGTTCTTTCAGAGGCAAACTCAACAATGAAATCTCCACTATTCACCCACAAAATGGACCGTGAAAGCCAATAAAAAAACCGCGATTCTGTCGTTTACTGCTCTAAATCTGAACGTTTCTCAATGATTTATTATTTTTTCCAGTCTTGATTTACGACGGCCAAAGGAGTGTACGCACTCACGTGTCTATTCGTAGCCACGCCAAAATAACTGGTAAAACGGAACGTGTGTTCATAGCTTTCAAACCATCCAAACTGTTTGTTCGCTCGCCGTACCCGTACCTACACGCTTGTAAAGAGGGATTATGCCCGATTTGTGGTAATGCGGCTCCTCTCTTTCCTCTCTGACCACTTGCTAAATCTTTTCCCTGTCAGATCAGACGGCCGAACACGGAATATATCTTTGCCAATGCAAAACGAATGCTCACGCGAATCCTAGGCACCTGCGGTTTTCAATTACCTGCTCATTTCATTTAAGTAGTATGGAGTGGGATCGAAGAAATACTCGATAAAATATTTTATTGATAAGAATGAAAACACGCTTTCAAATGTTATTTAGTTTGTTTGACTTCGAACGCTCACGGCATTAAACATTGGGGTCAATAGCCTGACTTTAAGGTAATCATTAACAACACAAAACGCCTTTAATTAGGTGTTGAAAAAATTTTCAATGCCATTATTTCAAGTGTCAAATAAGAACAAGAAAGACAAGTAAGAGCCTAAATAAGTATATATCGCGTTATTTAATAATGTAAATTGTTAAGCTTAGTATAGGTACTAAAGCTTAACATACTGTACCTATAGTACTGAACCTACATACAAGTATTATGTGTGTGTAGGCTGTAAACGCAAGACGTCTAACTTTTTACAGCAGTTTATAATTATAAAAACTGTGCTGAAAATGCAAGAATCGAAAACATAATATCATCCATGTACTGAACTAACACTGCATACCTACATGAATCATGAGCTGCTAGAACGTTACAACAAGAAATACAAAACCACAATTTGTAAGATTATATCGAAAGGAAATATCTTTAGATTAAATTGTACCTAAGGAAATATGAACCTGTCTCGATCACTTTAAATATAGGTTTATTGCAAGAAAGCTCTTAGTAACGTCGTGTAAAGGGCTTACGCGAAACTCAATCGTGGTCTCAAAGCGTACCAGTCATCGAGCCACGGGATATACGTCTGGCGAGCCGTCAAGTCCAGCTGTGAAGTCCCACAGTATCTTCCGGTAATTATAGTTCACCCAGCATGCGCCACTGCCAATCCTTGACAGATCGGATTGCGACGCTTCTACAAAAAGCCCAACGACCCCATTCACTCGGTTATTTTCTGTTCTGCGGTTCAGTAAACAAAGGTGACGACACACACTCGTCAATATTCACAATCATTGCTTGCAATACATAACATACGAAGTTGTAGTTTGCGTAGGTTGCTCGTAATAAGACACCTTTCCGATAAACTAAGTAAGTACTCTTGACAGACAAATTACCACCTATTAGGAGCTGAGTTCTAATAGGTGGTATACCGGAGACAAGTTTCAAATTAAGTCACAATTTTAGCCAAATGTGACGTCATGTTTCGCACTAAAACCCGAGATTAAGCAAGAACAATTCGTTGGACCTGCATTCGTCTAGAATTCTGCATTATTCAGCGTATGCAAAAACTAGGGATTAATAATAGATGAAGGTGAAGGTGGAATCTTTGAAATCGGCGAAGAAATCGAGCTTTGACCCTTTCAGACGTCGAAAGACGTTCACGAGCTTTTGTCTTCGCAGGAAATTCAATGATAATTTCCAACATGCGAAATAGATTTCAGCTTTCGTTCGCCTTCATTGTAATTGAACAGAAAAATCTTTTTCAATGTTCCAAACGTTGAATCCAATAAAAAGACTTTTTTCGTCCTAGTGCAATGTAGCATGCTCATAATATCTACCTACTCCGGGGAAATATTGCTTACGATTTGGTTTTCAATAATCGATCTGGATAGTTTAAGAGGAAACACCATGGGCGAGAGAATCGATAAATTCCTATGAAAAGTAGACAAAATCACCGATTCGTTGTCCCCTAATTCCTTCTCCAAAACATAACCGATTTAAGTACTTTTTTCATTGAAAATTTAAAAAAGGCTTTAGCGTTCCTTTAGCCTCCAGCGGCTTTAGTGTTCCTATGATTTCCTTTTTTTAATAATTAATTATAAAAAAAGAGATATGAACGTTCAAAAACCAAAAAACATGGCCAGATTTTTCGCTGTGTTCAAACATTCAGAAAACAAATTTGACTAGATTATATATAAAAAGAATAGCAACATAGCTAAAGGCTTATTTAAATTTTTTATGAATAAAAGTACTTACATAAATCGGTTAAGTTTTGGAGAAGGAATCAGGGGACTATGAATCGGTGATTTTGTCTACTTTTCATAAGAATTTATCGATTCTCATAACCTAATAAAATTGGTGTTTTAAGTATAAGGGACGAAACAAAATATCCTGGTAAATAAAAATGGAGCATCGAATAGCTGTTACCGATTACATGTCGCTAATAAAAACAATGAAAGAAAACACACCCCAATGATTCGGCAATCTCTACATGACTTTTTTAGTAAATACTAACCGGATTTAATTCCGCTCTAGTAGCCACATTTTTTTTTTCAAACAAGATTTTAGTACTTGTACTATTAAGTATTCTGTGATTTTAGTGTATAACTGGAGCTTTTTACATGGGTAAAAAGCTCCAGTTATACCCAAAATGTACATGGGTACATTTTGGGATTTAACGCAGCGCATACAAAATCTTATTCCATGAGAGCTCTACATTCCAATTAAATTAATTAAACATAGTTTTAAACAGTTTCTCTGATGTTATTGATAATCAACTTTGCTAAAAGGTTTTATGGAAAAGTTAAGCTCTTATGGAAAAAGATTCTGTATGTGCAGGTGGATAAGCTCATCATTACACTACACGTAGTTGTATAATTTGCATGTAAACAACCTAAAATATTAGAGCTTAGTTCAACTGAACAACCAGATTTATAATAATGACTAACAATATAATCAGCAAATAGTACAGACATTTAAATTTTCCTACGAGTGTGAAACTGTGAAGCAATCAGTTTGACAGCAGCGTCATAAAAGTCTCGAAGGAAAACGCTAGAGTCCGTCCCACGAAAGATGGCTCGCTGAGTGTTGCTGGAACTAGAATGTGGTTTGCTTATTTCAATAGTAATAGAGCTTATTTTCGAATGTTCAAGGCGACTGCAGCGCTACTCTCAAAGCGTTGTTTCCTTCGTGAGACGGACTCTAACCGAATCGTGGCGTCTGAATGCGCGCACGCAGCCGAGCCGAGCAAACAATCGTCTCGATAATAACCATAACGAGTCCGACGTGCCGATCCCGTTCTCGCCTGTATTGTGTTCGGGCAAACGGCACGCAACGACCTCAAATATCACCTTTCAAAGAAAATGAGAGACAGTTTTCCTAAAACATCTTTACGGAAATCCACCAACGATTTTATGGCAAAAATTTTTGGTTAACTGGCCTCTAATTCAGCTCTTTTTAATCTTCAACGCTTTTCTAAACAACACAAGAAGAATGCGAGCAAGAAACCTAGGATATCTTCCTACAGAAGAAAGTATAAATATTACAACTTTAGAGCGTTTGTTTCGCCTTATATAGAATAATACTATGCTAATAAGTACTAATTTCTTTTAAATAACATTAAAAGCTACACTATATCTCAATATTTATATAATTTTCCGAAGTTTTCTCGACAAAGCAAAAATATTATGCATTTTTAAGCACATATATTTTTCCAAATGTGATCATTCCCATTAACGTCACAAAGCGGCCGGACGTCTATTCACGTCGCGATGCTCACCTACATCAAAAGAAAGTCGACGGAAACGTAATTTTATATGCACTAATTACTGAAATAATCGGATCAACTCGTGCGCATGTCTGTCAGTATTTAAGTCTACAGTGACAAAAGGAAGCCTCTTGAAGGAGCGTGTCAATGATATGTCAGACGTACACTCGAAGAATGGGACTCCACCTTTTGTCTATATAGAGACAAAGTTAAACATGGTTTGCTTTAACGCTGAAATATTAACTCACACAACAAATAGTTTAATTTATACAGAACTCTGAACTATAGAATTGTTGCCGTATCCTTGTCCCATTCCATAACTTCAAATAAAACTGTGTTGGTCGGGAGACTTGTGCTGGTTTTATTTCACAAAATATTTAAGAATGTTTTGGTCATTAAAATGTCATTAAGTTTGAGATTATAGGCATGACAAACCGGTAGATTTATCCGTTTCAAAGAGTTAACTACTTACAAACAATTAGAAAGTAGATGGGTATAGGGGAATATACCTAGTTCCTATTCTCCTAATTACTTACATCCTTACTAAAACACTGTTTCAAAGTAAGCACGTGAAGTCCATGATACGTTCGTTTCTTTTTATATTACTTTTTTTACTCTTTCATATAAGAAGATAACTTGTAAGCAACTACCTCCTTGTTTTCTAGTGTTAATCGACCAACAACCGTAATTGAATTTCAGGTAAATACCTACATTTGTACAACACTCCCTACACACCGGTAACTTGTGTTTGCAATTGAAATGTTATTGATAAAAAAGTCGTTAAACTCGTTAACTTATATCAACCTCACAAATTTTGACATCACTCCTATTTATCGTGTAACTGTAATAAAACCAGTGACATGGCTGATGTAATCTTTTCCCATCGTCTTGTAAGTGGTGTAACTGATATTTTTTGCCAACATAATTCATCATGTGAATAAAATTCCCGAATTCAGTTATGCTCCGCTGTCATTCTTATCAATTTGTTGCTGTGATTGATTTCACTTTAGGATATGAACGAGTTCTATATTTGTAGTCTAAACATGGTGTAACTATCGCCCCGATACCACTATAAGATAAGACTAATAATAATTTTAAAAATTATCTTATCTGTAACACACCGTAGTAAGGTTGTTGTTCTCAAGCAAACACGATACGTCGAGTTGGTTTGCAAGAAAAAGTTTAGTCGACGTTCAAGTTAGGAATATTCTAAATTTTATAAATATTACCCAAAATTATTATTCGTGTTTTTGTGAACACCTACAGTCTGTTATGCCTGTTAACTTCGGTAGAAGGGAGACGAAATATTGTAGCTAAATTATAGGAGTTTAAATATCGTATTATAACACAAATATGTACATTAAAAATACGGCTATTAGGTACTAGTTGTTAGTGACTCAAGATTCATATCATAGCTATCATAAAAAAATATATATGTACGCGACGAATTGATACCTTCCTTCCTTTTTGAAGTCGGTTAAAAACAAAATCAATCAAATATGCCTTCAACCAATTGAAACATATCCATAAACCGCCCAACACGTTTTCATGTTATTTATCCAAAGACTAAAATACCTACACCAAAGGCGGCCGCGGGTAAAACAACATCGTATTAACATTTCCTGGTATCCCTTGCAGCGATCGACAGATCCGATAATATCTCTAGTGGTGCCGATGCATCGGCCTAGATCTCCAGAAGAATAAAGTTGGCATAGATATAGAGGATCAAAGTGCAGTGTGGGCGCACGACCCAATACCGCGGATTGCACGCTGCGCGCGCAGTCACTACGGACCTTTCGCGACGCGCGTTGGTGCAATGAATTTGTTTTGATGCACTATAAATTGACGTCGCGCCTCCATTTGTATTTACACTACAGTCATTGAGAGTAACAACGCGATCGCGTGTTTTTAGAAGAGCCTTTTTAATTTTATTTTAGAATAAACAGATTTTAATTAGCGATAGTTAATTATTAAATGAGGTATGATTAAACTGTATACAACAGTAGGATTGGAATAAAACAATTAATAATATTTTGATTTGTATTTCAAATAATCACACGAGATTTACAGATAGGTACTTATTGCCAATTGCCAATTACTCTGTCCTACTTAAATGTACGAGAAGGGAACGCGCTGCGCCGATATCGTGCTCTACGTACTTAATTTTGAGGTTATGTTGTGATAACTGTTTGAAGGAAAAGCCGGCTGTATAAATCCTTGCAGGAATTACCTACTGAATATTAATAGCGCTAAGGCTGAAAATAGCTTGCAAGCGTATAGGGCGGAGAGGTCGGAGTGGCGGAGGAGGCTGCGCGCGCACCCGGCATGGCCGCCAACGCACACCTGACTGCCGATGCATCTCAACAACATAACTGAATTTCAACGAATTCCACACGTTCAAGACTACTGAAACACCTCTGACACGCATCTCACACCGATATAGTCACGCGCACTACTTTATCCCACTACTACGCCAAGTCCCCGAAACACGAGTAACTAATCAGCTGACTATCAAACTTTTACCGGTGTTTGTGTGCCGATCGTAGTTAATCACTGAAAATGAGCCGCTCAGCGTCGTCACCGTTAGGGACGACCTTCCGCAATCTAAGGAGGCGATCGACCACCACCAGAGAGCGCATCGGATGCACATCCGTCGACGACGGAGTGCGGCCGGCGATCGACGAGCGTACCTGGACTAGTCTGCCAGCTGAGTCCTCCGACGAACATCTTCCTGCAAGATAAACATAGTGATCAAGGCCGGGTGCGGAGGTGACAGATGCACCGGGTTTGGTGTCGGACGTACCCTGGGTCGTTGGGCACCTCTGCGGGGCTGCGTGCCGCATCCTGGCTTTGGGTTTCCATGGGCTCGGGCGCCTGAGGCGCGGGATAGGCCGAGCGGCGGGCGCACTACGACTACGAGCGAGCGACGACGCGGCGGGGACGGCTCCCGGAGTCGCTCGGTTGCACTACCGACTACCGGCACGAGACTGGCGCGCCGCGGCGCACCCCTCCACGCAGCGCCGCCCGCCGCCCGCGCCCGCCGCCCGCCGCCCGCGCCGCCGCCGCATCGATTCATTCACTCCGTATACAATTATTCATAGTGCCGGCACGACGGCGAGCGCGCTGGCACCACCACGTGAGCGCGCGGCACGTGCTCGCCCCCTCCCGCCCCGCGCCGCCCCCGCGCCCGCCCCGCGAGCACGCCCACACGCGCCCTCCCCCGCCGCCCTATCTAACTTGCAAAACTTTATCGAAACAAATATTTATAATTAAAAGTTCGTAAATTTCACAAACTTTATAAATTTCATGTAGAAAACTTGAAGCTAAGGAGCAGATTCTGACGTTAATTTCAAATACATTAATATCTAATAAAACAATTGCACAACAACTGAGTATTTAGTAGAGAAAAATCAATTTATTATGACGATAGTCAGCCCCGGAGGCGATGTTACGCACAACACGGCTGTAGCGCGGTAGGCCAGGATCAGTGACGTCACTCGCTTACGTAGCGGACTGCTACGAAGTTCTACGTAACACTGGTGTGCTACGTAGATTTTTTTCGGAAATGTTATTGTAGTAAAATCATAGAACGATTATTTGTATAGAATTGAAAATAATGCGTATTGAATATTAATAAATGTATAATATTTTTTTTAATAAGTACCCAAAAGTATATTAGAAATTATATTATTTAGATATTAGCCCTACTTTTGTAGTTTCGCTCTGTTAATAATTGTTAACTTTCTTTGTAGGCATTCTAGTTTCATTACATAAATAAGATTACCTAAGATATTTTAATGCTATTATTTTCGATTGTAACTTCTTCAGCAAACTAAAATTAATTATAAATCATACAACATCAAATTTCATAAACACAGTATTTATTACATAATAGTCATTCGCAATAAGAACAGGATATAGTAAGTATCAACTACTCGTACAACCATTTGATTTACAACCATACTCTTAATTTTAAGACTACTCACATAACAAAATAACTACATTCAGTTTCATGAAATAATTGTACAGAAAACAGGTAGTCAGACTTTGCACTGGCACTACGAAAACCACCGCTATTTCGAGACATAATGGCGCTCCTAAAAAAAGTTGCTGATCTCTTGATGTTTTTCATACAAAATGCCTGTTTTCGTAGAGTTTTTGTGATAACAAATCTTGAGCGATTTTAAAAATTTGGTACCTTTCATAAGCTTTTTTTTTTTTAATGTGAAACGGTTGTTTTTACTTTTGTGCAGTTTTGACCAAAAAAGTTGAAAATTCAGGTCATTAAAGTATGAAATTTTTAAGTAACTAGTTTAAAAACCCGCATAGTTAAAACAATGCAACTCACATAATAAATGAAATTCACAATGCAAATGTTGAACATTCTAGCATGAGAAAGGTACCAAATAAAAAAAAACAGAAAAGATTTGCTATAATAATCTCTCTACGAAAACAGGCATTTTGTATGAAAAACATCAAGTGATCACAAACGTTTAATGATGTGTGTACATTAGGGTCAAAGGATAAAGCTTGACGTACTGTTGACTGTACTCACAATAAATGTAACAAATTAAAGTTCCAGACAACTTTTCATAGAGTTAGTAAACTTTGACAAACAAATTATGAAGAATAGAGTTGATTTTATCAATTACCAAATAAAGAGCTTTCTCTTCGAAAATTAAATTTATCACGCAACTAATAAAAGAAGTCACGAAATGACAACAAATTCAATAAACTTTTTCCTTAAGAGTGTAAAATAAATCCCACCCGAAAACAATGTTTCAGAAAAGTATCATCGATTGATTAAAAAAAAAGTTTTTCTTATAACTTTTTTATTTTGCATTTTACAATGCTATTTTTATGTGATAAATATTGAACAAGAAAATATACTAGATAAAAGTTATTCTATTTGGTATAGTACATTACTGCAGCGGCCAGCAAAAGAGGCATTGATGGACGAACGTGGATCGTGGCAAAGACGAGGCATTCATAAGTCCATCAATGCCTAGTTGTGGCCAAGGCTTGTATAGTACTTTTGTCAAATAATGCGCGGAAATTAAAACTAAGTAGTACCTAGGCAGAACTTTTTATTTAAATAGTTATTTGTTATGCAAGGCTGGAAAGTTGGGTATTTAGCGGCGAGATACCTCTATTGAAATCTGAGCAAGTGAAGGATTCTAGGATTGAACAACAAGCGTAGCGAGTGGTCCAAAGATCCTGAGAGAGAATCCTAAGCGAAGCGAAGATTTCAAAGGTACAAGACGCTAAAAACTTTTCTGCCAAGCGCAACACACAATTTTTCACCTCACAACAGCGAGAAACATTTTATGGTTTTTGCCGCGGTCAACTTCCGGTAAAAAATTCTTCAAACATAAAGTTTACTCTAAATATACCTTATTCTCGTTGTTTTAATGATATAAAAAAAACTAAAATAATAAAAAAGGGAGTATTATAGTTAATTCAAAGTTATTTAAAGTAGGAATATATTGTTACTTATTAATAAGAATAAAAACGATTCCGTAAATGTTGACACTGACATGAGGTACAAGACAAAGACAATTTAAAAATAAAGATTTATGTCACAGTCCGAAATCCAATTATAGGTTGTGAAATCTCACCCAGCCTAATATAAAATTCTTATAACAAATAGTTTAATCTCATTGTTATTATTTTTATGATTCAATGAACTAAAATAATATAATTAAACCAAAACGGAGTATTATAATTAATTTAAAGCTATTTAAAATAAGAATCAAATATAACAAAAAAGTCAATAGTGCGATTTGGAACGCTTAATGCGCGACATATTTTTAGGTATTAAATTAAAAAAAGTACTTTTCCGCGCTAGGCCGCAAAAAGCGATTTTCTACGCCTAAACTGATTGACAAAACCTCCTTTTCAGAGCGTGTGAGGTGAAATAGTACATTCCCGCGTCAGTGTTCATTTGTTTTTTTTTCAATATACAGCTTTCTATTTGCAAGCCAGTTCCAAATTATTCTCAAACTATGAGCACGGAAATATGAGCATTATTTTGACAACCTCCTTCGAGATAAATCGATATTGCTGTACTGGGGCCTGTTTCATAAAAGTTACTGATATTATTAGCAAATTTTATAAGACTACTAAAATAATTTTATTAGTTAGCATTTTTCTGTTTCAGAAGCTTTTCGATGACGCTAATAATATGGGTTCTTTGACATTACTAATATTATTAGACTACCATAGACATTTGTAATTTTTATTAGGTGAAAATTCAGATAATATAAGTCGAACATGGTTCAAGCATGGACATTTTTCCTTCAATATACCATGCTTCATTCTGTAGAATCGAATAGAAGTCGGTGGCACAGTGGCTCCGCACTCCACTTGCGATTGTAGCGGCTAAGCAACATTCGCAGTGGTTTAGCACGGAATGGATGACCTAAAATTTATTATCACTGTATTTGCAGTCGTTAAAACCTACCAATCCGCATTGGGAGCGTGACCCTTTCTTATTACCCATCCATAAGGAAGGCCTGTTTGTGACAAGCTGGTGGAAAACTGGGGACATTAAAATGCTGATGATGCTAATCATGATTTCATAAAATCGATGGAAAATACACAAAGAAAATACCTAAAGGTTTCAGGTGGGTAAATAAATATATTCTTCTAACAAAACACATAGTCATCCGCCATCCATTCGTGTAAGTTTAATAAGGACCTAATAGTTTTTTGAATTTGTATGTAAACTTCATGCCAGTATATAGTTCTCCTTCTAAATATCTTCGGGCATCTCATAATAACATTCTCTTCTTCATTTGACCCTGAATCACTAATTTAAAATTATTTTCGAAACATTTATGAATTGATTTATGAAACTAGAAAGACTTATAAAAAGTAACTCATAGTATTAGCTGATAATATTAGTGAAAACTGTTTATGAAACAGTTTACTATTAAAACAAATATTATTAGACTAATAATATTAGCCTTTACACTAATAACTAATATTATTAGTTTGTACTTTTATGAAACAGACTCTAATAATTATAACTATCAAAATTAGTGTTAAGACTAATAATATTAGACTAATATTTTTTTATGAAACAGGCCTCTGGCCATTGCTACTGTACATGCGAGCAGCGGCCGGCAAAAGTTGTATGAAAATCCATATCTGTTGTGTTTGATAAGTTGCCTCCTTAGTTTCCATATTTCGGAGTAAAAGATCGTTCCATTTTTAAATTATACGATAGATATGAGTTTACTATGTAATTTATTTGGCCGCTAAACCACGACAGATATGGATTTTCATACAACTTTTGCCAGCCGCTGCTCGCACGTGTTTGGCCAGTAGAGCAATTTCGATTTATCTCGAAGAAGGTTGTCAAAATAATGCTCAAATTTTCAAGCATGTTGGGGAAAACTCATTTTTAAGGTGCTACTTTATTTAGAATTTTAACACTTATCTATTGTAAAAAAAAATAGTCACATTTTTTATTTGAAAAAGGGCCTAATTTTGTATATTTGAAAAGCTTTTTTAATGAAACTGAATAATTTTATTATTCTAAAATTATTAAGTTTTATCAGAAAAGAAGGCTAGGTGAACCAATGATGCAGTTCATGCATTACCTTAAGAAAATACAAACTGAAATAGTTAATAAAAAATATAGAAACAGCAGACACATTTCACCAATGGACAACATTAGAGAACCAATCAACGTCAAAATAAACAATTTATTTAAGTTGGTATTAGCAAAATTAGGCCAAATTACATACAACGATAACAGTTATTTCTACAGCGCTGCTTTGCTACCAAAAAAAACTTGGTAGGCACAAAATTTAAGAAAATAAAGCTCTGTTTGTATGACTTACAGCTGTAAATTATATCTTACGCCACAGAAAGATACATTATTTAGCTAATTTCGAATAAGACATTTAACAGAAACATGGACTAATTTTTATCTGTTTTCGAAACAAAACTATTAATCAATTAATTAAATTAATAAACGGCCCCGGATTCGCACACAGATCCTAAGAAAAAAACTAAACAAGTGCGATTACAAAAATACAGCAGCAGAAATGAATATCTGAAAATCAGATTTATTTAAATCCTTATAAAAAATATCCATATTAACACATCCAAAAAAATAGATCTCTTGCTCTTACAATTACAGACCAAAAATTATTCTACTAAGTAATCAACGGACCAGCGTAATTTTACTAGGTATTCATCCGTAATATGTTTGTTTACACAAAATAATAGTTAAGTAACTGATAAAAAAATGGCTATCTAGCGAACGGATATGTGAAAGGCGGCTGTTTTCGAGATCACAGCCATAGTGGAATCAAAGGTTAAGTACAAAAAAATATATAATCAAGCTAAAAAGTCTTATATTTCTCGGAACAACTTCTCACAAACCAGAGCTTACAAACACAAATCCGTGGCCTATTTCGTATTGAAACTGAGACCGACAACTTAATAAGAATTAAAAAAAACGAATGGATAAACTTAAGATTTTAGGGGATTACTTTTGGCCATTTTTGCGGTTTGGAAAAGGAATGGGGTTAATTACAAAGTCTCGAGATTTGCCACTTGCCACTTTGAGCGAACCTTAGTTTATGAAGTGTCGTATTTCGCTAAAAAAACACTTTTTCCTGAAACGAATGACTCTTATACTTTTTTCAGTGAGCAATTGGGTCAGTTTCTTTTAAAATTAAATAAAGCTTAGGTCTTGCAAACGTTAGTTACTCAACTTATAATAACGGCACTAAAAGTTTAAACAAATATTCACTAGACAACGATATCCCTGAATCGGTAACAAATAATCATAGTAAAAAAAGTCCCCTACTAGGACTCAAACCCGATGTCATAGGTCTGTGCAATAAACAGGGTTGCACCAAACAGTAGAAGTTTAATTATATAAAGTTGGTACATCAAAATAACTTTATAAGTAACTAAAAAAAACGGAATATTTCAATTCACTTCTACTCGAATTTTGGCATTAGATAGTGAGAATATTATTTAAGTATAACAAATGAACAGATGTTGAGGTTTACAAGTATAATAAAAGTTACATTAGTTAAGCGTATTCACATTAGCAGGTAAATTAAAACGAAAACCAGACAATTTAGAAAATATATCTATACCATATTTTCTCTACAAGAATTTTGAAAACCATTACACCTCAACATTGTTTTGTTAAAGGGAGTATCAGATCATAACAATAATACTCAAAAAAATATATCCAAAACTAGTTAAGTACTTATAATTAAAAAAGTTCTAAACACAGCCGATTTTAAGGTAGGTACGTATAAATATTAACTAAAGTCAAAGTAATTATTTAATTACCAATGAAGTCAAATCAAACGCACACGCAAAAGCGAGCCAAAACAATAACCAAAATAAATAATTAAATACTAACAAAACATAATAGCAAAACATCAAAAATATTGCAAAACAAGCATATTATTTTAAAAATTAAAGCCATATCAGAGGTTCAATGTTAGTTCGTATTTCCGAAGACTCAGGACCAGAATTTATAATTCAGTAAATAGAATGAAGATTTCGCCAAATTATTACGTCATTTCTTTGTCTATGCACTGAGAGGTACACCACTTTGTAACTTTCACACAAACATGCTCACTTTACGGTTTCACCGAAATACCAACTACGTAATGATTTTTTTGGTGATGGATAAATAAAACGCGCCTTAATCAAATTAAGCATTTCAAACGAACGGAAAAACTCTCATTTTCCCCAAATTATAAAAATTATTAACCGTTTTCATGCAATATACAAATTCATATAAAAAATAACCTGTTTTCTACTGTACGTATGAAGAAATAGAGTTATGATTCTAATTAGTCGTCTATGATAGATGAGTATTTGACTTATCTATCAGCACAGAAATCATAACATATTTTTGCAGCGACACTGTAAAGTGAGCATGTTTGTATGAGAATTAAAAAGAGGGCGAATAATTGCAGCCCTGAGTGTAATCAATGGGACGTGACGTAAGTTACTTTTAAACTTTTTTGGTCCATATTAATTCCTAATTTTTTAATCGCATAACTTAATACGCATATTATTATGTAAATGCGCATAACGTAAATTGTCCTAACGATGGCATAATTTTAAGTAGCATAACATTACTTTGCACAAATTTTAAATGATAGAAATATATAAGGCAAATCAATAACAAGTACTTCTGCTGTCTAAAAAAACCACGAATTTCTAACCTATCACCTGACCTACAGGAATAAGGCAACCTTGCTTTTGTCTTACTTGTGTTGAAAATATACCGTGATATCATAATTTCGTAAGTTAAATTATTACAATATCACGGCTTTGACAATATAAGTACCTCCGACATATAAGTATAATTATATAAGACATTTTGATTACAATTTATTTAAATTTTAGGGGTTTTACTTTCGCTTCTTTTATTATGACATTATACTTAATAATGTGATGCATATTTCAATTATGCGGATTCATTATTACGTGCAATAAGTGTTATGCGTTTTTATTATTATGCCTGTTCAATGTTATACTTAATTTATGTTCTGTCGAATATGTTATGCATATTCTGTTATGCGGTAATAAGGGACACCCAAACGTTTTATATGCAAAGATAGATTTCAAAAACTGCAGTTAGTTTTAATAACAAAAGAAACAGGAAAGGATCTACGCGACATTAACATACTGCTCTTGCGTAGTCTTGCAATCATATACCATCATACTATATAATGTTAATAATATTAGAATACTCTAGAAGTTATTAAAAACGAATAAGGTAAACTCTTATTTCATATGATACCATGAAAATAGCTAAAATACATTTTATTTTGTGGTGGAAGAAAGACATAGCTGTTAAAGAAAAAACTAAAATGTTATGAACCTCTGATATATAATAAATAATTGCACACAAGCTAGCTAACAAATTAAGGTATATTGCAACTTTTTAAAGCATCGAAATATGCACTGCATTTAATTCCTAAGCTACTTAAAAAATAAAGACGCGCAAATACGTTTCTATTTGCATTTTTGTACTTGCAAAGCATAATAAGCTAACGAGCAGTATTAAAATATAAAGAATTGAACGTCTACTATAAATTAAACCAAAACATACCGTTATCAATCAAAACTAAGTCTCATGATGGACAAACATACTACTCTATCTACTCAGCCAACTTCTCTTTTATTAAAATTTAGTGTTGCTAATAAAGAAATATAAAAAAAAACTAGCTCACTCTTTCTAGTTCAATTGGAATGGAATATTAATTTAAATAAAGATTTTCTATTATAACATAAGTGATCAATTCAATAATTTTACTTACTGTATTATAATATTCAGTTAATTATAATAAGAATAAAGTTTTGACTCAATGTTATAATTACTTATAATAAAGTACAAATAAATTACAGCGTTAAACAACAAGGCGGAACATTAATACTTTTTAAGCTCTAGCAAACTATTGCGAATGAGTTAGAAAATCAGTCATAAAAATGTCTGCTATTGTAGGTAAGTTAAATTAAGTATTTGATTAAGCGTTATTAGAGCAGACATCCATTTTCCTTTTATTAAGAAAACAACTTTATCACATCCAGTTAAGAGAATCATATGATCATATAATAATAATACGTACAAATCATTTTCTAGTATAGTTAGTCCGTGCTTAATACTTTTTAATAAATATTAGGAAAACTTCCAGTTCACTGTAAATAAGTAAAAAAATATTTATACTTATTTTCAAAAATCTTCAGTAAAATTGTGAAATAACAGAATAGCGCTAAATTCTTCAATTCTCGGCCTAAAATGAGGTACTCCTAAACAATAAGGATACAATAACATCAAGAAGAGGTATTTATGAAAAGTTTTGCTTTATTTACTTGCAAAGACTACCGTCGAATATAGAAAAAACACTTCTTATTTTACATTGAATTAATATTGCGATATTCTTTTTGGCTATTTAAACCCGTATTTCAATTAGCATAAATGTAAATTTGGCAGATCAGCATTTTATATTTCTTACAACCTAAGATACACAGCCATAGACAAAAGTCATACTAATACCACAGACCTAATAACAACAAATGAGCATAGGGATTACGTTCTAGCTCTCTTACTAATAATTTCTACAGCTATAGTAAATGCACGTTATGATGGCCGTTCTGATACTTAACGTGTGCCAAGCAAAGTCTTCCTTACGTCTTCTTCTTCCCGATGGAATGGAGTAAATGTTAGGAAAATATCAACTTGCTGCACTGGACTGGAGACGACTCAAAGCAGAGCTTAGAGGCTCATTGCCATTGGCGACAAGAAATTAGTGGAAGGAAAGATCTCACATCTCACCGCAGCAAAGTTGCCAGATTGTCGGTATTTTACAGATTATACCTACTTCGGAGAGAGTACTCAGGAGCTACATGAGCTCATACCGCCTTCCCCTTTCTACCATCGGACTTCTAGACACACTGCGGGCTACAGTCGTTTCTTGGCTCATTACTCAAGATCTTCTATATTGCGCACAGCAAAAGAGTGGAACTAGGTACCTTCTGCTGGGTAAGCTCGCTCTATCGTAGATCCTGTGTTGCCCTCAGGCTAAATTGGGATCAAGAGCAAACCCATTCAATATAAAAAATCAGCATCTATATATTTTAGACAGATAGACTAGAAGATAAGACTCTATTTCTTACAGTCGCTTTACAGAACTGTTAAATTTCTCCAATCAACTTTGAACTTTAAGACCTAAGCCGTTGAGTTTTGACATTTTGTATAAGCCGTAGTCGCCGTTGACTATACTCAACCAGCATTTTGCTTTTCACAAGAAAGGTGTCAGAACGGCCACCTAAGCGTGCTACTTTAATGTATAGTTAGTTAAACAAGGATGCTATTAGGAAAAGTGAGACAGCACTGTGTAACTAAGCACTCGCTATACAACGATTATTAGTAAGAAGGAAAAACTTGATGATTTCAATGCTACAAAGTTTAATATACTTTGAATTTTTGGGCATTTGTGAATATAACACACATAGGAAAAGATCTAAGCTACGAAGAGGATATAGGTTAAGGGCGTATATGTTACTAAGAATTGCTTTAATTCTTGGCTGGTGGTGGATTTCCTTCACTAGAAGAGAGTAATGCAGATAAAGTCGCGTGAGTGGCACTCAACGTACCAGAAGTGGGACTAACGATACTAGAGGTAGATAGACCAATATTGGGATTGTTTAACATACCGCCGCTTGTTCCAGAACTAACTATAGTCACATTCGGTGGAGGAGTAGAACCGTTAGCAAAACCGGTAGATAAGACTTTATGCGTGTTGTGCATCATGAAGGATTTAGTTGCGCCGGCGCTGCCTAAAGTGAGCACTTTCTTCAACATTACCGAGGAATTGCAAGCATTATCGATCATATCTTTAGTAGTAGAGATATTATCGAAGTCGGAACTTGCCGATACGACTGTAGTTGGTTTTGGAGCGGTAGTGTGTACTACTGGGCGTACTGCAGTCACGTTGAAAGACACGCCTGACGTCACAGCGTTGAAATTCCGATTGATAATGTTGCGAGACACGATAGCATTGTGAAGAATGTTGCCTGTAGGGAATGATTTGGAGGATACGTTTACGTACTGCGCTGGTGTACCGATGATCGTGGCGTTGTTGGTACGAGTGCCGAAACCAATTATGGTGCTAGCCGTACCTTGTGACATTACCGTGCTGAATGTTCCGGTTTTCGTGTTTATTGGTATTCTGCGAAAGAAACGACTTGTAAAAAACATGTTATTCAACCTGTAGAATCAAGGTTGACACACTTGAAAGACACATCAAATCAAAATTACTAAAATCAAACACTGAATAAAGGCTCCTTTCATAAAACTTGACAATTAGGTTCTGTGGGCCTACCGCGTAAGTGTCGTCGGCATCGCTGTCAACCTTACTTTGACAGCCGACAGCGTTTTTGTACAACTCAACTTCAACCTTATCGTATTAATAATAAGATTCCTTTTTCATAGACAGTTAATACTCGACTCTGTGTGCGACCGAGTCAGTGCTATAGCATCAGGGCTCGTGTATGAAGAGTTGCGCCCATATTCAACAAGTGGACGATGTCGACGACACTTACGCGGCAGGGTCACTGTTTCTGAAAGAGAAATGAAGTACAATTTTACCTAATTGCCGAAAGACACATGATACTGATTTTGGAAAAAGATTTGAATGAATTTCATTTACAAAACTTTTCATGGCTAAATTGTTTGATAATATTAAATCCTAAAATGTTGTATACTGTTGTTTTGGGTCAATGCTGTGTACAATTTTTATTCTGTTATTGTACCTTTAACAATAAAATAAAAAAATATAATTAAGAATAATCACAACGTTGGGCAGACAGATCGGCAATCATAGTCAACAAAACTTAAGATAATGGCCGAACGCCTAGTCGGTTCGTATAGAGCGATAGTGGAATGCTAATGTAGATATCTAATTCTTATCTCATCCACGAATAATCTGAGATGTAGATCTAGGTATGCTCTGTATAGTGACCGTGGCTTGTGGCAGATGATGTATCGTTCTCTGCGTGCTTGAAACAGAGGAACTGGTGTAATAGTGGACCTTGCTATCCATGTTTCAAAGAAGCCCGGCGATGTGGGCTATTGGAACGCTATGTATAATACCACTGATATAATAATATCCAATTCAACTTACCCACGAATCATCTGTAACGTAGATCCAGGTATGCTCTGTATAGTAACCGTGGCTTGTGGCTGATGATGTATCGTTCTCTGCGTGCTTGATACTGGTATAATAATATCCAATTCAACTTACCCACGAATCATCTGTGACGTAGATCCAGGTATGCTCTGTATAGTGACTGTAGCTTGCGGCAGATGATGTATCGTTCTCTGCGTGCTTGGTACAGAAGAACTGGTGTAGTAGTGGACGGTGCTTCCCGTGATTCGAGGAGGCGCGGCGATGTGGGCCACGGGAACGCTATGGATCATACCACTGGTGGTAGACGCTACTGTTATACACTTATTCTGGCTGCTGGAAAACTGTTGAAAGAAAAGGAAATCAAATTAATTATTTTACTTTATGCTTATTTATTTTTTGCACTTTTAATGCTATAATTATACTTATGAAAATTTTTTGAATAGAAAAATATTGGAAAAAAATTAAACTCGGCCACAAGTGAACCATCTGAGACACAACTCGGTCCCATCTGAGAATTCACTTGTCGGAGTTGATTTTTTAACCGACTTCACAAAAAGAAGGAGGTTAGGTATCTATTCGTCGCGTATATATATTTTTATGTATGTACATCGATTACACGAATACGGCTGAACCGATTGTAATGATTCAAACGTTATTAGATCAGGTGCGTTCCGAAGTCCCATTTTCTAAAATTTTGTATCAGTTCAGTATTTTCCAGGAAATCTCAAAAATACTGTTGTAAAAACCCTCAAGATGGCAAAAAAGTTCACTAGATGGCGCTGCTTATCGGTCAAGCGGTTTACTCAAACTAGATGGCAATAAAGTTCACTAGATGGCGCTGCTTATCGGTCAAGCGGTTTGACTCAAACCAGTAGTTGCCTACACTACTAGTTTGAGTCAAACCGAAGTGCGGGACTTATCCTAACTTTAAATATTGTGAAATAAAAAACTTTTTTTTAAAAATGAAAATCGAATGCAAAAATCAAAAAGTAAAAAATAAACATTTTGTTGGAGTCGGCCCAGCCAAGGTAAGAAAAATAAAAGTAGTAATAGTTCAATGTAGAATTCCTTGGCTAGCACCGACTCCAGCAAAAGGTTTATTTTTTACTTTTTGATTTTGAAGTAGGTTTTTATTTTTTTATAAAAAGCTTTTTTCCAATATTTTTCTATTTAAAGTTTATCATAATTATTTTACTAAAGCCCAAACCCATTACTAAAAACAGGATCAAAATCAGACTAGTTTTGGTTTTGCTAAAACAAATGTTCACTGCAGCGCCCCCTGGGCCCTTATTCTCTATGAACACTTGGCGATTCCTTTCTTCAAAACCACGCCAATATCGTACATGGTTACGATATTTTCAAAATTCGTATTCTCTATGACACTTAAATGAAACCGTGTGATATGAACGTGACTTGCGCGTGGTTTGAACTGTAAAAAATTCCACGTTTGAGAAACGCGTGGAATCAACGTGGAATCTGCAAGGAATCGTTGTGACTGTGAAGAAATTAATTGTTTTTGTGCTAAAAACTATTTAAATAAATCTAACGTAAGGTCAGAGACCTTCTAAACACCATCTCTTTCTTTAGGTATTTCAGTGAAAGCTATATAATCTACTATGATTTTGTAAATGTTGTATCGTATTAAACCACATGTAACTATAAAACAATTTTATTATGAACTTTTATGTAAGTATTTTGCACGCAACTACCGAAGACCGTTCTTGATCTACACTTAGGAATGAACTTGAGAATCACATTTTCAAACAAATTGATTTCAATGAAGTAAGATGTTTTAGTTTTACATCGCTTTTAAATCTGGAACAAATGCAAAAGACAAATATTAGGGGTTATGTAAGTAAATTAGATAATATAAGACAAGTAACTTGTAAAATTTTTGGTAGTAACAAACGATTAGGTACTTACAATAACAAATCGCTTCAAATAAAATACCGCTACAACCAAATTCTTCAAACAAAATATACTCTTAGATACAATATTAATGTTTTAAAGTGTATGTATATATTTCCATTGAAATACTTAGTATTATTATTTCTTTCTTGTGATAAACTTACAATAAACAGATAAAATTGAATCAATTAATTTTCATTGTAAAAATCGATAACAAGAAATAAAAAAGTAAAAAGGAACGTTCAAAAACGTTCGAACGTTTTGGCTTTGCTGCGTGTTTGTTTAAATTATTGTGTAATATTTTTTCTTTGTTATTGCTAAAATTGCATTGTTATGATTTAAACGATTAAATATTAATATAAAAATAATAAAATCACGGTTAATTGTTAGTGAAATTAAATTATGCAAGTAATAATTTAAAATCTTTGTTTTAAGTATAGTTTTCGAACGCCCTCGTGTCTTCATAACGTACCAAAGACAATTTGTCTTGGAGCGCGATGGGACTTACAGAATAGAGTTGACCAGATTCCTTACCGTGGCAAGGTATGTACAAGACACGATATTGACGGGGTTTAAGGTTTAAGTGTAGAATCTAAGTGGTCATAGTGAATAAGGGCCCTGGTGAGTTATCACCAAAACACTTATCTTAGAACATTCACCAATCAAACCCAAACCCAATATTGAAAACCACACCAAAATCGGACTAGTAGATATACTAGAAAAAAGCAACTAGTCTCATGTCGCCCTGACGGGATTCGAACCCGCATCCTTGGGAGTCCGGCCCAATGCACTAACCAATTATGCTACAGAGACCTATGAGGACACGTCGAATTTTTCTAGTATATTCACCGTTCTACGGTGTTGGCCACCGTCGCTTCATCAATGAGAGAAATATCCTCGCATTCGAAAGAAACATCTTTACAGATGTGTGACTATCGATTAAGATGAAACAGCCATCTAATTATAACTTATTAATTTTGCATTTTACAATGCTATTTTTATGTGATAAATATTAAACAAGAAAATATACTAGAAAAAAGCAACTAGTCTCATGTCGCCCTGACGGGATTCGAACCCGCATCCTTGGGAGTCCGGCCCAATGCACTAACCAATTATGCTACAGAGACCTATGGGGACACGTCGAAAGACTAGTAGTTTTGGAGATAAATAGCAACATTAGTTTGCAAAACAATATTTTTCCTGCAGCGCCCCCTGGTGAGTATTCACCGTAACACTTATCTAAGAACATTCACAAATCAAACCCATTACTGAAAACGGCATCAAAATCGGACTAGTAGTTTTGGATATAGATGGTAACATTGGTTTGCAAAACAAATGTTAACTGCTGCGCCCCCTGGTGAGTTGTCACCGTAAAACCTATATAAGAATATGCACCAATCAAATCCGAACCCATCACTGCAAACCGGATCAAAATCTGACTAATAGTTTTAGAGATAAATGGTAACATTGGTTTGCACAAACAATCAACCTCTCACCCCAAACGCATATACCGTCGTTGGTAAAAATATTAATGATTATAAGCAAATCTTAAACTTTTGCGCATATTTTTTTATTGAATAAAACAACTTATGCAGATTATATGCCCCGCCAAATATCTTGACCAACGCGCGGCGCGACAGAAGATGCGCAGTAACTATAACAACTAGTCACTGCGCATCTTCTGTCGCGCCATGCCGGCACCTATACATGTTATTTAAAGATCCTTTTTTAGACATTTTGACACATTTCCAGAGGCCATGGTGAGGGGATGACAGATGTTCAGTCAGCATTTTAATCTGTAAAAGTTGTTTTATTCACCTTAACTAATAGAAGTATTCCACTTACATTATTAGTATTCAATGTTGACCCCAAATCGAATTCATCCCCCACCAAAGTTATAGTATCAGGGTTTTGCCCAGTCAACTTCTCTATTGTTTTTCTTGCATCAGCATCACTCTCAATGTTCCCCAAATTCCTGCTTAAAAATTCTATATCAGCTTCTAGGAGACCATCTACAAGAGAATTTTGATCATCATCTGTTTCCTTGCAAAGAGAAAAGTCATCGTTTTCTAACTTAATATCTTCCACTTTAATGCCGTCAACATTTATATCGTCGATGTTCTCAACTTTGATGTCATTAACATCTAAATCTTCAACTTTGATTCCATCGACTTTCATCTCATCCAAATCTTCCACCTTGATACCGTCGACCTTTATATCTTCAATATTCTCTACTTTAATATCAGCAAAATCACCATCGTCTTTCAGATTTGGTACTTCTGGAAAGTCTTGTGTATCATCAGAACCACTAATATATTGGCTTGCATTGAAGTTACTATCGTAATTTTGACCAGGTTCCATTTTTATATCCTCTAACTTGATTTCTTCATGGGCATTGCTTGTGGACGGTTGAGGACTCTCCGCGTTATCACAACTTAAGGATCTTTTCATTACATACGTTTTTATTTTCCTTAACATAAATGGTGGGACTTTGAACCCAGTCAATTCCCCTAGCATTGGTAAGGAGCTGTGGCGATAAGCCTCACTGTGAGCAAGTTCTTCAATATCTTCAAGAACCTTAAAAAGTATTACGATTAGTTAGACAACATATAATAAGCACACCTTGTATACTTGAATTGTTACTTGCCCCTTTGTACAAAAGGATACTCAAGTCTCCGAGATACCCGGCGATTTCAGTATCTAACGAAGCGTACCTGTGTATGAACATCTATGTATTTCCGTTGCGGTAGTAGCCTGGATACCGAAATTGCCGGGTATCAGAGACTTGAGTATCCTTGTGTACAAAGGGGCTTATATTTCTATACCTCAGGGACTTCAATAATTGAAGACGTCAGTTGATAAAGGCTCTATGTAACATTTATGCAAAAACCAATTTTATTATCTGGATAAAGGTGTTAAGGGCTGTTGTAACATATGACCTTTTCCATTTTATTGTTTCAATGCTCTCTTAATATGAAATGCAATGGTCATATGTTACAACAGCCCTTCACCTTTATCCAGATTATAAAATTAGTTTTTCATAAATGTTACATAGTGCCTTTATCAACTGACGTCTTCAATTGTAAATTAAAACATAAATATATGTTAATAAATATGTGAATTATAAAATACTCCAGCTTTTAAAAATAATTATTACCATAATATAGGTTTTTCCTCCAACAGCATTCACAAGATTATGACTAGCAATCCACTCTTTATCAACGCTATCAGCAGGATATCTAAGTAATCCAGCATGTCTTGTGTACAAACGACCTCGAGAATTACCCAAACCTAACACCTGAAACAGGATACCTTGACTTCAGAACATAGTCAATGAAAAAACAATGAATTTTAATTTTTTTGCCTTCCAGATACCATCAATAAATGACAATGAAAAGTACCTACATGAAACATTTGCACAACAAACATTAAAATTCATATTAAAACAACAAATAAAACTATGTATCCAAAGGGTTTGAAGATTTTGGCCCACGCACATCAAAATTGTCTAAGGATCAAGTACATATTATAGTTATGATAAATTTTAAATAGAAAAATATTGGATAAAATCAACTCGGCCACAAGTGAATTCTCAGATAGGACTCGAACCCACGACCTTTGAAAATCCGGTCCAATGATCTAACCACTGAAGTCTCGGTAGCTCAGTGGTTAGAGCATTGGTATTATATTTATCATAAGTATAAAAATATCATTGAAAAATGCAAAAATTAAAAATCATAAATTTTATAGTATCGCCTCTATAGAGATTATTATTTTAACTTTTTTGGATCGTTAATGATTCTTTTGTGTAAATTTCACTATTTGAATAAAGAAAGATTTAAAGTAGAGACCAAGTCTAAAAGACAAATTTTGGTAATATTCATTGGATATATTTTTATAGTTAAAAAAGTATTTGATCTCTAGATACTTTTGATTTCTATATTTGAATAGAGGGCACTTATACAAACCAAAAATGTCATGAGAAAAAATATGCTGAAGTGTCAGGTTTCAGAAATATAAAGAGATGAATTCAACGATTGCTCTTATAAACGTGGATTTTTAAAGTTAGGTAACTATTGATTTCTAAAATAAAATATTTTTGTTTGATGTTAAGTGAGTATGTCTTTTAATTTTATGTTGCAAATCGCGAAAAAAGGCAGTGACAAGTAACAAAATAAAATATTCATATCTACCCAGATAACTGTGGCCGTGTAGTTAATTTTTTTTCATGTCTCATATTCTGAAAGTAACTCATAACTTGCCTAAAATGCGGGTTGAAAGTGATATGTGGCGGCCCTAGGGCTGTAATAAATTTGAAAAAAGAATAGGGGGTGTCATGTCAAATCGATATCTGTAATCTCTTTGGATTTTTATTTACCAAAGGTATGTAGGCAAAGGCACAGAAGCCTATATAGCTTATTTTGCTACATTATAAAATAATTTTGTGTATAAAACATTTTTCTTATTAAATATTTTTTTAGAATATTCTGTTTGTTTTTACTTTCCTCATATTCAAAATGAAAAGTAGAGTGTTTACTTCGGGTGTATGGACCCATAACAGTCTCGAACTATCGGCGCCCTCACTTCGTTCTGGCTCCAAAACACTCGACTGTTATGGGTGTCATACAGCCCTTGGTAAACAATCTACTATTGGTAAACATGTAGTGGGCCTGTGAAAAATCGACACTTACCACAGTTACTAAATGGCACTACCTAAGTACTTATAAAATGCCGAAACGTCGATTGTCATTCAAACTAATCTTATCAGAAAAAATCTGTGTACTAATTTGTATTTTAAGTATTTCCATAAATTTAGTCATCTAACTCATATGGATGTGTACGCCAAGTCGCTAAGTAAATGCTAAAGTAATTCGCGGTGTGTCAATACGTTTGGTTCTGAATAATACGGGACAATAATGGATCGATGATTATCATGAATGACGTTCTAAAACGCGGATGCTGTATTGGAGAATTTTGGAATTCGATCAAGTCGCAAAATGCGATTGAAAGTGAGTATAAACATTATGGTATCTAAGGTTGTTGAGGAAAGCTATTTAAAGAAATAAGTTATTTTAATTTTATTATCTCCTAAACTTGACGCTATAAGACAATATATCATTTGTCGCTTGTTATTTGTATAAGTGTCCTATAACCAAATATATAACTTTCATCGTATTGTGCCGCGATTTTGAAAAAAATGGCGGCCGACTTTAAGGCTCCCCTTCACACTAAAATCATCAAACCGCATTGGATCTCTGCTGTCCATAATAAATGAATCGAATTGAAAAATGTCTAGCTCAATTTCTATCGGAATTAATGTGGTTTCATAGTTAGTCATTATGGTTTTCTGCCTGATGACTAACAAAGAAACCACATTTTTCACACTTGAATTTAAGTGCGAGTTTGTTCTTAATTTTTCTTTCTAAACTAAATTACTGGTTAGATTTAGATATAGATTTGGGGAACTGGGTGAAATGGTTCCGATTAGCAAGACTGATCACCCATCTGGCCTTGCTGGTATCCTCCCTTCAAATAATAATAATAGATATAGATTAATTAAGTTTGAATAAAAATACCTTGTGAGCATGAGATCCCATAATAAATAATGTATCTTGAGTAAGCCGTGATGGATTCCATTTTTCTGGATCTCTAATAGCTGGTGATGGTAATGGAGATGAAGATGCACTATCAGAATTCTCTTCTTGTTTTATTTTCTTGCGTTTCAATCCAAAATCAGTTTCCAAGTCTGAATCCTTGCGTTTTTGTGTCGGACTCTGTAACTAAACAGTAAAATAAATTGTTCTATTGAATCAGTTTATAAACCACTATTATTTTTAAATAATATTTTTTAATATTCAATGAAAAATATTTAAGTCTGTGAATAAAACTAACAAAGATTGAAAATATTCATTTGGTTGCTTGCTTATCATAAAATTGAAACCAAAGTAGGTGCCAAACGATTTTCATTACAAACGGAGCCAAATGATTTTCATGACAATCCGACAATTTTTCAAGCAAACTAACACTATTAATTTTATATTGTGACGTTTGGTCCGATTTTAAAGTTGAAACAACTTTGCATATGAGGGGCGATCGAAAAGTTTCCGGGAAAGAAGGGGAGGAGTTATAAATTAAATAAGAAAATATTTTAATTTTGAATTCTTTAATACATATATTCAATACATTACATACATATTACAATACATTCCCGGATTCGATCCCCGGACAATACAAATATTTGTGTGCATGAACATGTCTATTTGTCTTGGTCTGGGTGTTTAATATGTATATTATGTATGTATTTACAAAAAAGTAAGTATCTAAGTATTTTTATCCGCTTTCTAGTATCCATAACACAAGTTCTTCATGAAACTTAACATGGGCTAGATAATTGGTGTGGTTGTATGAAATTTATTATTATTCCTCAGATTGCTCAAATAATTTGATAAAAAAATTGGTCCTTCACGTCAAAATTGCCGACTTCGCTGACGTAATTTTTTTCAGGCACTTGCTTCTTCTTTAAAAAATAATAATAATGGTCACTGGGGAACAGGTCTGGACTATAGGGAGGGTGATGAAGTTGTTCGGAGCCACATCAGTGAAAAGCATCCGTCGCAACATGACTCGTGTGTACAAATCGAAGTCATGCAAAATCAGCAAGCTTTTGGTCAATTTTCCTCTTCTTCTATCTTTGATGCCCATCTTTGATTGGGCTAATATTGAAGTGTAGTATATGACGTTCCATTAACACCGCGTTCTTTGTGGTCAATAAGAAGAATACCTTCTAAATCTCAAAAGTCAGTCGCCTCGATCTTTTTGAACGATTCTGAAATTGTGTACTCCTTGCGTGGCGTGGTGTTTTTTTATGCGAATGAATCGACTCCTGCTTTGACTCAGTTTTAATGTCGTATACCCAGCTTTCATCCTCAGTAACAATCCGGCCCTTAACTTCTTTCCTGTTCTCGCTACAGAGCTCCAAAGACTGACGAGAGCATTTGGATTTTTGTCGTTGATGAATTTAAAAACGTTATTGGAACCCAACATGCGCTGACCTTGGTCATCCCAAGATGATAATCTAGAATATTCTAAATGATTTTATCGGATGCTCCAACCCTTGCTCCAAGCTGGTTCATCTTTTATCTGGCATCTTTCCATACATTTTAAAACTTTCTAGAATATTTCGAGTGTGGTGGCCTCAATAGTCATTCAAAACATGCGTAGTCTTCAATCAAGTATCTGCCTTGTTTCAAAAGGCAATGCTACTTATAAGCCATGGTTTTACCAGGGGAGAATCCCTGGTAACCACATACAGGTCATCAGAAGGCATTTAATGATGATCCGATATTTAATTTTCTCCATATTTGTGGATTTTTTTCGATTGACTTGCTTGCACATTGACAACACAAAATATAATGACCCACTTAGGTTCAAATTTGGAATTTATACTAATGATAAGATACTTAATTAGAAGCTACCTGGTAAAATGAATCTAACTCCACCAGCCACCCAAAACCAGAAACTTTTCGGTCATCCCATGTAGTACATCACTTGTAGTAAATAACCTACTGGTTGTTTCTTGGGCGAAAGGTCACTAACCCCAAATGGAAGTTTCTCAGAAAATAATAAATGTATCTTAGTAATGCAATCCACTGAGAAATGTTGACTATTTATAAACGATATATATTATAAACTGCTTACTTGTTTAGCAAACTTTGAGTCAATGCTATTGTTTGATTCAGAGTCACTGGTCTCCTGCGGCGAAGGAGTTGGTTTTGGTGGGGTGGTATACAGAAGACGTGTTGCATCTAGCATGGCGCGACATACTGCTCTCACCTGTAATTTGTAATGCATTGTTGTGACTGTCACTAATCTTTCTTTATTTATTTCATCAAATACTGTAGAAAAATTTAATGCACAAAAACATTGTAATTGTAAAACTTTATATTGTGCTGAATTACATTGTGGATATTAAGTAGCATACTTTATTAGCAAGATGTTCAACAATAACTGTTATAATGGGGTACAGGATTAAAAACTGTACTTATCTGAGCAACAGAAAGCATTTTTTGTACTTCAATAGCCAGTTAAGAATACTTACTTGATCTTCGCTAACGGATTCGTCTCCCAAATTCAGTCTTATATTATTTACAGCAGGAACAAAGAATTTCTGAAAAAAAAGACACTTTTATACTTATCCACACAGCTAATTATTATTAATAATAATAATGTATTAGTCACCAAGGACAATGTGTTTTGGCAAATTACACAACTTACAACTATAAACATAACTTAGAGCTTGATCTTGTTGTATTAAACCTTAATAAAACAAGATAATTGCTATTCAGTATCAAACTCACTTTTATACATAATATTTTAATAAAAAATGTTGGCAGCCTTTATATATAAACAGCAAGCAAAACAATACTTAATAAATAACTGTAACATTCACACAGGCGTTTCACCAGAGTTCTTTTCGTAATAACATGTGTTGTGAGACTCGATTTTAACACAATCTACCTTACAAATTTCTATTCTAATACCTATTTCATAAAAACTGGATACTCCAAAATGGGCACTGCCATTTTTTTAAACAAGAAGAAGAACATTCACACAGATTACACTAGCATGATTAAATAAATGCAACAATTACATTATGGGTTATCTGAACACATCATTGTATCACAACAATCGATTGTTATGATTTATATGCTGTATTTCATCGCCAAAATCTCGATACATTAGTTTTAGACTTGTGAAACTCATTCTAGGATTTTAAATATTTTAATTTTATTATTAATTATCGTTTAATCCTAGTTTATTTGTTAAATATAGTTAAATTGTGACATAAATAATAAGTGATATCATTATCAGCAAGTTTTAGTGGCCCACTTTTAAATTATCGGCAAAGCAAATTGACTCTTAACTGTCACTGAAGCCTAAAAATTTTGAAGTGAAAAGTTGTAAAATACTGTGGACTGTTACTGCTTTAACCCGGGGAGTATTGTTTTCATTATTTACATTACTCACACTGCATTTTCAAACCATTTTTAGTCCATCAATAAATATCCTTCAAACCACTTATTGCATTGACATTTCCACTATGTTATTTGATGTGATGATACCTATTTATTCACTTATTTCTCAATTAAACAACTAGATTGTGCTTTAGTTCATCATTTGCATACCAATATTTCTTGGTAAAAAAATCTAACTTTTTTATAAAAGTAAACTTAATGATAACATTTTGTATAAAATATTTTCCAAGTCTTATCCTGTTAATTAGCTATTCTGGTCTTTCTTTTTAGCCTGAATTATCATTTGCAGTACCTATTTTTAAAAGTTTCTAATAAACTTAATATTAGCTTTAAAACATTTTGATTGTGAAATCTTTTGAGTATTTCCAATTCTACTACCCACTTTTTGAGAAGGTATATATAAAACTCACACTGACAATATTGCACAATGACCCTAAAACTTTATAAGGTTGACTATATGAAAATTCAAAGAACAGCTGCACCCAACTGCCTAACGGTGTAGCTTTTGGTATTGCTATAGCTATTAAACTTCAAACTCATCTACATATTTCTATTCATCTGTTGTATTCACTATTGCATTTTTTGTATGAAAGTGATAGTGTGCAGGAGAGCCTTTGTAGGGGTTTGGAAAATTGATAGCTATAGTAATAGCACAAGCTATACCGTTGGGCGGTCGGGGTGCAGCTCCCTAATTGTCTAATTTCAAAATCTACCACAATCCCTTTCAAAGGTATTGTGATTGTGATAATGATTTATGGAATTGTGTATTGATAACTTAAAGTTGCAATCCCTTTCAGGAATAATGATGTTTTAAATGACACTTCCTTTGACACTTCTCCATACATTTGAAAGATATTTTTTGTGTGTCACTTAGCTTAGACAGTTCAATTTCACTTATTCAATACCTTACAAAATGCGTCCCGATTATAATCCCTATCAAATGTCAAATATTGAAGACCTGAAGTATGTAAATATCTTTCAAATGACGAATTGAAAGGGATTGAAGTAATTTTAAAATTAGACAATTAGCCCCCTGTGTATACAAAGGTTCAAGAGTGTTTTGAACAACAGATTAACAGATTGTGTCTACAAAATACCTCTAAATACTTTTTGATGACTTGATCAATCTCTCTTGTTACAGCCGACTGTATGGTTTGTCTTAACATGTCAAGAGATTTATTTGCACTGGCACGAAATTCTGCTATAGGTCTAGAATGAGGCTGTACTGGACCTGGAAGACTAAATCTTCGGTGCATCGCAGCCAGTGTATTTATGGCAATTTGACGAGTTATAGGCTGCTTCTGAAAGAAATATAATATGTTTATTAGAACTTTTTAATTTTGCTTTTTACAATGCTATTTTTATGTGATAAATATTATACAAGAAAATATACTAGAAAAAAGCAACTGGTCTCATGTCGCCATGTAAATGTAAATTGTGCTCTAAGAATATACCCATGCTCTAAAAATAACGACTACCTGCATAGCAACTGCTGAAGCTTCATTAGTACGAACAGTTATAGTCTTCGTAGGAGCTTGGAAACTCCACGTACTGCTAGTTGAACTATTTTCAGTAGAATTTTGTTGTGACGCTTCGACATTGTTCCAAATCTTTTGAATCACCATTTCGAACAAATAGACTACAAACGTTGTTGGAAATTAACATATAGAGGTGAGAATTGCTTGGTAACATCTGCACTACACTTCCATTGTGTTTTATTAACAATTCTAAGTCAACAATTTACAAAAAACTAAAATTCTACAAACACAATACTACAATCAATCAATCAATAATAAACGCAGAGAAAACAGACAAGACAGAACACATTTTTTTTTTAATGGCTTGTATGGTTTGTACACTTCCCAACGTCAAGTAAAAAAATTGGGATACGGAATTGATTTTTATAAAAGAATAGGAACATAACGGAATTTGGATGGGATAATAAGGAAGACTTTTTTTCTCTATCTATATATATATATATATATATATATATATCGATAGAGATAGGAAATTATTTACAGGTTTATATTATTAGACATAAGGAAAGATAAAATACATTTAAATATGCTGCTATCTATAACAGATAACAGGGTTACAATATTGGTTGGCAATGGAACTCGGAGCGATATTAATTTATTTAAAAAAATCTTCTCTTTTTTTTATATTTTTTTATTCCTACAATCACACCAATTATCTAGCCCACGTTAAGTTTCATGAAAAACTTGTGTTATGTATAGATACTAGATAACGGATAAACATACGTCTTACATACTTTTTTTGTAAATACATACATCATATACATATTAAACACCCAGACCAAGACAAATAGACATGTTCATGCACACAAACATTTGTCTTGTCCGAGGATCGCACCCGGGGCCCGGGACTATTGAATCTCGGACATGCAAAAGTAATATGGTTTAAATTTCCCTCGTTCAACCCGCACCCACACCGGGGGTCGTCGACAATACGGAGCTTGGCAAGATTGGAGATTAGGTCACACATGTACTCCATCCAGTACATGTGTGACCTAATCTCCTGCGTATAATGATAGAGGTTTCCATCTTGCTAAACTTTAAAACTGAAAACCATGGTTTAGTAGGAATATTATTTTGAACTTGAGAATAAAATCTGCCTTTACTTTGTTGACTGTAATCCCATACACTTTTCCAAAATTGTCTTGTAAAGTTAACTTGGGAAGGGCTAATAAGTCCTGACAGTAATTTTTATAAGGGAAGATAATCTCCGCATGTGACTGCGTCATGAGCAAGTTTATCAGCAATAACATCGCCATCTATGTCTGTATGTCCAGGGATCCAAACAAACTCTATGTGTAATCCCTGATCAACACATTCTTTAGCAATTTGTCTAATATTGAAGATTAGGGGGGAATAAAGTTTTAATGAAAATGAATTCTTTTCCAGTGCATGAAGCGAACTTTTTGAGTCACTAAAAATTTCAGTTTTTTTCAGTTTCATGGTTTTGACATATTCCATAGCTTTTAAAATTTCAAGACATTCCCCCGAATAGACAGTTGACTCTGAGGGTAGCTTCACTTTTCGCACAATATTATATTGTGAATGGTAAACTCCTATACCATCACACTCTGATGAGGTAGATTGCTTAGAAGCGTCACTAAATATAAAATACAGCTATAAAAATCAAAGTTCAAAGATTTCCATCTTTGAACTTTGATTCAATAAGCTGTTCGAATTCAATTTTAGCGTTCTATTTTTATCAATTAAATTAAAATGAATAATGGGCAGATAAATAAGCGACTCATAACTTATAGTGAACAATGGAAGCAAGTCAGATCGATATGTAGGTGAGTTTATAGATATATATTTTTGGTAACTAATCAAAAGGCATGGAGGTGATTTGTGCGTCCAGTAACTTAAGATTTGATATAATTCAATAAGTAGTGTAATTTAGGGAAAAGCGGATGATTAGAAAACTGTAAAGTACGAAAAAAGAAATTGTCGCACAAAATTGTTGTCGTCTGAGATGTAACGGGGGATCGCAGCATTCGACTTGCAATGCATTGGTAGGACTAGACTTCATGGCTCCAGTTATTATTCGTAAGGCTTTATATTGTATAAGATCTAATTTCCTAAACGCTGCAATATTTCCTGGTGCCAATAAAAATGTACCGTAGTCTAACACGCTACGTATAAGGACGTTATAAACTAATTTCATCGAGACAGGATGAGCTCCCCACCAAACAACCGTTAAACATCTTAACATATTTAATAAACGCTCACATTTATTAATTATTTATTCACAATGTACACCCGTAAGTTTAGAATCTAAGATTATTCCTAAAAACTTTATATGAGAAAACTTAATACCGGTATGACTGTATTATCGTAATGCAATTTTATGTCTGGAGGTTTATTCATGCGTGAAAAAAGAACAACAGCACTTTTAGATGGAGATAGTAAAAGACCATTTACGTCCAACCAGCCCTTTAAATTCGATAATGCAGCTGACAAGGTGCAGGTTAAAGTATTTATCGATGAAACCGCCGCACTCGTTTAATAAATAAAAGAATCGTTACAAAACTATATATTAAAAGATCATCTGCATATTGTAACATTTTTATATTATCATTAACACAAATATGAGACTGTAGATCTTATGTGTATATTATATTATTCTAGAGGGGACTAAGTACTGATCCCTGTGGAAGACCGATTTCGAACTAATAGACTAGAAACGTTGTTGGAAATTAACATATAGAGGTGAGAATTGCTTGGTAACATTTGCACTACACTTCCATTGTGTTTTAATAACAATTCTAAGTCACCAATTTACAAAAAACTAAAATTCTACTACAAACACAATAAATTAATATACCTACTCTGTGCGAACGTTAACCACCAATGTTGCCACCTCGGGAAAAATAAATCCCAAAAGTTCAATGTTTGTTTGTATGAAAGTCGTACCATGATTGTTTGGTAATGGTAAGTTTTTCATTTGGAATGCTATCGGCACACAACACAACAACAGTAAGTCCACTCTCTCACTAAAACCAGTTTGACAATGTAATCAAAGTGGAGTCTAGTCTCACGATGAAAGACGAATGGCGTGTTGCCTGCCATTGCGATCTGAATGTTAAGACAATAAGAAGATTTTTTTTGCTAAAAAAAAGCGATCACAAAACTGAGTGGTTAGTTAAAATTTTAGGTTTTTAATTTAACAATTTATTTTTGATAGAAATTATATAAAAATAATAATATGTTGAATCTTTTAACTGTTAGATTAAACATTTAAAATTTGGAAGGGTAATTTTACTAAACCTATCGCATACACGGAAACTTTAAATAAAATATTATCTGACGCCTTTCGGGAAATAAATTGCAGTTGATCTTTAATCAATGTTTTAAAATCTTCGTAAATGTAATATTTAGTGAATTATCAATAAACAGACAACATTAAATATATAATTAATAACACACTTCTATAACTTAAATGAATTTATTCTGCTGGAAGTCATTCATTCATTCCAAAAAATAAGTGAAGTAATCTGAGGGACAAGGCAAATACGGCAGGTACAATTTAATTAAATTGTTTACATAAAAAAAACTTCCTTCTTCTTTATTTGAAGTCAGTTAAATTTTTTTTTTTACAATACATTTCTATTTGGCAAAATGGAACGTAAATGTCAATGTCAATCAGCTGATGACGTGTGGTGTTCTGTCATCCATCTGTCTTTTTACCTACATAATTGTCATTTGACGTTTTCTTTCCCATTCGATTGAGTTTTGAGTTTACTCGACTTATTCCGATCGTAGAGCTATTTTTCTATGTAAGTATTAAATTATCTTCCCAACGTTTGTGTCTAATATTATCTTTTTTTTATTATATCCAATAATGTACTTCTAATACTCTGGATAGAAAGGGGAACTCTTTGCAAGTATTTTCTTCAATTACTATAGTCAGAGTCGATTGTGGTTGCTGTAGCATACTCAACCTCAACTATCAAATTAGTTGTGTAGGAGACGTGGTAGAAGTAGGACGGTTAAGTTTTCATTCATTTCTTATTGAGTTCACAACTCTGAACACCTACATTTATACTCTAATTGGTAAGCTTTTCTTACTCATTTCTGTATTTGCTACTACTATAATATAGACTAGACTTTCTTTTCACATGTTTTTACAACATTTTAGCATCGATGCGGTATGTAGTTTAACTAGATAAATACCTGACATTGTTGAACTTTGTACTTACTTGAGAAAAACTTGATTTTCAAGTCCACCTTCAAGTTATGTATATTTGTAATTTACAGTGATTCTGATTCTTTTGTCTGTAAAAGAAAAATAAGGTCAATATAGTTTGAAAAATATGTTAGAAAATTATAATGGTCATATTAATATAATTAGTTGGCTTATGTTTGCATTGAATGCTCTTGATGAGAGATAAAGTTTATTTTAATAAACCTCTACAAATTGGTAGTTTTCTTAATATTAAGAGTCCAAATATTGTGGTTTTAATTTGCAAATATTTATGGTTTTTTAGTCATTTCAAACAGTCAATGATACTTAAAAATAAGTGAGAATAATTAACCTTTACATATTTTTTTACCTTTCAAGCCCTGAGTTATGAGATACACACAATATCTAATCTATTGTTCTATGGACACCAGCATCCTGCTAGCAAGTGATATATTCATGTGAATAATATAAATACTTATTTGTATTGTATTTGCTACAAAGAACATTTTAGATTTATTTGTATAAGGTAAAATCATTACTTATTAATAGAATATATTTCCACAAGCTCACCTTTCCATGTTAATTAATTATCATTATTTACCATACAATAGAGGAATGTCTATTGTTGTAGCTATCAAGCTACTGAAGTTATTAGAGTCAGAAGAGTAATAATGAACATTACCAGTTTTGCTGATAGTATTACTACATAGATAGGCTTTAAGTTTTAAGAAAAAGGACATTCTCAATAACATGGTTTGATTCAAATAATTCTTATAGCAGCCACACAACATTATCAACAGGAGGTTTTCCTACTTTCGAAATTGGTACATACATCCCCCTGAGTAGGTTCCAATGTTACTTCCTTTACATTCACTCAGAAAAAGATAAGGAATACCCCTATCTTAATTCGTCCTTTGCTAGTAGGACACCAATGTCCAGGGAACATTGCAATATCTATTGTGTCTTATAACCTGGAGCTTGACAGGTTTAACAGATAACAACAATACGTAACATACATGCATTTTTGTGTTCCGGCAGTTAGCGATAAGATAGCCAGTTCCTCAGTGATGAGGATTTTGGGAGAGGCTTGCTTCGCTCTTCAGCCTTATCAATACTTAACATCAGTGGGCCTACCATGAGATTTTCTTTCCGTTTACTGTACAGTAAACGAGAGACATTTTGTATGAGAATTTGTAGTTTTGCTACTGCCTACTAGAGGCGCTGAACAGATTCGCATTCAAAATTTCTCCCATTTACTGTACAGTAAACGGAAAGAAAAACTAATGCTAGGCCTACAGGTATAATGAAGGCTAAGAGTCTCCCCATTGTTCTTTTAAAAAAAAGGATATTTTGTGCCACATAGTCTTAAGAGCCTAACATTGTAGATGTGGTAAAATGATGCTGCTGTATTATTTTATATTTTTAACCGACTTCAAAAAAGGAGGGGGTATGTTTTTTATGTATGTACACCGATTATGCCGAGATTACTGATCCAATATACGTGATTCTTTATTTGAATGATGCGGAATAGTTGACCTTTGGTTCCATAAAAATTTGTGTTCAGCTTGGCCTGGTAGACGATGTAATTTTCTCTATACTTTTGTTTATAATGTACATGATACCTAATCTCATCTAGAAAAAACTTTCTGTAGTTTACGAACACAGTGATGTACTGTATTGATACTAAAACGTAAAAAAAAAACTGCAAAAAAAAATCTGACTTCAAAAACTAAAAAACCTTAGAAAAATAAAATAATAGAAGCTCAAAGTAGAATGCCTTGGCTAGCACCGACTCCAAAAGGCTTACTTTTAACTTTTGAAGTCGGTTTTTTTTCTCTTTCTTGTATCTATTCTTGTAATTCGTTAGGAACGAGTTGATGCACATTGTTACAGCAAAATAGTTCATACTAAAAATATACTTTTTGGTATGTACCATTTACGAAATAAAAATATTTTGTTAATGAATCCCAATCTCAACAAAATTATAACTATATCAATGTGAACTTTGATAAAAGTTTAGGCCTTGTAAACAATGGTGAACTTTGATAAAAGTGTACCTAATGCATTGTAAACATTTCTGAACTTTCAGATCTCTTTTAATTACTGATAACATTTTGTTTACATTCGATTAAATCTTACAGTATTTCTCTTATTTTATATTACATGTCTCTTATCTCAGTTTAGAATATTGTTTTTGTTGAGTATTACGTATTATGTTTAATATTGTTTTGATTAACTGTGACGACCTGTTTGGCGCAAGGGTACTATACCCGACTTCTGCGCCAGAGGTCCCAGGTTCGATCCCGGACAAGACAAATATTTGTGTGCATGAACAATATGAACATGCCTATTTGTCTTGGTCTGGGTGTTTAATATGTATATTATGTTTGTATTTACAAAAAAAGTATATATAACATACTTATATACTATTTTCTTTCCGTTATCTAGTATCCATAACACAAGTTCTTAATGAAACTTAACATGGGCTAGATAATTGGTGTAATTGTATGCAATTATTATTATAATAATAATTATTAACTGTTATTTTTATTTGTTACAGAACAACCACAATGTCGAAGATAAAGGCAGGACCCGTTGTTGACATTCTGGGAGATGAGATGACAAGAATTATTTGGGATCTCATTAAGGATAAACTCATTTTACCATTTTTGGATATTGAGTTACACACATATGATTTGGGCATGGAAAACCGCGATGCCACAGATGATCAAGTAACAATAGATTGTGCAAATGCTGTTAAGAAATACAATGTTGGCATCAAGTGCGCCACTATTACACCTGATGAAAAGCGTGTTGAAGAATTCAAGCTGAAGAAAATGTGGAAAAGTCCGAACGGAACAATTCGTAACATTCTGGGGGGCACAGTCTTCAGGGAGGCTATAATTTGCAAAAATATTCCACGTCTCGTAACTGGTTGGGAGAAACCTATCATCATTGGTCGTCATGCCCACGCCGACCAATACAAAGCAACAGACTTCGTGGTGCCAGGAGAAGGTACACTGGAACTTATTTTTACGCCTAAATCAGGGGAGCCGATTAGACACGTCGTCAATGATTTCAAGGGTGCTGGAGTAGCTCTTGGTATGTTCAATACAGACGCATCCATTGTTGACTTTGCCCACTCTTCGTTCAAGTATGCTCTCGAAAGAGCATACCCTCTGTATTTAAGCACAAAGAATACTATTCTTAAGAAGTATGATGGTCGTTTTAAGGACATCTTCCAAGAAATTTATGATAAGGAATACAAGTCTCAATTTGAGGCAAAGGGTATTTGGTATGAGCACAGGCTGATTGATGACATGGTCGCTTACGCCATGAAGTCGGAAGGTGGATTCGTGTGGGCCTGTAAGAATTACGACGGTGATGTGCAGTCTGATTCGGTCGCGCAAGGTTACGGGTCTTTGGGTCTGATGACTTCTGTGCTCATTTGCCCTGATGGGAAGACTGTGGAAGCCGAAGCTGCTCACGGAACTGTTACTAGGCATTACCGCTTCTACCAACAAGGAAAGGAAACATCCACTAACCCGATCGCTTCCATCTTCGCGTGGACGCGCGGTCTTCTCCACCGGGCTAAGTTGGACAACAACAACGAGTTGAAGAACTTTGCGGAAACTCTCGAGAAGGTTTGCATCGACACAATTGAATCTGGTATCATGACTAAGGATCTCGCCATTTGTGTCAAGGGCATGAACAACGTCCAAAGGTCCGACTACAGTGAAACCTTTGAATTTATGGACAAGCTGGCTCAAAATTTAAAGAAAAGTCTGGAAAAGTGACTTCATGAATGTAGGTTAAGGAGTAATCTTTGATACGTCTCAACAAGAAAGTTTTATTTTGATCACAAAGGGATGAAGGGTATTCTTTTTACTTCAATTTTATTTAACGCATTTATTTATTGTTTTTATTTTATTTTACAGTAAATGTCATTGTACAGTATTTAACTAAGTAATTTATTTTCTAACGTAATTCCCTTTATAGCATAGGTATTTATTTTAAAACGAGTCGTGCAATTCTGATAAGCGTATTATTTGAAATCACTTAATGATAGTATTGGAAGTTATTGTGCTGCGTAATGCCTATAAGTAGGATGAATTAATTCGAAAAGTATATGAGTTTTTCTGTCAGTATGTGTAATAGAAGGTATGTTATTTTTGTAGAGATCTGTATTTCTAAGGATCTCTTATCTAAGTCTGCCGCCATAACAACAATATTTTCAGCATTGTTGTGTTCCGGCAGTTAGAGATAAGATAGCCAGTCCCTCAGTGATTGAGGATTCCGGGAGAGGCTCGCTTCCATCTTCAGCCTTATCAATACTTAACATCAGGTATGATGAAGGCTAAGAGTCTCCCAATCATTAATAAAAAATAAAAAAAAATTCTTAAATGTAATTTCATTACCGATACCAGTATGGTAGTCAGTATTTAAGACAAATTTTACACACGAGATTAATTTTAGCCACCTTATTTGTTTTGTCGAGTTTAATAATGTACACAATGATTCTGTTCATCTAAAGCTACCATTGATTCTCACAATTGGCATTGATAGTAGGTAACGACTGCTAGTCATTGTGGTTTTTGAGGCCTGTAATATTTGATAAGATAACATTCAACTTTATAGTACTGTGATAAGGTATCTATCGCCGCTTGTTTCTAGAATCAGTTAACAAGTCTCCTCAAATGTTGTCACAGTTTTTGACACTTTGAAGATTAATAATCAATTCACAATTTACGGACCACCTGTTTAGTTAACACTCGACCTTGTAGGCAATATTTAAATATGCTTCGTTTTTTACACGCAAAATCGTAGTGAAACAAGAAAAGTTGTTAATTACGTAAATTAGTGTTGTTTTTCTGTTGATTTGTAAACGTTGCGGGGTCACTAGTTATGTAATCGAGCCTGCTAGAATATTTTCTGCTGTAGGTAGGTACGTTGTGTGTGAGAGATTAGTAGGTGCTATGGTAGGGGTCTGCGCAGAGGTCCTAGGTTCGATTCCCGCGCAAGACAAATACTTGTGTGCATGAACTATTATGTAATTTCTCTTCGGCTGGCTATTTATTAACTATGTAGGTATCTACAAAATCCCGTTAAAGTAAAGTAACGTGACAATTCATTAGGTACAGTTCTTATTACGTTCGTGATAAAGGCGCGTTTAGCACGATAAACTTGATCTGGGAAATGGGATGCCGATTGTACCTACGTGTTAGCAACAGCTATTACTAACTTATATGAATAAGGGCTTCAATGACTGTTGATGTCAAGTCCCTTAGGTACAAGGTTATCCAGTTGCTGCCTATACTGAAGGTAAGACACTGATTTTACGCAAGCACCTTATAAATTTTATAGGTGTAAACAAATTATGAATTCAAATATGTGATGAGTGTATAATGACGTTATAGTATAGGCAGTAGGTACCCTAATCAATATCATCATCATAAACTAGGTAGGAAATACAACAGACCTACAATTTTCTCGAACTCGCTTATTTTTGAAACAAACTTTCGGATTGAGATTTGTTTTTTTTTAATACTTACATTTGTTGCTAAATTAAATATTATTAGGGATAAAAATATGAAATTTTCTTTAAATTTTCTCCATACTTTCTCAAAATTGATGTTCTATAGGTAGTGTCAATCTAAAAATGTCACCAATCTCTTCCACATCCCTTTTCCCATGAATCCATTTATATCAATCCATCCATTTTAACCGCTTCTGTGGTCTAGTTGTAACAACCTACGGTATCAGACCCAGAGGTCCCGGGTTCGATTCCGAGCGGGGATACATATTCTATTCTAGGTTTGGTTAGTGGTAGGAATTGTTGTAAGTCCGCCTTGTTAGCTACACCATCTTATAGAATCTAAGTCTGACGCCATAACAACAATGTTTTCACCATTGTTGTGTTCCGGCATGCGGCAGTTACAGATAAAATAGCCAATTCCTCACTGATTGAGGATTCCAAGGGAGGCTTGCTTCCATCTTCAGCCTTACCAATGCTTAACATCAGGTTATGATAAAATATAAGAGTCTCCTCGTTGTTCATAATAATAAAAAAAACATGAGGCTTCGTTATTTAGATAGCACAGTCATCTAACAATAGGCTGCAGCAATTTTAAATCTTGGCGACTTTCGATCGTCTACCGTCCTGCAAAATGTGGTGTAGCATTAAGATAAAGAGTCGCACTTAATAAAACTAACTGAAACTACGACTTGAACATATTCTCTGACATTCATATTCAAACAGTCTTATAGCAGAAAGAGAGGGTAGTTTCAACGGGTCCGATGGCGCAACTCGGGTGGAGAGCCGGCTGCAAAATTTCATGAACGTCAAAACCGCGGGATTACTCCTTGTTTTAAACCGACTTACTCATTTCCTTTTAACACCTATTTGGCACCATTTGGCACCGTCAATTATAATTTTGGCACCATTATAGTTAAGGCAATATTAAAGATTCCGATTCCAACTGGTCCCGCCATATTGACGCGTCAAGATAGCGGGATCAAGCTGTTACCTTATAACTACTGATCATTTTATTAAACTAGCTACACTATGATTTAACACTCATTTGGCACCCTCCGAAACTTATTTAACTTTACCGGTGTTGAGTGTATATTTTTTATTGTTTTCATTTCTACAGTTTTTCCGCCTGTGCAATTGTAAAGAGCAAAGCCAAAGTGGAATAGAATTGCTCATCGATTGGTGACAGGAGTTATTGCTCATTTTTACCGACTTCAACAAAAAAGGAGGGAGGTACTCAATTCAACCCGTATTTTTTATTATTTTTTTTGTCCGATGTATGTATACCGATTACTCCGGTGTTGGTGATCCGATTTTAATAGTTGTTTTTTTGTTCGATCGGGTACACTGTCAATTTGGTCCCATATAAGTCTCATTGAGATCCGATGATAATCTTCGGAGATATGGGGCCTAATGTCATGGAAGTCATGAAACATTATATCATCCAGGTAATTGTTAGATTCTTGTTCGAGCTGAAGTTTCACGCAATCACTACTGAGTGGATTTTGATGAAACTTTTTTGTTAAATAGCTATTGGTCCTCGCCAACATACCTATAGGCTATAAACCCTCAATAAGTAACGTCCCTGCACCGGTAAAAGCAGCTTTGTAAAAGGTAATGAGGAGTTGACATAAGGTTATTAGCGTAGGTACGAGACCAGGGGGCTAATTGTCTAATATTAAATCTATCGCAATCCCTTTCAATTCGTAATTTGAAAGTTATTCAGGCCGTCACTATTTGACATTTGAAAGGGATTGTGATCGGGACGCGTTTTAAAAGGTATGGAATAAACGAAATTGAAATGTCTAAGCAATATGACAGACGAAAATATTACAATCACAATACCTTTGAAAGGGATTGTGATAGATTTTAAATTAGACAATTAGGAGGCTGTTCTACCTTTAAAAATTGTGAAATAAAAAACTTTTTATAAAAAAATTTAAACCGACTTTTTTATCAATATATTATTATTACCATTACCACAAAATGTAATTTTTGTTTTAAATTTTTGAAAACGCTGTTTAAAATTTTTGTTACATAGCATAGAATCATTTAACATTTTGTTCACTTTGCAACTGCCTTGTTGCAGCCACGTATATTTAACTAATTGGTGACAACAATAATTAATGACATTAGAGTCGCTGGAAGTTCATAAGCTTACCGAAATACAAATATGAGTTTTATTATATAAAAATTGTAACAGTGCTTCTTTTCGTTCCTTAACGATTGATATAACATAGAAAAAAATATATGCAAGAAAAAACAATCCTTTAAAATTGCAATAAATCGACTCACGAAATAGCGGTAATATTATTTTCGAGTTTCTTCTAGTTTGTGTGTGACGTAATAAAAAACGTGTTTCAAAAATGAGAAAATATAAAGTTTTGGTCACCAATTCTGTGACCGTCCATTGTGAACATTGCAGACGAGCGCGCTAGCCATTGCGCCCTCATAAATTTAAGCCTTTTCTATCTCGCATTCCCTACTTCATAAGACATGAGGTGCTTCAAACAAAGGACTTTGTAGATCTGCAAAGTGTGGGCGACTAGGTACTTAATGGACTTTACTATTATTTTCATTTTTACTCGAAAAGTTTGTCAGCCCCAGTTAGTAAGAAACAGGTCGTTGGGTATATTTCAAAATAAGTAGTATTAATATTAACAGTAACAGAATAATCTTAAGCGTTATTTCAATTAACATTAAAATACTTAAATAGCGTGAAATACCCAAGTCAGGGCGCCACTCAAGTGGCGAATTATCTATTCGTGCTAATTCAAATAGAAATAAGTAGATTTTATTGCCTGAAACTATTTGTAAAATTTTTGCGGTTCAAATTGCAATGTATATAGTCACAAGTTTTTAAGTTGCAGTGTGCCCGTCGTGGACACACCACGACGGGCACACTGCAACTTAAAAATTAAGTAATAAAATAATAAAAACCGACTTCAAAAAGTAAAAAATCGGCCAAGTGCGAGTCGAATTTGCACTTGAAGGGTTCCGTCTCTCATCCAAGGTTGTCTGGAAGAAAAAAAAATTTTTTAGTTCCAGTTCCATGTATGGGGAGCTTAATATATATATATATATATATATATATATATATATATATATATATACATATATATATATATATATATATTATTTGTGTATAAAAACCGTAAAGCGGTTTACAGAATACATCTACCTACCAAGTTTCAACTGTGTAATCCTCATAGTTTTGGAATAAAGTGACTGTGACATACATCGGACAGACAGACATGACGAATCTATGACCGCTCCTACGCACTAGCGGTTAACCGCAGGGGCGGCAAACCGCGCGGCTAGCCGCTTTTCCAGTTTAATATGCAACCGCCTGTAATTTTGTGGCGGTTAAGTGCGTACAATCAAAATTAGTGCGTAGGAGCGCTAAGGGTTCCGTTTTTTGCCATTAGGCTACGGAACCCCTAAAAAACGTCAGTGGAAATTCAGAGAACGGTTTTGCTTATGATATTGTTTCCGGTGGTGTTACAGGAATTTCGTTTTCCCTTAAAACAGGAAATAAACAAAGTGAACAAAGCAAAAGCATGAGAACTTTGTCTTTAATCGAAATGTAACGTAAAACAACATTGTTCGTATTGTAATGCAGCATAAATTTAGATGTTGAATAACAAATACGTACCTACTGGGGGCCTACCATCTCTGTATTGCGATTCATATAATTTTAGGTAGTAAGAGTGAGACGCCACTATACGCACCGTACGCCGTATAATAAAATAAGCCTAAAATTAACCGCATTGGTAAGGCCCCTGCACACTAAGAGACTTTAATTATTATTTAAGAATTTTAAGTATAGTTAGTAATTAATGCAAAAACATTAATTCCTAAAGTAGTATACGTAGTTTAAATAATAAGGTTCATGGAATAAATGACGTTGACGACCTACGTGGTCAAGGGCGGATCCAGGGGGGGGGGGGGGGGGTCATGGGGTTCATGACCCCCCCTCCCTGGGCTGGGTGCAGGACTAGGTGGACCACTTATTAAAATTGTTATAATGTTTTATATATGTTTGTCACAATACAGATTTTATTTAAGTACTTTCAATATTTTATTAAATGTAAATACTTTGACGGCAAACGTATTATTAGGAAACGAAAGCATCGAAACATTGAATAGTACCGCGCCACCACCCGCCACGGCCGCCACCTTTTATATGTCATATTTTGTGTGACACTTGCGCGCTTTGTTTCGACTATTTATCTATAGTCCAGTCTTTTAAGCCAAAAAAGGGGTCAATCTCGTAATGAGAGAGGACAAGCTGTTAAATACCAAACTGATTTTAATGCTCTATAAAGTTTTTTTTATGAATTATGGCTACACTACCTGTTAAGCGACAGCGGAAAGATCTTTCGCGACCTTAGGAAAAATCAGAACGTGGATAAGATCTTCAATGGTTGAAGAACATCTAACCGCACTGGCACGTCCATAAAAACGTACCCATTGAAGTAGATGAAGTGATAACGCGTTTCGGGAGAAGACGTAAAAGAAAAAATATTTTGTTATTTAAATATACATAGGTAGATTGGCGGCCGTGTAGTGCCGGCCTAGAATAGCACTACCCTTTCATCCCGTGGGTGCCGTAAAAGGCGACTAAGGGAATACAGCCTTCAGAAGACGGGCAGCAGCGTCTTTTAAAATCTTGGCAATACTGCGATCGCCAACCGTGGAATTATGACAAACCCTCAGCGGATGCTCATCGTTATCGGCAGCTAAATAGGCAGATCTCTAAGTCTTTGACAAGCGACCTTCGAAAATTTAATACGAACTGTATTAAAGAGGCTATCGAGCGTAACAAAGGCTCCAAGGTGTTCGCCAGAGATCTGTCTATTCGGCAAATCCAGATGACGAAGCGGAAAACTGACTGATTAGTGGCTCTCAAGCAGCTGAAAAACAACAAGGCGGCGGGTGATGTAGGAATTACTGCGGAACTTCTGAGAGCGGTTGGTAAGCCGATACTCAAAGTCCTCCAGAAGCTGTTCAATTCCGTTATCGTCGCGGACAAAACGCCAAGAGCATCGAATATAAGTGAGTTGATTTTATTCTTTAAAAAGGGTGACAAGACCCGGTTAAAGAACTTCAGACCCATCTCACTTCTAAGCCATGTTTATAAGTTGGTTTCGAGAGTTATCACGAATCGTCTTGCTCGCAGGCTCGACGACTTCCAACCTCTCGAACAAGCCGGGTTCCGAAATGGCTGCACCATAGACCACATCCATATGCTGCGGCAGGTTATACAGAAGACCGAGGAGTATAATCTGCCACTTTGCTTGGCGTTCATGGACTATGAAAAAACCCTTGATTCGATAAGACCTGGGTGGTGCTGCAGTCTCTCCAGAGGTGCCAAGTGGACTTTATGTATATCGAGGTGTTAGGGTACTTATACGAACATGCCATCATGTGGGTCCGATTACAGAACCAGAGCACAAATCCCATCCAACTGCAGCGAGGTGTGAGACAGGGAGACGTCATTTCTCCCAAACTGTTCACAGCTGCGTTGGAGGACATCTTTAAGCTATTGGACTGGAAAGGACTGGGCATCAACATTAATGGCCAGTATCTGACACACCTCCGTTTTGCCGATTATATAGTCCTTATGGCTGAGACCTTGGAGGACCTGAACTGCTTGATGATCTGCTCGAAGATAGTGCTTCCCAAAGAGTGGGTCTTAGGATGAACATGAGGATACGACGAAAATAATAGTGAATTACACTCGAAGTTGTTGACCACCTTGGACAGACAATCCAGTTAGGTAACTTCGAGAAAGAGATCTCGTCGAATCCAACTCGGATGGGCAGCATTCGGGAAGTTCCGTAAAATCTTAGCGTCCAACTTACCTCAGTGTCTCAAGACGAAAGTCTATGACCAGTGCGTGATGCCAGTGCTGACCTACGGTAGTGAAACGTGGTCGCTAACTATGAGTCTTATAAGGAGGCTCAAGGTAACTCAACGAATGGAGAGAGATAAGCTCTTCGTTTCCCTGAGTGATCAAATCAGAAATGAGGAGATCCGCAAGAGAACTAAATTTACTGACATCGCTCGAAGGATTACTCAGCTGAAGTAGCAGTGGGCGGGACACATAGCGAGAAGAACCGATGGCCGTTGGGGCGGAAAGGTTCTGGAATGGCAACCGCGTAGGTACCGGGCGACGCTCCATTGGTAGGTCCCCCACAAGGTGGACCGATGTTCTGGTGAAGGTCGCCGGAAGCCTCTGAATGCGGGCAGCGCAGGAGCAGGACCGATCGTCGTGGAGATCTTTGGGGGAAGCCTATACCCAGCAGTGGGTGTCATGAGGCTGAGATTGGACGAGGTGTTTTTAAGTACAGTAGGTACTTACATTTATTAATAAAATACTATATTTTTACTTGTATCTATTATTCACCCCCCCCCCCCCCCCTGGCGCCAAAGATGGATCAGCCCTTGTACGTGGTAGAGTACGTACACGTACATTTCAAGGTGTCGTCTACTCTGAGGTCCCGGGTGCGAATCCCGATAAGAGCAAATGTTTGTATGATGAATACGAGCATTTGTACCTGAGTCATGGACGTTTATATATATTTCTACACATAAATAGTTATAAATATATATATATATATATATATATATAATTATACGTAGATACATCTTATGTTTTGACGCGCACTGTTCGTTAAAATAAAACAACTTTTACGGATATTAAATGCGCTATATTTCACGAACTAAGTTTTAACTATCCGTATTTTTTGGTTTTTAGGGTATTTGATTTTCCCGACGTTTCGGCACCTTTTTAGCTGCCGTTGAGAAATACATACATAGGTACATAGTTTAGGTTCATTGGCTTAGAATATTGGAATAGAACGTTCATTTTGAAGTCCAACTAGGAAGGTTAAAATAGGGTTTCAAATTTTGTATGGAAAATAATTAAAAATAGGCGTTTCGATGTCGTCGTTCTCGATAGCTTTGAAACATTATAATGCTTTGCGATGTACCCCAAGTAACACGTAATCTGTACAATCACTGAAGTAAAGACTGATTTACGTTTTAAAGTCAGATTATCACTTTAAATCAGTTTTGACTTAGTTTAAATGCTTTTGAGTAGAATGTGGTAAAATTAATAATGCATGAAGCTATTGTATGGTCTTAAAAATTAAGTTAATTGGCTTATAATCATACTAAAACATTAATTACTTTCAATATACAGCATCTTAAACAGCATTTACACTAACACAAAGGTTAAGACCTTATATTAGTAAATAAGAAAACCTAATACATTAAATAAACGTTGTCGAAATATTTTATAGTGAACTTAGATGTATTAACACATTTTTAAGATTAAACGCATTTTTATGATTTTTTCTTATGCTTATTTACTGCTAAGCATTAGCCAAATATTTACTAAAGTTTTAGCTCAGTTATCTTCTTATTTTATTGTTACTTTAAAGTTTTCAGCACTATTTAGATATATAAAATGTAATTTTATTACTATAGGTCATAATTTGGCCATACAACCATGAATCGTATGATTATTTTCATTTGTGCGTTAGTATACACATTAGTAAATTTATGTCGCACAAGCTGTATGAGCCAAGTACTAGTCAAGAAGTTCCATCAAGTGGTTCCGTAGTACATTCAAGATTTGAAAATAAAAAATATTTTGCAAAGGTGTGATCAGAAGGTACTACTCTATAAATATATATAAAATAAAATAACTGATTATTTAAAATATATATACAAAATAAAATAATCAGTTATTTTATTTTATATATATTTAAACCTTGTTATTTTTTGTGTAAGAAATATTATTATTCTACTGATGACGAAGAAATTTGTACCGAATACACAAAAAATATTATTTTAAATGATAAAATAAGAAAATGGGCTCTTGTTAAAAACCATTGTATAAAACAATGTACCATTGTTACACACTTTAATGACCAGTTAGTAGGTAATAGCAAATTAATTTTAGCATAAATGATTTTATCTGTTACGGTAAAACGAATGGCCCCCCACTCCGACAAGTGACAGTAAGTGTCCGTAACATTTTAATTCACATGAAGTGTCATGAATCTTTTTCTGCCGTTCAATTGTTTTGTTTTGAAAATTCTTTATTTCATAAATTGTATAACACTGTATAACGATAAAAACGAACATACAAATGCACTGGTGCAATACTTTTGCAGGCTGTAGACGCCTTTATAAGCTGTTAAGATGTAGCCGTTCAATTAATTCCCTTGCTATCCTTTAATATTACACAAACAATTGACACATTAGTGACTTCTCTGAGTGTGACCGTAAGCAAATTAATTGATATCAGCTATGAGGCATGCTCAATTATTTTTTATAAATAAAAGAAATTTTGCTTAATCACAGTATATTTATTTTGTACTTGTCACAGGTACATTATTTTTAGAATTTTTACAAGGCAAGACATTTTACAAAGTGAACTTTCCATTGAAATAATATACTTATTATAATATAACGAAATATACCTACACGGTGTAATAAAAAATCAGTACCGACCCAGTAGAGGATTGTTGTCCCCATATCATAAATATAAAGATGGTCAACTCTATATTTCGAAATAAAAATCAGCTGTTTCAAATATTATAATCAATACCAAAATGTAGGAAACAATTGTTTTCTTTTTTGAGATATAGAGTTGACCTCACAGATAGTCAAGGTTGTTCAATTATAGACAGCATAGGATAAGGAACAATAAGATAACATAATTAATACCCGTAGGACTTACTGTATTTTGTTGTGGTAAGTACAAAAGTTTTAAGAAATATTACAAAAAACGGGCAGTCTATCTGTTAGCAATTAATAATCACAAAATAATTCAAATCAGAGAAAAGAAACTAAATAGCATTGTTATTAAGTCAATATGATTGGTTGTCAGAATGATATAGCTAAAATGAATAAAGTGTATCTTTTATCCTCAATAAAAATCAACAAAAACAAAACAAAGTCATAATGGTCGGTTTTGGGTTCACTAGCGCCACTTCATAAAAAAATCATTGCACGAATATGTAATCTAATCGGAGACCAGCATATTCCTGCAATGATTTTTTTGAGAAGTGGCGCTAGTGAACCCATAACGGATCACCTTTATCAAAAAAGTCTTATCATAAAATTGTAAATAATATAAAATTATATATTTAAACCCATTCTAATCGTTAGTTTTGACATTGTTTATTGTTGCATCTGGCTTAAGTCTCTTTGGTGGCGATCATCATGATCCAAGCTTTTTTTTCTGCCTTTGGATTTTGTCTTTTCGGTGACGCTTGAATTAATTGTTCTTCATCATCTAAGTCTTTTTTTCTAGCGGTTATTGACTGTTGGTTTTGCGGTGCCAGGTGTAGGTACAATATTTGTGTCCACAATTTTTTTTTGTGAACATTGACGTTTGTTTTTTTGGTAGATATTAGCTTGATTTCTTTTTGACATATGTTATTAATTTTCCTTATGATCCCTGCATTTTTTTTTGTTTTAATTCCCCTTTTGTGTTCTCTTTTTCATTTCTATTGTTTTCTCTCGTCGCCTTTTGTTCAATTTTTTCTTCAATATATATCTCTTTCTCATTTTTTTTGTACACATTCCTTGACTTTCTTTTTCAATACACGATCGCATGTTCATTTCTTTTTCCATGTCTTCTTTAACATTTATACGTTTCGTCGCTTTTTTGTCAGCCTGTGTCTCGGTATTTTTTGCTATCATTTCATCTTTCTCAACTTCTTCAGCCACTTTTACCACTTTAACTATGTTTTCATTCACGTTTTCGGGGACATCTGTAGAGTCTTTTTCCATTACATTATCATCTTCCACTTCTTCCATATCAATATCTTTTGTTATTTCTTCTTCCCTATCTGTCTAATTTGTTGTTTCTTCTTCCACATTTTTCTCATTTTTTATTTCTTCTTCCGTATCTGTCTTATTTGTTGATTCTTGAAGGCATCTGAAAAAAACAATTGAGCTTATTTAGGTTAGGACTAATAGAGAAGGTACTTTATCTGAAAACTAAATAAGTACCCGTATAACGCGTGCTCTTAAAAAAACGAATTTACAAAAAGTTCCTTTAAATATTACGATCACTTCTCAGACGCTCAATTCGCTAATACTATCCTTCTCACTCCCACCCACCTATCATGACGTCTAAGTCGCACGTCCCGTTCGTTCTATTCGGGCACATGATTCAGGGAATTCCCTAACTCTTTTATTGTGACACAGGATATATATTAGTACCGTATAGAAATTTCACTCCCGAGTTTAGGTATGATAAACGCAAGCGTCCGGTCACCGGGCTCTCAATAGGCTGGCACTCGCTCGACTAGTCGCACGGCAGACAGTTAATGTACTATGAACGCTATACGCAATGCAAAAGGTTGAAATTAGGTTGTTTTCCAGAATAGTAGGTAAATATCACGGGGATTTTGCGCCGCTTGTATGGAAGTGAGACACGCCTGATTGTGATAATAATTTTATACTTACACTTCTCAAATTACCTAACTGGAGACAGATAAAATATGAAAGACGTGGAGTAGAGTATCATGTGATTAAGGGATTCTAAATTATTATTTCGGTATCCTAATTAACACTATAGCTATCAATTTTTATGACGTTTAAGGGTAATGAACATTATAACATGCCTAAAAAGTGTTACAATAATGCTAAAGATATTACTTAGATATTTTATTTGTAGGTTGAATGACTTAAGCTATATTTTTTTACTATAATAAGACTGACAACATTAAAAGACACTAGTTGAAAGTTTAAAACATTAATATTATCTGACGCCATTTGATTTCTGTTTTCTCTAACATAAAAAATAAAATTATAACACACATATGAAAGAAATACTACTTATTATGTTTTTCTTATAAGCGAACTATCGATAGAAGCCATTTTATAAGTTAAAATTAATCAAATCGTTAAAAAAAATACAAAAGGTGTCATATGTCGATTCTAAATTTGTCCCTTTTTTAATTAAAAAAGCATTTCTGTGAGGGCGCGTGAATTATAAACCACAAACATATATATATTTTCACATAAGACTAATACCCCCAGCTCATTTGCATTCAAAACAAAATAAAATTGCTACTTACCTTATGATATATTATTTTCAATGAAGACACATTAAAACATCTCCGCACAACACCAATGCACTGCAATACACTAAATGAAATAATCAAATCGGACATAAGTTTCGATAAGATTTTTCAAATATTTTTATACAGAGAAAATAAAACGTTCAGCCTTAGAATAAAACGTAACTATGGCATTGTAATTTAAAAAGCTGTACTCACGTCTAAAAAAATGCTTTTTACATTAGAATATGCTGTCTAACAACTTTACTAATTCTGTTTTCAATAACATTATAAGCGTTGATTAGCAGCACTAATAATATTTAATAATGCTCAAAGCCGTATTATTTGGGGCCCAAATTGCGCTTATAAGATACTTATAAACTTTTGTACGGCTGATATAGTGCTACATATGCTGCTCATATATTGCTTTGCATGTAAGTCCATGCTATTGTAAGCTTCTTATAATGTTGTTTTGTGTTACTTGGATTATTTTTCCATTAATAATAGTAAGAGAATAAAGTGTAGGTCTTTGAATAAATAAATAATCGGTTTGATTTTGTTTCATCTTTCATGTTTTTGTTTCCCTACTACTGGGACTTGCTTATGGATGGTTAAGGGAGACGGGCAGGAGGGGCCATGCGGGCCCAGTTTGGACTGGTGGGTGGAAACTACTGTAAATTCATCCGAGATCGACGTCTCATCGTGCCTTCAGAATTTGCAGTGGATCTCATGATAGTTTTTGGGCACCCATCCCGAGCATAGTAAAAGTTTCTTAACCGCTACAGTAGCAGGTTAAACTGCGCCATCGAATAACTCTTCTTTGCGTATTATAATTACTTCGGCTAGGTTTATAAGTTCTATAACGCGTGTACATGAATGGAGCAGCTGGTGAAATGACATATTGAAAGAAGTACATAGATGAAAAAATATATAATGTAGGTACCTAAGTATTAAAATTGCCACTTAATTGCCATTGCGTAGTAAAATTGCCACGCCTTTCTTTATTCAAGACTAGCGGCCGCTCGCGGTTTCATCCGCGTGGCTTCCGTTACCGTGTATAAAATAAAAAGTATCCTATGAATGATCATAGGTTATGAAACCAGGCTATCTACAATCTGTGTACCAAATTTCATCCAAATCTGTGTACCAAAATTTAAAACGGGGCACGAAAGGCAGGTAAAATACCTTAACCGATGTAGCTACATGAAAACATTCTTAGGAAACCATCCTTAATTTGTTGAGAAATTTTGAACTGCATTAACCGATTTGGGAAAAAAGCAGTCAGCAGCAAAAAATAGATCTCATTTTTTTTTGTTGCCAATCGATCCTGTTTCTTATGAGGATCAAATACTTTAAGGTACCTACTGCGGTGTGAGTACTAGAAAAGTTAGAAATCGCGAAAAATTTTTTCCACTTTTTCGCTAAGAAAATAAGTTCATTCAACAAAGTTCATTCTCGTAGGTGAAGCGGATACGACTGCGTGTAGCGCAAGCTCGTATTTCGCGTGTTTCGCGTTTTTCGCGTCTGATTACTGACGTTTCTAGTACTCAAAGCTCCGTTGGTGAGTTTGCCTAAAAACGTTATGCAGCTCTAAAAATATGCCTTTCTGTTTTATGCAACCGAATATGGAGCCGAAACATGTCGCACATCATATCACAAAAAATGAATTTTGAAAAAAAACGCGTTTTTATTTATTGTTTATTCTATTTCTGCTATCTCAATATTGCTGTTAGTTAGGATGTGCGATATATAAAAGAAATAGTTCGCAATTATTTTTACCCCCTAAAAATCTTAAACATAATCCGAAATTATTTAAGTACAAAAACTTCTCTCTTCTCTTCTAAAACTTCAGTTTTAACTAAGTTCAACTATATGGATAGTGTGAATGGACCTAGACTTTTGGCTAAGACCTAAAATATGATTCAAAGAGTGCAAAAGCGTGTGTCAGATTTTGCTTCACGATACCTCCTAGAAGTCATGTTTCTTCGTACATTAATGATGCCAATTTGCTTAACATGAAATCCAGACGGGATGTACATTTATCGTTACTTTTGTTTGGTAATATAAAGTACCTAATGTAAACCGTCATATTTCTACGAGAGACTTATGTGGTCTTCTCGCGCAATCGCCTTTCTCGAATCATCATACCCACCCACCGCACCAGTGCTTTTAAAGGCAGCTTTAAATATGCTGCGAGTTAGATGTGGAATAATATACCACCACGCGCGTAAGAGAGTATTTTTTACTTCAACAGGATAATATTTAAAGCTTCCTACATTTCTTTCCCTTCGTTGTAAGTTATTAACTAAGTATTATTCCATTTTTTAGATGTGTCTGTATTCTCCCATTATCAAAATTGTTTGTTGTCGAAGTGTACGGTTTGCTTAATAATTTACTAATGTTTTTAATAAGGTGTAATAACTTAGTTAAATAATAGTTTCTTTTGGTATTTTTTTTCTTAATGTGTAGCCTCTTTTTTTGTGCTTGTACCTACTTGTGGAGTGTGCTATTTTTTATAATACTGGCTCCGGCTGAAAATCAGCGTCACATTTGCTGTGACAACAGCTGAATGTAGGAACCAATTCGACTTGTATGTTCATAGTGTAAGTTGATTATATTGTATCTTGTTTTTTATGTCGAATAAATTTTATTTCTTTCTTTCTATATAATGATTATTTTTCATTAACGACGGGGTGACTCTTAGCCATACCATCATACCTGATTTTTGTATTGATAAGGCTAAAGATGGAAGAGAGCCTCTCCCGGAATCCTCAATCACTGAGGAACTAGCTATCTTATCTTTAACTGCCGGAACACAACAATGCTGAAAACATTGTTGTTATGGCGTCAGATTTAGATGAAACGAACGTATTCTTCACATAAGACAGTGGAAACACTTGTAGGCTGTCACTGTCAAAGGAACTAAAATCAATGAAGTAAGACCAAAATGTAACGAAACTATGAAAACTCAGTCGCTATCACCGATTACCAGGTGCCGGTTTTTATAGAAATACCTTCATAGCGACAAAGAGTTACTTTTTTCAGTTGCTCCCACCGTTCTACCAATGGCGCTAGTTTCTATGGAAATATTTTCATAGCCAAAGAGCCAATAGAATAAAACTTAAAGTATGTTTTGGATGCTATTAAATAAATAAATAAATAAATAAATAAATATTTCCATACAATCACACCAATTATCTAGCCCACGTTAAGTATCATGAAGAACTTGTGTTATAGATACTAGATAACGGATAAACATACTTATATAATTTTTCTTTGTAAATACATACATAATATACATATTAAACATCCAGACCAAGACAAATATTTGTCTTGTCCGGGGATCGAACCCGGGACCTCTGGATTTTTTCAACTCATACAGTTTTTTTTCATTCACTTTGTATCAGCTGCATTTTAGTGAAGTCTTTCTATGGAAAGCTGGACCTTTAGTTTCATAGTTAATTAACTTAAAGAATGATAGTAAATCGAAAATAAAGGTAGGTTACGGACGCCGCGTATAGAAACGAGACAATTGCACAGGTTACGGTGTATTACCAACGTCTAATATTGCATCAAAGTTTGTTGGAACATATTGAGAAGTTACTCAATAGTCCCTCTATAAGATGATAATATTCTTTTTAAATAAAAATATTTTTCGTTTATTTCTATATACAATAATTGCAGTGTTGTCAGATTGAGGAGAAAAGATAATTTTAATTTGAAACATGCGTTTTTATTTTGAATTAGTTAAACAATATCAAAACATTTTAATATAGTATTAGCTCCCCAAATAAACTAGATGAGTGATAGATAAGATAGCTCTAATTGAACGAAATCGTTCACTTCTATAATTTTTTTGCCCCCCTCTAATACACCTATGCGATGCGAAAAGTTCGAGAGAGTTGTTCACAGATGGCTCTGATTTAACTGGTATGAGACAGTTTTATGTCAAATGTTCAGATGGGCGCATCCTTCCTTTTGAAATCATTGACTTTAATCTTATTTTTATTGTTTTTATGATATGAACTAAAGTTATATAATAAAACCAAAACGGAGTATTATAATTAATTTAAAGCTACATATTTAAAATAAGAATAAAATGTAACAAAAAAGTCAATAGTGAGATTCGGAACGCATTATAACATATTTTTAGGTATTAAATTAAAAAAGTTTGCCGCGCTAGGCCGCAAAAAGCGATTTTCTACGCCTGAACTGATTGACAAAACCTCCTTTTCAGAGCGTGTGAGGTGAAAAGAATATTACTTACATACTTATACAAACATACAAGATACGCGCGAAAAATAAAGGAAGTCCCAGAAGTAGAGACATTTTCAAAAATCATACTGGCCACAGAAAAAGCATTCAAATAAAAATAAATGGTTGCCATGGTTACCATAGATAACATATCTGTCAAAATACGCTGGTTTTAAAATCGACTTGCACTTTTTAAAAATGATACGAGCATAACAAGAAATTATTTTCAAAACGAGTTGTTCAATACTATTTTTGTAATGGGAAATCTGAGACAGAACGTCATGTTATCCAAGAGGCAGCAAGAAGAACTAGTCTGTACAGAATAATATAACGTTACGAAGAAACGGAAGAGACTGATTTCAAAAAGATTCCGGGAAGACAACGTACGATATCTACTTAAAGAACTATTAACCGAGTTAAAAAGGTTTTTGAAAAGGCATCTTCAACGTCGATAAGAGTTGCAGCGGATAAACTAAAAATCTAGTAATTAGTATATAGATATAATAAGTATCTAGAATAAAATGTCACCGCCCCCAAATATGTTAAAGACCAGGAGGCGCGTGCGAAGTCGTAAAGTTTATGAAAAAACTATAAAAAAAACAATTAATTGATGATGAGACATACGTAACGGTTGACCCGAGTGATGTTCCTGGGAAACAATATTTTCACGCAACCAGTCGTGTTGTTGTTTATAGGCAGAAAATCAAACCAAAAGCTAAGTTTTTAAAAAAATACCTTGTTTGGCAAGCTATGTGTGAAAACGGTAATCATTCCGAGCCCTATTACCGTACAGGCTCTACGAACTCCCAGATTTACCTTAGAGAGGGCATTATCAAACGTTTAATACCTTTTATAGATAAGCATTATCAGATATGTTTTGTTTTGGCCGGATTTGGCTTCATGCCATTACGAGTTTAAAGTAACTCTACATTTACAGACTGCGGGTGTTGAGTTTTTAACTAGACAAACAATGTTCCTCAAGCTCGAGGGATTGAAATGTTTTGGGCATGTGTAAAAAAGAGTATAAAAAGTACACAGATATACTACAAACGTTGATATCTTTCAAACACCGATGGATTAGTCTGACCAGAGTGGCAGCTACATCTGGAAAAGCGGTCATGAAGCGTGCAGTGGTTAATTTGAGAAAAATTGAGTACCAAGGCATCGCTGAAGCAAATTTGATATAGATATAAAAAATAAATTAGTTTCACTTTCATTTCAAATTCAAATTCTTATGCTATCGGATTATTTTTATTAAAATATTATTAATATTATTTTGTCTCTTTACTTCTGGGACACCCCAGTATAACCCTTCCCATGCAGTCGGGTATGAATTAGACAGGACAAAAATGCGAAGGGACTTACAAGTTACAAGTAATCTGTGCTTCAATAATCAAACAAATAAACAAACTTATAGGTAGTTCCGATTAAAACTACAAACGTTTCGCGCCGATACAGCGTTCCCGAATCCTGAGTCCCGAGGCGACTCTGCAAATAACTTTTCTTAGTGAATTACCGGAGGAAGTCGTTTCCCCTACGTTCGTCCCTCCCAAGCGCCCTCATGGAGTGGGCTATTCAGCGTATTCGCAAAGCTCTCACAATCTTGCCTTAGTTTGGCGGGCAACGTCTTCCAAAGCGGCCGTGCGGTTTGGCTCAGCTCGGTACACGCTATACTCAAGTTTATGTGAACGTGAAAATGTCTATTAACATCCAGATTTTACGATGGTTCGCTGTAGTAAATATAGCTTTGGTAAGGATTTTTTGAATTAAATTTTATCTTTTTTAGGGTATTTTTGAAAGATTTGCGGTCTGAGGGTGAATTATTTATTGAATTTTGCGATGATGATAAAATTGGATTGGATCAAGAATTTTCTTGGATTCGATATGTGAAGAAAATATAGTTGGAACAAAATTTTTTGACAATAAATTACTAAAAAAAATTAGGACAATAAGGAATCCTTCGTAAATCCTGAAAATTATTTGTCAATAAAATAATCTACTCGATTTGGTATAAACCACCAGAAAACATTTTAAGTTAATGTATTTTTTTTCGTAAATAAATGATATCTTACTGCTTGACTAAGTAAAAGTTTAATTACCAATGTAGTACCTACATACAATGGTAAAGAGAATCTTGTGGTGTTTTCATGAATTTTCATAAGTTCCTGAATTCCGCGTTAATACAACGGATGCTTATAATAATTACACGTTGTGTCTCGTTAGTTTGAAGTATAGGTGCCTAATAATAATCCAGGAAACTGAAACTTTTCTTTTATAAATAACGTCTATTGTATTTTATATCATTAATACACCCACGTACGTTATCATAGTTTATGAATACTTAGGTTTATCCAAGTTTTATTTGCATGCATTAAAATAAATAACTTCAATTGGCATATACTTATAGTGCAATGAAAATATACGAAAATTAAGTTTGGTTTCTTTAATTCATAAAAACCCAAAGATCCCAGGTGCACCTGTATGTCATTTTCCAGGATCAAATAGCAACAACATTTTCAAATACTAGCAAACTTTCTTACAATAAATATAATTATTATCATAATGACAAATTAAAATCGTCATCAGCCATTTTTCATGTCCCCACTTCTTGGGCTCTGGCCTTCTTTATGGATGGATATGGACAAACTAAAATATTCTCTATCATCCTCACTTTGCAATCATTTATTTTGCATCTTATTGGATAAAGTTAATTAAGCTATAAAACTGATGATGTGTATATAACCTATCTCCCATATAAGATAATAGGAAGCTTTTACGGGATCGGAGTAACGCAGAAATACTTTAGCAATAGAGCTCCTGACGTGTTTACTTACAAAGCAAACTTTTCCGTATTTGTGTCAGCGAAAAGGTACCATTTATTTCGTGAGAATCTTCGCCCTACTTTAGCTGATTGTTTTATTACAGGCTTCACAGTCAATTTAATGAAATGTATCTAATATGATTATGATTACTGATGAAATTGCAATTTCGGTAGCCAGCGACGACGTAGCGTAGGTAATTGATGTTTGGTGTTCTCTAACCCGGAATCGTGGACTGTAGTCAATCGTTAGGGTCTCGGTGCTTCACATAAAATCCCACCTGATTTATAGGTTCGACAGGCGGAGTTAAAACCATTAACTATTAACATACGATAACATCGTTCGTAACTGTAACCGTTGCAACATCCGTGCATGGAGCCGAATCGATCTCCGCCTCACGATTCAAAAGAATGCCTTTAATAATTTAGTCCGACAAATTGAATAAAATGTTACCAAACAACCTGGCATCAAAACAAGTTGAACTAGTAAAAAATGTTATTTCCTAATAGGTTTTAGACAAAATTACAGTAAGATTCCGATCATGCAGGACTTCGAATCAATTTTGCGGAATACAATTTCAAACGGATTAAAAATATAGACGATTTAGTGGCTAAGGTTTTTGTTTGCGGTTTTTAAGTCAGTAACAAAGCTTCATTGTTTTCCATCCGAATTGCGATCGATCGTGAAGTAAGTGTAAGATTGGTTTCTTGTATATCACAAACACCGCACATGAAGGGCGTCGACGCACACGCTTCGGACCGCTACTCAACCGCTGCAGTATCAATTACTGCAGTACATACAACACTCGGTTGCACCCAATTACTGACTCTGGTTCACATGATTCCTATTCATAACTGAGATTGCGCGGATTAAAATGATTCTATGCGTCATCTAGTGCACCTACATTCTCGATAACTGGGGTTTTGAATTTTGATTTCACACTAATAGCTTTATTACTGCAATTACAATTAGTAAAAACAATTTGTTCGATATTTGCGGCTTTATTTCGTGTCATTAAGTTTGAAATTGAAATTGTACAAAATATTTTTCTATTTAAATTTATCATAAGTATTAAAATTCAGATTTACCGTTGTCACAATAACTTTCAAGTTAGAAATAGTTTAATGGGATCTAAAATTACTTTTGATCCTATTTCTAAACTCATAAGAATTGTCTCACAGGTCGGTACTATTAAAATGTCCATTATACTGTTCAGTAATTTAAATGAACATGGTAAAATAAATAGGACTTAGAGTACTGCCTTGAGGGACACCTCATGATTATTTCATCCTATGCACCTGCTGTCATAAACTTGTATATGAGTTATCTGCGTACTGGATATTACATGCTACAGGTTACGATTCCCGGAATTTTGATTAGCGTTACATCACAGCGACGTCTATGTGGTCGATCTGAGGGTGCCCGTGGGAATGATCTCCGGGCTTGCAATTAGGGACCGGGAGTAAGGGCGTTCAATTACCTTGCACTGTTTTTATTGCGACGCGCCTTGTTGATGTAATAAAACCTTCCGAATCGCCTTTAGACGGGGAGAAGACCACTGGTCGTAGTGCATGTACGAGTATTATGTTTTGCATAAAATCATCAATTTCCCTTTTTAAAGAACTTTGCGTATTAATTTGTCGTTGTTGTTGTTGATTTTGTCTTCACACTTAGATTGAATACTTTGCATCTCGGGCTCGCTCGCTCAATCACTTAACTTTTCTTGCACATTTATGATTTAAGTTTTGTCAAAAGACAAGTATCTTACTTAACTCTTGTTTTATGTTTTGCTATAACTTTAATATCGTATTCACAACATGATTGTATTTTGACTCTCATTCATCCTTAACATTCCATTGTGTTTCTTTAGCAGCAGTAGCAAATTGTTTTTATACGTTAATTTGTGATAGCTTCCCGTCTAGCTCATGCGTATTAATATATTCAATGTAAACATTCGCGCTATGCTTTTAGTTAGAAAGTGATTTGCAAAAAAACATAGGTATCATGTTATATATTGCCGCTACTACTTTAACTACTGCCAATAAGTCGTCGACCTAAGCCAATTATCGTTGCATAATAGGAGCAACTTTTTTAACGATTGAAATTGATTTTTTAGTGTTGATATATGTGACGGTAGGATGCTACCTACTGTCAGAGAGTTCGTTAGGTTTTTTATGGAACAAATTCTTAAGTATTTTGATTTTGAAGAAAATTTTCTTCTTTCTATAAAACTTTAGGGTTTTGAATACGCGTATGAATCTAATTTGTTTTGAGGTGTAGGTCTATATTTTTATAAAACTTAAGAGTACTTGACTTATAACAACCATCAGTGTAAACTCATGTAAGTAGTATATGTTAATACCATCATAAACTTTTAATTAAAAAAAAAATCAGTTGTAAAACGTTCTTTGAGCACTAATCTTATTAAACAGATATCATCTACCAGTTGAACGGTTAAGAGTACAATAGACTCAAAGTGGAACCAATTTAAATTCGAGTTACCTGAAAAAAATTGATGCGTGCAATTTTTTTCAAGAGAATTTCATCAAAACACAATGACTATAGTATCACTACGATCCAAATTGGTTCACTGTTATCTTATCTAATTTATCGTAATGTCAAGATGAAATGATTTTGCAGATTCACTGTACGTACATATTTAATTTAGGTTGTTCTGTGGACATAGCCGTTTTTTATTATTCTTCGCGATAAAAAAAAAACTTGTGTGTGGTATCTATACCTATACTTACAAAATAAACACAACATGAGCTTTGGCTTGCGTTGATAGCGTAACTTCTTCGATAAATAATGTTGAACACTATATAACCTACGAACTCGAGATCATTGGGTATAGCGTAAACTCGGATGTACCGATGTAAGTACCTTCCTACTTCCTGTTCCTTATTATCATTTCTAGTATTACACAACAGTTAAAAAAATTTGCATCTTTTCAAAAAACATTCAACTTGTCCCATGAATCTCATAGAGAAAAGTGCTTATTGATTTTTTTTTAATACTACAGTAAAATTCTTATGTAACATACTTACTACCTTTTAGATATCTTGACTAGTAGAGTCGATACGATATTACTTTTTTGAGTAATTATTAAACATCCAGCTATTTACATAACTGAATATAAATCGCTTCACAGGGCCTACGAAAGTCGCATATTAGCGTAAGCAGAAAGCAAAAGAAATCTGAAACAATTTATAATTGGTCGGTTAAATGCGCACCAACATGCATGGTGAATGAGCGTGGTCAGTGCATAGTACCGTTGCACGCTCAGCCGTCAATGGTAAGCTGGTGCCTGACCCGACTGCCCTATCGATCCATAAAAGTACAGCCTAGAGCCTCCAGGCATTCCTCGCATTTGCTATAGCAGGTCGAATCACGTGAATTAGAAATGGCAATCGTGAATAACCACTTCGATGAAAGAAAGATTTCCGTGTTGGCATGTACTCTCTGATTTTCTTTTGTTTTAACGTCTTTTTAGCCCCACAATGGGCACTTCAAAGTCAATATCTTCATAATATTAAAGAAAAGGCTAAAAAAATTTTTGGTTGAAAGAACGTATTATACCATTAATGAATTTATTGCAGACAAAAATATTGACATGTAGCAAATTTTTATATAAATATCAACTGACATTTTATTCTTTTAGATTAATTTATTTTACATTTTTTTGACTTTTGGTTACATTTGCATGACATGGTTATTATTGTATTACATATTTATTATTATTATTTTAAATCGAATGTTAAAAAATGAAATTAAATATTCTTGGTGTTTTTGATTACCCTTTTAATATGGAAAATGTACTAGTGACTGTTGTTTGTTATTATAAGTATTCACGATAATACTCCTCGACTCTATTGTATTTGATATGTCATATTTTAATACGTATTGTGTTTTTTTTTTTTCCTTTGAAAATTTTGCATGCCGAATGGTTAAATATGGCGTTCTTATGACTTGTAAGACCTTATGTACCTACCCATATTTTGCAAATAAATAAATTTGATTGATTGATTGATATCTTTATGTAAAGTTCAAAAAATCAACAAACATATTATTTTCCTCTCCGTAACTGGTCTTCAATCTCGTTAATTAATTGCCCGCTTGTACCAATTCTCTAGACAGATGATATCGGAAACAAAAAATGAGGCTAATAAATAACTAATTGAAATGGCAGGCGCCGTATAATATGATCCGTATAAAAAGGTCAGTATGAGCGGACTTTCAATGTTTTTTTGCGTGTTAATGCCCAAATTAATTAAGTAGGCATAAGAATGACAGAAGATGTCAACATGAGACTCGCAAAAAAGTTGTTCGCATATCAAAGTGATTGCGACCTACTCACCGATTTGTAAACAACTCTAATCAGGATAGCTGTAATTAATTAACACAGTTAAGTCAATAGATAACAATATTAAAGCTGCTACAAGACAAGTAAATCGTCCGTATGGACGGAGTTTTTGATACTTCTATAATCCATGACCGTTAGGATATATTCTAGTAGAGATATCAAGACAGCGCTGACATGTTGTCTGGCGTTGAAATGGAAGATTTTTCGACGTTCTGACTTTTCATCGTCGTCTCGATAAAAATAAAAGTGAGTGGTTGCGCCATAGGGGTCCGATCGTGACAGCGAGGTGCATGACGCGGTGGACTAACCAAATTAAACGAACCTTCAGTCAATGAATGAAACGCTTTTTCTCCAATATTATTTATACATTCAATACATAATTGCTCTTTTAGTAGCGATGAATCTTCATTTCATATTTGCCAACAGTTGAAAATGAATCAGGAAACTGACTCGACATTTTAAGTTTACTTTTTAGCTTTCTTTATCACTACAATTCTAAAAGTGGATTTTGTTTGTCAGACAATACGGAACTATCATCTCATTCCAATAACTTTTGATATCCTTTCGTGTTCGGGGAACTTCTTTTGTGGCGTATGAATGATTAATAATCGTAACCCACAAACGTCAAGAATGAAATCAAACAGCTCAAAAGTTCTCCCGATTCCCGAAATCAATGTCGTGTGGGTAACGGTGGTCAGTCCCCCAGGAGGGTGGCCACCCCCGCTCTATAAATCACTGTCCAAAATACGGCTTTTCTATAATATTTGTAATCCACCGCTTACGAACCCCATGGAATTCTAACAAAGTGGTAAATTTGTCATCGCTTATGTTTATCAACAAATGTTACTATTAGCGACGTGTTTGTTTAGGTTAGTGGTACACTATTTGGTGAACCAAATAAATACATGATTTATTCATATGTCTAATAGTGTTATCGTCAAAATATAATAAATAATGTTAGTTCAATATTTTATATTTTCTGTATAAGTTAATAAGCAGCGCAAAACTACTAAATTGAAATAAATCAACATGTAATGTAATACGACAAAAACCCTTATCATCATTTTCGATTTGGAAACGATTTTATATCATTAACGTCCCGATACGAGCATCGATGTTTCCTATCTATTTGGCTAGTAAATTGCAGGGAGCCGGCAAGGTATTAACGTTAATACCCAATTATAGACTCCGCATCAGATCGGCAGGCCCCGGGAAGATTAATCCTCACCAGGGTTCCACGATAAGTATTTTCCGACCACAACGCAACGGTATCTTTGCAACTACCGAATCGGACGAAATAATTTTTCCATTGGACACGTTACAAAATTTACCGGACCACAAAAAACACGCGGAGCCATATCGACTAATGAACAGTATACAGACATAGTGCAACTTAAAGCTTTACTAACAAAATATGGATCATGCTGTCTATTTAAAAATCAATAAATAATATTAATAGATCTCCTTCATCGCGTTACATAACAAAATAAAATAAACACTGAAGCATCTTTCGAGGGCCTATCACGTTTTAAAAATAAACTCAATTTCGTATAGCAAAAAAGTAATTTCCTTGTAAATGTCCGTATTACGGACATAAGTTTTTATTGGTCATGGTAAGTTTTTATAACCAAAATAAATGTAAGTATAACATTCTGGTTTAATTTAAAATGTATAGATGTTACTAGGGTACTGGTTTAATAAAAGATTAGTGTTAAATAACCAGTTCGAGTTAAATTTCGTGGTATTTGACAGAAGTGGTTTTAACTGCGAATATGGTTTTGCAAAAATCATAAAAATGTTTTGCTTTTGTATGTTTTTGTAGAGCAACGTCGCTATCGCAAAAAATCATGTTGTTCTGTTTAGGTATACTTACTATTGACATTTTTGTGAAATTTATCATTACGTAATAGACTTGCTTTTGTGAAAACTATTGAGCAACCAAGAGAAACTTTCTGCAGTAGATTTAAAGTTAAATACGTAAGTACAGTCTTACAAAATAAGTCTTAAAGTTTTATACTTCATGAAGTTAAAACAAAACAGATACATCTAATAGTTTAGCAAACAACTTTCGAAATATAGAAAGATGATTGTCGTAATCTATAAAATAGGTAGATGAAGAAATGCATTTTCATTTCTCTTGTTACTTTGTTAAATGTTTATAGACATGTATGAACTATTTCCACGACGAATTACGCTAAGAAATGCAGCGAGCGTGTCAAAACTGGTAACAATCGTATATAGCTATATCATTATGTGCTTCAATGACTCAGTTTTTCTCCGTTATCGTTAACGACTTAATTAGTTAAGCCTTCAGTATTATTGAAGGAAGAGAAAGTCCTAATTTTAGATTTCACACTCGACCGAGGAACATTTTTAATGAATTGATAAAAATATGTTTCATTGAAATATGTCTAGGAGTTTTAATTACATATTAAGTAATATAGATTTTGTGTGTTTTTATGTTTTTTTCCCGTAGATATTTATTATAGTCGTATTACCACATAACCACGGCCTCTGAAAATATAAGCGTCCGGAAATCCAAAAAACCACACAACATCTATATTTCCTTAATTTTTATTAGCGTAAAAACATGGATGATAAATTCGTAAGAAGTTTTATTTCAAAGAACAGTTTCCAAGAAAATTTAAGGTACAATATAAATCTACCTAACGCTGGAAGGTTAAATCGTTCTATTGAAAAGTTGTTTACAAGAGATCGTCGATGTTAAAAATAAGTTGATCCGCCATCAGTCTAGACGAGGAGGGTGCGTGCCCCCAGAGATGCGAATATTGCAAACCAATAAAGTCATATTCAATTTATTCCAGTATTGCGAACTTTCTTTAGCTCCGATTGATTGGATATTGAGAGGGTACAGACATTTCTGACTCGTCATTGTGTATGTGGTTTTGTGGTTAGATTTGAAATGTTAACAATCAATATTTCAATGTTTTTTTTCGGGTTATGTTATTAGTAGACGTAACTTTTTAGTTGCATAACATAAAAATATGTACTGTAAGTTTATACAAAATTACCGATTTATTAACAAGTTCATCAAATAACAAGAACACTCTACTTGCTATTGGAAGTAAATTTATAAATTATTGTTTCTTTTTTATTTAAAATCCGCGAAACCCAAATGCATGAAAAATACAATATACCCAATACAAAAAAAGCTTTATGCCTCAATAAGCTCAAAATGAATACTCTATACTCATTATCAATTTGTACGTGAAATCCATGGACGTCAGTTGATGGTGAGATCACTGTCAAAGGTTTTTTGTCAAAAAATTACTTTACATATCCAGGACAAAAAAACAAAAAAACAAAACTTTACATGGCCCTTATTCACTATGACCACTTAGCGATTCCTTGCTCAAACCACGCGAATGTCGTATTTGGTTTTGACATTTTCAAAATTCGTTTTCTCTGTGACACTTACTAATTTTAAAATAATTTTACTCGTTTATTGAATTATACAACTTGTGACTTTCATGTGCTTGTACAATAACTCTATAATTTGGGAGTATCATTGAGAAAACGACTTTTGAAAATGTCAAAACCAAGTACGACATTCGCGTGGTTTGAGCAAGGAATCGCTAAGTGGTCATAGTGAATACGGGCCCATATCTTTGACACAATCGTATTGACATTCCCTTGCCTTAATTCCCATGTTGACGAGTAGCGTGTGATTAATTTAAAAGCAAACGGTACTCCCGAATAGGTCCTACCTACTACCTACATGGGAAACCAAAAAAGGTTCGGTTTGTGTTTACAACTTTCATTTGCTAGAATCCATTATTAATGACATACCTTCCGAAGAACGGTAAAGCCCAAGTTTGAAGGCGCATAACCAATATCTAGTAGGTGAAGAACGGTTAAGTTTCTTACCACGATTTTTCGTAAAGGTCTTCAAAGATTTATCGCAAATCTACAGCAAAGGCACAAACGTTGGTCTGTTGTACATTAAATTAAAATCATTCGACGTCCCATCTTGATAGAGGAAAGTTGCAATTTTTCGCTAATAATTTCGAAACCAATCGTGGCGAGACCAGACTGATACTGTCGTGGACAATATTGGTCGAAGTCAGGGGTTCCCAACTTTTTACTCTATGCGTCTCCATTCAAGAATTTGCAAAAATATGAATAGAATTGAACAATTTTGATAAAAGGTTACATTTATTTTCATAAAATAAATATAACATACAGCTGAACCGCCGCCCCCAAAATGGGCGCGCCCTACTGGTTGGGAATCCCTGGTGTAAGTTATTGGACCGCATCACACAGGAACACTGATTGTTAGAAACTTTGTTTTCTCTATTTTCCTAAGCAAATTGACAAACAATTTTTTAGCAGTTAAAGTTTACGATTATTAGCGAAGTAATAAACAGGAGAATTGTTTAATTATAATGATTATTACAATTACTTGATTTCCTTTGTTAGGTATACGCATATTTCGATTATTACATCTATTTATCCTGTGCTAGTACTAACTACTAAAAATAAAATATCTACCTAATGGTAAGAAGTCAAATTATCCTAGCTTACAAATAAAAGAAAGTCGAAAGTCATAGTATGAAAATCTATGTTGACTACAACTGTCATAAATGTGAAATAAAAAAAAACTTTAGGACACGAATAAATGACTGCACCGACTTAGCTTACGAGATGACGGACATGACTGGCAGTAACTATTTAACATACTTGTCGCTCGCTCGTACTCGTATTTGAATGAAGTTATTCATAACTAGATTATTTGGAGTAGATTCAACGAACTAGTTACTTTAAAATGCATTATTAACGTACATAAAAATAACTATAATGCAAATGAATTTTAATTATTCATAAATAACGCTTGATAAGTAGCCCATCAGTATAGCCCGCAAAAAATAAAAAAATTGTATATCATTAATTTTAACCAAAAAACTAATTTGTTGTATAAAGGAGACGTCACGGCCCATACAAATTTTACCAAGCTCCGGCGCAAACGATACTAGTCTCAAAATTAAGGATGTATTAGGTAAATCAATATTCCATTCTGACGCCATTCTCGAAAATCGTGGCTAACATATTAAGATTAGGTAATCTTCTAGGTAAACTTTCGGAAAACTTGGAGGACTTTAGGAAAGTCAAAGCAGAGATTTACTTATATTTTCATTTATAAGTAATCAGGACGTAAAAGATATAAGACATAAAACAATATCTAACTTTAAAAAATCAATATTTTACTGTTACGGCCTAAAATCCTGTCCACCAAAAAAAACAAATTTTACTAATTATAATTTTACTAATTATAAATAGAAAAATATTGGAAAAAATTAACTTAACATAACATAACTTAAAATAAAAATTAACCCACGACCTTTGGAAATCCGGTCCAATGCTTTAACCACTGAGCTACCGAGACTTAAGTTGATGCATTCCAATATTTTTATATTAAAAATTTATCATAAGTACAAAAATAGCATTGCAAACAAGTGTGATTCGGACTCACGCACGAAGGGTTCCATACAATTATCTATAAAAACGGCAAAAAAATATACGTTTATTGTATGGGAGCCCCCTTAAATATTTATTTGATTATGTATTCGTTGTTATAGCGGCAACAGAAATACTTCATCTGAGAAAATTTCAACTGTCTAACTATCACGGTTCATGAGATACAGCCTGGTGATAGACGGACAGACGGACGGACAGCGGAGTCTTAGTAATAGGGGCCCGTTTTACCCTTTGGGTACGGAACCCTAAAAATTCACATACTCAACGCATATGTTTTAGTTCAATATTTTGTATGATAGCCATTGAATTGAAATGAACAAACCATATACATTTATTTTCCACATTTTTATAAAGACTATGGCATACTTTTTTATGTTTGGCAATTTTATTACAGACCAAATAAAAATTTAGACAAAAAATGCGCATGATTTTGTTCAAATATTTCTATGATAGTCATGGATATTAAATAAACAAGCTATAGACTCTAGGACACGAATAAATGAATTCTTCACATCATAATTAACATTTTGCCGTAATTTTTATTTCTGCGCCGAAACTTGTCTTTTACATTACAGATAAAAAATATACACTTGGAAAAATGGAATTATTCACGTTTTGTTAAAATATTTCAGAAACAAACTACATAAATACTACACATCATAACGAACATTTTGGCATATTTTTTTTCTGCGCCGGTCTTGTCAATTTTCAGGTCAGATTTGTCGAGTCTTCTTTTTTACTTAACTTTGATCCTGATATTTTTAATACTTTGAGTAACTTTATATACTAATGTCTATAATAAAAAAAATTGAGTATTTATTTCGCACTGTGCTGTATCACTAATATACAACAATAGATTTAATTCGTGCAGTACGGTGCTACGTGCTTCCATACTACGACAGGGCCAGACCGTTTAGGGTTCCTTAGAGTATATTTATAGGTTGATTTTTAACCGATATAGGTTTTAGATAACTTGATGTAAAAATAACTAAACATGTCTTAAAAAGTCACTTATGCCTTAGTTATCTACTTTAAATAAAAACGATTAAAAATTCTAATTAAAAATGAATGGTATGGGTAAGTTAGGTTAGTAAGAGATCGTTAAAACTATATTGTCAAATATTCAGTCGTTTTTATTAATATCAAAAAAATATTCATCTTACTAGCTTCCACCCTCGGTTTTATCCGCGTGGTTGCCGTTCCCGTGGGAGTATCAGGATAAAGGTAGCCTTTGTTATTCTTCGTCACTTCAACTGACTCTATTTCAAAAATTAATTGGCTGCTTAATTAGGGCATCAAGAAAGGACAATCAAACTCACTTTCGCATTAATAATATTAGTTAAGAAGTTAGGATAGGATTTTGAACCAATATAGGGCTGAGACAAATTAATGATAAAAATAGATAGATAGATAACACCTTTATTTGACAATACAGGCGCATACAGTGGTGGTCATATAATTAAGAACGCTTATGGTAAATTTTAAATAGAAAAATATTGGAAAAAATTCCCGTCTGAGAATTCACTTGTGGCCGAGTTAATTTTTTATTTAGTTAATAAAATTTACCATAAGTATAAAAATAGTATTGAAAAATGCAAAAATTACAAAATCTTAAGAACGCTTATTTAAAAAGCGAAGTTTTTTTTTCAAACTAACAAGCATAACTACTAGCATCTATTTTAGTCGGGAACTTCCCGGTTGACCAGTTGCGGAGCTTTATTAAAAAAGTTAAAGATATATAGAAAACGTTTATATCACAAATAATAGACCATAAAGAAGTATTTCATTTTAATAATAAATTATTTCTTTAACCTTGGTACTTTCCGAGAAATGTTTCTCAAAAAAACTCTACTGATCAACCGGAAAGTTCCCTGATTGTACATAATATTAAAAATAGTTCAGGAATACAGTCTTGCAGTTTTTTCCGAAGTTTTCCCAAACTCAAGACTACATTTTTCATGATTTAATTACAAATGTCTAGTTTTCAGATTTTTTTCCCGTACTTGTAGTAAAAGACGATATTACTTGCCAAATTTCATAGTTATAGGTCAACGGGAAGTACCCTATGAATTTGGATTCCCTTGAAAGTGTCAATCGATGTTTTTTTGCGACATAGAAGGTCCTATCTTTTTTACGTTAATTTACAAGTTTGATTTTTTAACCCTTTAACAGACTGTTGACTTGAATAATATATGGTTATAATATATATATAATGTCAACTCTACGCGTTCTCGAAATAAACGAGGATAGACGGACAACAAAGTGATCTTATAAGGGTTCCGTTCTTTTCTTTAGAGGTTCGGAACCCTAGTTCGGAACCAGGAGTTGTGATAATTTAACAAGAGGAGTAATAATAAAACTTCGCGAGAAGAATTGGTTGTATAACAAGATAGCCGTCCATCTGCAATGTTCATAAACGATGGTTTTCCAGGCTTTGAAACATTTGGTCGCGTATCAAAATACTTCAAATGTTCCGCGTGTACCTTAACAGAGAAAGTCATCTCGTCGAGACGATCGAAATATCGTTCGTTTGTCAAAACAATATCCCTTTAAAGGGTCTAATGAGCTGTGAAAAATATATTTCGGCGAAAACAACCCTTTCGCAATCTCGGCACGCACTATTCGAAGGCGTTTGGTAAAAGAAAAGTTGAAAGGAAGGATAGCAATAAAGATGTCGATGTTGAAATGGTCCTATAGAGAGGCATGATAACAGGACAGTTGGACAGTGGAGGAATTTTATTTTTTTGGCGAGACTAAAATAAAACAGGGTATGTTCTAATGGAAAACGATATGTACGACCCTCTCCGTATAGTGTATTTGACTCCAAGTACACAAAAGCGTGACATTACAGCATGGCGTTCGTCGCCATACGACAAATGTCAAAATTTGGGGATGTTTTTCTGGATATGGGTTTGGACACCCTTAAGGAATTTCTCACATTGCAGTCAGTTTTTTGTCTTAGATTGTCCAACTAACAGCCCGGATTTTGACCGAATAGAGTATCTTTGGTGCGAAGTCAAGCAAAAGGTTTCAAATCTACAGTGTGGCCATTTACGAGAGCCATCTGTGCAAAGGACATCAGGCAATCTTCATACAAAGTTGGTACAAAAAAAAAGTGAGCGGCCAGACCCAAGATTATTTCTAATAGGTAGTTCATATTAGGACCTAAAAAAAAATATACGGACTTAACCCTGTAACCGCGTGAACTGAGAAGCTATTTAAGATAAGGCATTCTGGCCAAAAACACAAATAACATTAGGCGGACAGACCCGGGATTATTTTTAATAGGTAGTTCCTATAAAGACCTAAAAAAATATATATGGACTTAACCCTGTCACCGCATGAACCGAGTTGCTATTTCGAGTTCAAAAAACAGGCCAAAAAAAAAGTGAGCGGCCAGACCCAAGATTATTTCTAATAGGTGGTTCATACTAAGGCCTAAAAAAAAATATATGAACTTAACCCTGTCACCGCATGAGGAGAGTTGCTATTTCAAGTAAGAAAAATCTGGACAAAAAAAAGTGAGCGGCCAGACCCAAGATTATTTTCAATAGGTAGTTCAAATAAAGGCCTAAGAAAAATTATACGGACTTAACCCTGTCACCGCATGAACTGAGTCGCTATTTCGATTTACAAAATCTGTACAAAATAAAAGTGAGCGGCCAGACCTAAGATTATTTCTAATAGGTAGTTCATACTAAGGCCTAAAAAAAATTATATGAACTTAACTCTGTTACCGCATGAGGAGAGTTGCTATTTCAAGTCAAAAAAATCCGGACAAAAAAAAGTGAGCGGCCAGACCCCAGATTATTTTCAATAGGTAGTTCAAATAAAGGCCTAAGAAAAATTATACGGACTTAACCCTGTCACCGCATGAACTGAGTCGCTATTTCTATTTACAAAATCTGTACAAAATAAAAGTGAGCGGCCAGACCTAAGATTATTTCTAATAGGTAGTTCATACTAAGGCCTAAAAAAAAATATATGAACTTAACCCTGTTGCCGCATGAGGAGAGTTGCTATCAAGTCAAAAAAATCTGGACAAAAAAGGTGAGCGGCCAGACCCCAGATTATTTTCAATAGGTAGTTCAAATAAAGGCCTAAGAAAATTTATACGGACTTAACCCTGTCACCGCATGAACTGAGTCGCTATTTCGATTTACAAAATCAAACCAAACCCTGTCACCGCATGAGGAGAGTTGCTATTTCAAGTAAAAAGCTACTCAATTCATGCGGTGACAGGGTTTGGTTCATATTTATATTTTTTAGGCCTTAGTATTATCTACCTATTGTAAATAATCTTGGGTCTGGCCGCTCACTTTTTTATATGTAATCATAATAATCATAATCATAATCACAACATTTATTTAGTACAGGCGAAGGACATAGAAGTGATATTAACATAATACAATAAAAAAGATACTTAACAAAAAAAATATACTTAATTTTAAGTTACAGTATTGAATAAATTGTCCCACGGCTGCACTAAAAGGGACCTAGTTCAGCATTGTGTCAGTATTACATACACTGACGCTGGTTTTCAACTAGACCGCTTTTAGTTTATTGACACCTGGATGTCATATACATAAAAATGTATAAACAATAGTGCAGATGTGCGATTGTGTGTGTGGTTTTACATAGGTATGTTTGAATGAGAATGTTTGTGCGTGTATGTGTACGTGTGAATGTGTGTATTCATCTCTGTGCGTGCGTGTGAAAGAGTGTTATTATATCTGCGCGTGTATCGTTAAATGTAGGACATATCGATATTAATATTTCCCAGCTCCCGCTGCGCATCGGTAAGATGTTGTCGTAAACGTTTTCTAAAAACATATATAGAAGTACTATTCCTTATAGGGGGTGGAATGTTATTCCAGATTTTAGACGCTGCGTAGCGGAAGCTACCTCTGAACGATGCAGATCGATGTTGTTGCGTAGCTAGCTGCACCGAACACAGCCTTCTGCAATTTAGCCAGACTAGCCGATTGTACAAATAAGCAGGGTGCCCAGTCCTGATCACGCCAAAAAGTAGACTTGCTAGATGTAGTTTACGTCTAGATTTCATTTTAAGAATGTAGTGTTCATTGAGGAAGGGATTGATATGACTACGACGCGGTATGGAGAAGCAGAAGCGAGCACAGGCATTTTGTACTCTTTGTATAAGTCTGTTGGTCCTGGCAAGCAATCGCGGTCCATAAACAATATCAGCGTAATTAAGTTTAGACAATATCAGTGATTCTGTTAGTCGAATCCTGAGGTCCTCGGATATAAAGGGCCAGTTCATGCGGTGACAGGGTTAAGTCCATATAATTTTTTTTAGGCTTTAATAGGAACTATCTATTAAAGTTAATCTCGGGTCTGGCCGCTCACTTTTTTTTTTGGACCAGAATGCCTGATGTCCTTTGTGCGGAACCCTCGGTGGGCGAGTCGCACTTGTCCGGTTTTTCTTTTAAACAAACGATATAATAAACTAGTATGTATTTATTCAAAATTATATTGTCATATTGAGTTTCAGTAGATTTAATAAATATTATAAAAATGCTTATATATTTACTCTCCAAAAAATTTTTGTAATTGAAATTACTAACCCGTTTGTACATACGGAATACAATAACACAATGACGGAACACACTTGACAGTATTTTTTCACAAGTGACTCTGAAGGCCATTAACTTCTTTCCTCCTAGAACGAACGGTTTTGATAAATTGTATCTAACTTTTGCTACAGTTTCAATTGTTGAGTGGAGTCGTGAACTGTCTCGGTAACGGTTCAACTTTGACATACAAAATGAGAAGTTCACATTTAAACACCCGAGAGTTCGGAGGTCAGATAAGGTGAATACGTGAGAAATTCTCGTTAAATCTCTATGATATCAGGCAGTTCGGTGGCGCAGTGGTTAGCGTGTTTTGCCTGCGATTATGGCGGCTAAGCTACTTTCACTATGGTCGATAACGGGATGGGTGACCAAAAATTTATCATCTCGAGCTGAGCTCAGGTGACGTGAATACATGAGAAATTCTGGTTGAAGCTCTATGATATCAGATATTTCGATGGCACTGTAGTTAACGCGTTTCGCCTATGATTATGGTGGCTAAGCAACTTTCACTATGGTCGGTTACGGGATGGGTGACCAAAAGTTTCCCTCGAGCTCGACAGTGCGTTGGAACGCTGCTTAAACTGCAGTTGCTAGCACCCAAAATTTCGCATCCGTTTAGGTTATCCTCTGCGTATGGAAGTGTGTTGGCAGGTGGTGAGGATATTAGCTGATGATAGCCTTTTGTTGCGAATAAAAATAAACCAATGATTACAATAAACTAGACCTTTTGATCTCACTTTTTTCTTTCTGCGGTTTTTGTAATGATAATCTTTTCCAATTACCTTTACTTTCAAAATTAATTTAAATCATATCTGTCTACATGAGACGCAGACAGACAGATATTAAATATTATTAATAAATTAAAATGAGCTCATTTCAGTAGATGATTTAACCGTTCGCTAGGTATCTTTCTACTGTTTCATTTCACGTTCATTTTTTTGTTGTATTATCAAGATCAGACAAGTGAGGAGCCCAGTGACGCAGTGGTTTGCACGCTCAGTCTTCGCTTGTACCGGTTAAGCATCTTTCGCAATGGTCGGTCACGGGATGGGTGACCAAAAATTTATTATCTCGAGCTCCTAGTGAAACCTTTGGTCGGCTACATTTGCAGTCGTTAAACCCCACCAGTCCACATAATGCCCGCGTGGTTGGTCATGGCTTATTCTCTTTATTTATCCATAAGGAAGACTATACCTACTTCAGACCTACTTCAGTCATCTTAAGAAAATAATGTTTGTAAACAAACCGTCCATACTTAACCTCAAAAGTACTTTTTTATTACATATTTTCGAAATATGTGTTGTTCAAGTTTGATATATGGCAATAAATTTCTGAAATATTACGTATTTGTGGAATAATTACGAAAAGTGTTCAAATGTTTGTTTACAAACATTCATTCCGTAAGATGGCTGGAGTATAGTGCCCCAGCCACAGAACAGTCTGTTCTGTGGCCCCAGCAGTGGGGACGTTAAAATGGCTGATTACGACTCGAGACAAGTGAAAGTATTAGCTTAATGATCTTTCCATATTATTATAGAAAAGAGGTCAACATCAGTATTTACGCTTACTTACTTAATTACTTATTTAAGAACACAAGAACAAATGGAGTGCTCACACGCATTTTATCACAGTCCATCTAAAAGTGTTTGACACGCCGCGGCCGCATTAATAAATAACGAAACGCACAGCGATGTGTGGTGGGATAACCGCGAGGGCGCGTGCGCGGTCAACGACCATGCAAGTTCACCGTGAGCTCGCGCACACGCAGCAATGGATACGCAGATGCGCGAGGCGAGCCATGGTTTAAAGCCGGTCACACTTTGGATGCGATTTTTTATCGTAAGAGAGTAAAGGTTTTTAGATGGCCGAAAGGACTAGCGTTTTTCTGACAACATGCCGGAAGTGCTAATAAGTTTTTGTTCTTTAAAAATCCAAATAATTTGGGATTGGTCTAGAAATATACGCATAACCTACCTAAACATAAAACAAAATACGAAGACATACTTAAATAAAATAGATCTAGGATGCAACCCACGACAATGCAAGATACAACACAGCAAGATAAAACAAACTAACATATATAAAAAAAAAATGCATTTAAAATATATAGAAATATTTGTCCGGAAGCACATTCCACCTAATGAGTTTACAGGCTACATCTAGGCTGTCAAAGGATCATTAAAATCATGCAACTGCAATTAAGCATCAAGAATTCAAAAAATAATAATTTAACTCAAACGATAATTTAATTCATAATTATTTTTCAAGTGACGCGTTGAAGTCTTTTGCATTAAGACTTTAATTAGCAAAAAAATTTACAAACTTCGGCGTCCAATGTGCTGAATGCATTTAGAGTTTTTTGAGGGCGCTATTATGTAATAGCCACATATATGACTTTATTATTACAATTTTACATATATTCTCTACTGATAACAATAATAAGTAGGTAGAAATGTCCCTGTTGTATTTATACTCTGTCGCTCTAGCAATATGCGCGTAACGTGCGTACGCGCTGAGTTATGTAATCAATCCAATGCCGAGGTCAGAATATGAAGTTGTGATATCGTGTCTCTCTAAAATATCAACGACAAATACTTATTAGTTTATGCATTTTGACATTTGGTCACAATACATTACATGAGACTAGTTGCTTTTTTCTGGTATATTTTCTTGTTTAATATTTATCACATAAAAATAGCATTGTAAAATGCAAAATTAAAAAGTTATAAATACATTTTAGTGATTTGATTTGCGGAGGTGTTTACAAAACTTTTTTTAGAAAGTCACAAACGTTTGTTATCTTTTTCTTGCAAACAGAAATTTATTGAGATAAATATACACTATCACTTTAAATTAGTTGTCTGATGCTAATTATTTTACGACGTGAAAGGCATTATCTTTTATTCACACTTTTAAACATCCTGCGATTGATCGATTGTGATCAAATTAACACATCTAACAGATTTTGGTTCTCGGAGACATATTAATTAAATTAATCTTAAGTTTATTTGAAACAACTAAAATATACTGTTGTACAACACTATTCCACCAAAATTTGAGAAAGATTAATGTTATGTACAGGTAATTAAAGAAAACAATAAATGGGAAGTGTTAAAATGTTGTTCTTGCTTTGTAAACTCACATCAAAAGAAGAGTTCGGTAAAGACTTACAGTTAGCGATATAAAACAACATCATAATGCATTAAGCCGTTCACGCGGTTACTTCCGGAGTACTAACAATAAGCTTTAATGCAAAACTTAGAAAAAGTTTTTATGCAGACGAGATAAGGTTTAAACTCAAACACATCTTATGAGCACAATAGTAAATAAAATACTCGAACGTATTCTCTCAAGAATTGTCTTCTAATTGGCAAACAACGCATAAAGCCGACTATTGCATCTTTCATGATACGAAAGACATAATCGTGGCTGTCTGTCATTTCTAGGAAATATTCTCGTAAGCATTGCGTTCTGTGAACTCCGTGCGTATGCGAATACTGAACGAGTATTCATTACCTAATGAGCATTTTCTTTTCCGAAACTAATGTTTACAGTCAATAGTTGAGGCTGATGCTGCGAATGCAATAATAGTTAAGTATGCAGTTTTCTTAGGTATACACAAAGTATAATAAAATGTCTAATGAGATTTTAACTACAGAGTCTGAAGCTTAAATACAACAACTTTTGGTATGGGATAACAAAAAAACCGGCCAAGTGTGAGTCAGACTCGCGCAACGACCGTTCCGTTTAAAATTTTGAAAAATATTTTTTATTATATGATGTAACAAAAAATTTACGGTTTTCGCAATTTTTCCTTTGTCTGTAGTATAAGACGTTATTTCGTACCAAATTTCAAGATTCTAAGTTGACGGGAAATACCCTGTAGGATTTGATTCCCGTGCGAGTTTCGAAAATTTGCGGCTTAAACGGCTCTATATTTTATATCTTTTGATTGCTTTGGCTTAGAAGTTTGATTTTTTCACAGCTCCAAGGGACAGTAGACCTGAGTATTAAATATAAATTTCAGTTTGATACCTCCACGCGTTCCTGAGAAAAACGGTCTTGACAGACGGACGGACAACGAAGTGATCCTATAAGGGTTCCGTTTTTTCCTTTTAAGGTACGGAACCCTAAAAAGAATTGACAGACCATTATTGTGAGACATTGATTTCTATTGTAAGATTTCAGTGATATTATACAAATTAGTTGTTATAGAAATATTTTAGATGTAAAATTGGGCATTTTTGTCTGTTGGACAAATTGAGAAAACCTAGAATAACCATGAAGCAGTATTTGACACTTTAAATAAATATTAGGCCGGCCTCTTATTACAGCAACTTAGTTCAAATGACACAAGCAGATTGTTATCTGCGTGATATGTAGCATTCACTATACAATTCCCATTAAAAGTAATGTGTCCGAACTGCTATAACATTTTGGCCACACATAAACATTCAAAAACAGTTAACAACTGGTTTAGCGACTTACTTAAGTGTAGCTCATTTGTAAAATATCAAATAGCGAAAACATCAAAGGCCTGTTTTGTGGACACCGTTGGAAATACCACAATCGCCATTATGGTACACATACCAATATTTGAGGGTTTTGAGTCTGTTGCCTAATAGCGCGTTTAACCGTGTGATTGGTCCTTTAGTTACACATCCTAACACCAAAAGTACCGAAAACGTTTGGTCTTAGGATGTGTAACCAAAGATGTAATGATTTCAAGCCATCTCAGAAATAGAAATAGAAATAGAAATCATTTATTTGCCACAAACATGGTACAATTGATGTCATAATTCATTAAAGTTTCACATATTTGACCCATAACACAGGCATGCAAATATTGTTTACAACTAACAAGTTATAAAACAAAACAACACAAGGGAAAAAAAATTAAACTACTTGCTGATTTTTAGTAAAATATTAAATGTCTAACTATGCCTGTAATAGCTATACTTATTTAAATTATATAATTGTATGATGGTTTTGAACAAATTAATAATAATCAAAACTAAACACTTAATATTAATGTCAAAATAATAATTACAGTCATGTCAATTTACAAATTCTAAAATATTCTATTAAATGTCAATATGAATAAAAAATATATAAAAACGCACATACAAAAAAATTTTCAATAATAGGGATGCATCAACTAGAAGAATCGTCACCAGCCATTTTTAATGTCCTCATTGCTGGGGAACTGGCCTTCCTTATGGAAGGATAAGGAGAACGGGCCATGACCCACCACGCGGGCCCAATGCAGTTTGGTGGGTTTTAACGACTGCGAATGCAGCCAGGACCAACAGCTTAACGTGCCTTCCGAAGCACGGAAGAGCTCGAGATAGTAAATTATTTTGACCGAGCGTTGCGAGAGTTACTTAAATTTAACAATCGCAGGCCGACCATGCGAACCACTGCGTCACGGGCTCCTAACTAGGAGGATATACGAAGACTGGCTTGAAATTAATCACATGCCTTGCTTTTTCTCCAATCGACTTAGAACTACCTGAAGGACACATTGTATAAGCCGTTATTGCCATCGATAGTATGACTTTTATTCAATTTAATTTAATTTAAATTATTTTTACAATTTACAAAGCCACATTTGTATTTAAATACTTTCAGCTAACTTATACCCACCAAGGTCACTATAAGACTATGCAATGTGAAAATCCAAGGATATAATTTTTCAGGCTAACACCCTTGTTTTCATTTCCAGTTTTTTTTCCAAATGGAAAATAAATCCAATTCAATAATTCAAAACTGATTTTACTTAATATAATATTTATTGTATACAATATAAAATAATATTTTCCTTATAATTAAAAACTTTAAATTGTTAACAGACATTAAAGTTAATGAATAAAATCAAGGAAGCATTTTGAACACAACTTTTTATTACCTTCCGATCCTAAACAGTACTATAAATTATGAGTTAAGGCAAAATACATTTAGTCCGACTAGAGTCAAGTCCTAGGGTATTACGTTTTTAATATCATGCTACTAATACTATAAGTGTAAAAGTTTGGATGTTTGTTACTCAATCACGCAAAAACAGCTGAACGGATTTTGATGAAATTTGGGATACAGATACGTGATAGCCTCGAGAAGAAAATAGGATCCCGAAATTCCCACGAGAACGGGGACCACGCATGTACATTTTAGTTTCTTCGTTTTTCTTTTGCTTCGTGTTTCATTTCATTTCATCCAAAAGTAATTAAATTAAACATCTTTTATCTCAAAAGCACTTACTATACAGACATATTTCACATGTCTGAAAAAAAAACAAGTACCTACATACTAAATAAAAACCATAATTTGGTGTATGACTCGACCACTTATGATATTAACATATTAGGTTTTCTTTTACAATCATAATGGGCAAGCATTTGGCCACCAACTGGCCTGATGGAAAGCAAGCTGTGGCCTAAGATGTAGCATGTTTGCAGGGTTATTGATTATCTATACTTCTATACTATATATAATATAATATTATAAAGAGGAAAGATTTGTATTTTTGTATGTAACGAATAAACTCAAAAAGTACTGGACCGATTTTGACAAAATTTGGTATAGAGAATCCTTAGACCCCAAGTAGTAACATAGGCTATAAATGATCCCAAAATTCCCACAGGAACGGGAACCACGCGGGTGAAACCGCGCCCGGCCTCTAGTAACTTATAAAGGAATTTTATATTTATTCACCACTAACCGTACGTGTTTATTAGTCTGGAAGTGACACTGAACTTTCTCAAGGCGTTATACAGTTAACATTTGCTGGGTTTATTGCCATCGGTTGCTATGATAAAATCAGTGCCTATAGAAGTGATACTAGTACGTGCGTTATCAGAGATCTCGCAAAAATGTTAACACATCAAGTTTATTCTTAGCAGTAAAAAGGTTGATGTTTTAGGACTTCCAATGAACGTACAAATAAAGGCTTATCTTAAATTTTCGCGCGTACTGCAATCATTGAATGATACTAGTTTCACGTAATATTAAAACAGGTTTCTCACCAAGTGGACACGAGAGACATTACACACTGTACAGGAGCTGTTTTTCAGTTTAGGTTTTTTTGTGGTCTTCTAAAATGTTTAAATTCAATAAACATTTTATTATCCCTACTGATCATTGAATAAACCAAGTTAAGTAGGTACCGCTATTTATACGGAGTTAAAAGGCGCTTTTATAAACACATTTAAATTCATTTTTACATATGGTTTTTGGGATTTCAAAAATGTTTTTAATGATTAAAAAAAGACCTACTATTATTATAAATGCGAAAGTTTGACGATGTTACGATGTTACGATGTTACTCTTTCACGCAAAAAACTACTGAACTGATTTGGATGAAATTTGACACGCAGATAAAAGATAGCCTGGATTAAAACACAGGCTACTTTTTATCCCGATTTCCCCACGGGAACGGGAACACGCGGGCGAAACCGCGGGCGATCGCTTGTCTTTTATAAGAATCGTACTTATCAATACACGGACAGATGGTGCCCTACCGTTTCCTCTATAGACGCGAAAGTTCATAAACCGCAAATTAAAACCGAAAGATTGAATTGGTATTTGGTAATAATAAGAACAATGTTTTAAGGTACTATAACTCCATTGAGATATAATTGTTACGCTAACATTATTAGAATCGAAGTCTGTAATCTGAACAATCATCACCATTAATCGAACATTTTGATTTTTCCATCCAAATTCTGACAGAACAGGAATGCAAGTAACACTCCTATTGAAGTTTTGTCGTCATTACTTTAAAACAGGTGTTTAGTCTCACTTAGGCATAATTAATTTTACGCTCTCTTGAATACGCTAATAAGAAAATTCACATTTCATTTGCTGAGATAACATCGATGAATGCTAATTACAACATAATCATTCCGTGTTGTGTCATCTTACACGGCATATCTAATTATGAGTTTCGCGCGAAACACAACACCAAAAGTACATTACTCTCGTTCAGTCGTCTCAAGACAAATAAATAATGAATTACAACTCAATTAGTTACAGTCTAGCAATCATCCAAGTAATTGATGACTAATTGGACCGTTTAAGAACCAATCAGCTTGTGAAGAAGAATATAAAAAACAAATGGAATCGAATTTCAGTGTGTGCAACTGTGCAGAGCATTTTATCTTAGTACTCGTATTATGACATGCAATAATAATAAACTACTTAATTGAAGTATAACTTTAATCTAGGTACACCAAAGATAATTTTAAATTCCCAAATGCGATACGAACAGCCAATTTTTTTTTTTTTCCCATTCTGTATGAAATAAAAGGGGTAGAAAGAAGCAGGCCTTGATAAGTATTTGCCCGTTCTTCTCATTACCAAGTCTTTTGGTAGGATTTTGTGAATCAATGATTCAACCCGTCCGTCAACTAAGATACGGGCCCTCGTCCGTAAGTTTCCCGAAACTATGGATAGAGCCTACTCGCCGACTTCGGATGTATTAGTTTTGAACAAACGGCACAAACACATTGGGAGTAGGGACAATGACAAAACGTATTCTCAATTATTCTTATTTTGGGTCTCCGAACTAATAAGTGATACGGAGTAGGAAACGTCCGTAACTTAAGCCGAAACTACGGGTTTCGTGCTTAGAGAGTAGACCTCATGTTTCAGTTTCATTAAAGTAAAATTAAAAGTAAAAAGTTTGCTGCCAGTTAGTTCTACATAAAGCAGACATTAATAGGAACGACCATGAAACAGTTTCATTCGGATAATTCTAGAAGTAGACTAAACGAAGTGAATCGATCATTATGAAACGTTATTATGCCACAATAGAAATGAAAATTACATCGGAATACGCAGAAACACGTTCGACATAGAATGGTATTTAGTGATGCCGCGTTAAAGTGCAATCAGGTACAAATCAAACAACATTACCAGTTACCATCTATGGAATGAAAGTTTTCTTTCACCTTATAATTTAAAGTGACATTCTTGACTGCCAATTGTATCTTCAACTATTATCCTACTAATATTATAAATTCAAAAGTATGTCACTTTGTTTGTTTGTTACTCTTTCACGCTAAAACTTTTTCTTTATAAGCGACGGGGAAACTCTTAGTCTTTATCATATCGGATATTAAGTATTGATAAAGCTGGAGATGGAAGCGAGCCTCTCCCGGAATCCTCAATCACTGAGGAACTGGCTATCTAATCTATAACTACCGGAACACATCAATGCTAAAAAATTGTTGTTATGGCGTCAGACTTAATAAGATGGTGGTAGCTAGCCAGGCGGACTTACAACAAGTCCTACCACCAACCAAACCGAATACAATATGTACCCCTGCTGGGAATCGAACCCGAACCCCTGGGCCTTATACCGGTGGTTGTACCACTAGACCACAGAGGCGAGCCACTACTGAACGGATTGGATAAAATTTGGCACTGAGATAGTAGATAACCTGGACTAAAACAGGATACTTTTTATCCCGATACTCGTATTCCGAAGGGTAGGAGAACCACGCGGGTAAAATCGCAGGCGGAAGCTAGTTATTAATAATTTTACGTCAGTTTTTTGCATGATAAAACATTTCTGTTTCAGTTCCTTCAACTTAGGTATGCACTTCTTACTTTCTTCGGTACCTTATAAGGATACTCTTATTAAACTTGTTCTAATAATGTTATTTTTTTAACTTAATGTGCTGCCATTGCCTGGAAGGCTTATTCTATGAAAAGAAGTAGAACGCGATCTTGTTCAGTTTGTTAAATATATTGTCTTTTTATACGTCATATTTATATTGAGTACGTTTTAATAGGAACCCCAGAAAAGCGCATTTGGAAATTATTAAGGCCATTTTCAAATATACTTAATTAAATTAAATAGAAATATCTTCTTTCAGTGGCAGATACCTATGTTTAACCTGATTTATTCAAATCAGTTATCAAAAAAATTTCATATAAAAAACAACACTCAACATTGAAACTTTTAATAGATTCGGTCATAATAAAGAAATTTAACTTTAAACGGAGATTATTATGAACATTTCACATTAAGCAAAAAATATCAATTTACTCAGTATGAAATTGATACAAAATATTGCATTGAGTAAATTTTGAGGACAATGTAGTGTGAAAGTTATTTCTGTAATATAAGAGAAAAAGCGAATGTAAAAATATTTTTAGTTAGCACAAGTAATAAGTACCTATACATAGCCGTGAAAGCTGCTACAACAAAAAAAATACACTGGCTGAAATCTAAAGGAAAACAATAATTATGTAGACGCGACAGGAGATTAGTTTGACAAAAGTTTGACCTTTTAAAGGCCAATAGGTCGTTCGGAATAGCGACAGTTTTGGTAGAGTAAGTGTAAAAAGTGACGTGCCGTTGACTGTACATATCGTTAACCCAAACTGGTGTAAAAAGAGTTCTTATTCATGCAAATGATATTGCGGCACACACAAAAAAGTTAGCTTTGCAACTAAAAATAAGTAAGCTATTTCATAGTTAAGATGGTGTTATGTGAATGTGACCCTAGGTGGTTAACAATCGAAATAACCGCAATCCACGAGGTGGTGCGGTAACGGACGCTTTTTTGCAGATACCAGTTGAATTTGGACAATCGGATCCAAACAAGAAAGTAGTCAGACTAAATTTGGCTAGTCACAAATTGGGTCACTATGGCAAAAACACAATACTGCTATTTAAGAATTAAAATATCTGAGATGAGATGCGGATATGCCCGGTTGGTGAAGAATTGTAAGTATTATTCACCGAATCATTGCGTTTGAATATCGATCAATTAAGATAGCAAACAAATTGTGGTGAAAGAAAAAAAAACGACTGTTTTAATTGTAATTTAAAAATACTTATTAAAAATGATTATTTCCCAGATGGATGTACTCATGCGAAATAAACGTATTTCTTTAAAAATCTTATTTTGTTTGATCCTATTTACAGTTCAAGGTCATGCAAAAAGTAGCTACAGCATTATAGCTGAATCAGAACAGTTTTTGCGAATAGCTAGGATGGTTGATTGAAAATTGTTTCTTTTATATAGTGGATACCTACTTTATGGAAAATATTTTTTGTGCTATAAACACGTACCTAATGGAAACGAGGCTAGGTACTATTGTTTTATAATATTTTTATCGTTGCATTTATAACGCTACTAGCTTCCGTCTGCGGTTTCACCCGCGTGGTTCCCGTTCCCGTGGGAATATCGGGATAAAAAGTAGCCTATGTTACTCTCCGTCCTTTCAACTAATTCTCTGCCAAAACTCGAAACAATTGGTTGCTTAGTAAGTACATAAAGGAAGGACAAACAAACACACTTTCGCATTTTTAATATTAGTTAGGATTAAGATTAGAGTTTTTACTAGAATCAACCCCTCTCTAAGTACCTACTCTAGACACTAGTTTTTTTCTGCAATATGGCTATATCTGAACAGTTCAGTAAATCAATCCGTCTATCCGTCTGTAAATCTGTAAATAGTCAGATAAGCACTAATTAACGTAGTAAAATATATCAAATTTAAATGTATAGATTTGTATTCCATCTTCACAACATTTAACGACAGCCGAGTACACGACTCTAGTGCTCACATTCGACTTAATTATCCTAAACGGAACTAAGTATGAATTATGTAAGTACAGTCAATAGCTGAACGGGCTGAACACTTAAAGCTTGATAACGTTCTTATGTTGCTTGGAATAAGGAAAGTTTTCGTAGTGCAAGCGTGAAGCGTTAACTTGCTATTACTTGTACACACGTCCCCTTGTTCCCTTGCCCGCCATTTCAAGTTTCCGGACTCTGAATAACTTATAGATGTTAACGTGAGCCTTTCCTGTGAAAATTTAATTTCGGTCGATAAGAGACTATGAAATAATCATGCGACGGCATGATGTGAAAACATTTTAAAAATGGACGCGTTATGTTACATACCCTTTAGTCGGTGCTTGCTAATTATTCAAATAAAACATACGAAACGAAAACAACCATAAGAAAATATTTTCAAAGCTAAGTATAACTTCTTGAAAAAGACTTATTTCAATTATAATTTCTTGATATTTAGATAAAGTTTTAATACCTTCGCGATTTTACTTACTATCAAATCAATACTAACGTTTGAAAGGTAAATGACACCTATGGCAAAAATATTTTTTTTTTATTTAAGAAACACATGAATAATCACTGAGCTTAAAAATAAGTAATGATTATTTTTGGCCATTTTATTTAGTAAGGTGACACTTATTATTTATATGATGGACGAGGAGCGTAGGCCAAGCGGACATCCTAATTTATGCGAAGACAACGTTATAGCTAGGAATGTCATAGCAATTTGCAACTGTGACCTAACACGCAAATAACCTCAGGCAGATGCAGCAAACCTTTTCACTGATACGTAATTATAAATAAAAACACTGTATTTTAATTACAGGTATAAAGAGAACACGTTAAAAGACATGTATTTATTTTTCATTTTTGTATCCAACGTCCTTTTCATAATTTATCTACTGGTTGCGACGCACCAAGGACGACTTGTAACCGAGGCTTGAGTAAACAAGTAAATAAAAAGGTTTCACTTTAAAAATAGCAGAAAGCTCATAACGTTATTTTCCCTGCACATTGTTAAGTTGCGAAGTTAGTCAACAAGATTAATATGCCACATTATTACCAGTCATTTGCAAATCGCTACGAGGGCTAAGTCCCTTTACATGCAAATTCCAGGCAAATGTCTGCGTTCTTAGACGAGCGGTCGTTCAGTTTATCGGTAGAGCAAAGAAAAAATTTATGTATGCACGTCATGTCATGGAAATAAAAAGCCACGTATTGTAAGCAGAGTCACACGACACCTATTTTACACGTGCAATGCTTTAGAAAACCAACCGTTGCTATAAAGGTTATTTATAGCTCTCTTGATTTAAAAATATGCGTTAACTGTATTATTTTGTACAGTTGTACTTGAAAGGTTTGTAATATCAGCCTTTATTTTCAACTTTGTATTTCAAAACGGATTTCTTTTTCTTTGCAGAGAATACAAGTTGAGGGGAGCAAATCGACGATTGGATCGTTTTGTCGATCAAACATGGACTGCAATGTGTCGCACGCGCACTGCAACAGAGGCGTGTGTGAATGCCAACCTTATTATGCCAAAGTTGACAACTCCACATGCTTGGAATGTAAGTAAAGATTTCATGAAACTAGGTAACCGTTCCTTTCAAACATTTGTGCGCGTTCATTTATCTTCGTTATTTTTGGCACCGCGCATAATCTGAAAGATTCCATAGTGCCTTTAGCCTAATAGCCTAAACCAGGGTTACTCAAACTTGTTGACCCACGTTCTGTTGAAGTTCCAACTCTCAGACGAACGAGAACCCGCGGTGTAGACTCTAGATCATTGACTAAAGTTGAATAAGCAGTGTCAAAGATGTTCAACAAAAATTGTTATGATACATGCACTTGAGGTTACCACATGTGAAATTCTCCAATCAATTCTGAGCTTATAATAAGTTAAAATTGAACACTTATTTTTGTTTTTTTTTATAACCTTATGTGCTGCTGACCGTACTATCGACAGCCATCAAACGTAATCAGAATACTTCGCTCGCGGTTTCACTGACCATTTCCACCTGAAGGGGAACGCTCTTTTTGTGGTAAAGTTTGTGGTCATTCTCACAAATTACTTTCACTGAAATAATAGGCAGCACCTTATGGCATCCAAAATTAAGTGGTGTTAGGCGATGCGAGGTTTCGCCGCGCTTTAATTCGACGTGTCAATGCAAACCTCAAACATAATTGCTTTTCTCAATAACTGTGTGTCAAAATCTCTCAATTCAGCTGTATACATTGAAAAGGGGCCAAAATCGGCCACGTTATTTATAGCCACAATAATTAAGTTTAATTATTCCGTGTACTTTCTCTATCGACGACTGTTGTTTACATTTTAATGTTTGAGGTTTAATGATTCATCAACGTTTTAATCGAAATGTACCTCTATTAGGTACCTTAAATAAGACCTGCCTGTTTATAACGCTTCACCGAATCTAAACTAGGTCGTTGAAATGGGCATTTACAGACTTAACTGGGCAAGATTGAGCGTGACGGATGCAATAACAAATCTTCTATTTTCATTCAGTAGAATTTTGTTTAGGATTTACCGAATTTGGTGCGATCCCGATTTGCGTCTCGCAATGCACGAGATACGTATCAGTACGCTACGTAACGAATTGAAAGCGACACGAGCGATACGATCGTTGTTACTATCGGAGCTCTTTTGTTTTTATCGCACCATAATCCCACGGTCGACTCACTTTCAGTCCGATGTAGGGACGCCAAATCGAGAAGTGGATCATGGGTAGATTTAACGGTTGTTTACAACGATTGTATTGCGAATAGCCTTTTTCAAGGACCGATATTGCCGACGTACCCATTATTTTTATTCTTTTCTAGATGTTTTACTTTCCCAACTGCCCCAGACGGCACTTGGAGTACGTGACTTTTGGAAGCGTTTAGTTTGCACCTATTTTGAGAAATTGAGGTTGATTTTAGGATCTTTGATATCGTAAGGACATGTTTTATAACTTTATTCGATAAGTACCGAAATTTATTCACCGTTGTTATCACTGGTATTATTATGATTTTATAGGGGTTTCTATCCCAATCCCTGATTCAATTTATGACTCATAACATAACTAGATTAAAACGGTCCTTCTGATAACATTGAGGATTACCCGTTATCAAGGGGCCGTTACCATCTACGGAACTCATTTCCATATATTAATGTCGCCTCTGCTTAATTTTTAAAGCTTTTCGTGACCCAATAGGTAGGTAAGTGTAAATTTTACCTTGTCGTAAAATGTTGGCTTCTTAGACAAAGTCAAAGTCAAAGTCAAAGATTTTTATTCAAATAGACTTATAGATATGTTCTTTCGAATCGTCCAATTTTTTTTTTCTTACCAGCCATTCAGGACATCTTTTAACTGATAAGAAGAACGGCCGCAAGAAACTTATCAGCTTTAACAGAAGCAACAACATTACATGTCGTTGCCAAACACAAATCTACAATCTTGAAACATATTTAATATAAGACGAAATTTAGGAATTTTAAACGATTTCTGAGGTGCAAATCTTAAGTAAATAGGTAGGTATGTGTTTATACTTGAACTTTATAGATTGTCCACAGATTCAGCAGTAATTTCTTTCTGAAATGAATCTGGATTGTAATTCAACTTCAATCTTAACTTTATATATTTAGAACTATTACGTAGATAAGTAGAGCAGAGCAGATTTTATTTGAATTTTAATAAAATAAATTAACCCTTTCTTAATACGGTAACGCAGCCCACAATATTCCTGCACATAGGGCAGAAAGCCAGGAATATTGAGTACAAATTGTGCTCAAAAACTAAAAACATCGGCCAAGTGCAAGTCGAACTCGCACATTAAGGGTTTCGTCGCTCACCCAAGATTGCCTGGAAGAGATTGCTACGTAGCAAAAAGGCCGCCTATTGTGTGTTCCTCTTTTTTGTCATTTTCTCTTTATGCGTTTGTTTTTGTATCGTGTGCAATAAAGTTTCTATTTTTATTATTGCCACTATAATTTTTCGTCTGCAAAAATAACTTTGTTTTTTATGGTGTTTGTATGAATGACAAAGTTGTATTTGGAAAATGTGCTATAGCTCTGAAACTACTTAATATATTTCGTTCAAACCAATTTTCGTTGAAAGTTTTTATAAAGATCTACATCAAATTTTTTTTTCAGTGTCAGTTCCATGTATGGGGAACCCCCCCATAATTCTTTTTTTTTATGTTTGTGTAAACACCGTAAAGCTTTTTACAGAATACATCTACCTACCAAGTTTCAACTGTGTAATCCTCATAGTTTTGGAATAAAGTGACTGTGACATACATCGGATTGGCCGAATCTATAAGGGTTTCGTTTTTTGCCTTTAGGCTACGAAACCCTAAAAAACGTCTTGCCTTTCCAGCTACTACTTTTTTTCGATTTCATACATATATCCATTTATTTGGAGACAACGACATCGCGGGAAACTCTGCAATTGGCCAGATATAAACTGTAAATATAAATGCGTAGAATCACAGAATATATAATAGTACCAGACGTGTAGAATGCCTAGCGGATACGGCTAGCACACTTTTAAACCCGTGGGTCCAGTCTGCAATACAGGATTTGAGCCGAATCCCGGAACCGCTAGACGGCTGCTAAAACGAGTTCTTACAATACGTCTAATTAATATTTTATTTATATAAACAAACTCTTATGCAGTTTCATTTCAGAGCTTTAAGTCGGTTTGGTGTTACTGCAAAGCGGTCGAAAGTGAGTTAGTTTTAAACGGAAGGTGTATTTTTTTCTCTAGCGAATGAAAGTGACCAGCTTCAGTTTAAACCAACATACCTCTATATTGTCATTTATAATCAAGATAGTACTAATGTATTTCTACAAATAGAAATTGTATCTAAGCATAGAAGACTATCTAAGTATTTAATCACAGCCTAACTAAGGAACTAAGAGAAGATAGGTAGACTGTGATTTAATAATAGTGACGCTATTTTAGAATTAGAAAAAAAAAACTCTCACTACACAATCAAAATTACAAAAAAAGTTGTGAAAGTAAAAGTTTGAATTATAGTTTACTAACGAGTCTGGTAATGAACCCATAATTTTCTTAAATCATCAAAAATAACGAGGGAAGTTTAATTGAAATGCTCGCACTTTAATTACTTTATAACAGACCTACAATAGATCGGTTGCTAGAAAAGGCAAAGCAATTATATTATTAATTACTGACTGATCGGTGCGCATGCCAACTGCAGCCTATCTCGTTAAAACAAGGTCTCATCACTCCACGATCTTCGTATCAACCTTATTTTAAAACTCTACAAAAAAGGTTGGATAAAGATCAGGCAAATATAATTATCTGTTTCCTTTAGTGTCGTCCCACATCGTTGTTATGCTTATCAAGATGTTCTAACTTACACCAGTAACAACTTAATGGTATTAATTCTTTGCTTGATTGACGCGTTGCCTAGATATCAATCGTGTAAAACCGAGGTTACATGTGTCCCGCCAGACGTAGCCGTCATGTCAGTTTCACCGTCTGGTCAGTGGGCCAGCCGTGAGCAATAATCCGATACGCCACGCAGGATCACTTTAGTTAGTTTTTCTTCACCTGTCATATTTAGCCAGTTAAATCTTCATGCAACTGTCTATTTAAACAGCTAGAAACTGTCAGAATGCCGTTCTTTAATTTCGTGGTTATATTTTGTGATAAAACCAGAATAAAAAACTGGATTCTGGTATCTATTTAGCTCGGTAGAGACACGGCTACATCGAGCTGTGAACTGTTCTTCACCGATTAATTAAAATTTTATTACCTAGTGTCTCTTCAACTCCACAAGATAGCAAAGCAAAAATATTGACACACTCGCAATGAGAATACGCTTCCATACAATTTTTCCAAACGAACCTAAATAAAGACAAGGAATTCAGACAAAGAAACAAAGGGGCAATTAGTAACAGAGGCTTGAAATATTCCCATTTGTCTCGGTCAGGTGAACTCAGCTATTCAGCCTTTTTATTTTCATCAAATGGGGCGAGACGCGAGTTAGCTCACTACGGCTGCAGATGATTTAGTGATGCCGAATTTTTCAATAGACCTTTATGACCCCGTGTAAAATCTTTTCCTAGAAAGTGAAATGAAATTTATTCACAGAAAATACACTACAATTGGGTTTAAATGTCATCTCAGCAAAGAAATATGGAGTTTCTTCCTAAGAAAACTATTCTAAGATATATTTTTTTACAGAAAAAGCAGCTAAAGTTGGCACACTGAGAGAATGCATTCTGAGTAGTAGAATCTGAGTGCTTAGTACTTACGTGTTTTTTCCACTCGCGGTCGATCGTGAACTTGTCGATTTGTGTATGAAATCAGCGGCCTGCCATCTAGCGGATTACGCCACGAACTACACCAACGCCATACAAAAACCTAACGCGCTCACTATAGACGGTGAGTAGAAAAAACTCGCACTAAGCGTACAGCTCTCTATAACAAGTAAATACTCGTAGAGCTTACTAATACCTTACTTTTCAGGACGGCCAGCCGGCTGTACCTGTATTTTTTTTGTTTCCTCGACGTTTCGACACTTTCATGGGTCAGCACCGTGATCAAGGAAGGACTAAAACAAGAGTTAAACATGAAAAATCACGAAATTTACAACGTGTGCTAAGAAAAAGCGCGTTTTAATCAGTAAAGGCTGTTTCATTCACTTTCCTTTTCGCTTTCGTGTGCTAAGTTCCTAATAATATTAAAGACCACATAGTCAATAATGCAAAAAATATCTCCCATAGTTTTCACCGTATTAGGGCATGCAACCGTTGCCGTTCTAAGTCTTGCACTATGTCCATTAACCCAGATATGCATAAAAGTGGGCACATGACTTTGTTTAGCCGATGCACCGCCATAGTTCATGCTACTTAAACACTAATCATAAATAAGCTTTTGAATACAAATAACGATGTCATTATTTTCTTCAAATTAAAACGTTTTCACACTAATTTCGTACCATGTGAAGATCTTTAAAAAGCCATTACGGGTAGCTATATTTTAAAAGGAAAACTTAGATTTTAATAAATTTCTAAGCACAATTTAGAAATTCTAAAAAGTGTCACGGATCGTTACACTGCGCAAACCCTCTTATTTCCATTACTACTATATCAACCAAGTATTTAGCGATAATGACTCAATAATAAATATGTTTTAAAGAACAGCTTTCTTCAAATTTACCAATCAATTTAATAATAAAATTACTTTCACTGAGAATGTAATATCTTGTATTATGTCAATTCAAAGCGAATCCACTTCTAATTCCTTAGCAAATCCTATTAACGTAAGTACAAGTAGCAGTTTAAGACGCTATACGGAAAAAGTACTTACTTTTCGTTATAAAACTATAGGGCGGTGAGGATGTTACAAATCTGGTAATAAGGTATTTATTTCTTTATCTAAATTTGTAAAGTTCCAGAAACACGAGTTCATAATTTTGCCTCTACACCTTTTTTTTTTAATATACCCCTAAATATAAATAATACGAAAATTAAAGATTATTTTCAAATGGAGTTACATATACTATTTGAAATTGTTTTTTTAGTGACCACCAATAACATTTAGAATCGTATAGTTTATTTTTTTATTTTTTATTTTTCGTTTAATTTCTTTAATCGCGTGTGGTTTTTTCGCCTAATCTGCAAAATCTAGGTATCTGAGAAAGCGACACGCTTCAGTCGTATAGCGCCTTAAGTAAGAACGTTAGTAATAACTTAAAAGTTTAAGCAAGACATTCATTGTTAAGTAACTAAGTAAGTAGTAGTTTGAATAAGACATTTTTAGGTTATTGCATCTTATTTTTTGTTGAGGATTTGATAGCTTCATTCATCTGTTTACTAAAAAACTTTTATATGGTACACAGATGCATCAAGATATCTCTAAATCTTCAGAAGTGTAGTATGTAATTTTTCGGACTTATCTAGGAAGATAAAAATTCCAAAAATACCTCAAGTACGAATCATACTATTGTACGTTTCGTTTGCCTTTCGAATGCCGTTTCGATTGCCTTATTTGATCTAATGAAGGTACCAACGCGTAATCCCGTACGATATTCACAGAAGGTGATTTAGGGCTCACATGATGTCCCGTTACGATGATATAGGATCCGTCGACCGTAAAAGGCAAGTCTAACTGAGCGTCAAGAGTTACTCAAGCTAGATCCAACGATTTTTCTTTTTCATAATGTTGCTTACGGCCCATCATAGTTTTAACGACGCTGTGTTCCAAAAACGTCAATTGCTTTATTATTTTTCGATGTTTTGGAGTGTATTAGACTAGGAGAGTTACTATTTGTAATAAGATAACCTTCTTACACTTAAAACATCTAGTTTTAAAACAAAACATAACCACATTCAAGAGAGTTTTGCAAAGTCTCTTTTACAAATTATTCCTAGAAATACGTTAATTGGTTTATTATTTTTCGATATTTGAGGAGCCTCAAGATTGGAGCATTCAAGTTACATTCAAGTATGTTGTGTAAAAGTATCTTAACAATTCATTCCCAGAAAACTAATTGTCTTTAGCTTATGCGAACTTACAGTTGTCTTTTCATTACCCAAATTAATAAAAAAACGACTTATGATTTTTTAATTTTGCCTTTACAATGCTATCTTATACGATATCTAGTTTTAATAGAAAAATACTAGAAAACAAATAATTAAATGTGAATTGTTTTCCATTTTCACATGCACTCTATCTATTGGATCCGATATTTCTCAAAAGCTCGGCAGTAATAATCTCGAACTCGTTCATAGAACAATGTCCGACACGATTTCGTCTCGTCTCATAAATGCGTTCACCACCTTGCGGTTCATTGGAGCGGCCTTGACTCCATAACCGAATGATTCCAATTCATAAATCACTTTTGCTCACGCTAGGCTCACTTTCCAAACTAAAACCGCAGAGGAAAACTAATGATTGTTTGTAACTAATCAGCACAATAATGATGGCCAAATTTGAAATTAGTATCAAGATTACTTCCTGCTTTTGATGTCTATCATGGATCGATAGGTTTATATAGATTTACTAGCTGTGCCCCGGGGCTTCGCTCCCGTGGAATTTCGGGATAAAAAATAGATAGTAGCCGATTCTCAGACCTACTCAATACGCTCACAAAATTTCATGAGAATCGGTCAAGCCGTTTCGGAGGAGTATGGGAACGAAAACTGTGACACGAGAATTTTATATATTAGATATTTTACTGAGGTAAACTTTGTAAGTTTATGATTTTAAGTATTTGCATTTTCAATGCTATTTTTATTCTTATGATATTTTTTTTTATAGGAAAATATTAAAAAAAATCAACACGACTCACAAGTTATTTTCAAACGGGCTTTGTAAGTTTCTGAGTTTGTTTGTAGGAAGTAACCTCTGGATATCCTATACCAATTTTGAAAATTTATTTACCAGTAAGAAGCTAGGAAATAAATTTTCAAAAATTAGATAGGCTTTAACTGATTAAGATAAATTTATCTCAAGTGAAAATAGTCAGTGAAAATACTCAGTATACTAAATTAACAAAACGATAACAGGTAATTCGAGAAGAATTAAGATTACGCAATTCGAACGCGAAAGATAAAGTAAAAGGTATAGTAATAAGGTAATCAATAATAAAATTATACCTGAATATGATATAATCTACTTCCTCTTCTGCTAAGTCTTCGCCAAATTAATTACTTAGCGAAAACGATTCTGTGAAAACTGATGCGTAACATCAAAGACAAAAATTAATTAGAAACGATTAGTAATTATCTTTATAAATGTTTTGGCGAATGTTGGCATTCGATATCTTTCAACACGGAAGTCGATAGAGGTCCCAATAATAAATTGTTCATGTGTATTCGACTGAATCAAACAAGCTACCTATGATTTCCTTCTAAACTACCGACTACCAATAGTAATTAATTGAAGTGATAGTATCGATCGTTAAATGCTTGAAAGTTGTGTTATGCATACTAATGTGAAATTCCTAAAAGAATAACACATACTCAATCAATGATTTGATTTAATTTTTTTTTTAATTCGTGAGGTATTTCCATTTGATTCCTTATTCTTCAAATTAATAGCAGCTAATTATTGGTGTTCAAACCAGATTATGTTATGAAAATTTCTGTTTATGAATATTAAGTTGGCAGTCAGTAGTCAGCTCATTTTTGCATACTACATACAGTGTATGTCCTAGAAACATTGTTGGACTGAATATTGAGCAATGATCTTCTTAACTATATAAAAAAATTAAATGTAGCGCCTATTGGATGCAAATTTATATTTTAGCCGCGTGGGCTATTGAGATCTAGATTATGAATGTTCTTCTTAACAGTAGGGTTGGTCAATGCATTAGTTTTGTATTTTAAGATACAACGTTATTTTTTAATTATTAGAAAACTTAAGGAGATTGTTGTATATCCATCAATACGAACAACTTTTTCTTTGGAGCGGTAAAAGGAAATCGCAAAAGAAAAATAGTAGAAGTTGTTTATGTCAATAGATACAACCACCCCCTAAGTTTTTCTACGAATAAGAATATATGGTACCTACACAACGGGAAAATGCTATATTGTTAATTTCTTATGGATTACATAAGTAGGTATTTTAAGTACCTACCTATACCCGATACGATACGATATATAGATGTTATTAGGTTCTCTATTATACCTACCTACCTTTACTACATAAAATTAAATATTTTATAAATTTTTATACTTAGGTATAATAAAAGTTTTGTCAATGAGTTGAATGCTTTTTTGTTGAGAAGATGGCATCCGTACTTAAAAATAATAAATAAATAAATATGTTCATACAATCACACCAATTATATCTAGCCTAAGGTAAGTTTCATGAAGAACTTGTGTTATGGATACTAGATGGATATTTATTTATAGTTTATTTTTATATTTTGTTCCAGTTTGGATGCAAACTGCTTAATCAATGTGATGAAACAAAATTGATTTTACTTTAATATTTATAACCTTCGATTTTCCTAAAACCATTTATAGTGCAATAACGTGAAGCATAACGTATTTGACAGCGTTGTAGCAAAAAATAAGCATGAAGTTCCAGTTTAATGCTAGAATGTAAGCAGCCCTGACACCGGGTCATGATCCTGTCAATCTGAGTCCAACAGCGCTTCGCAGTATCATTGTTGACAAACACAGTGGTCTACCGAGAGAATGTAAATAAACTGTGTCTGACCGACTTTTTTGACATTTATTTTGACAATAAAATTTATTTAACTCTTTACCGGTCCGACTTTCGCGTTGATTTAGTTTTTAAATGTTTTTGCAGTGTACATAGTATGGAGACGGCGTTTATGTTTCTTATGCTGTTGCCTCGTGATTTCGGGAAGTAAACGGTAAAAAGCGCAAAGATGAAGATAGTATAGTATGGCAAGACATATGGATAGCCTCAAACTATGATAAGCTGCTACTTTTTATTTCCATTATTGTAGGTGAATCACCGTTCACCTTTGCAAGCCAAAAGCATGCTATGCTATGCTATATACAATCTCAAAACTATCCTCTTTTTGTATAGGAGCAACCCTAAAATCGCATAAAAAATCGCTGTTTCATACATTTTAGCAGAGTTAAAATGAAAGGGGTTTGGGTAACTTTGTATAACAGTGGCGCAAAATTTTTTTTCATTGGCCTCTTAATTATTTATTACTGTTTTAAAGCATCACAATCAAGACATATATCGGAATGATTAACTGTCTCAAGTAGGTAATATCGGAGCTGAGTTATGATATTTTCGTTAATAATACAATAAAAAGTCGACAAACGTCTGAGGATCTCGGTATCGATGATTAGCTATAAATTTTTAACTTTTTAATTTTGCATTTTACACTGCTTTTTATGTGATAAATATTAAACAAGAAAATTTACTAGAAAAAACAACTTGTCTCACGTCTCTCTGACGGGCTACGTGGCCAACACCGTAGAACGGTGAATATACTGGAAAAAACCGACGTATAGTAAACTTTAAATAGAAAAATATTGGAAAAAATTAACTCGGCGACAAGTGAATTCTCAGACGGGAATCGAACCCGCGACCTTTGGAAATCCGGTCCAATGCTCTAACCGCTGAGCTACCGAGACTTAAGCCTTATCGAGAAAGTCTCGGTAGCTCAGAATAGCATTGAATATGCAAAAATGACAAAATCATAAAAAATCGACGTGTCCTCGTAGGTTTCTGAAACATAATTTGTTTGTGCATTGGGCCGGATTCCCGAGGATGCAGGTTCGTATCCCGTCAGAGCGAGGTGAGACAAGTTGCTTTTTTCTAGTATATTATCTTGTTTAATATTTAGCTATATATGTTTCATACTGAGATTTGTGTCTTTTATTATAATGTTCTTTTACTATTCCCATACTTACCTTTTCAAATTACAAACGCAAAAAAAAATCGTCAGGAGGCCATTGCCATATGTCTGTTCTATTAAAAAAAAACACAACTGCAAAATACGTATAGGTATGTTCAATTTCGAGCAGGTAATGGCAGCCCCCGATGGTTTTTTCTTGCGTTTGTTAAGTACCTACATCACTTTTAGTCGGGAGGTTTTCGTAAAAAAAATTAAACTCTTTTCTTAATTAAGAATAGTTGATTATAACAGCATTTTTAAAAAAAAAAATTGTTTTGTTTTTTTTAGTATGACGTTTTTACATCCATCGTGGGTTTGTTTTTTCCTCTAAACCATTTGTGGAACACGAGTTCTAATGTTTAATTTATAATTTGTTATTGTTACAGCGACTCTACTGGGTTCTGAATGCATGGTTTCGGAGCAATGCACCCTGAAGGTAGCGTTCAGTGCTTGCTTGGAGGGTGTCTGTCGGTGCACGGATGGCCATTTGCAGTTCAGGAAACACACTTGCTTATCCCGTAAGTTAAACCCCCACTTAATTTATTTTCAAACATCTAAGAACCTTTCACAAAATACAATTAAGTTAGTTGGAATTAAGTTACTTGAAAAGTTATTTCATACAAATTGGAAAACATCAATAAGCAAAGAATACTAATTATTACTAACGTAATAATAGATTCTGAAAACGGCACATTGGTCGATTATTGAAAAGAAAATTTTAATAAGCGTTTTAAAAAGTAGCAAACTTGTTATTTTTTCTAATTTACTACTAACAGTAAAAGTATTATATTCAATACGGAAATGAACAGATTTTTTATTTAAAAAAATAATAATGTAAATAATTATGTAGGTACCTTATTACATAAAAATATACAAATTAACGTTTTTCATTAAATATGTACTTATGCGGAACCAACTACTTACTATAATCATTCCGTTTTTATCAACTAGCAATTTTATTGCTAAGTCGAACACTAATTTATATTTTCCAAATAAAAGGAATAGTAATAGCTGCAATAGCTAGCCGTCGGAAGACTTTAATTGTTGTGTAACCAGCGTAACGTAAAGTCATTAATCTTTTGGTTAAAAAGTAAAGACAGCAAAAGCATCCGTAATGCCAAAAACGTCAACAAGGAATTTAATTTCGCACAAATCATACACGATATCATCCGTCATTTGTTTTGTTTCGCGAAATAATTATTAGGAGATAACAAATGAGAGTGCCACTGTCGCGAAAGTTGCGGTCGCTCTTTTCATTATCTTATAATTTCATTGTAGTTAAATACGAATGCTTTTGTTACTATTATATCTACTTATCTATATTATTACTGAGCTAACCGACCGTCTGTCCGTCACGAATCTCTAAATGGTAGAGAAACTTTCTGTGAAAATGAATTATATTTCGATTGTTATGCCAGTTGATGGATGTACCTAATTTTATATGTACCTGTTTAAATTAGTATCGATAAACTTAATCGATTTTCTTTTGTTAAACCTACTTTACATATAATATAATGAAAAAAATGCAAAATGATATCTTAAACTATACAAATTCGGTGAAAAACACACTTGTTTAATATTGATTTTCTAAATTTATGTTTACAAAATATACACTTTTTTACTTGTTACTTGTACACAGTGAGACAAGGTCCTTGATCACTTAGAACAAAAATAAAAATCTTAAATACTAAATAACATAAATATTCGTTTTATCATTATTAAGCTTGATTGAGCTTCAGTTTTCTTTTAACCCGTTCGATTTTCATTTGCTTCCCCTTGTGTAACTTAGGTACTTATTTGAAATCTTTATTATTAAAGATATGTTTACCAGTTTTCTTAAAAAGCAATCGCTTTTCTTCTGTTTTACCAGTTTTCTACTAACCAGTCAGGCATAGGAAAACGAGACAAAATATTTCATTTTTATGCGAATGTCGGAGGTCTTGCGCTAACGAATTAAAAAACCATTTGCTTTCCTTTTGTTTTGCCATAAATATGTCATAGCATAAAATAATGAAGTTGATTTTTTTTAAATCTCTCCAGTGGAATAGTGGCGTATTCAGATGTACTACACGACCAAGACAATTAGGCGCATGACAGGAATGCGGTTTTGCACTTTTAGCACCTGCAGCCCACTTCTATCACCGTACTTCTCTTATTATCTGATTAATTAGCACTACAGTGATTAACTGATTGATTACCGGTTTTTGAAATTTTGGTTTTTAGTTAGATTTTTTATACTTATGTTACATTTTAAATAGAAAAATATTGGAAAAAATTAACTCGGCCACAAGTGAATTCTCAGACGGGAATCGAACCCGCGACCTTTGGAAATCCGGTCCAATGCTCTAACCGCTGAGCTACCGAGACTTGCGAACCACCGTCGAAATTCTCCAATACTTTTATATTTTTAATACGCTGTAGGCCAGCGTTGTTACATCAATGCTAGGAATATCCTTGCATTCGAAAGAAACATCTTTTCAGGTGTTTAACGATCGATTAAGATGCGACTGCCAATAATTTATGATTTTGTAATTTTTGCATTTTTCAATGCTATTTTTATACTTATGGTAAATTTTAAATTGAAAAATATTGGAAAAAATTAACTCGGCCACAAGTGAATTCTCAGACGGGAATCGAACCCGCGACCTTTGGAAATCCGGTCCAATGCTCTAACCGCTGAGCTACCGAGACTTGCGAACCACCGTCGAAATTCTCCAATACTTTTATATTTATAATACGCTGTAGGCCAGCGTTGTTAGATCTTTTAATTTTTTCTCAGCTGTCATGCGCCTAATTCTCTTGGTCAGATAGTATGTATGAAACTCTCAATTTCGTTGGACCGTTCGCACCAATTCTAAGTGGTCACGCCTTCTCAGAACCGTAGTGCGTCGAAACGGGATAAGCTGCCGTATAATTCTATAAAGCGTCCAGATGAAAGTCGAGATAGTAATGTCAAGAGCAATTATATTGTACAGTCACGAGCAATAATATGTAAACAATATACAACCTTATCGCATTGAAACACCCGGAAACAAAGCCTTCTGTGTCCACAAAAGTCATCAAATATTATAATGTGACAAGGTTGTACAGAGTTAACATATTATTGCTCGTGACTGTACCTTGTGGCGGCAAACAGAAATATTATGTCAATTGAAGAAAATGTCGGTATCGGAATTTCAATGTCGTGTTGGATGGAAAAAAGATAATGGCATATGTAAAGAAAGAATGTTGAGACAGTCAATTGAAGCATCGAATTATCGATCTATTTTAAAAGTAAACATTGATGTTTCTTTGTTTTCAGTAGTAGCGTAGATTAGGTACTAAACGACTTCCGTGGTCGAGTGGTTCGTACACCGGTTTCAAGGTGTCGCCTACTCTGGGGTCCCGGGTTCGAATCCCGGTTGGGGCAAATGTTTGTATGATGAATACGAGCATTTGTACCTGAGTCATGGACGTTTATATATATTTCTACACATAAATACTTATTTATGTATAATTATATGTATTTATATCCGTTACCCTAGTATCCCATAACACAAGCCTTACAGTGCTTACTTTGGGGCTAGGTTAATTGGTGTGAGTGTAAGAAATATTTATTTATTTATTTATTTAAATAGTTTCGTAGTGAAAACCATTTTGTATATAGTAAGTATAGTAAGTACAGTGTTACTCGACATCGTATATTTCACTTCCTATTTAACTTTTTGTAAGGCTACAAGCCCCCTAATTGTCTAATTACAAAATCTATCATTATCCCTTTCAAAGGTATTGTAATTTGTGATAGTGATTTATGGAATTGTATAACTAATAGTCGCAATCCCTTTCGGAACGAATGATGTTTTAAATGACACCTCATTTGACACTTCTCCATACATTTGAAAGACATTTGCGTCTGTCACGTTGCTTAGACAGTAAATTTTCGTTCATTCGATACCTTTCAAAACGCGTCCCGATCACAATCCCTTTCAAATGTCAAACAGTGACGGCCCGAAGAATGATAAAACTTTTTAAATGACGAATTGAAAGGAGTTGCGATAGATTTTAAAATTAGACAATTAGCCCCCCTCTACAGAAGCACTAAAATCAAGCCTTGAGAAAAACGTACTTAATGATCGCACAGATAAGCTCAACGAGCCGATGTGAACCTGTCTTATTATAAGCCAATTGTATGTTCCGAGTTGTGAGAATCGTAATACGGAATTTCCTAGATAACTATGCTTTGTGATTGCTGAACAAATATTGAGATCAATGCTTATCGTATAATCTTCTCTCCTCTAGTTATTTGCACCATTTGATAGTCAAAGTGAAACTAGATTATAGGTCGGCACCTAAAATTTTAGAATTTCCTTCAAAATCTATGTTTACAAAGGAGATTATAGGCTTTGAGTTGGTAAAGAAATAGAAAGACAAAGTAAATTAAAATCCGCTTAGATATTTTTTTCATATTCTGACATTCCTAAATGACTGAAAAATCTGGCTTTGAATCGTAGACGACGCCCAGTTTAGGGGTCACTTCGGTGATCAGTTCTTCACTCATATTACAAAAAATCTATGCCTCTGGTATTGAAACAATCTATTTACACCATAACCAACTTCTCATAAGCCATCTGATATCAACTTACTCGATTATGAAAATTGAGGTTGAAGCGACTCTGTGTTCAATGTTTAGTTTGCGTGCGGCGCTTTATGGCAACCGATTACCATACAAAGGCCCCTCAATTACCATCCGTAATTTTACATTCACAACACTAATCCAATAATTTTCATTAAACATTAGCATTACTTAATAAGCATGAGAATCGTTACACCTACTTACTAACAAACTGTCAAGTTTGTATACATTTGCATTTTATTACTACTAAGTAAGGAAAACATTAGAACGTTTAATCAAAAGAGCGCATGAATTAAGTGCTGTATATAATTTTTTTGTCCACTTGCTTTATTAGACAATCAGCGTCAAAATAATAATTGTACGGCGCAGCGCGGAACACTATTCCACTGCATATAATTTTCAAGAATTTTTTTTTTTTTCTAACTTTCATTGTTGTTTTATTGCAGCTGCACAACCAGGACATGTCTGCTACAGTAATGAGCACTGTCGCTTATGGGATAAAGAAAGCCACTGTGAATTTGTTATACCAAACTTATTCGGACGATGTGCTTGCAATTCCTACTTTCGACAAGTTGGTGATAAATGTATAACGCAGAAATCACCTCCGTATATAACTGAAGCGGTTATTGCTGAACAAGATTTCTTCACTGGGGACACAAGAAATGATTCCTTAGTATCTCAAGACACCACTCTTAACTTTCCAAAACCAACAGCACAACTTACACCAGGCGCTGATCCTTTCGCATCACAGAATTCAGTTCTCGATACTGAGGATGATGTTCAACCAAGTAAACTACCAATGTATACCAACAAAAATGAAATAAGTACGCAAGAAGATAGCCCATTGATGCAAGCTGTATTGAAAGTACCAACTGCAGAACCCATCAAACGACTTCCAGTTTCGAACAGAAAGGATGGAGAACCGAATGAAACTATAAGCGTGGATGAATTGACAGCAAATTTGCATGCTAATGATCAGCCCATATACAGAGTAGTTACACAGCCATCAGTAGAAAAGAAAGGAAATAAGAAAGGTAGTACCTCGAAAGACCAGGTCAATAAACAACAGAAGGCAGGGCATCAAAAGAAAATCTCTTCACTGAAAGGTAAAGGTGACTTCACACATCTAATAAGTGTTTCTGTTTCTTAACGTCTCTTTCCCGGAAACACGAATAACTAATACGATATGTTCTTCAATTAGATAAACACCGCATCCGGACTGACGCGTCATCTGTGATTGACCTCGGTCCAGCGTCACTGGGCATGCCTTGTCTCACGGACACTCAATGCCGCTCCGTGGACCCTTACACTCGGTGCCTCAACAAACGCTGCGACTGCTCCTACAGGACAAACTCTACGGGTTCCTGTTCTGTACGCAACAGAGGATGTTTACCAGGGACTTTTCAGGTAAAAAGCTCAGAAAGCTCAGATTTGTTGTTAATTTAATTTATTTAACAAACAAACAAGAAAAGCCGATTTTTTGGAAAATATTTTGGCGACGACATTTCAATGTTTTATTTTTAAACTAAAATAAAATGATTTCATATTACTAAAAAGTAATCTTACCAACAAAAATTTCCACCATCTTATCGAATTTCCATTCTAAAGTCACTAAACTCTGTTTCCTTCCAAAGATGGTTGCAACCTAAATCGATTTCTAAAAACAATTCAGAATTAGGTCATTTGTTCCAAGGAAAGAATGCCGGTGTTTTCGTAAAGAAAAAAACAAATATGCGATCACATCAAAAATATTGGATTATTCCTTTGTTATTTCATAGATCAGCAAATGAAGTATTAATTGATCAAAACAAATGTTTTTTTAGCTAGGATTTGTTGTAGAGTCTGATGTAGTTGCAATGCAAGTACCATGACTATTTTGTAATATATAGGACTCTACTTGTACATAACACACACACAGTCCTAAAAAAACTCGTTCTTTTTTAATATGAACATGAATAAAATAAAAGTTTACGTTGCCTGGTTTTATAGTAATTTTGCAGTTGTTATTATCATGGTGCTTTTCAACTACACTAAGTATTTAGGTATTTATTCTAGAGTTTGTGACTTTGTTTGTAGCATGAAATGTCTAGCTAGAACTACTAAAGCGATTTTGAAAAAAACTCGCGCACCGAGGGTTCCGTACCATCATAATATATTGTCCCCATACATCGACATACCAAACCAAAAGCAAATTATCACTTTTTTAAGATTTCTAAAAAAGTATACTATTTAAAGATATTATTTTATTTTTCCTATAATCTTTACATAAGCTTCTATCACTTAAAATAATTACATCACATAAAATAATTTCAGATGTTTCTCTATGTAAACTTCGGAGATAAGGGGGGAAAGGATTTTTTTACAATTTTCATCAAGTCTGAAACCATGCGGCCTAAAAACAAAAGAAAAAATGTTTTAGAAGCAGCGCCACACTTTGAATTTTTAACATCCCCTGTCAGTCCCTGTTGTAAAAAAAATAAATGTATATTTATTTGGCTCATAATTGCAAAATAGTTGGGCAAACGTCATCTAAAACTATTCCAAATTTCAAGTTCATAGCATTAGTAGTTCTTGAGATATCCAGCTGTGACAGACAGACAGACAGACAGAGTTGCACCATAAGGGATCTTTTTTACCATTTTGGTACGAAACCCTAAAACTACATTATCACTGAGTGATATAGGCTACTTTTATCGCGGGAAAACGTCTTATTCTCACGGGAAACGTAATAACTAACTAACCTTACATTAGTATATGTAAGGTTTTTTGCCGGTTTTGTCTCTATATGTGAGGTTCTTTTTGCCGGTTTTGACTCTAAATGTGAGGTTTCCTTCTAGTGTCGTTCAACTGGTTCGTGCATCAGCTGGTATTTTGTGTGCGACGGCCGCAAAGACTGCCCTGATGGATCGGACGAAACTTGCGAAGGTACTGGTAAAGGTCAGTAGCTGTCTTTGCACTAAACGCGAGTGTAGGTTACCATGTTAGTGTAGCCTTTAATTTTGTAGTTGTACAAATAAATGATGAGATGACCGTAACAAAAATTAAACAGACTTCAAAAAGTAAAAAATATATCTTTTGGAGTCGGTGCCAGCCGACATTCTACATTGCATTTCTTTTTATTTTTCTTGCCTTTGCTGGTACCGACTCCAAAAGATTTATTTTTAGTTTTTGGAGTCAGTTTTAATTTTTTAATTTTTTTATTTTTTATTTCACACTCTTTTTTTTTGTACACCGCGACATTGACCATTATTTCTTATGTTTTATTGTGATGTTTTACGTCAGTTAATTATATCCATTTAGTTTTAATACCTACTCGATTTGTTTAGGTGTATGTATTTCTATCCATCCATCCATGGTATTTGAATCTAAGTACAATAGCATTATCGATTTTTTATGATTGTATCATGATGGCCACTCATAGCTTGCAGCATTGCCTCTTCCTTACTATGAGTTGGCTTGTTGTCACTATATAATCAAAAACCATAAGCAGAAGTATCACAGCATGCGTTATTTGTTTGAATTACGCTATTTGTGATTGTAAATTAAAATCGGCATAGCTTATACTCGCGTTTCCTACATTTTAGCACATCTTTCTTCCATCAATTGCTAAATTTTCATTTCATACTAACATCATGTTTATATAAATATTTAGAATTAATCAACATTTTACTAACACGCAGAATATTATAAATACTATTTTGAATAAAACACGAATTTAATTAAAAAAGTTATAAAACATGCTTTGCTTGGTAGATATGTATATACAATAAATAATTTCAATGCTCTTTCACAGGATCAGAATCATTACTATGAATGACATTTATATCATACACAGTATTGGTGTATCATTATCATTTAAAGAGTTGAGCTACTCATAATTTTATTGTCTCTTGTTTCAACCCCCCTTTATTTAGTAGTTATAATATAAAAGCATAGTTATATTAACCAATAAGTACTCAATAAGTAAGAAACTAAAGTAGTACCATGCATGTTATACTTACCTACTCGTTCTTCAGCCCTCCATTTAATTACTATTCAGCTATTTCTAAAGCCTACCGTACTAGCGATAAAAGTTGCTTCGCAGATGGAACAGGAGAACGGTGTCCAATGCACGCATTCCGATGTGGAGGCCCAGGGTCCCGCTGCGTGTCCAGGGCATCCAGGTGCGATGGCACACCGCAGTGCCCGGGCGGAGAGGACGAGAGAAACTGCAGGGCTACCAGACGCAAAGGGTAACTCACAAGCAGGCATATTATAACAATAAAAATTATATTGTGTCTCGTTCATTGACAGCGAAAAGTTTATTATGTCTTCACTATGTGAGCTTTTTAGCAACTTTCGTCGTCTATTTCAAGTCTAGAATTATTTGTCAAATAAAAAATGTATGATCCCGTGTTTCAAAAGTACTATTTACTTATCTAAATCTATCGATAGAGCTGGTAAGAACAGAAATAAACACGTTTATATACTCTTTTGGTTCAATAGAATAGTTCCAAACTCAAAGACTGTATAATTTTATCTATACAACATATGAATGGCAATAAACTTGGACGGGAACTTTAATAAAAATGGACGAAGAATAATTACAATTGCATACCAACCTAAGAAGAGCTTAATGTCACATTTATTTCGTTATATAAGCTGAAAATTGTTATTATAGACAAATAGAAAGCCATCTCTCAAACAATAGCTCTTTAAATCGTTATGGCAGTAATAGTCAAAGGTAAACGAATACGGAAGTACCTTCGGTATTCAAACTGCCTAGAAGCCATCAAACTTTGCAAGATAAACTGAAGGGACAAGAAAATGATAAGGATGCATTGTTTCATCCTAAAAACACAACATTGTTGTCTTTGGCGTAAAGTTTAATTAATAAATTGAAGGGGTGACACATATTTTTAAATTGTCGAAAAATTACTTATATTGGTTATATTTAATTTTCATCTTCTTTTAGGGTACTTCTGACAGATTTTTGATGACTACAACATACTTTGTAACAGTATTGTAATAGTGGATGTGGAGTCGACTTCACATCAAGTCTTGACGTCAATGAAGTACTTATCAAATTAAAAAAAAAAACTTCCAGTCGTGATTATGAAGTTCTTTGGTCAGGTATTTTAAATTCGATTTTTATATTGAAGGTGCCCACGACACACATTCCGGTGCGGGTCAGGCGAATGCCTTCCCGAGTACGAGTTCTGCAACGCGATAGTGTCCTGCAAGGACGGCTCCGACGAACCTCCTCATCTATGCAACGAACAATCCAGGTGCGAAATTTTATTTAATTCGTCATTAGCTAGCAGGATTCCAATGTTCAGAGGACAATGGAATATCTTTTGTGTATAACTCGGTGTTTGAGCGGTTAAAGGCCAGATTCTGCAACTCAAATACAGCAATTATCGATCGAAAACCATTTTCAAATACTTAATACTAGTAACAGGAAGCCAATCAACGATTAAGTATAAGAAAGCGATTTTTTAAATTAATTAATATTGTTACTATAGGAAAAGTAGTTTTATTGGATAAGCGGAATCAGACTTATTTATATTTTTTGGTAAACCTTACAGATAATATCGTCATCGGCTTTCTCCTTTCAATTAAAACGACAGAACAAAAATCCTTTCCTTTCCAGCGATCACTTTCACAAGCGTGAAATTCGTATAAACCTCTATTTCTTCGATCAGTTAAATCTTTTACGTGACCAAATATTTATTATTCATTCATTACGTTTGGTGTTGATTTTAGACCAATGTATAATTGTTGCAATAAGACTAGAAAATTGTTGAGGCGTTTAAAAGCCATTTCATTTATGGAACATGTGTGACCCATTACAAGTGGTCAAATATTTGAGCCACGTCTCGCAAACATTTGGCTTGCTTATTATTTACACAGTAGTACGCAATGGACTTTTCTAGTAAATTGCTTTGTTACCACAAGCACTTAGTAGGTTGTGGTTTATTGTTGACGCCGACAAAATGTGAGATAACTTTAAAGTGCGCTTACTTGAATAACAAACTTAGTAATTTTATTTAAAAAAAAAAGAATTTTCGTGAGTTAGGGCTGTTTACGTCTAGTACAATTTTGGGAAAAGTATTTCAACCTAACTGGTAGGTTATTTAAATGTGTTATGATGTGGTTCTACTATGCCACATAAAACATTTAAATCAGCACTTACCATATTTTTTTTCAGACAAAGTTCAAAATCTGTTAAAAAGTGAAAAAAATATAAACGATTAGATAGAAAACATAAGACAGTCGAGACATCGTCAGTCTGATTCATTAAATAAACTAAGGGCCCGTGCACACCACGTTTTTTTAACGCACGTCAACGGCGCCGGGGCGCGCTTTTTTCTGTGCTTTTATCATACAAAAGAAGCAGTCGAGCGACGGCGCGTTAAAAAAACGCGGTGTGCATAGGCTCTTACGACCTCACATTTATCCATTACTTTCCTCAAAGATGGCGTGCAGCAGATTTCTGCCCGCTCCGCTGTGGGAACGGCCGGTGTAGAAGCACAGCGGTGGCCTGCTCCGGCAGAGATGGCTGCGGCGATAACAGCGATGAGATAGCCTGTACTGTCTGTAGTGAGTATTCGCATTTTCGCAAAAATACTACAGAAACCTGATAAAAACTTTATAATTTTTTAAGTTTTTGCATTTTCAATGCTATTTTTATACTTATGATAAAAAAAATTGACGACCTCCGTGGCAAAGTACGTACCTACACCGGTACTTTTAAGGTGTCGCCTACTCTGAGGTCCTGGCCTCTACCGGGGCAAATGTTTGTATGATGAATACGAGCATTTGTACCTGAGTCATTGTTGTTTATATATATTTCTACATGTAAATAGTTATATATGTATAATTATATGTATTTATATATTTTACCCTAGTATCTCATAACACAAGCCTAACAGTGCTTACATTGGGGCTAGTCTAATTGGTGTGAGTGTAAGAAATATTATATTATATTACATTTTTAATAGAAAAATATTGGAAGAAATCGACTCGGCCACCAGTTATTCTCAGACAGGACTCGAACCTGCGACCTTTGGGCATCCGGCCCACTGCTCTACTTTCGATTACCCAAAGGTCGCAGGTTCGAGTACTGTCTGAGAATAACTTGTGACCCAGTCGATTTTTCCCAATATTTTTCTATTAAAAATTCTAGCGTGTTAATACAGTACAGCTTCGGAAGAATTCGGGCAACTAACCGCAACACTTGCAAACCCAGCGGCAGGAAAAGAAACTTATAATGAAAGCTTTAAATTAAAATATTTTTTATTCAATTGAGCATATTACACGCATTTTTGAATTGTCGGTTTTACCCTACCACCCGTTTCGGACTCTTATAGCTGACAAGAAAAAACGAGCGCATAAAAACTTACCAGTTTTATCAAAAGTAAGTAATGGTACTTACAAACAATATACCATTGCTAAATACTAATCAACCTAAGTATTATTTGATTTGACTTATAATAATAATTATCAGTTCCATGCTGCATTTCAGTAATTTAGATAATATTGTACCTTGTAAAACCTTTGCTCATGAACGTCTTTTTAACATGTTTTATAGTTAGTTCTTTCAATGTCTGTTTGTTTGTTGTCTGTTGTATTCTATTGCGTAATACTTTAGAAATAACAGTTAACACGGGTATAGTTACGTGCAATGATATGTATACCTACACTATAATAATAATAATAATAATAAATAATAAATAAATCATACAATCACACCAATTATCTAGCCCACGTTAAGTTTCATAAAGAACTTGTGTTATGGTTCTAGACAACGGATAAACATACTTATATACTTTTTTTGTTTGTAAATATATACATAATATACATATTAAACACCCAGACCAAGACAAATAGAAATGTTCATGCACACAAATATTTGTCTTGTCCGGGGATCGAACCCGGGACCTCTGGCGTAGAAGGCGGGTTTAGTTCCCCTTGCGCCAAACAGGTCGTCTACTATACAACCTTATCAAATTGAAACACGGAAGCAAAGCTCTCTGTGTCTACAAATGTCATTCGATATTGTATAATGTGACAAGGTTAAAACTACTGGAGTACGAGTAAATATCACTCATAAAAGTACTCAGGCTTCCTTATCACTACATAGTATAAAAGAAAGTCGCTTCCCGCTGTCTGTCCCTATGTATGCTTGGATCTTTAAAACTACGCAACGGATTTGATTCGGTTTTTTTTTTTAAAAAAGAGTGATTCAAGAGGAAGGTTTATATGTACAATAACCTTCAATATAGAGTAGAGAAATACTGTAATTTTTGAGGTTTCTAATGTGATGTCGTAAATGATTTCATTTTTTCCGCCTACATTGCAAACGCAGGCTGAACCCTACGAGATTTATCAAAATAATGTACTAAGTATGTACACCTTGAAAAGGTCTACAGAAAACTCCGCGGTGGTATATGTTTATCTCTTATGGATAACCCACAATAGCATAAGTCGTGTAGTCCACGCGGACGAAGCCGCGGGCGGGAAGCTAGTAAGTATAAAACTACAAATTAGTGCCTTTTCGTAATAATTTAGGAAAGTAGGATAGGAACTAAAACCTAGTTAAGACAAAATTGTATGCAGCCTAGTATTTATTAGCCTAGGATAAGCCTGTTAAAAGTACAACATACACTCATCAAAAAAACTGGCCAAGTGCGAGTCGGACTCGCGCACCGAGGGTTCCGTAAAATATTTTTTATTATATGATGTAACTAAAAATTTACGGTTTCGCAATTTTTCCTTTAGTTGTACTATAAGACGTTACTTCGTACCAAATTTCAAGATTCTAAGCTCACGGGAAATACCCTGTAGGTTTTGATCCCCGTGCGAGTTTCGAAAATTTGCGGAAATTTGCAGCATAAACGGCTGTATCTTTTGATTGCTTTGGCTTAGAAGTTTGATTTTTTCACAGCTTCAAGGGACAGTAGACCTGAGTATTAGATATAAATTTAAGTTTGATACCTCCATGCGTTCCTGAGAAAAACGGTCTTGACAGACGGACGGATAGACGGACAACGAAGTGATCCTATAAGGATTCCGTTTTTTCCTTTTGAGGTACAGAACCCTAAAAAGTGATCACTTAATGGTTTTCATACAAAAAAACCTGTTTTCTTATGGGGATCAATATAATAAATCTAGACCGTTATTTTTTCTCTTTGGTACCTTTCAAAAACTAGAATGTTGAACATTTCGATTGTGCTTTTTATTTATTTTTTATACAATAATGACCAAAATTTGCAACTTTTTTGTTCAAGACTGCACAAAAAGTAAAAACAATAGTTTCACAAAAAATAAAAAACACCGTCGAAATGTTGAACATTCTAACTATTGAAAGGTACCAAATTGAAAAAATATCCGTCAATATTTACTGTAAGTAATAAATCATGAAAATCATTGAGAGATCGAAGACTTTTTATTTTTATTTCTGTACTTTGACTCTAGCTGACATGACATACTCTTAATTCCTCGGCGTATAAAAATGTTTGTGCCAACAAGCGGCTGAATGAAAAGGTTTCCATACATCATTGTTGGCGCCACCTGACTAAACACGTAAAACGTTGCGGTCACCCACAAACTACGATTTGCCACGACTGTGTACCGTTAACTTTACCGGACGGGACAATACCATATTAATATTTCATGTTTGGTATTTCTTTAATGTGTGGCGCGCCATTATGCAGCTTGTGTATTAAAATAACAGTAGTAAAGACAAATCTTAAATTTAAGTAGTGAAGTTTATTAAGTTATCGATAAAAAATAAGGTATCAAATAGTTTCGACACGTTTAGCTTATTAGAGGAGATATATTTTTATTCATGGGTGTAACAGCCAGGACGAATGCCTCATAATATAATATAGATGAAGGAGCTCAAGACTATAGGTACTTAACAAAATTTTTGGTTCCCCATGCCGTGAACAACCTTAGCAAAAGTTGCTTAAACACCACAATCGCAGGCTAACCACTGCCACAGAATACTTAATAGTACAAGCACTCGAGCTCTTCCGTCAGTTTTTTATGAAGATTTTGAAAAGTATTTTTAATGACATTATTTTTTTTTGCACAGGATGTCCTGCTCCTCCACAATCACCATGAAAATAGCGGACCTTAAGAAGATACCATAGAGAACAATACAGAATAGTCGAAGATTCAACTTCTAAAATAGTAAAGCAGTGGTCACAATGGGAGCGTTTCAAGACGAATATTTATTCGATTCGCATCTCTACATAACAACACAACGAAACGAAGTCATATTACTGTAGAGTAGAGATTAGATTTATTTTTGCACTGTCACCGTATTAGAGTTAGATAAATTATTGAAAATATTTACATGCAAGTAGTTTAAAAGCTTAAACCTATAAACTGAGAAAATTAACGATTGAATCTTTTGCTTTAAGTACAATCAAGGAACTTCCCGGTTGACCAGTAAAGTTTTTTTGGGAAACGGTTTCTCGGAAAGTACTAATGTAAAAAAAAAATATTCAACTAAAATACTTGTGAATGTTCTATTATTTGTGATATAAACGTTTTCTTTATATCTATTACTTTTTTAAATAAAGCTCCCTAAAAAATCTCTACTGACCAACCGGGAAGCCCCCCAACTGTACATAAATAATTTTTAATTAAATTAATCATTTTATAATGATTGCTAACGATATTTTCCCAAAAAATATTCGGAAATGAGAAATATAAGTACTTACCTACAATGAAAAACAAAAAAAAACTGAAATTATTTCAATTGAAACGTTAGTAACTTGTTTGCAACATAAATAGGATACCGTGACTTGATGTCGTGTGTCGTGTATAATTTTATTTTCTTTAAACGGAGGCTCAATAATAATAATAGTTGGAAAGTCTTGCTAGTAGTAAACCTAGTACTAGTAGTAATGATTCCATTCCTATACATCAAATTAATTGATAGTTAGGAAAGACCGCACATCAATAAGACTGAAGAATATAAATTCAAAACATTTTGAATTTAGAAGTAGTTTCAATGCAGGTTAGACTAACTACTTAACGAAATTGTAAATAGATACGAAATAATCTAATTAATGTTATTTTATTTGAATAAGAATTAAGAGTCGATTATGATTTATGATGCATATAATTATACATACCTAGTTTTATTAAGCCATGACAATCTCTGGAAACTATTAATTTTTTTTCTATTCTGAAATAAATTATAATACCTAGTACATTTCAATAACTTTTCTATAACATTAACATAAAAAATAGAAAATAAGAAAAAAGTATAGGTAGAAGGCCAGAAATACATAGAATGAATTAGTCTGTTATTACCTACCTACAACACAATTTTGTAATTTGTAATTTGAAAAGTTTACTTCATTCCTATTTAGTGGTTTTTTTTGGTTTTCTTACAGATTATTAAGACAATTACTTAGTGTGAAATGAAGATTGTTTCTAAAGCGAAGTCAATTGTAACTTATTGTAACATAGGTAGCGTGTTTTTATGTCGTGTGTGATTGTGATAACTATTTATTAAATTAATTTTATTATACTTAAAGGTTTTGTCTTTCCTAATCCGAAGGCAGATTTTTACAGTGAGTAAGTAACCGTTTTGTCTAAAATAATAGTGGTGAGCTGTTAGTGAGTGGCGTCACCACGGGTAAATCGTGTGCTCCAGAGAGTCGGACGCGGCCCTCGCCTTTTGCTTGCCTGAGTGGATTTCAAGAGGGCCCGGTTCTCGCCCCTGGCTGGCCATCATCATCTGATCAAGGTGGAATTGCAAGAGCTATACGCTTGCAGGGTGGAATTGTAAACCGGGACCTGGCGCCCCACCGCCTCGCCTCTCGACACCCCTCAGTTGGCCGCGCCGGTGTTGCGCCCCGGCCAGCTGATGCCGACCAATTTGGTGTGCCCATCTAGCGGGCGGCGAGCCACCTTCCGCCAACGATTCGAGTTGTGAAATGTAGGCATAGGCGGAAGTCCGTTATCTCACCCCATAGCCCGATATCCCAGTCCACTACCCTCTCACCAAATAGCCCAAACATTTTTTATTATATATTTATTCTCACACTCACAATAGTCTATGTACCTGTCGGTACCCGCTTCCGTCTGCGCTTCTTTGTGCAGTGGGAAGCGGATGCCAGCATGCGCATCACACATTGCACATTATATTAAATCCGTCTCAAAGGGCCTCTACGTGTTGGACCCATGTCCCCGCGCAAGCCTGGCAAAAGGACCGGGCTTAGCCCGTGAAACCCAAGCCGAGATACAGAATAATAATAAATCTGTATATCTCATCACAAACTCTTAGTTTACTAATCTTAGCTAAATTTGTGTGAGACTGATGCCTGAAATAGGTAAAAAATAACCGTAAGCATAGGTCATCACATCAGGCTCCCACCATCTCGGGCATTTGAGGCAATCGAGTTCAAAAGATGTGATGGTAAAACTAGGAACAGATTACATTTTAGTGTTATAGATACATAGTGTGTCTGTGTGTTAGTGTGTGTGAGTACGATGTGAGTTTATGTGAAGTATTTATAGCCTATGGAACATTGTCTTGTTTTCATGTCAATTAAATCTTTGACTAAGTATAAACTTAAAAACACCATTCCTTTGAATATTTCTACGATTTTTACGAGCAAAAAAAATGTTTCACAAAAAATTAAAAATCTACAAGGAATTTTAATTTTACGTGCGATTTTGTTAAACGTTAACTGGATAAAACAGTCGTTCGAAAGACGAGTGATGTTGATAAAGAAAGCCTCTACACTTTTTCGATGGTTCAATGAATTTTAAGCGTGGTCGAGTAACTCTAGCGGACGCAAAAAGAATAGGACGCACTAAGATCGCTGCTGTTAACGAAACGTGCTAGTGAGGTGTAAAAAACTTTGACTTTTGTCACCATTGTGCAGAAGGTAGGTTTTCTATAAAAAGCAATCATACATTATAAAGTTCTCTTTATCAAAATCCCATTACGAATTCTTTCGATCATGTGAGAATTTTTAAAAGAAAAATATCTGTCACTCCTCATCCTGACACAGATTAAGGATGCCTATCAAAAGAGTGCGACAATTTGACAAATATGTCAGATTTTCCGATTACAAATAATAGACAAACCAAATGTTTTTTGAAACGTTAAATTGTAGAATTGTCGCGACAATTTGACAATTATGTCGGCTTTTCCTATAGCACCAATGTTTTATGGAACAATTATCACCTGTCAGCCTGTCACCTGTCGCTGACAATTGTAATCTTTATGAAACAGGGCCGTGGCGGATATCCGCCCAACATTCGGCGTATACTAGCGGCCGCCCGCGGTTTCAACCGCGTGGTTCTCGTTCCCGTGGGAATGTCGGGATAAAAAGTAGCATATATTTTAATCCAGGCTATCTATCTGTGTGCACAATTTCATCCAAATCTGTTCAGTAGTTTTTGCGTGAAAGAGTAACAAACAAACAAACAAACTGACGTACTTTCGCATTGCATTTGCATTTATTTGCGGGCGGGCGGTGCATCTTGAATGTTTTTTCTTGAGGCATTAAGCTATATAGGCAGTTTTGGTTTCATAATTTAATATCATTTATTCAGTTTAGGCTGTTACAAGCACTTATGAAAGTACGCTACGCCATCGGTTCACTAACCCTACGGCGCTCAGACCTTGTAATGAGAAGAACCGGCAAGAAACTCGTCAAAGGCATTTTCTTTCTCCCTGTTTTATTTCATACAGTCGTCAAATTGAAAAGTGACCTAAAACACATGGGTTAGATCAATTTTCATCACAAAAAAAAAATATCACATAAAAATAGCATTGTAAAATGCAAAATTAAAAAGTTATAAACAAAAAAAAAACTTAAATAAAAGTACATTTTATGGTTATCTTAACCGTAAACAATTTTCAAATGGCAAGGAAGGACTTGCTATACATTATAACATTTCTCGCATTACTGCAAGTTGTGACGTACATACAGCTCAATAGCAATTTGTTTTAGATGAAAATATTTTTTTAAAAACAATCTTTTACATGAATCTCAAACTTTCAAAAGGCAAATCCAACATACTATCTGGAAATTTATTGAAAAATTTTACATCAAGAATTCAAGACCCAAGAAAGATCCGTGAACCTTTTGTAGCCTGTATCGAGGCATTATAAGTTTATTTTTATTTCTGGTATTAAGATTGTGCACATCACTATGTTTGATATATTCTGATAAGTTGCGACGAACGAAAATTATACAGTTCAAAATAAATTGAGATGCAGCTGTTAATACTATCTCTTTGATTTCTATCATTGTTGAGAGACTGCCGGCCGGCGGCGGGGGCTTAGTCGCAAAACGTCTACTTCGCAAAATGTCTACACGTCGCAAAATGTCGCTTTCTTCTTCTTCTTTCTTAATTAATGGCGTGCTCGCGATAATATTCGCGAATTTTGCCAATGTCAAGTAAATAGGTATATTTTGTATTTATAGAAAATGTGCGGTAGATTGAGTTAAGGATGGAGCCTCACAACACGTGTATTACGAAAAACTCGGGTGAAAATGTCTCTTTCGCAAAATGACGCGATTGGGACAGAATAAAATTTCAATGTTTGAAGAAAATCATTTATTGATTGGTATATGAAAAAAAAACACCATTTTGTACTTTGATTGGTACATAATAAACTTATTTATCTGATTTATTTCCACATTAGTAAAAATATGTTCTTTTTTATTAATTGCTGCAGATATTAAAAATACTGAGACAATTCCAACAAAATGAATGGACCATTCATTTTGTTGGAATTGCCTCAGTTTTTTTTTTTGTATTTTCTATCTTTTGGGTACCATTGGTTTTCGTAACACCGTCTAAAATTCCTCGTTTCTTGACTATGCGAAGCTATACTAAATATTTATAAATTTGCAAACAAATAATAGACACGTCACGATGGATATGTCGACCTACATATATATCATGACATGTCTATATTTTGATAGAAAATAAAAAACTGAGACAATTCCAACAAAATGAATTGACCCTGCAGCAATTTATGAAAAAAAAAACATATTTTTACAAATGTTTAAATAAGTTTATTAAGTACCAATAAAAGTACAAAATGGCGTTGTTTTTAGGGTTTCGTAGCCTAAAGGCAAAAAACGAAACCCTTATAGATTCGGCCAAATCGATGTATGTCACAGCCACTTTATTCGAAAACTATGAGGATTACACAGTTGAAACTTGATAGACAGATGTATTCTGTAAGCCGCTTTACGGTTTTTACACAAAAATAAAAAAATATATAAAATTAAGTTTTTTCTCAAAGCCAACCGTTTGAATGAATGAATCAAAGTGGAAAAATGTGTGGAACTGACACTGTCATTTTTTTTTATCAAACCCATACGTGTGTGGTGTGTATGTATGGTGTGTGAGTATTTATAAATAGGTCTTTAAAAATTGCATTGAGGTTTCTAAAACGATTTTTTCTCAAAGTCAACCGTTTGAAAGATGTACACTTCCAAAGTGGTAAAATGTGTGTCCCTCTAACTTTTGAAATAAGAGAGTGAAAATTTAAAAAAATATATATGCTGTAGAAATATGCTTGTCAGTTTTAGAAATATAGCATTTTTCCCGAAGGGATTTACAACATTTTTTTTTATTTTTTATAAAACCTATACTTGAGGCGTATCTATAGATAGGTCTTTAAAAATTACATTGAAGTTCCTATTACAGTTTTTTTCTCAAAATCAACCGTTTGAAAGATATACACTTCCAAAGTGGTAAAATGTCACAGCCACTTCATTAGATTAGATTAGATTAGATTAGATTAGATAACACTTTATTTGCACACACAGAACAGAAACATACATGGAAACAATAATACGATAAGTTGTACAAAGGGGCGGCCTTATCGCTTAGCAGCGATCTCTTCCAGACAACCCTTTTTTTGTTGAGACTGGTCGATGATTTAAATAGGGCAGATTGTGCGCAAAAAATAAATAAATAAAAAGAAATTAAAATGAAAAAGGAAGTAGATTATTGAACTACAATAAAAATAATAATAAAAAAAAAAAAAAGATAAACATACACAATATGGGTAATAAACACAACAGAGAAAACGTAATAAAAATACATAAAATAAATATAATTTATACAGCTTAAGCGAAGTTGATGTAATGCGAGAAAACTAAATAAAAAGAAATAAAAAAAAATAAAAAAAAAAATGAAAAATACAATCATGACCTTCTAAGGGTAGGTCTCATGGGTTATAAAGAAAGAACTCCTTAACCTGGGACTTGAAGGAGTTTAAGGTTTGTGCACGTCTGATTGTTTCAGGCAAGGAGTTCCATAACAGAATAGATTTAAAGGTAAAGGAATGACCGTAAAATTTGGTTGAGGTAGGGGGAATATAAAGACGGAGACTATCAGAGGAGCGGAGAGGGAGATTGTGAGTGGAAGAAAGGAATGTGAAGCGTTCTTTTAGGTATAAAGGAGACTTGGGATTGAACAGCACAGTATAGAGAAGAGAGAGGATGTGCATGTCTCTGCGACGTCGTATAGGAAGCCACTTAAGTTGTTGGCGGTATTGAGAGACATGGTCATATTTGCGTAAACCAAATATGAACCGTATGGAAAAGTTTTGCAGCCGCTCTAGTTTATTGAGAAGTTCAGAAGTAAGATCGGGATAACATGTATCTGCATAGTCAAGTAGAGGTAAGAGAAGAGATTGTGCAAGTGTAATTTTGGTGGCTGTTGGTAGAAAATTACGTAAACGCCGCAGAGACCCCGCCGCAGCAAACGTACGCCTACTGACCTCTGCTACTTGAGGACACCAAGACAATGTATTATCGAGCAAAATGCCCAAATTTCTTACCTTCTCAGCAAAAGGTACAGGAGTTCCATCAAAAACGATTGAAGGCAACTGAGTGGAGTCAACCCTAGACATAAAATAAGGACTACCTATGATAATGCACTGCGTTTTGTTAGGGTTAACTTTAAGACCGTACGTGTTACTCCAGTTTAAAATACGGGCCAAATCTTCGTTTATAATTTTTATAGCATCACACAAGTTCTCAATGCGTTCCTGGACGTATATTTGGAGATCGTCTGCATACAGATGGTAGGAAGAAGAAAGATCACAGGAGATAGTATTAATGAAGATTGCAAATAATAGAGGAGAAAGCACACCGCCTTGGGGCACGCCGGCAGAAGTAGAACACCACGATGAAAAGGTATCACCTATATGTACTCGTTGCCGACGCCCGTGTAGATAGCTACGAAACCAGTCAATAACTGTTGGAGATACGTTTAAGGAACACAACATGCCCAACAAAATGTCAAAATCAACATTGTTAAACGCATTGCTGAAATCCAACAATGTCAGCACTGTGAGTTTTTTCTCTTCTAAACCAGCGCGTATGTCATCAGTAATTTTGACTAACGCAGAAGCCGTACTATGACCAGGACGGAAACCGGATTGGAACGGGTTAAGCAAGTGATTCGCGTTGAGAAAATCACTTAGCTGGCTATGGATTAGGCGCTCTAGTACTTTTGACAGGAAAGGAAGTATGGAAATAGGTCGGAAGTCGGATGTAGATGAAGGATTGGACTTTTTCGGAAGAGGGATAATTTGAGCTTCTTTCCATATGTGAGGGAAGTTTCCTGAGGAGATGGACCTGTTAAGGATTAATGTGATGACGGGGGTTAGGATGTCTAACAAGGGAATTATCATATTACGACTGATGCTGTCACTACCCACCGCTGCAGAGTCAATAGCACGAATGTTCCTCTCAACGTCACAATCAGAAAATTGACTAAAAACAAAAGGAGCGTAGTCGGGTTTCGGCTGAGAATTAAGATGTAGCAAAGTTTTTTCTTTGACATTATTGTCAAGAGAAGATGATATAGAGAAGTGATTGTTTAATTGATCGATATTTAAGTCTTTTGGGATATTATTGTCACGTGATTTGCCGATACCCAACGTTTTTAGAAACTTCCAGACTTTGACCGGATCACCGCTTTCAACAGTTTTATGAATATGGCGCCTCTGTGCATCCCTACACACCGTATTGCAGCGATTCCTGATGAGATGATATTTGTCACGATTGTAATCAGAAGGGCTACACTTATATTTGGCCTTAGCATGATTCTTCCTATCCCTTAATGATTGGATGTCCTCAGTTAGCCACGGTGCTGGTACATGTTTCAATTTGACCGGCCGAAGAGGAGCATGAACGTCATACAATTGAATTAGCAGATCATTGAATAGACTGACTTGTTGGTCAACAGATGGTGCGTTTTCAATAACACTCCAATCTATCTTTTGAGCGTCTGCACGGAGATTATCCAAATTCATACCACCAAAATTACGTCGCAGAAGAATGGTAGGCTTAGCCTTCGGAGGACGGATTTTATAGGAGAGATATATCAAATCATGGTAGGAGAAAGCATCTGCAGATAACTGACCATGCTTGGCAACATTATTAGGGGAGGAGACAATAATCAAATCGAGAAGCGATGGGGTGCAATTGGGAAAGTAGTGAGTCGCATTGAGGGGGAGAATGTTTAAGTTACAGGAATCAACGAGCGATTTTAAGCTGTTAGAACGAAAATTGTTTTTGAGTAGACATGTGTTGAAGTCACCCATGATAATAGTATGGCTGTAAGACGGTGTAAGATCCTCTAGGAGTTTCTCGAAGGAAGAGAAGTAATTAATTCTTAGGGATGGACTGTAGAAAACTCCTAGAAGAACTTTGGTATGGGAAAGTAATACCTCGAGGAAAAGGTGTTCCGCAGTATCCGGAGGAGGGGGCTGAGCTGATCGACTAATGATGGAATAAGGTATGTGACTGCGAAGGTAAATAGCCACTCCACCATGGGAAGTATTAGTACGATCATTTCTAATTAAATTAAAACCAGGTAGAGTATAAAGTGTAGAAGGAAGAGACGGATGAAGAAAAGATTCAGATATTAGAATGCCATGAATGTTGTTCAAATCGGAAAAAGTGGCAAGAAAGTCTGGGTAATGAGCGGGAATGCTTTGAGCGTTGATGTGAACAACATTAAAGTTCCTCGGAGTGTCTGACGTAATAGCTTGGAGATTCTCTTTCAGAGAAGGGATACTGCAGAAACTGTCATCGCTGCTCAATCCATTAGAGGAGGAAGAAAGAGATAAAAAGTCATAACTTTCATTCTAAAACTATGAGGATTACACAGTTGAAACTTGGTCGGTAGATGTATTCTGTAAACCGCTTTACGGTTTTTTCACAAAAATAAAAAATATATGAATTAAGGGGGACTGGTTACTGAAAAAAAAAAAACATCAAACCTATACGTGTGGGGTATCTATAGACAGGTCTTTAAAAATTACATTGAGGTACATAAAACAGTTTTTTCTCAAAGCCAACCGTTTGAATGATATACACTTTCAAAGTGGAAAAATGTGGGTCCCCATACATGGAACTGACACTGAAAAAATTTTTTCATTAAACCTATGCGTGTGGGGTTTGTATGTATGGTGTGTGTGTATTTATAGATAGGTCTTTAAAAATTGCATTGAGGTTTCTAAAACGATTTTTTCTCAAAGTCAACCGTTTGAAAGATGTACACTTCCAAAGTGGTAAAATGTGTGTCCCTTTAACTTTTAAAATAAGAAAGTGAAAAATCTAAAAAAAAAAATATTCTGTAGACCTTTATAAAAAATTTCAACGAAAATTTGTTTGAACGAAATATATTATGCAGTTTCAGAACAATAGCACATTTGCCAAAACCGCAAATATAACTTTGTCATTCATACAGACACTATAAAAAACAAAGTTATTTTTGCAGGCGAAAATTATAGTGGTATTTTGGGTAGGTAGGTGTATTTAATATAATAATAGAAACTTTATTGCACACGATACAAAAACAAACACATATAGAGAAAACACACAATAGGCGGTCTTATTGCTACATAGCAATCTCTTCCAGGCAACCTTGGGTGAGAGACGAAACCCTTCATGTGCGAGTTCTACTTGCACTTGGCCGATTTTTTCCTGTAGAATCAATTCATTATTAGATTTTTTTTTTTATTAAATTAAATTTATATTGTAATTCGTGTTTTAATTTATAATTATTATAGGTTTCCAATGTAGTACTGTACTGTAGACTGTGCCTGCCTTTTCTATTTTTAATTCATTTGCAAATGCTGTGTTCACCTGTAAATGGGTTGCATGCTAGATCTATATTATAAGATTGTCTTGTTGTAATGTGAACACTGTGGTAAAATGGGTTTCTTCAAACATTGAAATTTTATTCTAAGTCCCAATCGCGACATTTTGCGAAAGAGGCATTCTGCAAAAGAGACATTATGAGAAAGCGATATTTGGCGTTAGACATAATGAGAAAGCGACATTTTGCGACGTGTAGAAATTTTTCGAAGAAGACGTTTTGCTACTAAGCACATCTTAGTTTCTTGGCGCATTGTTCATTGAAATAAAACAACATTTTCGGATTTTAGTGCCCATATATTTCTCACCATTTGGATTTGCGGTTATTTTAGGGTTTTATGGTTTTCCGACGTTTCAAGTTTAGACCCCTTTTCGCGGGGGACTGTCTACTTAAGCAAAACGGAAAAAAATACAAAAATCCGTACAATAACTTCAAAATTCAAATCCAAAAGTACATATGTATAGTACATAGGTACCTAGCGCACATAAATCTGAATAAGTTGTTTTATTTTTGGGTTCTTATGTAAGAATCATGTTTAATAAGTAAAAGATAGGTAAGAGACAAAATGGCTTTGAAGTGATAGTTCAAACGCGTTCGCGCCTTCTAGGAAAAAAGGTTTTCTTCTTCATAGTAGAGGTCACTGTCGAACCGAACAGTTAACAAAGTGACAGCTTGAAACTCTAGAGTCTGCCTAATAAAGCTTACACAAAGCCCCCAGTCATCGTAAATACTCCGGCCGTTTTTTACCAAAAACCGTCCCATTTGAGCTATCGCATCGTCCGAAACTCAGCAAGCAAACACTGGCAACACTGATCCACTCCACAAGATGGCGCTTCACTACTTTACTTACTCTCATCTCATATGAAAAGATGACATCAACACTAAGTAAATACTATAAATAAGAAAATAAACCCATAATACTTTTCGATATTGGAAATGCTAATTTTTCTTTATTTCCCCATAGAAGTACTTATTCGTACTAGTCTAGTCGTGTGCTCTTATCTCTTATTTTAGAGGTTAAAAGATATTCTGCGCATGCGTAAAATTAAGAAAACAAAGATGGATAGACAGCATCCATGCGAGCTTTATCTAAATTTCCCTTCAATGGGTAGTAAATATTGTACTTTTCCACATATTATCAGAATTTAAGTAAGAAAACTAAGAAGCTTTGATTAGAGGCAACTTAGGAACAAGATAAATCAATATCGATAGGTTTATATAGGATCACAATATTGGGTTAGTATAAATTTATATATCTTAGCTTCTAAAAAATATTTTCATTTTCGTATGAATGAAAAAAAAACCTTAAGAAATCTTTTTTACTAATGAACATTTTAACTTGTCTGGCGGAAAACTCAGACATATAATTTTTTAAGTAACGTTTCTTATTACGATCAATGAGTATGTAATTTACGATTTCTAATAAGTATTTAATAATATTATTTAAAAAAACTTTGAAAAAATCCAAAGATCAATCAAGAATCATATTTTTTTTTACTGAAACCATTGAGTAATGTTCATTCAAATGTAAACTAAAATGAAACCGTGCATCAACAAAATATCTCTTCTGTTTGTTGAAAGTAATTTTGTTATGGTTTACTAAATAAATATAATAAACAAGTTATGTCGCATTACACTACGTGCGTACGTGTGTGATGGTAAAAAAGACTCGACATTTTAAATAAAATTACATATCTAATAAAAATATGGGTTTCGTAAACTTTTTGAAGTTTTTTGTGCAACCTTTTTTAAGGTAAGTGTGCAAAATATTGACTGAAGTAACTCTATAAAACAAAGCAGTTAATTTTATAATCACTGTTAAAAGTGAAGCGTATTTTGCAAGTATTTATTAACGTAATCTATCGCAACATATTCATCATATATTTATATAGGCACGTTCTTAACTACGTCTGATTTAGCTCAGTAATATTTAAAAATACATCGAACTTTAAGTTAAGTACGTAAGAACTCTGTTTAAGTGAAGTAGAGTCAACAGCTCGTCAGGTTAATCACTAGCAACATAAGGGCGCTCCCAAGGTCAAACTGTGTGCTTAGTGCGAGTTTTTTCTACTCACGGTTGATGAGCGCGTTAGGTTTTTGTATGGCGTTGGTGTAGTTCGTGGCGTAATCCGCTAGATTCATACAAAAATCGACGCGCTCACGATCGACCGTGAGACTCTGTAAAGTCTGACCTACTGTCGTGCGCACTTGAAAATATACACAAAGTGCTCTCAAAAGTTAGGTAGGTTATTTTGAATATATATATAAAAAATAACCGTCTTTCAGAATAAAACATGCCAGGAGAATCTTGAAAATGAAGCATATAAAAATGGCAGTGGGCATCTTGGCAATTATGTCATGCTTCGTCACGTTTTTCCTCTACTATCGGTATAAAATGTCCACTCCAACGACCAGACATCGCCAGTTAAGGCCACATGTAAGAGAAAGCACCAAAAGTCCGCACATAAGGGTCACAGACATACCAATGCAACATATGATGCTCAATGAGGTGTACCCTGATCAGTCTGAAGAAGATGAGTCACACGAAATTAACGATATGAATAGAAGAGGTAAGAAAGAAATATTTAAGTAAGAAGACCTTAATTATAAAAACCTTAATCATAATGAATAATTCAAATTCTAATTAAAACAATAAACTTTGCACCACAGATCTCCTATAAACGAAACTAATCAGAATAAAGCTATATTATTAAAGTAACTCCATATAAAACCGAAAACATCACAATAGTGGAAGAAAATGCGGATAAATGTCGTAGGCGTAGGTAACATTATGTTCCGAATTTTGAAAACTCACTGTAATTTTTTTTGTTGTTTCAGCTTTATTTGTCGACACACGTGGATGTCAAATTCCTGTAGCAATGATCAAGTTCAATAAATACAAAAATCGACATAAAGACTGTGGTAAACGTGCTGTATTTCTGAAGAAATCCAACAAAGGCTATGTACAAGTAATGATAAAACAACGAGCCATGAAAAAATATCTGAGGAAAAGTGCCAATTTCAGCTGCTGCTACCGATACATAAAGAGTTCATCTGAACCTGGACATCAAACAACAAAAATAGAGTAAGCATTACTATTAGAAGAATATTTTTTCTACGCTCAAATGATTTGATTTATATTCTCTTTTCGAAAGTCTCTCTCACTTTTTACGATTTTTATTAATTTCAGATACACTACATGTAAAGAAATTGGAGATGGTGACAATTTTGAACTGGAATCTGAATTTGTAAATGTGAAATGTTACGAATTAGACCGTCGTAACGTGACGCATATTATGTACAGTGATGTCTATGTTTTCGTCAAAAAAATACAGACAACAAACTCCAAATCCAGTAAAAAATATAATGTTTTGATGATTGGAATGGATTCAATGTCATTGTCTCGCACCGTGAAGACGATGCCAAGAACAGTTAACTATTTCAAAGATAACTTTTGGTTGGGCTTCAGAGGATATAATAAGGTTCGCAATTTTACATCAGTTTAGAATAAACTTAAATTAACGTCAGGTTAAATACTTTTTTATCATTTAGTTTCTTAAACAAATATTTATTTAAATGAACTTGACAATAAAGTATGACTTCTCGACTCTGATTTTCCATGGGCACCATAAGAGAAACGTACGTACTGTACGTATGCGTACCGGCGATACATACAATAAATAATAATCACTTCGTTTCCAGATCGCCGATAACACATTTCCTAATTTGATGGCTGCTTTTACCGGCAAGAACATGACTACGATTACTTCAAAATGTACCCAAAGGATGAATTATTGCAACAACCTTCTAATATGGAGCAAATTTAAAAAAGCTGGATACGTAACGGCCTACGGAGAAGACTATATACGTCTTCCAGACACATTCAGCAAAGATTATCAATTTAAGAATCCGCCAACTGATCATTATTTAAGACCTTTTTATCTTCATGGAGAACTTGAACTTTACAATAAATCGTTAGTGTGTTCAGGAAAGGCGCCATCTGGACAGCATTTATTGGATTACGCATTTGAATTTGCTCTTACATACAGATATGCATCCTTTTTTGGACTATTCTGGATGAACTCTTTCAGCCATAATGTCAACAGCTACCCGGAAGAGGCTGATAAAATGATGGAGAACTTATTTAACCGTCTGTCGTACACCGGTATTATGGATGACACTTTTATTATATTCTTCAGCGACCACGGCATTCGTTTTGGCGAATACCGTGTTCAACCAGCGGCTTACTACGAAGAACGTAGCCCAGCATTATTCATGTGGATTCCAATGAAGTTTCAAGAAGAACATCCAAAGCTTTTCAGAGCAGCAGCCGTGAACCAGTTTAGGTTGATAACTCCTTTCGATTTGTACAACACACTCGTGCATATCAAAAGCATTTCAACGAATATTACAGAATCCTCTTCAGACGCTTGTCCCAAGTGCCACAGTATTTTTAATGTAGTCTCTGGTAATCGTACTTGTGCAGACGTTGAGATACATACTAAATGGTGCTCGTGCCATAGGATGTTTCCTTTGGATGCTCACGACATGGAAGGAATGAAAAGTGTAATTTATGCAGCGAATAAAATTAAAGCGATGGTAAAGAAAGTGAAGACTGAAAGATGCTGGGGTTGCATGAAGCTAGCACTAAACAATGTATTAAGGATACACTTTTATTACAATGCACTAAGTTTATATTACGTAACAGCATTTTCTATGACACCGGGGAATGTAACTTATGAAGCAGTTATTTCCAAAAATGCTTCAGTATTAGAACTTGTTGGTGACGTCAGTGTTATATCACCGTACAGGGGATTGGGAAAATGTGCCACTCATCAGCGAGACAGACTTTTCTGCGTATGTCAGAAAAAACAAAACTGTTGATTTTTGAGTTTTTAATGCCATAGTTTCAATTACTTTTAATTATATTAACATTGACTAAATACCGTCGTTTAGATTCCGAAATGTAAATAAAATATTTTATTAGTAATAAAGTTTATTTTATCAAAAGTTTGTTTAGGTATCAAATGTGTCACTATACATAATTCAAAAGGTCTAATATTTTTCATATTCTATTATTAATTTATTTAACTTTGTAAATTCATACAATTAGCTCAAATCATCTACCTCAAGGTAAGATTATCATTTCTGAAGTTAAATAAATTAGGACATGACGTAATTGTCAATATAGTATAAACCAATTGTTGTGCAACACAGCACAATAACAGTGACAAATAGTTGATACCTTCAAAAAATAATATCAGTTCGCTACCTCAAACTTGCCATTCAACAAACAACTTACAAAGAAAGAACAATAGGCTTCTATCAACAACAAACTAAAAACGAAATATCCTAGACGATACAGCGTTCGTTAAGCTCAGTTTAAAATTTGTCATGAGACGAATTATACCCGACTTAAAGAGAATCAAGCATTTAAATGAATAATGTTTGGTTTTATATATTATTTAATTCTGGTTAATGTGTTTTTAAGTGAGTAGGAAGATTTTGAAATAATGTCGCGTGTTATTTAAGTTTTAATTAAATTATTAGATACCTATTCATTTGTTTGCAGAAGCACAAAAATATCTTATAAATACTTCAGGCTGTAAGATCCCAGATTATCATTTAATTATTCCTGAAAAGAAAGGAAATGTTTCGTGTGGAGTCCGAAAAGTGTTTGCCGAGAAAATTAACGATCACCAGATCACTTTTACCATCACAGGTTATTTAGAAGACTGCTGCTATAAATTTATAAAGACACAGTATTACACCGATTTTTACCCACCACATGGAGTAGAGTAAGTATCTTGTTAACATAATATGAAAATTGATGTGTTTAAGGTCATTTTTCAATTTGACAACTCTGTATTAAATAAAACAGGGAGAAAAAAACAGCCCTTCGCGAGTTTCTTGCCGGTTCTTCTTGTTACAAGGTCTCCCGCCGTAGGGTTTGCGAACCGATGGAGCTTCTTTGACGTTCAAGTGCTTGTAACAGCCCAGACAAATGGTTTTGAATTATGAAGTTTGTGTAAGTTGTTAAGTAAGTTTTACTCACGTTACTTTATTCCCTCCAAGATTTATAAACCCACTTTGGTATTTTCCAAGGCATTCATTTATTTTTGAATAAACTGAAAGTCATCAAAATCGCGTCAGTTGATTAAGTTGTTATTTATGCATTAATAAATATAATTATGTTGCTGTAAAAGCAAATTATTTTTTAACAGGTTCACACAGTGTAAAAAGTTAACAGGTGGTAAAACGGTGAAATTAATAAGTGACTTCGTTTATGTCGAATGCAAAAATTATTCAGATGTGTATGGTTTCGTCAAGAAAATTTCAAACAAAAAGCACAAAGCTCAGGAACAACACCACTGGAATGTTATTGTATTGGGTTTGGACAGAACCTCGAGAAAGAGAGCCTACAGTTCTTTGCCCAGCACCATTCGATACCTCAAGGAAGAGCACTGGTTTGACTTCAGAGGTTATAACAAGGTATATATACCTACCTATATTGCTTGTCTTTTCGAATTCTTTGTAGAGTAAAAAAATACTTTAATAAAGTTATCTACTGATTTCCATTGTGGTTCGCAGGTGGCTCTAAATACATACCCTAATTTAGTTCAAGTACTGACTGGTTTAAATGAATCTATATTCGAAGAAGCTTGTCGCCTAGGTATGAGCGCATGCAATCATCTAATGATATGGAAGAAATTCAAAAAAGCAGGCTACGTCACAGCATACGGCGAAGACTCTGCCTACTACCCCGATACTTTTTACAGAAGAAAAGGACACGCAAAAGCTCCAACCGATCATTTCATGAGACCACTTTTTAAAGCTGGTGAAAGTAGGGTGAAAGATGTTGTTTGCTGTAAAAAAATTTGTTCAGGCGAACAAATTTTAACTTACGTGTTGGATTTCGTAGAAACTTACAAAAATGAGAAATTCTTTGGTTTTTTTTGGATTAGTTCTTTTAGCCATGGCTATCACCATTTCCTAACACATTACGATGCACTGTTAAAAACATTTTTCAAAGCGTTACCCAATGTGCAAAATACTTTTATCATATTTTTAAGCGATCATGGTATGAGGTTTGGGATTCAGAAATCACATATAGAATCATTTTATGAAGACAGACTTCCTATGTTATTCATAAAGCCGCCTCTAAATTTAGATGTTACTTTTCCTCATCTTTATTCAAATTTGGAAATAAATCAATATCGACTAATTTCCCCAAAAGATTTACACTTGACGCTTTTGAATTTGATGAACAATACAAATAATTACATTAACTATCCGAAAATCGATAAATGTCCAAAGTGTCAAAGTTTTCTTCAAAAAGTGTCGGAAAGTCGAAATTGTACAGGCGCAGGTATCCCAGATTATTACTGCGCTTGTAGAGACCTCAAATCAATCGCAATGGAGGAATACGAGGCAATGTACAGTATTAATAAGCTAGTAGGAACGGTACAGAACATATCCAGAAAAATCCCTACGAAGCGATGCAAATACTGTGCCCAATTTTTCTTGGAAGACGTTCTCAGGTCCCACTACTTTAAACAAAAAAATACTACGTTTTACTTAATAGCTTTTATTATGAGTCCAGGATATATAGGATTCGAAGGCATGGTGTCTAAAAATGAAATTTCAAAACGCTTTCAATATGAAGTGTTGCATCCAATCAATGTCATAACTAAATGGTCACACAATGGAAATTGTGCTGTAAACCGTAACGATCGTGCCTTTTGTTACTGTGGGGAGAAAAAGGGTTGCATGCCGCGCAAAGCAAAGCTTGAAATAATAAGTAATACCCTATCGAAACCTTCCCAAGACTTCGCTAGAAGAGTGTTCTATGGATCTGATGCGGAGAAATTACCGAAGCTCCAGCCATTGGGAAGAAAACCTAAGAAACATGGAAAGTTTATGCCGTTAATAGAATTTGATGATGTCGATGAGTCTAATATCGTAAAATACAATATTCCTCAGGATCCCTTGAAATTCATTCGTGAACATTTCCCAGTATACGTGTATGGTCCTATCAAATTGTAAAGAAGTGGAAAATAAATTGTTTCGATATTATTATACTTACTTAGTTTCGTTGTACCTAATTAATGCCTAGTGAAAGATAATAATAATAACACTTTATTGCACAAAAACACAGAGAAAACAAACAAAACAGATAGTTTATGAAGACATACAAACAAACAAAAGGCGGCCTTATTGCTAGGTAGAAATTTCTTCCAGGCAACCTTGAGTAGGGAAGTAATAGGTGGATTTGGAGAAAAATAAATAAAGATAGGTTAATTTTAAGGTTCATTCTTCTTATAGATTCTTCACTAAATAACTATGTTGATTATGTTAAAATAATCTTCCATTTATTTACTGCATCAAGCAAGTAACTACTACCTACCTATTAGTATGACTTAGAAAATTATCTTCGCTAAAATGAAAATTGAGACCTCGACATTGAAATACTCGTTTACAATATTATAATGGTGCTAAAAAAAATTCACAAACCGCGGATTTTTTTTTACCTAATTTTTTATAACATTGTCCTAAACAATAACGATGCAATCAATATAATGTTTTGAAAACTATATAGGTATTTTGTATCACGACTCACTCAAGAAGAGGAAACTCATGTCTCTATTTGTTTCTGATTGGTATCAAGAATAGAGAACAATCGAGTAATTGTTTGTTAGCAGCTATTAGCTCACATCTCGGAGTCAATCCTAAGTATCAATAAAAGTATGAAATGTTTGTGTACAATTAAAAAAAAAGTCCTACTCGTTGTATATATGTCGCATGATAATTAGATAAATCGATTTTTTGTCGCAGGATAATTAGATAAATCGATTTTTTGCGAAAATCCTAGGGAGATTGCGAAAACACGGATAATTAGACAATGTTGTTGTCATTTCTCAATCCTACTTAAAAAGATAGGTTGCCTTAGTAAGATTACGAAAAGAATCCCTGGCTATTATGAAATAAGAATACTGACTGGCTGGTCGGACCTTCCAAAACAACATCTTCTCTAATTTTCGTTGAAAGTTGATATAAAGCATATACCTATTTATTTTTAGATTTTTCACTTTCTTATTTTAAAAGTTAGAGGGGGGGAGGGGGGTTTTGGCATAAAGTGGCTGTCACATTACTACTTTGGAAGTGTAATCTTTCAATCGGTTGACTTTGAGAAAAAACTGTTTTAGAAACCTCAATGTATTTTTAAAGGCCTATCAATAGATACCCTACACGTGTAGGTTCGATGAAAAAAATATGTTTCAGTTCCCTTTGGGGAAATGTCTATATTTCGTTTAAACCAATTTTCGTAGACCAGTTTTCAGGTGGGCCACCTAATACCTAACCCGAATCCGCGGGTTGGAGACCCTTGCTTTACAAGTAGGTACTGTACCTAACCTTACCTACTTTACCTTACCTATGTTTTAGTTAGGAAGTTAAAACCATTGTTTATTTTACTAAGGCTACCAGTTCTTGTCAGTTTTAACATAACTTTTAATAGCTGTTGATGATGATGAATCAAGATTTTCACTAAGCAAAGTTTGAGCCGCTATGCTGGCTCCCAAGTATCTACAATTAAGTATCAGAATCTACACCCTAAGTCAAAGTTCATAACAAAACAAAATAAGATTTTTAAAAATTTATTCAAATAAATTATAAATTATTTAGCATAAGAATGGAGTGGAGAAGCACCAAAATATTATACAATACAAATTCGTAATACAATCCGTAGTTTAAAAATACATGTAAGAACAACACAAGTGAATACAAATACACGAGTATAATACAGTTTTTACAGAAAATAAAGAAAAACAACTATTTATTACAGATCCAAAAAATACTGCTTTATCTCATTATTGCTGCAGTCAACTTAGGTGGGATACAAACATAACATTGATGGGTTAGCATTAATAGATGGATTCTCTTCTCTCCCAAAGTGAGGAACAATAAGTGATACAGTTAATACCGATAAGTACGGTCAACAGCAGGTTGGGCGTTACAAAACTGTCTATCCAATCGACATCTAGATACTTTAAGAATTAAGCCGTTTAATTCGGAACTGTCTGAAGAAATTTCACATAGGTACTTATTATAATAGCTGTAGTGGCCGTTGACTGTACCTATTTTTGTATTGAGATGTTTAGAAAAAGCTTTATGGTAGTTCTCATCTGCCTATTTTACTAAAAGAGAGTTAAAACCATGGTTCTCTTCTTTAATTAAATGAAAACAATTTGGGGTCTGCAGACTGCACATACTTTCTAATCAATTAATCATACACTTCGTAACACAGGACGATTTACTGAATAAGCCCACTTGGGCCAAGTTGGGTTAGAGTTCTACTCTGTGTCAAATGTGGTAACCCAGCTTGGCGCAAGTGGCCCTAAGGATGTAAGAAAATAACTATTTAAGTTATCAATATTCTAAATTCTATATTAATTCGGTTTCTTTTCCCAAATATATAAATATGTAGTATCTACTGGAATAGGAACTAACCTTCTTATCAGTACATCCTGCTGTTATTCGCACTTTTGAACAACGAAATAATTGGGTACTACTGGTCAAATAATTCATAAAACCAGTTTGCTCAACGTTTGCCGATTACCAGATTCTGACGTAATATGAAAGAAATCATCTTTCACTGTGAATACGTAGATTTATAAAATAATACATCTTATTCGAGGTTGCCAGCCAAGGCCATCAAAATCGTATGTTAATACAAATCTTTATTGCAAATTAAATATATAAATAACAAAATCTGTGTTAGTAACTTTTTTCGAAAACGTTTCAGTTCTGCAGTATTTTAAGGGCCGAGTTATCAGCTGATTAACTTATCGTTTAACGCTAAACATTCTTTTCGTTTCAATCGTTGGTATAAAGTTTAAGGCCCAAGTTTACTTACCAAATGAAGAACCGACCGATTAACACTATTCAAGGAAGCTTTAAAATATAAAAGAAGTTTTAAGGGACATAATGACGTTTTAACGGACGGGTATCTAATCAACAGTTTGTGAAATCGTATATAACAAATAAAAACGAAAAGCTGTTAACAAAATGAGTCTAAATAAAACTTTTACTTTTATCTTGAAATAATCTAACTCCAAGTAGAAAATTTAAATGAGCAATCCATAATCTATCCCAATTTTAATAATGCCAGAACCATTTGTAAAAATAGAATAGTAACATTAGTTACCTAGCACCAGCTAGATTTCTCATAATTTTTCTTAACTTCACATTTAAGTATCAAAAATTACTACTTAAATTTAAAAATCTATATAAGTCAGTATCTAATACAACTCATGTAAATAACTAAAGGTAAACATAAAGATCGCTAATAAATATTTATTATGCTAATTACATTTTTATTCTTTAAAAAATTACATAAGTAGACAAGATAACATAAATGCAATGTAGTCGTAACTGGCAATTGAGAGATATCATTATTATTATTATCACAAGTTTTGTAACTAATATGGCATTCACCATATTAAGACAATTACTAACTCTTTTATAAACTTACTTATAATAGCTATACTAAAATTCTTACGATAATTGCAAGTTTATACAACACAATGTAATAAAAAAATTGAATGTATTGAAACATCAAATCCTATTTAATTTTATTGGCATTACTTTCTAGCTAAAAAATAAAATAAAAGTGCCATAAAAGTCTTCAAAAAAGTCTGATTTACCTTTGATTTAATTTTTTTTTATTGTCTAACAATTTTGTTGAAGACTGAGAAGGTTAAAACACAAGTTTTAAATCATATAATCTAATGAGGTTCATGCTATAATACTTTTTACTATACATGGTGAATCTGGTGTACTTGGATAAATCACAAAAAGGGACAGTTGCATTAGAGCCAAAACCCCTCCTATCAAATTTGGCACCTGAAATAAAATAAGAACTGATATTATTATTGATTAAAAATAATTTATTAAATAATAATGAATTAGTTTCTATCAAAATATTAAGAACACAACTTTGTCTTCTTAATATTTATTACTTCTAGGCTTAATTTTTGCTATAGGATTCCAACAATATCATTTGTACAGCAACAACAGTTACGGCTTTAGGCTTTGAACATGAGAGAGCCCTTACGTCGCTCATAATAGTGGCGGTTTTCTAAGTGCAAATGTAAAGCCGTAGCTGCTGTTGACTGTTGTTTATTAATAGTCATCAAAAATAATATAAAAGCAACACCTATTAAGCTTTTTTCAAACCAGACCACTAATACTTACAATTAAGTAAGAGTCTTCTTCAATAGCTCCATACAAGAACCATAATGATGAGACAAAAAAGGACATAAGTATCATTGGAAAGGGAAGGCACTCTGTGCTCTTCACTTTTAAGACATATATAAGTTTGCTCATCGGTGCGGCTATTGTCATCAAAGTTAGCGAACACGCTAATAAACCTAAAACAGTATAATTTTTAATCTGAATTATTTTGCTAATTGATTTGTTCTTGTAAGCATCTATAAGTTTATTTACTTACCTAATCTGGTTAAGAGTGCTTCACCATCGTCTTCCACAAACACATAGCCAAGAACAAATATAATGAAAAAGACCATTAATACAATTTGTTTTAACAATGAAGATTTTTTAAATGTGTAAATGTAGAACACAGCTGTGTAGGATATCATAAGTGTTACTCCTATTATATTCACTAGAACTATTTTATCATCACGTTTTGTCAAACCATATAGAAGCCAAAGACCTGACCTAAAATAAAAATTAAATATTTATTTAATACATAGCTTCCTTCAACTCATTTTATTAATTTCAAATGTAGGTAGTAATATTACCTAAGTTAAGGATAATATGCGCTAGAATTTCAACAAAGGAGAACGAATTTAAAATACTTACGAGACAATCCCAAATAGAAAAGGCAGCGGCGATGTTTCAGCTGTAGTTCTATTAGATACGTATTGTTTGCATACAAGCCTGAAAAGCAAGATCATAGTAAACAAATATGAAAAATTTAAGTACCTATAATTATACAAGAGTGTATAGTAACAATAATACTTACGTGCCAGATAGGAATTGGAGTACAGTCGTTATAACCGCCAAACTACTGACAAAATTTCGTAAATCGGATAAACTCATTTTGAAACTACCCTTTTTTCATTCCAATTACAATATAGAATTGATCATACTCGAGGCATTTATTATAGAAACTGAAATTATAAGTAAAAATCTAAGTAATTTTTTCCAACACAAATTTCCTATTTATTTTGTTTGACAATAACTGACAGTGACAGTGACAAACGGACTTTAGTTTTTTAAAGTAATGGTTATAGAATCATCATTCATTATTGTTATGATGATCAACCTGGCTGATTGTTTAAATATTATGTACTTTTATTTATTAAATCTGAAAGAAAAAACAGAGTGACATATTATTTATTTCTTTCATAAAATATGATACTTGGTACCAAAAGTAGGAATCATGCTCTGCTTAATTAATTCTTATTCTGCATACTATTGGTGATAGTTATGATAGATAGAGTCCGCTCGTCCGCTCTGCGCCACGAAAGAAGTCCCGTCCCCGAAATCAAAAAGAACTAAAATTATCTCTATAGTAACATAGACTAACAATAGAGCTTATTTTCGAATGTTGTCAGGCTTTAAACTCTGCAGCGCCTCTCTCAAGGGGAACTTCTTTCTCGTAGCGGCGCGGACTCTAATGGTCACAAATTCTAAAAGTATAATGGCTATAATGGTCTAATGGGGGACTTATTTTATTTTTCTTGAAGGTGATGGCCCAAAAAAACCTAGTTCCGGCCCAAAACAAATGTTTTGTATCTCAGATTTTAAAAGATATTAAATAAATATTATTTCGAACTATCACTGTCTCTCTATCTAACATAATTTTTTTGCTCAAGTAGTTTTGTAGGTGTACTTTTTAAAAACTTATTTATGACCAACATATTTATTATTATACCGAACACTTACTTGCTGAAACTAATACTGATCAACTTCTGGAAATTCATAACATTCGACTTGTTGTAGGCCTCGAGTAGCCGCTGCTTCGCCTTCTTGTATTTCGCCGTCGTAGGTGGATTGTAATCGTAGACAGACAGTTTCTACCGATATGGGCTCTGTCCTACCGAAATGCAACGATTTTTCTACAATTTTGGAGAATACATGGAAATTATTCTAATTTTTCTACGGATTTTACAATTCTTAGTTGGCAACCCTTTTCATTTATGTTGTACGTTACGTGAACGTTACGTTATTACGAGTAGGGATGGGTTCAGTTCAGTGAAAATTAAATGTATACAAAATTTATGAAATCTTTCAAAACAGGTTCAAATATTTAAATTTTGAGTGAAATTTATTTTCTGACTAGAAATTATTTATTTTATTATTAACTTTATTATTTTAACGTATTAAATGATAATTACAGACTTAATTTTGATTTTACCGTTACGATAATTAATCAAAAAAATCTATTGTAAATTTTATGATTTTTTTTACTTAGCTATTCATAACATCATAAGAACGATGATCGATTGAGATAAACATAGAATAAACCAAATACAAAACATGAATTTGACGTCACATATACTTGACTATATTGATGTTTCGACTACGAATCAGGACATTTGCTCGATTACATTTGCGCGAAAAGTTAATAACGCGAAAGATTCTTACACAAAAAGCCGTTTGCTCGAAAGACACTTGCACGAAAGTACATTTGCGCGAATAGTGCACAAATGTCCAAAACCGGCAGCCTTTTTCCGTGATTGGGTAACAAACATTCACATTTTAGTAGGATAGAATTAGTAGTAGGGATAGATTAGACATAGAGTAGTAGACTTCATCAGTAGGACTCTTAGCAATTTTGCTACAAAAACAACTTGGTACGGTGGGTCTTAAAGAACCTAGATCCTACCGTACGGACAGTGTCCACCACCATGTTGTGTAGATCGTCCTCATCTATGACAGCATATTGAGAACGGTCTCAAGGGCTTCGAAGCGGTTTTGGAGCTCGAGTTGAAAACTCTCGGTGTTTTGGACATGGGTCGGTAATGGTCGGAGCGTAGATCTTATCAGTCGCGATCTTTCCAGCTTTATGTTGATATTCAATGTGCCACGAACAAATCGGTGACCGCTTCCCGTCTTGACGGTGTTGATCACAGTGATATCATTGCATATCTGCTTCTTCGTCGACATGATAAAATCTATCTCATGTTTTACTTTACCGTCGGGACTGATCCAGGTCCACTTTCGGCTTTCCGGCTTTCTGAAGAAGGAGTTCATCATAAAGCTTTCCGAAGCCGAACACTATAGACTCAGATCATGATTCTGAGCAACTTTTCCTAAGAAACCATAATGCAGGAAATGAAAAATAAAATCAATTCTTATTATACTCTTTATTGCACTAGAAAATACATTTACAGAATTAATTTGAGACATATGTACAAAGGTGGACTTATCTCTAAAAGAGATATCTTCCAGCCAACCTGAGACGTGTAAGAGATGTTTAATATTAAGCGGGTGACTCTAAATGCAAAACTTAATAAGAAAATGGTGAAACTAAAATCTACATCATATACACATAAATAGATATAATACATAATTTACCTATCCTATACATAATATACACACATACTTATAAATATAAAATATACATACATACAAATAAATACTTAAAAGGGACGGGGTAAAGTAAGTGACTCATGATTCAGACTCAGATAATTGCAATAGAAAGTGCGACTTGACTTTGGACTTGAATGAGTGAATACTTGGGGATTCCTGAATGTTTGTTGGGAGTTTATTCCAAAGCTGTACCGCTCAGACAGAGGTTGAGAGTTTATTCCAAAGCTGTACCGCTCGGACAGAAGAATTTGGTGTTGCTTCCAGGCAGCACAAGCATCTTAGTGTTGCCAGGCCGCCTGGGGCGAGAAGGAGGAGGGAGCATCTGGAAACGGGAAGAAAGATACTGAGGAGAGTTAGGGTCTTTGAGAATACGGTACAGAGGATGTGCATATCACGGCGAAGGCGGATGGGAAGCCAATTTAGTTGACGGCGAAAAACGGACACATGATCGTACTTGCGCAAACCAAAAATGAATGGAATGGCCCGATTTTGTAAGCGTTCCAGCTTGTTCAACTGTTCCTCGGTCACATCCAGATAACAAACATCTACGTAGTCAAGTAGGGGAAGGAGAAGGGATTACGCCAGCATAATTTTAGTTTTAAAAGGAAGGAAGTATTGTAGTAGAGTGAGTGAGAGGAATAATGGATCCGTTTACTGGTTCACTAATATGCGGAGAACAAGACAAGGTGCAATCCATAATAAGGCCTAGATTTTTCACTTTGTCAGTAAGTGGGATAATCTTGGTATTATATATAAATCAAGATTAGTCCTAAGCCGGCCGCTGCCCACAATCATAGCCTGACATTTGCTAGGGTTCACGAGTAATCCGAAAGATGTTGCCCAAGCCCGAATAGCGTCCAGATCCCGATTCAAGGAACCAAGTGCTTCTGTAACCTCAACAATAGAAAAGTGTCGGTAGATTTGTAGGTCATCAGCATAGAGGTGGAACGGGGAAGGTATAACACTGGATATTTTATTGATAAAAATAGAGAATAGTAAGGGAGAGAGAACGCCGCCTTGCCGAACACCAGCTGATAAAATTGACCAATCGGATGCAGTGTCGTTATTAACTACACGTTGAAAGCGGTTAAACAGATAAGATTGAAACCATTCAATTACGTGGTCGGAGATGTTGAAAGATCGAAGAGTACCAATGAGAAGGTCGAAGTCTACACAGTTAAATGCACTGCTAAAGTCTAGCAGAACCATTGCTGTGAGTTTAGTGTGATCCATCGCATTGCGAATGTCTTCGGTTATGTTCAATAGTGCACCAACCGTGCTATGGGAAGGGCGGAATCCTGATTGGAAAGGACACAAGAGGCTGTTAGATGAGAAAAAGAAATATAATTGCTTATGAACAAGAGACTCAAGGACCTTGGAAAGGATAGGGAGTATGGAAATAGGGCGGTATTGAGATAGAGAAGATGTGTTAGCAGTTTTAGAAAGGGGTATGACGGGGATTCTTCATACAAATTTGAAAGAAATTAAAAGAAGACATGAAAAGTCGAAACTTCTTTTTCATTTCCTGCATATGGTTTCTTAGGAAAAGTTGCTCAGAATCATGGTCTGATTCCATGGTTTTCGGCTTCGGAAAGCTGTCCCTTACACACTGTATAAACGGACAGACAAATAGATAGACAGACAAACAGACGCTTCGAAATATTACCATGATAGGACGTTATCGTAATCAAGAAATAACTTCCATGTCATTACCGTGCCAAATGTGTCCATCCCGTATCAGCATTATGGGTACGGTAAGGACAGTGACGGCAAGGACAATATGTTTTTCAAAATTATGACGAAATTATGAAAGCTCTGTAGTTTCTGAATTTCTAGATGTATTTGGCATATTAAAACTATTTAAGTCTTTACCATAACAAATCAAAATAAAAGTTTTACTTACCAGTTTCATTGAGAAACAAGAATGACCACTTTTTTAAAATGGTTGGTGCGAATCGTTTTACTCTCTAAACCACACTGAAAATTACCGCACAGCGCACGCCGACCGACTGACCGTCGGCAGAGTGTCACATGGTATTATGATTGTTTGCGTGAGGTGCGTTTTCGAAAGCGCATTTGGAACTCGAAGAACAAATTACGGTAAGGACAAATTGCAGACCGCCAATATGTTACATCTAAAAGATTAGCGTTCTACTTTGCTGATAACAACCTGTATGCAACTTCATGAATGACAGACATGCTTTTTAAATCAGTTTTGAATAATTTAATTTTAAAGTTGTGAAAAGTGAGTTGTTACATCAATTTGTTATTTTTTTATGGGTTTGATTTATTATTTTATACCAGACTAGATTTAAAACGTGCTTTTGAAAGATAATAAATGGAAAAAGAATATGATAAACTATCTTTTACGAAATATCCGCTTGTAACACGTTTTTTCATTGATTTAGGAATGAACGTCCCAATATTGTTGAGCAATGATTTCCAGGAAATTGATACAGAGACCTAAAGATCGGAAAAAAAATATATTAAATATAAAAGTATTGGAGAATTTCGACGGTGGTTCGCAAGTCTCGGTAGCTCAGCGGTTAGAGCATTGGACCGGATTTCCAAAGGTCGCGGGTTCGAATCCCGTCTGAGAATTCACTTGTGGCCGAGTTAATTTTTTCCAATATTTTTCTATTTAAAATTTACCATAAGTATAAAAAGAGCATTGAAAAATGCAAAAATTACAAAATCATAAATTATTGGCAGTTGCATCTTAATCGATCGTTAAACACCTGAAAAGATGTTTCTTTCGAATGCAAGGATAATCCTAGCATTGATGTAACAACGCTGGCCTACAGCGTATTAAAAATATAAAAGTATTGGAGAATTTCGACGGTGGTTCGCAAGTCTCGGTAGCTCAGCGGTTAGAGCATTGGACCGGATTTCCAAAGGTCGCGGGTTCGAATCCCGTCTGAGAATTCACTTGTGGCCGAGTTAATTTTTTCCAATATTTTTCTATTTAAAATTTACCATATATATTAAATGTGTTTCATTTAAACTATAGTCTTAGTTAATTAAACGAATTTGATTAAATATTGTACTTTTTTATCTACCGATTTTGGATACGAAAATACCGATTTCATTCTATGACGTTCGAGACCACTGATTGTAGAGAATGTCCGTCCGTTAGATATTGTAGGTCGACTGTTTGCAGCTGTTGCAGTAAATATCTGAATTTTTGGCCATCTGAGTTCAAAGGGTCGATCACGGCTTCAAATTGTTTAAACGAGCCTCCCTATCCCGTAAAAAATATGGATATGGACATGGGCTTCATTTGACAGTTAAATGACCATATATGATATATGGTAATTTTATGAGCTTCAACTGTCAAATGAAGCCCATATCCGTACCCAGATTTTTACGCGGTAGTTTGTTGTTTTTTTACTCTCTCCAGAAAGGTAGGAGCTATGACTGTACGGATATAATATATATATATTGTACTTTTTGTGTTATTTACTTGAAACATAACTGGCGAAAAGGCAAATATCACTACTATTTTCAATTAAACTCTGATTTTTAGATGGACTAAAGTGACATTAGTAATGATACCACTTTACGGAAAACAAAAAATAGTGTTGTACCCTTACACAATTGAAGTTCAATTATATGTTCAATTTCGAATATTCGTAAATGCAAAACACTCAAACTGTGTTATCTTGATAAAAAGCTACTTTAATTAAGACAAATAAATATAACCCAGTTATCTTTTTACTATTGATTTCAGAACAATGATTTTCACAATCTGAATTGTTCAAATTTATTTAATTTTTATTTTTTTGGTTTTGATTGATAAAATTTGTGCCAAAGTTGTAATGAAAATCAAACGAATGACGCAGTGACCAGGGGTACGTACATACCGGTTAATAGAGATTTTGATTAAAGTTTTTACGAAAACCGCTTCCAACGTATTTGTAATGAGAGCGCTTTAAAAACCTTAATAAACCCGTTTAATCTAAAGTTGCGATACGTATGGCCAGGCGATCAGGCTAATATTTTTCTCTTATAATTTGTTCGATTGTAGGTTTGTGTTTGGCAACAACAAGTTCCTTGTAAATGTTGTTGCTTCTGTTAAAGCTGATAAGTTTCTTGCAGCCGTTCTTCTTGACAGTTAAAAGATATCTTTTTTTTTTTGTTTGAGTGAGGGGAATGCGCAATTTACGCATACCGAACGGTTATGCTGGGCTCACCTAGAGATGGCCGAGCAAGTCCAGGCTGGTGGGGAGGGACCGTGAGATGCGGGAGACAGCCAACAGGCCGTCACCCGGACCACACCGCCCCGCTAAAGGGGAATGAGATGCGCGTAGCGCCGCCTCTTTCACCCCACCCGTCTTCGTCGGAGCCGATCCGCATGAGCATCCTCTTCGCGGATCCGCTCCGATGCATCCTTTTGCAAGATGACACTCTCGCAAAAGGAGACTGCCGCCTCCCATGATCTCTCGTTGTCCAGCATGGCTCTCGCCATGCTGGGCAATCGCGGATTCACCCTATCGAGGAGTGCTGGCTGCATGGTTTCCATTGGGGGCGCTTGATGACGAAGTTTATTCCTAACCATCAGTTAATAGATAACCTGAATGGCTGGTAGGGGAAAGAAATTGAAAATTTGAAAGTGCTTATCTATAAGAGTGCTAGTAAAACCGGTTAATTTTCAAACCTAATGAGCTACATAGCGTTTTATCAAAGTTTGGCTCTACCTTAACCTTAGAAATACCTGTTCCAAGAAAGAGCAAAATGAAAAGGGTTTTGAATCGATTAACCGGTTTATAGAGCTTTTTTTCTTCTCTTCATACGCAGCGGGACAATGCGCACAATTAGTATACACGAATTTAGATCTAACATTTCGTTTGTTTAAGGTTTTTATTTTTCCCGACATTTCGGCATCTTTTTAGATGCTGTGGTCACGGGATGACTGACTACTTATAAGTCTACCATCAAAAAGTTTATTTTCTTTTTGCATTCGGATACGGTTACAAATTACTAATTAAAAGTTAATAGTTGTTGACTTCGGCAACAATTATGAATTTAATATTTTGATTCGTTGCTCTTTAATAACTCAACTGGCAGTTCTCACATTGGGAGGACTTTCCAACAGACTGCCAAGAAAACTCCGAAAGCGAGCCGACCTCCACTTTTACTTTTGATAACTATCTACAAAAATAACTAACCGTATCTTTACTCGTGTAAACAAACAGTGCGCTTGTTATCAGTAAATGTTGTTTGATTTCAATGCAAGTTTGCGAAATATACGTACTTACTTTAAATAATATTTGATTAAATACTTCTTAACAATCATTTTGATGAGAAATAGTTCAATTTAATCGATATAATCACTCGCGTCACAGCACTTCGCTTTTCAGTTGGCAAGATTTTAAAAAATAAAGTGCGCCGGCAGCTGTCATTTCAAATCAAATCAAATCAAATTAATATCATTTATTCAGTCTAGGCTGTTACAAGCACTTATGAACGTCAAAGAAGCTACGCCATCGGTTCACAAACCCTACGGCGGGAGACCTTGTAACGAGAAGAACCGGCAAGAAACTCGTCAAGGGCTATTTTTTTCTCCCTGTTTTATTTCATACAGAGTCGTCAAATTGAAAAGTGAGCTTAACATACCAGTAAGGTCAATTTCCATCACAAAAGTAAATACTAATTATAATATTACATTTTATGGTTATCCTAACCGTAAACAATTTTCAACTCGTAAGGAAGGACTTACATTTAACATTTCTCGCATTACAAGGTTACTGTACTGCAAGTTGTGACGTACATACAGGTCGATAGCAATTTATTTTAGATGAAAATATTTAATCTCTAAGCACAACGTTAAGACAAGCAGACTGAAGTAGACCTATTTCCGCTGGCGGCACCCGTTCACGAGCATGACGCATGAACCAGCCATCGCTTCGCTCAACCATATTTTAGGGAACGTAACGACCCGCCTCACACGACACCGCCGAAGAAACGTTTGAGTGAGCATGACGTACTTCAGGTACTTATGTTAAAGTGTATAAATATAAAAAATACAATGGCAAAAACAAAAAAAAGAAAGATAAAAGTGCATTAATATAAGACGCAACTTACAATGTTACTGGAAGACGCATCAGCTGAGTCATAATCATAAAGCGTATTTAAAGTAAATTAAAAATAATAATAATAATCGCTTTCATATACTTAATTACAATAATTGTAGAACATTACTTATTTTTATTTATTCTGATCAAGCAGTGCCACGTTCTCAATTCAAAACATCATAAATAACATAGAATTTATAAAATTGAAACAAAAATATAAATATCTCAACACATTTTAACACAATCAGACAAGAGCAGACCCATCCCACTGGCAGCACCCGTTCACGAGCATGACGCATGAACCAGCCATCGCTTCGCTCAACCATATTTTAGGGAACGTAGCGACCTGCCTCACACGACACCACCGTAGAAATGTTTAAAGAGAGCATGACATACTCAAGCTACCTGCGTTAAAAGTTTAATCTAATACTATACTAAACAAATGAATGACACGGCTACAACTTCGAAAAAATAAAACAAAACATTTATGTTACCAAGCTGTTTTGTCATTCAAATAATCCTTTATAGTATAATATCCTTTCTTTAGTAGACAATCTTTTACATGAATCTTAAACTTTTCAAAAGGCAAATCCAAAATACATTGTGGAATTTTATTGAAAAAATTTACACCTAGACCCAAGAAAGATCCGTGAACCTTTTTTAGCCTGTATCGAGGCATTACAAGTTTATTTTTATTTCTGGTATTAAGATTGTGCACATCACTATGTTTGGTATATTCTGATAGATTGCGACGAACAAAAATTATACAGTTCAAAATAAATTGAGATGCAGCTGTTAATATACCTATCTCTTTGAACTTATCCCTAAGAGATGTTTTAGACCCTAGCTGATAAATAGCTCTTATTGCTCGTTTTTGTAAAATGAATATAGTGTTTATATCAGCTGCTGTCCCCCACAAAAGAATACCATAAGACATGATGCTATGGAAATAACTAAAATATACAATCCTAGCAGTTTCAACATCTGTTGACTGTCTAATTTTACTAATAGCATATGCAGCCGAGCCAAGTCTACCAGCTAATGCCGCGATATGTGGGGCCCATTGGAGTTTAGTGTCTAGAGTTACACCAAAGAAAACAGTTGAATCGACTAAATCTAATTTTTCTTTTTTAATTTCAACATCTATTGGCAGGACTTTTACATTAGGCAAAAAAAATTGACAAAAATGTTAGCGATTTCTTTGCCCGACTTTACTATTGTATTATTGACTTTAAGCGCCATACTACGGTCACATGGTTTATATTTACCAGTTTCACGATTAATGACTTCCCAGGTCGTTTTAATTTTGTTTTGGGCTTGTTTTATTTTTGCTTTTATGAATTTAGAACATATATTTTTGAACGCCTTAGAATATTGTTTCACATATTCTAGGAACTCTGGGCTATGGTTAGTTTCTCTTAATTTATAAAGTTCATAAAGTCTATTTCTACTTTTATAAATATCTGTCGTGGCCCAGCCACAGAACTTTAACTTTTGAGTACATTTAATAGTCTTAGGTTTAAAGCAATTTTGAAACTCATTAGCAATCAGTTTAAAGAGGTCTCCGTATAGAACATTTGGATTATCGTGGGTATAAGGCATTAATGGTATATTACATTCCACACCGTTTTTAAAATTGTCTAATCGTTTCTTAGTTATAGGCCTGCATTCTATAATTTTTGTATCGTCAACAACATTTAACTCGTATGCTACTTTCAATCCATAATGGTCAGATGAAATATTACTAAAAATCACTTTGCTTACCGGGTCACATTCTGAAAAAACATTATCCATGCAAGTAGCAGAGTGGCTTGTCACTCTAGTGGGTTCAAAAAATCGATTGGTTAAACTAAAAGAATTAAACAATGCTAGTAAACGAGTAGTCAATGGAGAGCTTACTAGAATATCAACATTAAAATCTCCGCATACCATCACTGACTTATTTGTTAATTTTAATTTATTAAGTACAGCTTCCATTACAGATTCAAAGTTTTCAAAGTTACCCTTAGGGGGTATACACATACTATAATTAAACTACTTAATTCTATACATGATAGCTCGACATGGCTTTCTGACGTAAGTTTCACAATATCCTTTCTTTCCATAAACTGAATATTATTATTTACTAAGATTAAAGATCCGCCATGAATCGCTGATTTTCTACCAAACACACTAGATAGTTGAAAATTGTTTAAGTTAAATGACGTATTACAATGCTCCAGCCAGTGTTCAGTAACACAAATGATTTGAATATTGTTACTTTGAACAAAAGGTTCTAATTTTAAATCTTTGCCAGACAGACCCTGAATATTTTGATGAATAATATTAAGACTAGCAGGTCTGGCTGTTGTCTTTTGCCTCAGTTTAAATCCGAGTTTGTCATAGTCTTATTTAAAACATTAAGTCTACTATTATTAGTAGAACTCAAAGAAATAATAGGTATATTTGACTTTGTTACACAATTTGTAACAGAGTCTTGTAAATTATAAGCTAATAAATTAGCTAACTTTATCCTAAGTTTTTTAGACAGATACATGGTATCTGGAGTCATTTAGTCCATATAATTTAGTTCTCTTTTATCTCTATGATATAATTAGAAATCTGTAGGCCTAGCATGAGCGGCTTTTATCGATTCGATATCTCGATAACGTGCCGCTGTCCCGCTCACATCTTAGCGGAGTAAGCAAGACAGCATGATGCGCTATATCATATCGCGTGATATAGCGGCGTTCATGCTAGGGGGGCAGAGTTTAGAAAAAAAAACTAGAAGGCATTAACTTTGACAGACATTGTCAATCAATGACAGTGAGTGTTTGTGTTTGTGTGTGTAGTGTACGATTGTCGATTGGGTTGGAATTTGATCATGATTGATACAAAACTGCTGTGTTTTTTGTAATTTATTAGCGTATTTTGTTTGTTTGGTTCATGGATATTGGAATTGGTGTTAGTGATTGAAAATGGGTCATTAAAATACTAGTGGTAAATTACAAAAAAAATGAAAGCTTTCAAACTAATTGTGCATCAATATAACTTTAGTCGTAAGTACAAACTTCTTGTACACAGTTCGTATCAGACAGTTTTGTATTCAGTTTGCTCTATTTATGTTCAATGTTTCCATTTTCTAGCTGCGGATCTTATAATCAATTTGAAAGATTACCCAGGTCTTAAAGAAAAAGACATTGTAGAAATATATCACCCTGAAAATGATTATCCACGATTATTATTACAAGTTACAAAAGTGGATGTGCCAGCGAGAGGCAGAGGTAAATGTTTTATGTATCTACTTAACACAGTCATGCTTTTAATGAGATGATTGCCAGAACATCAGGACAGATTTCACTAAATAAAGGATCATTTTGTTAATAACACATTTTTAATTTCTAGATACCATCAGTGTTGAACACAGCATTGCAACAACATTTCAGCTCAGAACTTTTGCTGATGTATATGTCAACATTGTCAATGTGGTTGATGTGGCACTGGACTCAGTGGAACTCACATTCAAAGATCAGTATATGGGCAGATCAGAGATGTGGAGGTTGAAAAATCATTTGGTAAATACTACTAACTATTTGTTTGTTTTATTGTAAGACTATTTCAAAATTGATTTGTATTTGATTATAAAATAACTTGTCTGTATAGTTTGTACCGTCAAATTATAAATAGGTTGTAGAAATGTAAAAAACAAGTCCTGGTATATTTTTGTATAATTTATGTGTTGTCTCCAATTTGTGTTTGCACTTATGTAAGTTGTCTCCATAACCTTAGCTATACAATGAACATTATCTATTCCAAAACATCCATACATTGTTTTAGGTCAGCACCTGTGTTTATCTAAATAAGAAAATTGAGTATTGCGGTGGCGCTATTAGATGTCAAGTTTATGAGATGTGGTCTCAAGGAGACCGTGTGGCATGTGGTGTCATCACAGAGGATACAAAGATTGTCTTCAGATCATCGACATCTATGGTTTATCTCTTCATTCAAATGTCCTCAGAAATGTGGGATTTTGATATCCATGGAGATTTGTACTTTGAAAAGGCAGTAAACGGGTTTCTCGCTGATCTGTTTGCAAAGTGGAAGGTATGATAGTTTTATTGCATACACTTATTAAATAGTTATTTGATACTGAACAACTTAAATATTTACAAGTGACTGTTCATAATTTTCAGAAAAATGGCAGTAACCATGAAGTGACTATAGTATTGTTTTCAAGAACATTTTATAAAGCAAAATCTTTAGAAGAATTTCCGCAACATATGAAGGAATGCTTACAAAAAGACTATAGAGGCAGATTTTATGAAGATTTTTACAGGTTTTAATCCAGATTTTTCATTTTTATATTATCTTTGTACTTATTCAATTATTTGAATGTTTTATAAATTACTTGGTTGATTGTAGCTTATGTGTTTCTCAGAGTGGCAGTCCAAAATGAGAGGTATGAAGACTGGTCCAGTGTTCTTCTTCAATTGAGGCGTCTATTTACAGACTATCAGAAGATTGTTTTACAGTACCATGAGAGACCCAATATAGAGATTCCAACTGCAATAAATTCCACTGCAGCTCAGGGAAACTTTTTGGAAGTACTGAATATGAGTTTAAACGGTAATTTATAATTTACACATTGAAAAAAAAATAACAATAGGTAAGTATAAAGGTAAGAAATTGTTGATAAAAAAAAAAATTTTTTTCCAGTGTTTGAAAAGCATTATCTGGACAGATGTTTTGATCGTACTGGTCAACTAAGTGTTGTTATAACGCCGGGCGTAGGTGTGTTTGAGGTTGACCGAGAATTGACAAATGTCACGAAACAGAGGATCATCGATAATGGTGTTGGTAGCGATTTAGTCTGTGTTGGTGAACAACCTTTACATGCTGTTCCATTACTCAAATTCCACAACAAAGACAACAATCTGAATTCTATTGATGACTACTCCATGCCTCATTGGATCAACTTGTCTTTTTACTCAACAAATAAAAAAGTTGCCTATTCAAATTTTATACCTAGAATCAAGTTGCCACCCAGAAAAAGTCAGGAGCCTTTGAAGAAAATGTATGAAGATGAACGTAAAGGAAAATTGTTGAAGGAGGATGAATACATGCACAATTCTATCTTTGATTATGATGCGTACGATGGACAGGTATTTCAATTACCACCTGCACATAGTACTTGGTAAGTTTTTCCTTAGTCACTACAAATAATTGGTTGCTATACTTATATAATGTATGCTATACTGTGTAATAGGTATTGTCTGAACATGCTAATCTACCTGGGTCTACCAGATTTGAACATTTTTTTTGTATTGCTAGCCCAATTCTTGCAAAAAGTTTTAGGCCCTAAAATTTATGCCAATAAAAATGTACCTATGAGTCTTATGTACGAACCTAAACCGACCTGCGTAAATTGCAAGCAAATATAACTTAACTACAGCATAGACAGTTGAATTTACTTCAAACCATTGAGAAATTGCGCTTGGTTGCGGCTCGACTCACGCCTGTCTACGCAGACGAAGTCACAAATAAAAAAAACCTTAAATTTCAGTGTCCAGAAAGTAACTAGAACTAAGAAGACATCAGTAGCGGGCTTAGAAGGCATGAGTAGAAGAAGTCCACCTGCTTTACATCACAGGAAAATGTCTGATCCTGACATTCACCACAGTCTAGGTGATATACTAACAAACGGAAGTAAGAATTAACTTTCTTCTTTCCTTTTATTATTTATCACACTTATGATTTCAATAAATTTTGTATAAGAACATAAAAAATTATAAAAATAATCAAACGCAAATGGGGCTTTACAAAGCTGACAAACTTCTCCAATCAACTTTGAACTTTAAGATGTTAGAATTTGCGTGCATATCATAATCAATGGGAGAACATTAATAGTTTTGGAAAGTTTGATGTGCTGTTGACCCCACCTTGCTGAAATAAGATCACAGATAAATTAGTGTTTAAAGATTTTATTAAATCATTCATGCATATTTAACAATATTAATTCTAGTTCTCATAGTAATAATATTGATTAACATTACTTTATAGACTGGCCAGTTTTTAATCATGCTGTTCGCACATGTTTGAAGTTACAGCTCATAATGTTATTTTGTACTTGTGATGTATATATTGTTTTTTGCTGTATATCTGTGGGCCTACCGCGTAAGTATCGCTGTCGATTTCATTTTGACAGTCGACGGCGTTTTCGTACAGCGCTACTTCAACGTTATTGTCCTAACAATGAGATTCTTCTTTAATAGTCTGATAATACTCGACTCTATCTTCTTCTTCTCTCGCGCCAAAGGCGCGCGGATGGCCCGATCTTGGCTTTCGCCACTGCGGGTGTAAGTGATTCGCGGCCCGCTTACGATCGGGCTGGTCAATTTGGCTTTCTCCCCTCCCTAAGTTGCTTTACACATCACCCTCAGCGCGGTCAAGCCGGCCGAGATCCATGCGGGAGGCCCAGCGACCTGCGAGCGGGCGATGGACTTATCGTGAGGGGGAGTATCGATATCGGGGGGGAGTAATACTCGACTCTGTGTGTGATCGAGACAGCGCTATAGCATCAGCGCTTGCGCGTAAAGAGTTGCGCCCATATTCGACAAGTCGACGACACTTACGCGGTAGGGCCACAGTTTGGTATGACAAATAAATAAATAAAAATAAGATAAGAAAATAAATTCATAATACTCCAAATTATTTCAACCATTTAATGAATCAATTCAGCTGTCAAGTTCGTGAGACACAGACCTATATCGAGATAGACGAAAAGAGCGCTTCAAACTGTATGAGAACCTAGCGTGTCGAATTTTTCCTACCTACGTTGACGTCACGAGCGAGATTTAGTGATGAAGAAATGTTATTGACAAGCTCTTGCAAGAAAGCACTACATAATTAACCATTTATGTTTCTGAATGACGCGTGTTTTCATGGCAATGGTCTCAAGCGGGCTGACTTAGGTCGGAAAACTGACCGTGTATCAAACTTTTGACACGCAAGGTAAACTTTTACCGTCTATCTCGATATAGGTCTGTGTCGTGAGAACTAAATAAGGTTTAAACTTTCAAATTAGCAGTATAAGTTAAACAGGGTGGAAAGTTAAGACGGGGCACGAAAGGCCTTTTACCTTAACTACATGAAAACGTTCTTAGGAAACCATCCTTAATTTTTCTAAGAAATTTTGAACTGCATTCCCATATTTTGAAAAAAATGTACAGTCAGAAGGATAATGGGCAGATTTCAAAAATTTTTTTTTATGCCAATCGATCCTGGTTCTTATGAAAATCAAAACAATCTAAGACACCAATTCTGGTATGAGTACTAAAACGTCAGAAATCGCGAAAAACAAGCGTTCGCGCTAGCGCCACATACAGTTACATCCGCTACACCTACGAGTACCTTTGTTGATTGAACTTATTTTCTTAGCGAATATTTGAAAATAGTTTTTAGCGATTTCTAATGTTTCTAGTACTCATACTTCATAGAGTGTTTCAGAAACAGGATCGTTTGGCATCAAACATATTTTTTAAAACTGGGTTTTTTTTGCTGACTGTATTTTTTTTTAAATTCCGAGAATGCAGTTCAATATTTCTCAAAAAATTTAGGATGGTTCCGTTAAAACGTTTTCATGTAGCTACTACCATTAAGGTACCCGCCCTTCATGCCCCGTCTTAACTTTCCACTCTGTATAAGATAAAGTAATTATCTTTATAGGTACTCACAAAATATTGTGAAAAATATGAAACCTGTTTTCTCATTATATTTTTTACTTTTCCAGGCAAGTCCAGCGTCTACGACTCCAACAGCGATGTCACCGACTCGCCAATCGCCAACAACCGCCTCTCCCCTAGAAGTTCGTTATCTGCCAACAAGCCCGTGATGAGAACCGGTCGTGCCCTCATCAACCCTTTCGATCCTTCACATGTCACTGTCAAACTGACAAGTAATAGAAGACGGTGGACTCATATCTTTCCTAAAGGTAAGCAACTTTTAGTGATTGGTTTTCAGTTAGAGCTGAGTCTTTTGGGTAGAAAATGTACTGACCTTTAACAAATACCAGTTATAGACATATCCATTCGCGAAAGTTCCCGGTTAAAAGAGGTCGCCTAAAGGTGTTTTTAGGGTTTCGTAGCTTAAAGGCAAAAAACGAAATTCGGCCAAATCAATTTATGTCACAGCCACTTTATTCCAAAACTATGAGGATTACACAGTTGAAACTTGGTAGGTAGATGTATTCTGTAAACCGCTGTACGGTTTTTACACATAAATAAAAATATATATGAATTAAGGGCTCCCCATACATGGAACTGACACTGACATATTTTTTTTCATCAAACCTATACGTATGGGGTATCTATAGATAGGTATTTAAAAGTTGCATTGAGGTTTCTAAACGATATTTTCTCAAAGTCAACCGTTTGAAAGATGTACACTTCCAAAGTGGTAAAATGTGTGTCCACTCGAACTTTTAAAATAAGAAAGTGAAAAATCTAAAAAAATATATGCTGTAAACCTTTATAAAAACTTTCAACGAAAATTAGTTTGAACGAAATTATGCAGTTTCAGAGGTGAATATACTAGAGAATTTCAACGTGTTCTCGTAGGTCTCTGTAGCATAATTGGTCAGTGCATTGGGCCGGATTCCCAAGGATGCGGGTTCGAGTCCCGTCAGGGCGACATGAGACAAGTTGCTATTTTCTTGTATATTTACTTGATTAAAAATTATCAAATACAATACAGTTAACTAAAGCGAGTCACACATTACGCAGATACGATAAGATATCGTATCTGAGCGTATATCTTTCAATATCGCTCTCTATATAATTCATATGAACTAACACACACAGCGCAGATAATTAATATTTTATCGTACAGTATCTTTGGGCACCGACATATATCGACAGATGGTGAGATAATTATCTGCGTATACAAATATATCGGCAGATAACATCTGCAGATACAAATATGGCATAATATTTTATCAGAATGTATGCGCAGGTTCAGGGACTGTTTGCGGTGAGACAGAGGCAGTGTTGCCCAGATCTACCAACTTTTTGGTAGATCTCCCTATTTTGCCTCCTATCTACCTTAAAATTTACCTACTTCCCAAAATTTGCAACAGTACTATTGAAAACATATTTTTCTGAGTCTGACCGAACGCATAGTCATGAGACTAGGCTGTGGAGTGGAGCCTTAAAGCTTTAACCAGCCTGCTCGCTAGTGTGAATAAAAAAAAACTGACAATTAGACTGACACTATCCCGCTATATTATTGTGTACATTTTAGTATTTTTTTTAATATCTTCTTTAATGAAATCGTGAATAGCCATAAAAGGTCCTCTTGGGATTCGTAAATAGCTTGTAAATTTGTTATCTGATACATCCTGGAAGATATTAAATTCGCCTCGGTCCTTTCTTCGCTTTATATGCCGTTCTATTCAAATTCTTCGCGTTTTAGAAAGTGAAGCAAGACGTGCATCAAATTCAAAATCAGAATCATCTTCTGACGAGCTGTCTTATAAATCGAGAAGCAATAAACGCGTTTTTTCCGTAAAACGCGAACTCATTTTTATACACGCTGTATAAACAATCCTTACCAAAAAAACAAATACTCAGTCGGTAGGATTCCAATCAGTGAAGGTCTTTTTTTTTTCTTTTTTTTATGATTTTGTAATTTTTGCATTTTTCAATGCTATTTTTATACTTATGGTAAATTTTGGAAAAAATTAACTCTGAAAAAATTGGAAAAAATTCCCGTATGAGAATTCACTTGTGGCCGAGTTAATTTTTTCCAATATTTTTCTATTTGAAATTTACCATAAGTATGAATGTATCATCTTGTATATTATCGTATCTGTCTAGTGTGTGATGCTTTTAGATAAATAAGTTTTTATACGCAGATAAAATATTATATTATCGTATCTGCGTAATGTGTGACTCGCTTAAGGCGGTACCCTCACCGAAAGTGGCGCCGCGTTGAATTTTATTTAATATCGTAATTCTAATTACGAGATGACTATGACTATGACGAGATGTAGCGATACCTTCTAAAAATACAAGACAATGGGCTCTAAAAATTCCACGTTTAGTTTTATTAAAATTAAATTGTGAATTAGAATTACGATATTAAATAAAATTCAACGCGGCGCCACTTTCGGTGGGGGTACCGCGTTAATGCCATATATCAAGCTTGGACAACGTAAATTGACGAGGTGCACATATTTCTAAAACTTGGAAATAAAAAGTGCTTTTGTTAAGTGGTTAAGTATGTGCGGTTTGTTTACAAAAAAAAATTCGGAAAATGGCTAAAGGAGGTTGTGGAGCGACGATTTTCCCAAGGTTTTCCCAAGGCTGCCAAGAGCTGGATGAGAGTAGCCGCGTATCGCGCTTAGTAGTGTGCACTTGGACAGCCTTATGCCAGCAGTAGACGATGATGGGCTGATGATGATTATAAAGGGTTTTGAATCTTTTTGTAGAGAAGCGGGCCTAATCCCAGTCCGCAGTATGAGACGCCATTTTGTTTCTTTTTTCAAAATGGAATTCCACTATAATACCTATTTAAATGAACAGGGGACGCAGAGGAACAAAAAATGTTATGATTTATAATGCCCTAAAGTGTCACGTTAGCCAGATAATTAGAGTTGAAAATGAATAATGCCGACCCAAAGTATCACCTTTGTATCTTCAACTCCAATTATCTCACTAACCTGAGATTTTAGGGCATTATGTTATATGATATTTTTTGTTCATCTAGTTAGGTATTATCGTGCGACACCATTATGAAAAAAAAACGAAATTGCGGATTGAGTTCAAATGTAACCTTTTATTTTTACGCTTTTTATCGTAGGACCAACGGGCGTCCTTATCCAACAGCATCACTACCAAGCCCGCCCGGCGGGCGAGCCGTCGCGCGCTGAACAACACCGGGACAACAGCAACAAGGAAAACGGGTCGGTCGTCAATAACAACCATCAGATATACCAAGTCGATGGTAAGGACAATTTATTTTGTATTATAATCAGGGGCGTGCATTCCATATAGGCAATTAGGCAGTGCCTACCTCATTCAAAACCTAAATAAATATACAATAAGTGTTAAAGTTATTTTATTTTAGTTTAAACTTCTATTCAACACTCACCCACTAAGATATTCCTTACGCTAAATACTGAATACCTACCGATAGGCAGTCTCGAAATTGCCTACTCGAAACAAGCAGCATTTCATACAAGAATAAAATATATTTAGAAAAAGTATTGATCAAGTATAAACCGCCCATGGCACGAAGGGCGCTGTTTGTACGTGTAACGTTCTAGCTTAAACTTCCGGAATATATCAGTATAAAGTAAGCATGCCTACCTGACGAATGAATTTGGTCGCGAATTATTTTGTTGAGGAGTTATTTTAAAACTATCATATTTCCTATCAGATAAACTATCTGATATTCATTAAAATTAAATGATGTAAAGGACAATTTTGTTCAAAATTAAATACTTGTGAGGATTAACGTATTTATTTAGATAAGGATTAATATCATTTTATGATAACAGCTTCTCAAATAATACATTAGTTTAGAACAAATTTTATTATCTGAAAAATGGTTATAGTGAGTTAACCATAAAACATAGACATATGCTGTCGCGGACTTTTTTTAGAACTTTTGATGGGGAGTAATTTCGTCATACATGATTTTTACATAACTTTAACTGTTTACACACCGTCCGCAACGGAAGCTCCCAAAACTAATATTTTTTTCCCGTTTCTGTAACGTTTTACATTAATGCTCTGCTCTTATTAATCGTAGCGTGATACTAAATATCTTATTACCTTCCGAGATAAATGGACTATCCAGCACAAAAATATTTTTTTCAATTCGAACTAGTAGTTCCGGAGATTAGCGTGCTCAAACAATCAAACTCGTCAGCATTTTAATATTCCTACTAAATATTAAGAACCTTATCATTTATGACTAGCGGCCGCTCTCGGTTTCACTCGCCGCGTGGTTGCCATTACCGTGGGAATATCAGGATAATTATAAATATTTGCATACAATGTGGTTTTCTGATATATAAGCTACATTGCTGTAAAGTTTCATCTTAATCAGTTCAGTAGTTTTTGAGTGAAATAGTAACAAACATTCCTCCATCCAAATATCCTCACAAACTTTCAAACTTATAATATTCGGTAGCAGGATAGGATAAGTGCAAAGTTACTAGTTAGATCTACAGTGCCTACTACGCTGGAAAACAAATGCACGCCCCTGATTATAATACTAGAATTATTGTACAAACTATTAAAGTTTAAGAATGAAAGAGGGAAACTGAAAATTAATGACACTAATACCGCTGGAACCCAAAATATGTTGATTGGTCGATTACTTGTCAAAATGACGAGAATGTCAAGTTTTTTTTTTACCAGCGGCGTAGTGAGCCTCGAATTAAATAGTAGCAATTTAATTCAATTATGCGATGCGGTAAACCTTTTTCTTTAACATCACAATCATCATCAACACATCTTTAATTTTTAAACCTTGACCACCAACCCATTAACCGATCTCTTAACGCTAAGTTTTGGCACACATCTGGCAGCATGGAGCCGCACTTTCCTATGCTGCTGTCCTTGGCTAGAGCAATAGGAAAAAAAGCAGCAAGAAAAAAGCATAAGAAAGGGCGGTTCGGTTCCGTGATGCCAGATGTGTGCCAAGCCTAAAAGTCAATTAAATTTATGATAAATTTTAAAAAGAAAAATATTGTCATTGCATTAGTCGTCTTGATGTTTAAAGAGACAAAACGATGTTTCAAACCACAATTATCTAATCGACAGTTGGTGAAATGGCCTCTAAAAATGTTCAAAATATTTTTTTTCCACCACAGGTAACGTCATGGGTCGCAAACGTATGATCAGCACCTCCGGTGGGCTAAGTGCCTTAAATAACACTTTGAACACTCCGTCAACAACCAACAACGCATCACTGGCTTTACTTTGGGGAGCGACGGGCGAACAGGAGTGGACACCCGCCCTTACAACAGGTTAGTATCGAAGAGTTGAGGTAATGTGTGTGTTTGTGTGAGTATATGGTGATAGTGTGTTGTTGAATGTTTGAACGAGTAACCTCGTTGTTGCAAGAAGTGGCTTACTTTGGTATAATTGTTGTGGTGTTGTGACGTGCGATTTGAGCACATTACTAAAATATTGTTACAAAACTTCTGATTCGTCTGTAGATGTCGAGTTGTTATAATAGTTTCTTAACATAAAATATTGTACTGTAATGCTTCTGGGCAAAGCAGCTATTGACAAAAAACCACAAACCTATGAAGTTATATTTGTTAAGTACATCTTTTTTTTTTAAGTAAGCCACGTTTTGTAATAAGAAGGATCAATTATAAAGTCACCAATTGGGTTCAACATCACCGTTACATAATATCCATGTAAATAAGATATGGTAATAATTCACAGAGTCTTTGGCGGTTGTTGGAGCTAGAAAACTACCATAATATTTCAAATCACAACCATTTGGGGCTATTTTAAATTCATAAATAACACTTGTAAAATATATGTGCCAAACAAAAACAAAAAACAACTTAAGTGGCATATAAAAAGAGTTTCAAATAGCCTTTTTGACCAACCTTATTAAACAATCACCTCATTTTTAATGTTTCATGGTACTCGCCGTTGATTCCGTCTGGGGACGCGACCAAAGCGAACAGAGCCATAGGTTTGATATCTCACCTGATTTGCATTGAGTAGTTAACGCATAGCCTGCGTATAGACTAGGCATCTTCGCGATGTCGCTTTGCTATGCAGTTATTACGTACCGATACTAACTCGCAAATCTATGTTATAATGTTTTAAAATTGTGACTAAAAAACTCTTTGCTCTTCACTTTTTCTCTTATTATATTTTGTCACTTGTCACTTATTTAGAAAATAAATTAATATAAAATAAAATTAACATTCATATTGATTTGATCTATGAAAACTTACGTATACGTAAACGAACAGTACCAGTACGTATACGTATATTTATAGCCACACCCCATCAAGGTAGGTGGAGATAATTTCCTTCTAATATTTCCGATTCTTACATTTACGTCACATCTCTCCATTGTGACAGTTTCTAAGGTAGGTAATTATTAGCTCAAAAAATCTGCGCCTTTTTTTCAGAAGTACTTTCTTTCATCATAATATTAAATGGATATTCAAAGGTTTAATTTAAATTTAATATAGCCGGGATGTAGCTACGGTAATAGGTTTGCAATTTATAGAGCAACGAAAGCCCTCTTGTTAGTGTGCCATAGTATCACTATTAAGGCGCTACTCGGAAAAAGCATGGACTTTTGATATAAAACTTTAGCATGGTTACAGTTGTTACAAATCTGGTAATAACATATATATTTCTTCATACCTTTATCTAGATTCGTATAGTTTCAAAAACACGATTTTATGATTTTGCCTCGACACTTTTCTTTTCGAAAAGACCTCTAAAAAGTAGTGCCAGGTGACGTCCAAGATGCCCGAAAAAGTGCCAAAGTCATCACAATTACTGGGTCAAATTGTATCGTGTTTCATTACCCAAAAATGAAAACGGGACCCTATTAGCAAGCTTGACTCGTTTCGTTTGAAAAAGCTACGTTTTTTTTATGAACAACGGGGAGACTATCATCAAAAATACTTTTTGATGATAATCGATCCTGTTCCTTATGAAGATCAAAACGGTCTAAGACACCAACTGAGGTATGAAAGAGGTACCATAGGTAGGTACAATACTAGAAAAGTCAGAAAACCCGATTTTTTTTTCCACATATTCACTAAGAAAATAAGTTCCGTTAACGAAGGTACTCGTCGGTGAAGTGGATACGGCGGCGTGTGGTGCGAGCGCGAGCGCGAGAAGTGCGTGTTTTGCGTTTTTCGCGATTTCTGACTTTTATAGTACTCATACCTCAGTTGGTGTCTTAGAGTGTTTTGATCCTCATGAGAAACAGGATCGATCGGCATTTTTTTTTTAATTACTATTTTCAGCTGACCGTACATTTTTTCTAAATCCGTGAATGCAGTTCAATATTTCTCAAAAAATTAAGGATGGTTTCCTAAGAACGTTTTTATGTAGCAACAACGGTTAAGGTACCTGCCCTTACTGCCCCGTCTTAAATTTCCACCCTGTATATGGATAATAATAAAACTACTCTGTCTATTTGTATAGACAATTTATTTATTCTGCAATAGCATATAATGGTCGTTAAGATGTCTAGTCTAATAAACGCACAGGCTTAAAGTGATTAATGACAAAGCTGGGGTCTGTAGTTACACTGAATATTGAAAGCTTTCTAGATTGTTCCTAAATTGTCACAGATCCATTTATAATTTATGGTATAACCGTGTAAATATTTATTTATTATTATTTTTGTGAAACTCTCAAGTTACAGGACCATGCTTGATAAAATTAATCATCCTTACATAATGTTTGTGTTCACATGTGCATGACAATTTATCCAAATATGCTTGTGGCTGCTGGTGATGAACGGAATGCTTATTGTATATCTCTTTAAGCTTTTCATTGTTTTTTAATAATAATTTGTGAAAATAATCCACCTCATTCTCATATTGAAAAGAATGATAGAACTTCTCACGAAACTTGTTTGGCTGTGATACGTACGTACATACTAACCACCACCGCCAGGAAGACATCGTGAAATATTTTGTGCTGACTCCCTATGTAATATATAATATAAGAACATAGACAGTTATGTAAATACTTCAGTATGTGTATAGTATACAAAACTCTTATACGTAATTTACTGAACACTGAATGATCACTTTTTCACATTATTCTGATAACATTGCGTTCTAATTTTCAGTTGTTACATTTATTAATGAGTTTATAATAAAAAAAATATAAAATCAGTAGATTATGAATTTTCTATGTATACATTATTAAATTTTTTAATAAATCCAGATCTTACAGAACGTGACTCAAGCAGTGATCTGTACTTGAGCACAGTTAGAAAGTGACGTCGCTACATGCGGTGAATAAGCACGTCCCTTTCTAACTGTTCTCAAGTATAGATCACTGCTTGAGTCACGTTCTGTAATATGGACCTTAGACATCAACCATAGATTGTCTGGCATGCTATTTAGCGGTATCACAACTTTTTAATCAGATCAGTGTTAGAGTAAAATTAGATTTTGAACATTTTGCACAACTTTATAAACTAATCGTCATAGAACTCATCAGCATGTTAACATCATTCAATGAAATCATTATATCTTTAAAACGTGTAAAACCACACAGGTCCACTGAAAAATGAACCTTAGTACCTTGTAATAAGCATCATTTCATTCAAACCATAAATTAGATGTTATTTATATAGGTGTGGATTGGAAGTCACTCACGATACCTGCTTGCCTGCCGATCACAACTGACTACTTCCCTGACAAGCGGTCACTACAGAACGATTACTTAGTGTCAGACTATAACTTATTGCCAGACGACGTGAATGCTGACTTTGCGCAAAATAGGGCCATCTATAAAGAACCCCTCACTACTATGGAGGTGTTCAAAGAACTTGTTTCACAGAGATTAGCACAGGTATGTCAATTTTATTCCCATTTGTGATGTTATTAATGACAAATAGAAAAGAGTGAAACTTCCATTAGGACATATTTAGATTTTTAAAGCCTGTATGCTCAATTCACATGGCTACGAAATGGAATTTTTCAAATTACATAAAGGCTGAAATGTACCACGCATTTCAGAAGTGACTTCTTTTTTTGCTTCTATCCAATTTGAAAGTGACATCAAATTCAAGATAGTATGTACGTTTAAAAAAAATCACTTCCATTCCATTCCGCGGCAATGTAAATTAAGCGAAAAACTTCACAAATCTTTCAGGGCTTCCAACTTATAGTAGGAGTGAATGAAAACGATGTGATAGAAACGCACTGCGCATCGACACCCCTCCCCCCGCCCTCAAGAGTGGCGCCACAGAGCAACAAGCCGGTAGCTGCGCCGACTAAGCGATACCTTCTGTCTATTGGCAGAATATTCCATAAGCTTACACTTGTTGGCTCCACTATTTCGGTGACGAGGTATAGACCTAGGTAAGACAATAAACCAAATAAGTAAGAAGAATAAAAATATTATATTCTATTGTAGGTACTCTCTCTCTCTCTCTCTGTGTGTAATAAATCGGGAATTAACAGGTGTTATACACTCGCTTGTGGCCGAGTTAATTTTTCCCAATATTTTTCTATTTAAAATTTATCATAGTTGTTATACAAGTTTAATCTTTATTCCCTTGTTACAAGGTCTAAAACTGTAAATTAAAAACCTTATACATTTTCCAGGCATCCATATCCACCGTTCAACATCCACTATCGCTACCGATTCCACGCCCCTAACCACGACACTTACGAAGTGTCGTGGGTGTCGTTCACTACAGAGAAACTGGAGACTTATAACTGGAACTATATGGATCACTACATTTGCACTAGGGGCGATACAGACTTCGCTTTAGTAGAGGTAAGTCATGAATACATATATACATACCCTCTCACAACGCCATCATAACCTATCGAGGGTAGGCGTCAAAGGTTGCTTCTTGAAAGTAAAATAAAAAGGGTGTGACATACATCGGTTTGGCCGAATCTATAAGGGTTTCGTTTTTTGCATTTAGGCTACGAAACCCTAAAAACTACAGCTTGACAGTAAAAACTCTAGACACAGACCTATATCGAGATTGACGAAAGAACGCTTCAAACTGTATGAGAACCTAGAGTGTCGAATTTTTCGTACCTACGATGACGTCACGAGCGAGATTTAGTGATATGGAAATGTTATTGACGAGCTCTTGCAAGAAAGCACTGCACAATTAACCATTTTCGTTTCTGAGTGGCGCGTGTTTTCATGGCGATAGTCTCAACCGGACTGACTTTGTCGTAAAACTTTGATCGTAAACCAAACTTTTGACACGCAAGGTAGGTACATTTTTACCGTCTATCTCGATATAGGTCTAATGGAGTTCTAGATGTTGCCCGGTAACAATAGTGAGAGATTGCTAGCCCATCGCCTACAAAAGGCTATTTGACAATGCGAAAAATAAAGTGTCAATTACTGTTATGGTAAATAACCATAACAGTAATTGACACTTTATTAACGCATTTATAGTTAAAAATGTCAATAAATTTATTTAAAAATCCGTAAACAAAAATGCATTTTTTAAACGTTTGTCACGTTCACGTGACACAAGACACTCTTGATTCGTCGAGTTTATGATGACGTCACCTGCTTGTTCGTTTGCCCACATAGGTGGATGATATGTCCCACAGATCAGAATACAGGCAAGTGACGTCACCGACACCGCCGTTGCGGCGCCATATTGTCAAAGTAGCGTTTTGGCACGCTATTTAAATATTGAATTTTTAATTTGCTATTTTTCAGCAAATATGTACTAGAATTAAAAAAAACAAACTTTTACTGGGTTCCTTAAACTCTACTACATAATATAAAACGGATTTTAAAAACCTGTCAAATAGCCTATTTAGGACTATGCCAGCCGGCCGGAAAAGCTAGGACCTGGCTTTCTATGTTGTTTCGCTCACAGTTTAGCGTGGGAAATTTCTCAACATTTCATAATTATATTTATTTAGACGGTAACTAAAAAAAAAACCATATACTTACTTATATACTTTTTTACCCAACCTAAATTATCTAGCCAAATATTACTTTCTTTTAACTTGATTGTTATTGTTAGTTGATTTGAGTGCACTTGGCGTGAACAAGTATTTAATAATGGAGAAGTTTCCTGATGTTGAAGTCATTTAATTTCACTGAATGGGTTTAAAATATAGATCAAAACTAATAAGACTTTTTTTTTATCCAAATGGCTGAGAAATAAATTATTTTAATAACATATTTTTGCGCAGAATTTACTATGGTTGAGGCCACATATGGCAGTGACGTCACGCCACTTCCTCACGTCGGCGCACCGTCCTACAAATTACTAGCGGGCTGAAGTGGCGTGACGTCATACGCTGAGCCGTTAAGCGCAACTTGAAGGTCCCATTACATCTCTATTTGTAGAGATCTTTTCTTTCACACTTAGGTGTAATTTTACTTACATTTTCAAATTTGATTAATAGAAAAAAATTGGAAACTTCTCCATTAAGTAACCTACTATAAAATACCTTCATTATATTACGCAGGCTCTGAAATACTGGAGGTTCCGTACCCTCCTACTCCCGCTATACAACCCTGCTACCAAGCAGATCCTCGAAGATGACTGTACACACTGCGACATCTACCCAACACCAACTCGGCAAGACCTGGACCAACTCACTGAAGGGTTCCTCAAAATGACTGAGTTATACTTCAATAAGGTCAAAAGACCCAATAAGCAGAGGGTAAGTTAAAAAATTTTACTTAAAGAGCTAGGAAAAATAAAAAAAAAACATAGATACTTTTTTTATGAAAAGGCTTTATTTTCAAAATATACGCCTAGTGACCTTTTAGTAAAAATCATCTCTTCAGTCACTATTCAATAACAACAAAAAAAGTCAACGAATACATTGTATATGATATTAGAAAGAAATAAAACTGTACATAAATCATGTATTGTATTTGAAAACTATTTAATTACAATTATTGTAAAAAAATATATATCTAAGTACTTAAAAGTAGGTGCATGAATATTTATCTGCACTTTAAATGTATAGCACGTAGATTGTTTTTGCACTGCATGTATCTCTGTAGCACATACTTATAATAGAACTTAAAAGCAACAGTGTAGGACTGCCTGCGTTTGAAATTATAACTAAAATTACACTAAATAGAATACTCAAACATGAAATTAAGAGTTATATTTATGAAAGGCATGGATGGTATGATAAATTATAGATTTAGACATTTTGGTGTAAAAAAATGAGACTGCGGTGATATGTTAAGAATGTGTTGTGAACTTGTGAGCATGTTTGTTCATTTAGACTTAAAATTTTACTTTTTTGTTGCACATGTCGACGTTGTATTTAATTTCCTGTTTGAGTCCGAAAGCATGAGACTAACTCGACTTAAATGATTAATAAATATAACTAAATAAATAAGTCGTTCATTCAACGCTGATATTGTAGGATCGTTATCTATTTCTTCTGCCGGGCGTTGATCGTAATATTGGACCGCGTTTATGGGATACTTAATTTTTATACCGAAACTAGAAACATGCAAGTAAAATAGGCCTCTGAATAGCGGGCTCTCAGTACGTATTATTGGGACGTCCGATTGTGCAGAGGTGACAGGAAGAGTTTAAATGGATGATGATGACTGATTTAAGTGAAGGGGAGAATTTTCCCTCCTATCAAATCATATCGATTCAAAATTTGTATCGGCGGAGTTAATTCTACAGAAACGATTTTTTTTATGAAATTACGCAATGCTGAGCCCCAATTGGACAGTTCACTGCATTAATATATGTAAGTAAGTAAATAAAGCCTCTAGACTGCGGGCGTTCAGTATGTATTACTGTCTCGTCCAGTCGCGTGGAGGCGACAGGTTCAACTGAGCTGTAGACAGAGTGTCGTCGCCACTTATAAGGACGCTGGAGTGGTGATCCTCTCCTGGGTCCTTATTTACTATGATCACTTCGAGATTGCTTGCTCAAACCACGCTAATCTCGTACTTGGTTGAGACATTTACAAAATTCGTTCGCTATGACACTCACAAAGTATATAGTTATTGTACATTGTAACGAATTGTGTAATTCTACAAGTTCAATAACTATATAATTTGAGGGTGTCATAGAGAAAACGAATTTTAAAAATGTCGTAACCAAGCACGATATTGACGTGGTTTGAGCAAGGAATCGCTAAGTGGTCATCACATACCTATATCGAGATAGATGGTAAAAGTGTACCTACATACCTTGTAATAAGAAGAAAACCAACTATGCGCCGTGTGTAGACAGCACTACTAACCGCCAAGGGTTTCTCGTCCCTATTTTTTTCTCTCTGACTTTTTGATATTGGCTCCAACGGAATGTCTTTTTAGAAAAGTTGTAAAAGTGCGAATATAATAGTTTATTGAGTATACAAGTGCGTTTTCTATCTAAAACTTGCGTGTAAAAAGGTAGATCCACGGTCAAACTTTTCCGACCTAAGTCGGTCCGCTAGAGACCATTGCCATGAAAACACGCGACATTCAGAAACGAAATACGGCTAATTGTACAGTGGTTTCTTGCAAGAGCTCGTCAATAACATTTCCACATCACTAAATATCGCTTGTGACGTCATCGTAGGTGCGAAAAATGTGACACGCCATAGTCTCATACAGTTTGTAGCGCTCTTTTCGTCTATCTCGATATAGGTCTGTGGTGGTCATAGTGAATATGGGCCCTATTGACTGTCGCTGCTGCAGATGGTGGGGGCGGCCGGCGGCGCGCCCGAGTCGGCGCTCACGCGGCGCCGCCACTCCACCTCCATACTGACGAGGAGCGCCCAGGTACTCCCCCGCTGGATAATGACGTGCAATTAGAGCAGGATACGTATTTTGAATCATTCGAAATTCTCGTGCGACTTAAATTCGCATTCGAATTAAAATTCACCGACTTCCATTTTGTCGCATTATTCAATCACTCGAATAGTGTTTCCGTTTTCTTAAACTCCATTGCCATTATTTCATTTTACGCAGAATATTTAAAAACCGGAAACTAACTCTCCATAGATTTTCAAAAAACTAATCTGAATCGGACTTGAATCAAGTGAAACGAAACGTTTTTAAGTTGTTAAACTATCCGTCATGTCAATGTCAATTTGAAAATGACATTAAGTGCTAAACGTCAAACTTTCTATAGCTCGAATCAAAAAAGAGTGGTCGGGACCACTCGTTGCAGATTCGAATGCGAATTGGGATTTCAAAAATACGGTTTTTAGCATTCGCATGCGCATCTTGCTATTCCGTATGCGAATAGTAATTAGAATGATAAAAAATACGTCCCCAGTGCAGGTTCCAGATTCGAAAGGGCTTATTCGAATGACTTTTGATTTTTCGTTATTAAGATATTGCGTTATTTAAGTCCCGCCTACACGCTCCGTCTTGCCCGCGCAAACCGGTTTGTGCAGGCATGCTTTCATGTAAACGTTGTGTGTAGCCGGGACATTAGAGCTTTTGACAGCATATTTCTGCAAAGTGAAGTTTGGGAAAATATCCTAAACATTATATGAGGTGCACTTATGAGATAACATTATCAAAGAGCCCTGTTTCGTTTCATAATTACATATTAGGAGTAAAAATCTAAATGTCATCAATCATTTAAAGATCTATCAATGAGCTTCAAAGTGATACCGATGTCATTAAATAATATTAAGTATTGCTGTATTAAAACTACATTTGAATAGACTCTTAGGAATTGTTATTGCACGTAGCTCTCGATTGTACTATGCGTAGACCCAACATTATATTCTCAGATTGTCAGCTTTTTACGACAAGCTATTTCAAAAAGAAAGTGTTATGTCTACGTTGTTATTATTTAGTGTTTCCCTCGCCGCGACCACATCCCGCCTCCACACCCGCTCCCAGACACTTACCATTTTTTACATCGATCAAATGAGACAGACCATTAAAACGCCGCCGTAGACACAGTACCTTAAGAAAACTCCGCTGTGGTCACAGTAACTTAAGCCTCAGCAGACAATGGACTTGAAGGCATTCACGTGTAAGTACTGGCAACTGTATATTCAAATATATCGATAGTAATCGGGTATTTAAAAAAGAGACAAACTCAACGGTCTTCTCGTTTGTTCGCAATTTATGAGAAGTAAGCAAAGTTATTTATTATTTAATTTTTCTTTATTGGCAAAGTTCTGCGCACTTATTTTATTAGCTGCGTTATAGCGAAGGGCTTGCGAAATTTAGATATTAATTAACACAAAATTGGAGTGGCATTTTAAAAACTTTCTAATAGTAAAAATCTAATATAACGAGTTGATTTAAGCCACAGTACTAATACGCTAGTATTTAGTCGTAATTTTATACATAACAGTGCATAATTTTCCTGCGGGTATTAAAGGCGCACTTCCACTATTAATAGCTTCACTTTTGCCACTCATTACCTGGTAAATCGATCTGAATAACTTTGACTAAGACTATCAAGTACTATTTTTTAGTTACTTTTTGAGTTTACTTAATTAGTTCATACTAATCATAATTATTAGGTACTAAATTGTTTAACACGACTTATGTAGAAAAAATATAATAATAGCTCAATATGAATAGAGTTATAATAAAAAACAATTTATTAAAACACATATATCCACGCGTTGTATCTACCTGTCAAATGCGTATATATTAGCACTGCTTATTATAAAATTATGCAATATACTGCACGGAATGCACTTTCAATACTGTGATATATTGTTTGCTGGCTTATTTTCTTTAAGTTGTAGACTTAGTTTAATTATTGACAGATTTTCTGAGGCACTGACCATTATTTTAACAAAAGTAAATCATTTTCGAAATCATCTAATCCATTCATTAATTATAAATACAGTAGAAGTAGACATTTTTTACCTGACTGTATAGTTATTTTCCTTAAAATGTGTTAATATACGCCTGTTTAGTAATCACCGCCTTCAGCACCTATAATTTATCTATTCCTAATTGAGGTCTTTTTGTATACGAAAATTAAATCTTGCTAGTGGTCGGGATTTCAGAAATTTAGTCGGTTCTTGAAAGCTATCGTTGCCATCGTTTCACGATCTTCACAGAAAAACTGATAATACACGACAGGACCCTATTTTGAAAAGTGATAATCGGATTCCACCGAATTGACTACCATTTTAGAATTGTAGTTTGTCACAAAACACATAAGACCTTCGCACCAGAGGGAGTACACGTAAGATGTCCTTAAGCCCCCCATCGCAGTGAAAGTAATGTAATAATAATGTCCTGTTTCCCTTCATTTATCACAGTCATTTTCGTATCTCATATATAATGATTGTCATATTTATTTAAAGACAATTTATCGTAACGATTCGACTAAGAACCAAATGTACCTCCCGATTGTCACGTTTTTTAAAATAGGGGCTAAAAACTTCGGTCCATCAAGAAGTGCTTCATAGTACTGTCAATGAAGAAAGTTTCGTGTTACGCTGGTTACGTTTGCTGCACAGTAATGTAACAGTGTTAACTGCGTGTTGTGTAATGTCAGGCGGGTGTGTCGAGCTCGCCGTTCCGGGAGCGCGTAGGCAGCACCAGACTGCCGGACCGGCCGCGACTCCGGGCCGAAGCTATGTCAGTACCACTACATGACACATTGGCATCTGTTGCTTTATAAAGACTGATGACGCTTGAAGCAGAATATGTCCGCGAGATGGCGTTGTCTCAAGTTAAAATTTTGTGATATATAGCTATGCACATGAGTAAAATCTTATTTAATAACTACACGTCACCTAGCTTTCTGACTTTCTGTAATCTAGTAATTAAATTATACCAAACTATTTGGTCTTTATAAAGTAACGGTTAATTTTTTATGTGCGTTCACTTAGTTTCTTCGTTATTTACAACGTAGTGGTTTCATTAGATTGCATTTATTATTGCAACTGCAGATTGAACCACTAATCGCCGCCACTAGTGGCTGGCCTAATGGTGGCCACAAGTCGCCAGAGAAGAAACCGTCGACTGCGGCCGAGTGTGCGCGCGAGGTGAGCCACAAACGCGGTCTCTAGAAGCGAGCGCGAGCGACTCCCGCAGCTTGTGGCTCAAACGCGCCTTCTGCCGATACTTTAAAAAAAATATGAAAAAACACGTCCGCAGCTTGTGGTCGCGTTTAGTGGCCGCGACTAGTGGCTTAATGTGCGGGTACTCTTAATTCGAATAAGTTGGACGCATGTAAAAAATACATTGCACTTTCAAATGGTGATTGTTTGCTTCAGCTCGGTGTGCGATAGCTTTGCATTCATTTTTCATTATCCCTTGCACGCTATTTATATGTAACTATTTCTGTAGTACCTTATCTATTAATAAGTATTTTATATAATAATTATTTGTAGTATTAGTATTAAATTTATTTTCAAACCATTATTAATTTCTTCAGGCAATGTCGTTTACCCATTATTTTAATGTATATCTTCTTTTCCAGATTTCTGTTTTCACTCTTTATAACTTGGTATTCTTCCATTTTATGCTGACTGCGGAATGCTTGCCAAAGCCTGCCAGCAGTTGCTTGTTCTTACCCTTAATCCGTTTCATTCCAGTTATCACCTATTAAGTCACTAAACACTAGTCAGTGCAACAAGTAAGTATGCCATCCCGCTTCTAACAAATGTTTGCTAGACCAAAACTATTAAGTTTTTCTTCCTTCATTTGTTTAAATTATTTTCAAATGATTAGTTATATAAAGAAACGCACAGAAGGATCGATTTCTGAAAGATGATCTAAGGTGAATATAAACTAGATAATTTACATTTAACACTATTGTTTTTTAGAATTACGGTGCCATTCAAAAGCAGTTGTTACAGTGAATGATCTTACTAAAACTTTGAATTCCTTTTAAGAGGTTACAGTTTCAAAATACCACTATTTAGTAAACAGCGTCGTTTTGTTTACATATACAACAGTCTAGTGACGTCATTTGACGCTGAATTACGACCAGTACGTGACGGCACCGTTATCCTAAAAACTATAGCTAACACTTTTGCTAACAGTGAACGAGACACAACAGATGTTTTATTGTTATAACGTTTAGAGCCGTTTACTGTCAATGTATGTGTTAAAGAGCATGGAGCCTCTCAATTTCTCTAGTCTGTCGACTTGTTACAAACCACACAACAAACAAAACACTTACTTAAACTTATATTGTTGTTATTGTATTAACTTGTTGTTACATTGAATTGATGTAAATGTCCAAAATATTCACCTAGAGGCATTCGGCGTTTCTTTCCGAAAAAATAACAAACTCTAAATACCTAAATCTGTTGCCTTCTGTGCGTTCCACCAATCCGCAGTAGCTTGGTGTCGCTTTAGCAAACGCACTGCTCGCTTTGTGGACTCTCACCGTTTTTATCTAACCATCGCAAAGATCGTAATGTTTGAATAATTGCAGGGTGGCAGCGAAGACCGTGCTCGAAAGGACGCAGTCACAAACTGGCGAATGTGAAGACACCTATGATGATGGGTATGGGAAATATATAAGTGATATTTAGGCAAAACTCGAAACCATTGATTGATTTAACTTTCACGTATTAAACATATGGAGTCCGTAATTACCCACTAAAACAGAATATCTTACGAAAGAAAAAAGTACCTATAGAGAAGTGCAAAATGTAGTCTTAGGAAATAAAACGCTATTATTTGATGAGTTTTGATTATTTGAATTTATAAATGCTATTTTTACACTTATGATTCTTTTTTAATGGAAAAATATTTAAAAAAATCAATTCGGCCTCGACCTTTGGGAATCCGGCCCACTGCTCTAACCACTAAGCTACTATAACGCTATTAATTACGTCTGTAAGGTCGAAATTTAACTGTATTTTGTAACGTATTAGTCTATGTTTTAGTGCCGCAGTTGATAAGACATTTATGCGTTAGTGTACATACACCTTTACAATTGTTAATATTATAATCTAAATAATTCTAAATTTTTCATCATAGCATTTCACAAACAGTTTTTTCATCCCGTACCACTTTGATATTTATTACAGCGTAATAGAGCCGAAGTTAAAAGCAAACGCGTCATTATTGGAGATTATAGACCGCATGCGCCACCCAACGCTGGGCGTGGGCTTCCTCCAACAGACCGTCAGTCTACCTTCGCATACCTTCGTGTCAATCTACGCGATTCACTGGCTACAGGCTAACGTAGAAGGGATCAGTTATGAAAAAGCTACTACTGTTATGGAGGTCAGTAATGTTTTTCTACAGTCGCGGACAATAAATCAAGCCACTGCGTTATTTACGTACAAACATACTCATCGTAGCGTAGGACTGTCATCAAGATAAATTCATCACAATATTTGATCTTTTTACAGAAATTATTACAAGAGAAGATGATTTGTCACGCTTCCGGAGACACAACGAAACGTTTTGTCGTTGGGTATTACATGTATCACATCCTGCCACAAAAGAAAGAGAAAGGTAAAATTTTTTTTTGGTAAAATCTAATCGTCATCAGCCTTTTCAATGTCCGTACATCTTATGTTTTGGCGCGCACTGTTCATTGAAATAAAACAACTTTTACGGATATCAAACGCGCTATATTTCCACGAACTTTTTTTTTTTATAATAACTTGGCAGGCATTTGACTACCATCGTGCTTAATAAACAGGATGTGGTCTAAGGTGTTGCATGCTTGCCCCTCTCGCCTTGAAGAGGCCAAGGTTGTAGGAAAATGGGGGAACACATGAGCAGGCAGCGCATTCCATTCTTTAGCGGTTAGCATTAGAAATGTGTCAGCGAAGCGCTTGGTACGGACCGTTGGAACGTCAACGACGTAAGGGTGGTAAGCTAACCTGCGTCTGGAAAGGGGCTGGAGGAACAAGGTTGTGCAATTCTCTCGCACACTCTCCAAAGTGTATCCTATAAAAGACCGATAGACATGCAACTTTGCGACGGTGACTGAGGCTGTGAAGTTCCGCCGCGGCCATTGCTGAGTTTCCAATAAGTTTCCTGGCACTGTTTTCTATCGATTCCAGAAGCTCTCTGATACTTAGCAGAACCATCCCACAGGTGACAGCAGTACTCCATAGTAATTGTAATGTCCGTATTTTTAGGTTTTTTAGGGGTTTTATTATTGTCCCGACGTTTCGGCACCTTTACAGCTGCCGTGGTCACGGGATGACTGATCTTTTCAATGTCCTCACTGTTGAGACATAGACCTTACTTGTGGATGGCTAAGAAGTGGTTCGTAATCATTATCCACTAGAGCAGGGTTTCCCCAACTATGGCTCGCGACCCGCTGGTGGGTCGCTAGCGAATATTGAGTGGGCCGTGTAGAAAGACACACCAACCGACCGAGCTAAGGGCCATGCGGCGGCCGACTGAATTTCTTTTACATTCAATTATTACAAACAAGACTGTCTCAAGTATCAGTAGTTTTGGAACTCGTCCCTAGGCCCTAGTGACGAAACCCTAGACTAGGGTATCTGAGAATTACCAATTTTATGCCATCTTATCCCTAAGACAGTCTAGAAGTGAGTCCCTAGTTTGTAAACTTTCATTAGATGGTTCATAGCCCAGACAATTTTGGGAACCACTACATTAGAGGGCTTTAATTGCTGCTTCAAGTCAATTGATGAATGACGGCTTAAATGCTTTCGAAGCTAAGAGATCGAGGTAAAAGATTTTTGGCTACCAGTATGATTAACCTTAGCTAAAGTTGCTTAACCGCTGGATTCAGAGGAAGATACTGAACTCTGTCACACAGTTATACCACCTATCATAGAGTTCCGGCTATTGTACAATTTTCGAATACCAAACGCGTTATTCCACATCGTCCTCAAACTCTTTCATTTAAATATAATTGCTTATATTTCATCGAATATTGCATTGTACAGCAAGATAGTAAAGTCGAAAATTCATTGCAGAGATATCAGACTACGTAAAGCCTTTGGGAGACTTGCAAAGCTTTGAGAACGAATGGATGGAGGTGGAAGTGTTAGGACCGCGATCTCCCCTTCTCTCTGTCGAGATTGCAAGTGGAGCTATTGATATATCGGGTTCGAGCCCTTTGACTGATGACACGGGAGTGCCTGCTTTCCTGTGCGACAATATTGACCCTAATTATATGCAAGCTGACAGCGATAGCGACTGTAAGTACCGTTGTGCCTTTAAGATATTTCAACTTAATTTTTGTTTTGGGGCACTGGCCTGGTTGGAAAAAGAGAATAAGCTATGACCCAGCACGCGCACCCAATGTGGTTTTAACGACTACATATATAGCCAACCAATGGCTTATAACTCCTAAAGCACGGTGGAGCACAAGGAAATACATTTTTGGTAAGCTATTTCGTTACCGATCATTGCGAAAGCTGCTTACTACAGTCGCAGGTCGAGCGAGGCGAACTACTGTGTCCACAAGCTCTTCATATAACTACAAACGCAATAGATTATTAGCCGTAACGCCCGATTTACATCAGGCTAGGACCAGTGGGGAGTACAGTCTGTCACTGTACTTGCCCAATTTTATATGGAAGGCAGCTTGCAAGCCAAGTTCACTCGCCACTGTCCGATTGTTTACACCACTGTACTTAACAACTTCGCTAAAGACTTGACACGTGTAAATCGGGCATTAGTTGATAGTATACTAGCATTGGGCAGCATTTATCTTCCTTGTCCATTAAAAAAACCATTCTTGCTAAAGTGCGATCCAAACTGCATATTTGCGCGCGTTTGGTGTTACATTTCCCATAATATTCCTATACATTACAACGTCATAACATAAGCTGCGTTGTACTACAAGCAGCATGTATAATTTTAAAGCACTTTAACCGCTCTTTGACAATTATAAAATTAAAACCTTTTATGTAATCACACGCAGTGCCTCTCTACAAGAACACGCATTTGGACATCGATGTGAGCAATAAAAGTGACCGCATCGAGTGGGGGCATGCCCGGTACCAGGCCACCTTCAGGCCCGACCAGGCGTACGAGATGTGCATCCAGTGGGCCGTCGCTAGTGGAAACATCGTCTCTGAGCTGGTGAGTCAGTGTGTCTTTAATCCAGAATGACGTCACTTACATACAGACGGAACAGTGAGAGAACGCATCGAGTGGGCCACCTTCAGGCCCGACCAGGCGTACGAGATGTGCATCCAGTGGGCCGTCGCCAGCGGGAACATCGTCTCCGAGCTGCTGAGTATCCATAATGACGTCACTCTGACACAGAGGGAACAGTGAGAGATTGCATCGCTTCAGGCCCGACCAGGCGTACGAGATGTGCATCCAGTGGGCCGTCGCTAGTAGGAACATCGTCTCTGAATTTGTGAGTCAGTGTCTTTGATCCAAAATGACGTCACTTTAGACATAGACGAAACAGTGAGAGAACGCATCGAGTGGGCCACCTTCAGGCCCGACCAGGCGTACGAGATGTGCATCTAGTGGGCCGTCGCTAGTGGGAACATCGTCTCTGAATTTGTGAGTCAGTGTCTTTGATCCAAAATGACGTCACTTTAGACACAGACGGAACAGTGAGAGAACGCATCGAGTGGGCCACCTTCAGGCCTGACCAGGCGTACGAGATGTGCATCCAGTGGGCCGTCGCCAGCGGGAACATCGCCTTCGAGCTGGTGAGTGTGCCTTCTACCCATAATGACGTCATTTGGGCACTCGGATACAGACGGAGACTGCATCAACTGAGCCACCTTCAGGTGACCTGATCGTATTCGATCACGTTTTTTATGCAACGTTCGATCCGGCCAGGTGTCGGATGGGTGACCGTAAAGTGACATTACATCTGAGCGCTGAGAGTCGTACTTTGGAGGGCACGTTAAACCGTCGGTCCCGGCTATTAACAGTTCTTAAGCCAAGTCAGAGGCCTTATAGGTAGGCGGCTTGATAAACTCTGACACTATAAACTCGGATTTTATTTAAATAATTTCTTACAGATATTTGGAATGCTAAATATTCTATTTAAAATCAGTCAGCTTATCACTTTCTTCAATCTTTAGATTCACATTCCAGAGATAAAACTACAACATTTATGAAATGTATTATGCTAAATATTATCAATCTAATGATGAGATTAAAGTATCGGGATAGTACAATACTAAATAGACAATGATTGGCTGAAATTGAAATTTACAAGTTAGACATCCTTGATCCATGGATGAAACATAGATGATAATAACAGAGATGGCCACTAATCCTCATATGATAAGAGAGAGAGACCTTGCTATAAAATAACTCCATGTATTCAAAATTGGTACTAAAATGCACATAACCCAAGCAATACTTTACAGATCTTCGGGTGGGCTCGCAAAGCGCAGAACTGCCGTCTCCAAATGGTGCCCATACCGGCAGACCCGCTGGCTTTGCCCTTCACGTTGAAATCGGATCCGCTCAGAGGGCCTATCTATGTACCGCTCAATGAAGAACCACTGCTAAGGAACAAGAGCTCTTTGTTTGAAGGTATGGTAACTACCTAACTACCTACTTACCTAATATTATCTATGATACATTTTCAATAGAAATTATATTTCAAATTTATCATAAGTATAAAAATAGCATAGAAAAATGCAAAAATAAAAAAAAACGTAAATTATATTATCTATTCTTATCTTAAAATCATACGAAATCGATACCGTTCTGATACGCTTCTGACGCGTCACGTCAAGACACGTCACGTCAAGAATGAATCCGGTTTTATTTAGGACGGAAAGTTATAAAAGGTGGGCATGAGACTAAAATAAATCCGGCTTTTTTATTCACGACGGGGAGACTCTTAGCCTTCATCATACCTGATGTTAAGTATTGATTGATGGAAGCGAACCTCTCCTCAACCACTGAGGAACTGGATATCTTATCTCTAACTGCTGGAACACAACAGTGCTGAAAGATAAGATAGATAAGATGGTATTACCTAGCCAGGCGGACTCAACAAGTCCTACCACCAACCAAAAGGCTTTACTAAGAATGGAAAGTTATAAAAGTTGGGCAGCAATATTTTAAAATCTTGGATCTATAATCGCGTCGCTATCCCGCCCTCCCCAGACTCCTAAACTAAGTATTGCGCAGCAACTTGCGGTCTCCACAGATGCTTTTAAAGTTAACACCTACGCATCTAAATGAATTGAGGCGATAATGTTATTTACAAATGTTTTACCACTACGTCTCCTGTTTGCAATATTTTATAAACAAAATTTATTTTTAGAATTATACTACAATAAATTCAAATTTTCATAATTTGTTACCAAACTTAAAATACGTTGCGAAATCAGTTCTTATCTATTTTCGAACTTATAAATCATTCTTGCCGCTTAGTCATGCGGTCATTCGCCCGACAATCCGCTAATTAGATGATTCAAAATACATATTTTACTATGTTGATAGGATTTGTGACGCAATTTGTTATTTTTTTGTGACGTTGTATTATTGAGTACTTAGATGAAAATTATATTTTGTGTTGCGCAATAAAATAACTTTAGTATCTTGAAAATAAGTATTCAACAGTGATGATGAGGATTACATTGAATTAGTGGGTGACGTGTGGTTGATATGATGATTAACCAAATATTCTACGACTCGTTGGATATAATTGATGTGTAGCTTTGACTTTTGTACATAATGTTGCTGTAAAAATATACAACCAGTAGATTATCAGTGATTAAATAGGTCCATTTTATAAAGGCAGACAAAATGTCTCTCTACATAACTTGTTGTAGCATTTACTCACTGTTTAAATAATTTGTAACAAGTTAATTAAACAAATAATGAATTTACATAACCTAATATATCGATTTTTTTACTGATCCTGAATAAAATAAATACCTAAATGTAAAACTAAAATGCCTTTTTTTGCCAGTCAAAATTTAGTTACCATATCAACTAATCCCAGATCGGCTCTTAAGTCACTAAATTCCTCCGCTTAGATTTTGGCTAGTAAGGATGGATTTTATGTGTCACTTTACTTTAATTCTATATTGAAATACATATAAGTATAACAGACAGACCTAAATTGTATCGGCCCAAAAATCTGCAACTAACGGTGACTCCATGGTTTACCATCGCGGTGTAGTAATTGGTTGCGCGGCTAATTGCCGCTACACATGGGGAGGGCCCGAGCGAGGTTGGTGTTCTTCGAGAAGGCTTACTAAATCCCTCAATAATTTTACAACTACATAATCTGTATTACCTACACAGGATTCTCAGAAGACACCTGGCTAGAACGTCTGTTTCTGTTCCAAGAGGCTATCGTTGGTCGTTTCGGTTTCATCAAGTGTACAGTCGAAAGCACCTCGCACGCGGCAGGAGTGGGGGACCACCTTTACGTCCACGTCACTGGGAACATGTTCATACTTATACCTACCACTGTCAAGTCGGAACAGAAGGCGTTGCGAGCGAAACCGGCGATTAAACCGTTGAATGCTAGCAGGTAAATCCTACTAATATCATAAATTATATATATAGGTACTTCAGCCGTTTTACGGAAATAATGTTTGTAAACAAACCGCCCATACTTAACTTCAAAAGTGTTTTTTTATTACACGTTTTAGAAACATGTGCATTACATAAATACCGTACTTACATTTTCCAAGTTTGATATACTAAGGTATTAGTTAGCTAAAATATAAAGTATTTGTGAAATAAATACGAAAAATGCTCAAATGTTTGATTACAAACATTCTTTCCGTAAATGGCTCAAGATGAGAAATGGAAAGAATGGCTGGAGATTAATGTTAAAGTTTGGATGTATCGATGTATGGATGTTTGTTACAACGGCTGAACAGATTTTGATGAAATTTGGCACACGGATATATTTACATCCTAAATTACAACTTAAGATACATTTTATCCCGATATTCCTACGGAAACGGGAACGACGCGACGCGGGTAAAATAAATCATTAGCTAAAAACTCATATGCAATATTAAATATAAAAATTCATATTCTAATCTGAATCCGAGATCCTAAGTAGCTTTGGCACTTGTGTTACCTACGGATATCAGAATCTACGGAAGTATACTAGTTTCAGTCTGGGATTGAACCCACGATCTCTGTCTCAGTCAAAATCAGTACCACTGCGCCATCGTGCATGTGTGTGACATGTCTAGAAAAATGTAGTAATGTAGAAAAAACACAAATAGCTCATACGGACGGGACTCTAACCCGCAACTTTTGAATGTCCGCTCCAATGCTCTTTCATTTCTTCTATTGTTTACGTTAAAACTGACATGTTTACGTATGTTCCACGTGTGTCGTTTTAGGTATCCAGTACATTCAGAAGCAGCGCCAAGCCCTCACGAAGGTTACATTACTCGACACGTTAGCGGAAAGAACAAGGACGACTATGATAATAGTCGACGGGTACGTAGCGGCCTACGATAATATTTAACCTTAATTAACTGTTATCGTTATTATGTACGCGTTTTCTAGTTACCTTTGAAGGATGTTAATCAATTTATATGTTTAGGATCAATTTATATTGCGGCGGAATGGAATGCGAATTTTTTTGTAACTTAATGCACCTCACGAGCAATGACATGTACGTACAGTGCAACAGAAAAGAGTAGAAAAAAAATGAGGACGCCACTGGTCCTGTACGAGACACGAGACTACAACTAGTAACACTGAATACTGCGAAAACAACTTTGATACTTGACATATGTTTATTAATTATTTGTTATATTTTTGTAAAACCACTAAATCATTAGTACCTAGAAACCTACCCATTTACCGCTGAGCGGTAACCGGTTACCGGGCTAGACCATTCGCGCTAAACTCTATTTTATGCTTAGCCTTAGTCGATTTATGTAAGCTAAGAAAAAGACAAAGGAAGTATTTATAAAATGAATAATAGTTAGAATATAAAAAAAAATTAACCGCTTTTCAAAATATCCCCCTCCAATTCCAATGTACTTATGCATTCGGGTGAACCAGCTTTCAAAGTATTTAAAAAACGTGTCTTGAAAATTAAACGCCAAAATTCTTCTACGGCCTCGTCTGCAGTGCTAGATTTTCGCCCACAAAGCATTTTTTTTACCGTGGGAAATATAAAAAATATAAATAAATAATTGCATACAAACACACCAATTATCTAGCCCACGTTAAGTTTCATTAAGAACTTGTGTTATGGATACTAGATAACGGATAAACATACTTATATACTTTTTTTTTTGTAAATACATACATAATATACATATTAAACACCCAGACCAAGACAAATAGACATGTTCATGCACACAAATATTTGTCTTGTCCGGGGATCGAACCCGGGACCTCTGGCGCAGAAGGCAGGCTTAGTACCCCTGCGCCAAACAGGTCGTCAATATGGACCTAATCTGGGCTGTACGGAGGGAGGGATGCTGGGGTAACATTTGTACCCCCGAACTTGTCAAATAGTCCATGGTTCTAGCAGCTGTGTGAGCGGGCGCGTTATCTTGGTGAAAAAGAATGCCACGGACGACGCTCCTTGGGCGCATGCTATCCAACTCCCCAAAACCTTGAGGCAGACTAACTTCGCTATAATACCATTCACAAGTAACTGTTCCACGGTTTTCTAGCGGAATTACTTCTACTAGTCCACCGCGTCGAAAAAAAAAACCGCTATCATTTTTTTATTAACGCTCCGACCGCGAGCACCTTTTGTGGGCAAATCGTCCTCTTCTAACACCCATTGCGTAGATTGCTGCTTCGTAAGAGGATCGTAGCTAAATACATGATTCGTCAGTTGTAAGAGTGTAGGATGATACGTTTTGCGAAGTTCTTCCTTCGAACTTTTCTAACATAAACTTGCACCAATCAACACGAGACGGCATTTTTGCTCGTCGGTAAGAGAATGAGGTATCCATCGCGAAGCAAGCTTCTTAACTTTAAGGTGTTCATGCAGGGTGGTGGAAACTGCCTGTGATTCCAATGTGTAATATGTCTATTCTCTCGCAATAGCCATTTTACCCTTATGAAGTTTTCATGAGTTACTGCAATTGGTGGTCGGCCGGGTCTAGGGTCATCATTTAAGTTCTCTCGTCCACGTTTAAATTCCCGAAACCTATAAGTAATTGTTGCTAACGCAGGAGCAGACTCCCCAAGCTGCTTAGCTTGTAATTTTTCTGGAGATTCCTTGAAGATTAACCCGCGTTTATAATCATAGAAAATCATAGCACGAAAAGCTTCCCGCGAGATGTCCATTGTTTTTCGGAACAACCTACGTTTTAAAAGAAAGAAATAATAACATATCTCTTTTGCTAGCAGATATAACTGTCATAAATACATTAAATGAAACACTTTGGTATAAAGTTAAAAACTTTATTTAAACATATTATTCAAAATCCAAAGACAGGTTGGTTCTTCACACCTTCCATGCTTTTTTGCGACTGTTATTGAGATGTTCTAGCAAGTTAATGCTTGCTTCATTTTTGGTCAATTAATGATTTGTCATAAAGTTCATCACCTAATCTTCAATAATCTTTTAAAATATTACGTGTTTTGGTTCACTTCTATATAACCTCCAAGGTAATATTTTTTTTATAAAAATTATACTTATAAATTCTTAACCAATTAACTTCCATGATCTATTTAATACTTCGTGAATACGTGTCGTGCAACTTACTTAGGTACTTGTAAAATTCGCTATTCGTCTGTAAATATAGGCGAGATTGCTAAGCAACTTTTCTGCTTGAATTTCTGTCAAGCAACGCAAAAACAACGTTTATACTATATCACGGGCACCGCCACGAAATAATTAATATGTGGCCACGACTTAATTTAGTTACTTAATAGTCGGAGTTTGTCACAATTTCCACTTCTTAATTACGAAAATAATTATTTAATATGAAGACGCTAAAGTTAATACCAGGTTTAAAATGTGTTCTTATTACAAGTCAAAGAATAACCGAGGACAAGATCAACCCAGTATCGTCCGTGGTTTAACCCATACATTCCGTTTCTCTAAACGTTAATAAAGGCTTCATACTTCTGGAGTTTCCATCTCTTTTACGAGCATAACTAAGCGCGTGTTTTATAATTAATCTAAATATTTTTTTATCGTCCTGCACGAAACGGAGCGCAGTACGCGGCTCGTAATTTGAGATGCGATGACGACGGTTCAACCAAAGATATGTTTACATTACAAGAACTTTATTGTTAGAAATACGATGCAATAAAGAAATAACTTTTAATTTAGGTATTCCGTGTACCAAATATTGTATTGTTTTGTGGTTCTGTGTGAGAAGTCGTGTGTGTTAAAATACTTATTTTCCTGAGTTAAATCACTTAGGAATATAATGGGCAAGAATAAAAATAAAATTTTAACATTTTAAAAACCCCCGACACTAAAAAAACTTCAAAAAAATAAAATTTTCTCTCGGTCGGGGGACCACAAAAAGAGAAGTACCTACTAAAAGGTATATCATACGTTAATTTTATTTTTATTTTATCCTTTTTAAATTACACATAAAATTTAAAAAAAAAAACGCTTTGCAATCGCTTAATTCGTTTAGGCACTACGAATATTTATGTACAGAAAGACAAAAAAAAATTTGCCGCCATTTTTTTTTTTTTGCTGTACCTAAATTTGCCAAGGGTATACATTATTTTAGTCAAAGCGCCACCTTTGTATCTTTTACCGTTTCGGCAGGCAGTTGACCATCTCCATAAATGGCCGGATGGGTTTTCATCAAACGTGACTAAGAACCATCTCGATTAATTTAACTTTCAATTAAAAAATAACCGCATTGAAATCGCTCGATTCGTTTAGGCTCTACGAATATACGTACAGACAGACAGACAGACAGACATGGGCTTCAAACTTATAACACACCTCTTTGCGCTGCGTCGGGGGTTAAAAAGAGGATTGAAAATTGTAGATCTGAAGAAAAAGTTACTAAAATATCGCTAAGTAGCTAAAGATTTTTGCCCAAAAGGTTTTGTTAATTTATATTTATTATCTAAAATTCATCTTTCAATTCAAAAGGATTGACACGCTGACGATGCCCAGATATCTAAGACTTCTCCAATATATCTAAATCTTCGAAATCCATCATATCAATGTTATTTTTAGACATTTTTGTAAATAATCGACACAACAAAATCCAAATTAACCTCAAACCAAAGTTAGTACCTAGGTTAAACTAGGGGTCCCGTGGGTTTAACTTCAGATAATTCAATGTTAAACTTCTTTTTGTAATAAGATTTTTTTAGCCTATGGTTTAATCCAAGTATGTATTTTATTTAGTCCGCGTTTTGGAATAAAACGGTAAAGGTTTGACAATAGAATTAACAACTGGAAGTTGTGCTGCCATAGTGTAGTAGGTTAGGTCCTAAAAAAATCGCTTTCTACTCTTTTCTGTCGCACTGTACCTATACCTACACTTTAACCTTATCGCATTGACACACACGGAAACAAAGCTCTGTCTGTCCACAAATGTCATTAAATATTGTAATGTGATTTCTATGTCATTGCATGTGACTGTACATACTATAATGAGTTTTGTACTTATGGTAAATTTTAAATAGAAAAATATTGGAAAAATTAACTCGGCCACAAGTGAATTCCCAGACAGGAGATATAATGAGTTTGATAAATTTAGATAAAATAAAAATGCTCGGGAATGCGTTTTTGGCAACAAAAATATAAAAATCCCATACGTACATCTTCTGTTTTGGCGCGCACTGTTCATTGAAATAAATACATATTTTGTTTCTATAAAAATCCCATTTTTATGTCGCAGATGGGCTTCCTATGGTCCTGGAATCACATGATATCAAAGAAATGGAAATGGTCGCAGGCTACAGGCGACGAGGCGTTCCAAATGCGAATGTTACGTGACTTCAAATTATTTTGTGCAAACCAAGAACAACGACTAAGTCAATTTTGGGATCAGTGTTGGGAATTACAAGAGAAAGCACATGGTCTCATTTGTTAAATAATTGTGTAATATTAATAAGTGATATAAAAAAATCCTATAATTTATCAATAAATTTTATTATTTAAAATCTTACTGGATTTATTTTTACGCAAATGATAAGACATTTTGGAAGAAACAGTTTATTGCTCACACATATTTATAAAAATAAGATTGTTACCAATACATTTTACTTCTCTCCATTCATCCAAGACCTATGAGGAAATTATTTTTTTAATTTTTTATATAACTTTGTTCATACATTTAATTTACATATCTAGAAGATTTTAAAAATACTGCATGATTCAAGGCACCATCTTCAAAAGGTTTGATACATAATTATATATAAATTACTTATGTTTATTTTAATAATTCCTCACAGATATTTGGAATGCTTACTATCCTATTTAAAATCAGTCAGATTATCACTTTCTTCAATCTTTAGATTCACATTCCAGAGATAAAACTACATCATTTGTGAAATGCATTATGCTAATATTATAAATCTAATGGTGAGATTAAAGTATCTGGATAGTACAATACTTTTTTTATACTAAATAGGCAATGATTGGCTGGAATTGCAATACTAGTTAGGCATCCTTAATCCATGGATGAAATCTAAGTATTGTAGACATATTTATGAATATAAGGTACATACAAATTTAATATTATGGCACACAGATTGAATGATCATTACAGGTAAGTAGTTAAAATATATAAGTAGATACATGATTATAGAACAGGATGGAAACAAAAACATGCTTCTGTAAAAACATCTGAAACAACGCATCAAAATCCTATGGCAATGATTCTATTTTGCTGCTAAATCTAAAGCAAGTTGAATGTTTGCAGATCTCAACCTCACCAAACACATTGTGCAGTTACTAATTCTTTCACACACTGGCATGTTACTTTAAATAAAAATTCACTAACAAAATTTAAATGCTACAGAAAGGAGAAAAAAGTAAGCAAAATTAACAATATTTTACTAAAAGGTTGTTTGTTCTATTATGATACAGCTATCTAAAACTAAGAAAACAAAATAAACTAACCCAAACAGTTAATTTCCTGGAATTGTGCTTAAAATATAATATGTACTAAAAAGCAGATGATTTTTGAAAGCAGATGATTTCTACGTTGGCAAATAATGTATCATAAGACTAACATAATTTAAGCCTATTAATTTCATTTCAGACAAAACTTTTTTGTAAATAGATACATCATTGATATGTTAGGTACTCAAAGAAATGTAGTTAAAATTGTTCATATAATAAACATCATATCTATTGTAGACACCAAATTATTTTTTTTTTTTTTTTTTAGATTTATGTATAGAGAGAGACATTAGTTGTTTGGAACACTAAAATTAATATTCTGAAACACAAATTATTCTAAAAATTTTTTATTGGTTATTATGGTAGTTAATTCTAACAAGACAATATTTGAGCTTCTTTACATATGAAAACTACTTAAAAACCTATATATATCTAATACATGTAACAAGCTTGTGCATGTAATACATGATCAATCACAATTTTCATTGGTGGAACACAGCCCAATACAGACATGCACATAAAGAGATAAATTTGAATAAAAAATCATTTAAAGTTATGTTTTATAAAAGGCTTGGCTTTAGATGCAATAGATAATAAACAACAAAAGTCATCTGAGAGATAATTATATAAGTTACTTTATATTGTCATGAAAAAGTTCATCAGTGCTCAACACATAAATTTCTGTAATCTCGCTATTATTTGTGACCTAATATAATTAAATTAATTATATGTACTTATAAGTAACCAATGGAGGTTGCAATAATAAGAATAAGAAAGCCTTGTTCTACCACACGGGCTTTTTAAACTCTATACCTAGAAATAGGTAAAACAAAAAAATAATAAAACAAAATTATTTCTTTCCAAATATAAGTAAACGAGTGAGCATACTGGTCAGGCAAGGAACTTGTTTTTGCTGGTGCATGGTGGGCATGTCAGGAGTGTTGGACTCATAGTCCAATGCTACCTTTTGACAAACAAAAGTCAAAAGAGTGAGTATATCTCTATCAGTACCTGAGTAGCGTAGTTCGTCACATAAAGCTTGCATAAACCAGGAACCGCGGGTTGTATTCCTCCAAGAGAAGTAACCTGGGACTGTAGAGAATACTATCAAGAAATCAGCATGAACAGGGATCCTGTATTGAGTGCTAGAAGATCCATCAGTTTCAGTGCGATTGATGAGAGTAACTCCTCCATCCAATTTATCACCTTGGCAAGCCTGTATAAAGAACATTTTTGGTTTGCCTGCCAAGGATGGACACTTGTCAGCAGTAAAGTAATACCACAGGTTATCAGGTTTGTAGTGTGTATCCTTAGCATACAACATACCCAATTCACCATGAGTAAGGACAGCAATCAGCAAGCAATCTGATTCTGAATGATCCATATCAGCTGTCTGTTGAACATATTTACTTACTTCTTCAGATTTCAGATTGTGGAAAACAGTGACACGGAATCCCAAATTTTTGAGAACTTTATACAAATTGTCACTGTCGACGTTAGTGCCTGTACGTGATTTCAGACTATGGATATCAAAATGTTCATGGTTGAAAATTATAGCCATGCCTCGGTTCTTATGGTTCATATTGTAGTATGGCGCATTTCGGTCTGTAGGCATTTTAGCATAGCGGTTCCTGTCCGAAGATCCGTGGGCTCCCCAAGCGTCACCTTCGTCGCCACCCCCGTTTTCTCTTTGTTCTTTTCCATCACCATTATTTTTGTTAATTTCTTCGTCCGACATCTCGAACGAATGTTTTAAAACGATGAAGTCTTTAATAATCAACAAACAGACTTTTTAGATCCTATCAAAATTCGAATTTTCCTTTGTTTTCAATCGATTCGGAGTTCCGCAAAACACCAAACCGAAATCACGCGATTTGCTTGCACAACAATGACATTTTTTTCAAATCAAATCAAAATTAAATTGACAGCGTCACGTCAGTCAGCGTGCGCGTCAGCGTGACATTACCATAGACTACAAGGATTGCCAGCCTATAAAAAAATTATCTCTAGCGGTAAAATGTAACCATGGACGTACCAGGCTACCAGGATTTAATTATTTAGGTTTTAGTGTAGAAATCGCAGTACATACTTAAATGTGAAAGTTATGGGTTGGATTTAGAATCGTGCGGCACGATTTAAGGGTTGAAAGTGGAAGGGTTGTTAAGGGGGGGTCTACCCATCCCCCGAACACTACTCTTATTACAAGGTAATGTATCGTTTATGAGAAAATCAAAAAACAATTTTTAACCTCAAAACGGTTAAAACCTGAAACGAAACGCTAATTCACCTCGCATTATCATTGTTTAACTTGTCGTTAAGATAAAAAAATAACTTGTCTATGCAATGCCGTGAAACAAAACGCAAAATGAAGCTGAAATGTCTGCTGTCACCTCAAACATTGACACCAAGGCCGTAAATAAAACTACCTAAGCGGCCGGCGAAGGGCAAAGAACGACATTTTTTTAACGTGAGAGCCGAGCGAGCGCGTCGCGGCAGCGGCCGGCGAGGCCCATAAAACTATGTTTTTGTATACTAACTAGTATAATATACATATGTGCTGGCGAAGCGTTAGAAATTATGTTTTTTTTTATTTAAAACTAATATATCGATAGTTATAGAAATTAAAAAAAAATAATGTATTAATCTTGTAGTGCAGTGCAGGGGTCCACCATGTAGATTTTCATACATTTTGAGGTTAAATTTTATTTTTATAATATCTTCATAATTATGTATTACCTTGTAATGGGAGTAGTGCGCTCCCACCTTAGCCCTTAAATCGTGCCGCACTATTCTAAATTTTAACCAAAGTTATTCCACCAGACTTACCAAAAATCATTCGTGCTTTTTTTCACATGAATACACTACGATCAACATAACCCGCTTCGCATTGTTACCTACCGTATTTGATACATCTAACACACCACACGACACGCATGACACAAGCGTGTCATCATGACATAGTAAGGAGTAAAAAAAATACTGCCAAGTGTTTGAAGTAAAGACAGAATTAAAATATATAAGAGTTAAGTTACAAAATAACTATCTATACAAATAAATACTTTGTTCTTACTAATAAGTTAACCTAAAAGATCGTATAATAATTCAATTATTGTCTGAAATAATTATTACCATTATCTACAAACTATCACCTTTCTCCGCATGGCAAGCTTTAGAAAGGGACAAACGGCCTCGCTTGTAGATATCTTATTCGGCTCGTTTTGCCTTTGTAAATTTTGCTCGACAAAATTGCGTCTTAAAACAATAGATTAAGTGTGTTTTTGTAAGTTAACATTTTGGCATTACTCAATCCTGCTTGTATATTACGTCCATGACTGTAACATGGTGTTTTGAATCCTTCAAATCATCAAATTAACATAAATAAACTTAAAGGGTAGAAAAAGAGAAACGGTAGTTGGAGGTAAGGTTGAAGCAAGTACCCTAATGTAAGATTCACATCGACCGGACGGAGTCAGCGCGCAGAGCAGCGGATGCTGGAGTGGAGCATCCGTCGGCACGCTAGTGCTTCGTCGTAGTCAATCTGTTTCTGAGCTATCGATAATATCGAAGTTGCGTAATATAATTATGTCGACCTAAAATGATATAATGGGTCATGGTATTGAACGTTATACTAGCAGTTGCATGAGAAAAAGGAGATAATAATAAAAAAAAATAATGAATAAAGGGTTTTTTGCCCAAAATTGTTCCTAATCCTGTAGAGCTAACGCGCTGGGTATTTATTAATTATAAATATGCTGTCGCGCCGGATGCAGTAAAAAACCTTAATTTAGTGATAAAATACAGTTAGTATTCGTACTTGTTATATAACAAAAACCATAGATATGATTAATTTTAAATGGAAAAATATTGAAAAAAATCAACTCTGCCACAAGTGAATTCTCAGATGGACTCGAACCCTTTTGAAAGACAACCTTTGGAAATCTGGTCCAATGCTCTAACCACTGAGCTACCGAGACAAGGTCGTGCAGTTCTCTCGCACATTCTCCAAAGTGTATCCTATAAAAGACAGATTAAATTAACTACATACAAGGATGTTCTGATATTATTCTAGTATAACATCAATGTGTCGATGTTTTCGAGGATATAATATAATTTTTTCCTCAAAACATCGATGAATATCGAGCATCCCTAGGCAAATATCACTTGCGCCCTTGCCCCCGCGACAATAGCCGGACGTAGGTACTACCTATATAATTTTTGGCCGGACGGAGCCGTCGCAGCTGCGACGGCAAAATGCTTTTAAGGTACCAATCGACAGTTTTAATCATAAATAGCCATTTGTTTAAGTAAGCTATTAACTAAATAGCACAGATTTTAATTCAATATTTTTTACCATAACTCGATACAAAAGTCAGGTCTCGGGACGCAACTCCAAAGATTTTTTTGAACCAATATTAATATTTTATCATTCCAGGCTTTCCGATTCATTTTATATACTATATTTTTACTATATGTAGATGTTTATGATTGACACTATCGATTGGTCACACATACCCAAGAAAAGTAGCAAAGTAGTAAAAGTATGGTAGTTAAAGATAACGGACATAACATAGCTACCGACAGATAGTTTATTTTGTTAGGAGATTACTTGTTGCATTTGTACCTATGGTGTACCATGTTTATTCAAATTGTTTTCCCCCAACAATTGTAAATTATATATATTAGGTTGGCAACACTATCATAGATAAGTGTTCACACTTTTAAACAGTTTGGATATTATATTTTTAGCCAACTCTGTCATTTCGCATAGAGACGTTATTTATCATAATTTTATTGGTCAATTGCGTCAAACCCTAGCAAAGACAAACAGTATTAAATTACTATTATTTAATCCTCCTGACTTCTTTTAGTAGGTCCTATCCTACGTGACGAATTCTGCCTTCATGCTACGATCATTTTCAATGAATTCATCCATTATGCAGCTGCTGATACCTTCATATTTTTGCAGATAAACCCTTCATATTTGCCCTTTATGTAATTATATTTTAAAAAAATTCAGGGACCAAGCTACATAGTACATAAATACCTACAGTTTCTTTTCTACCACACCACCATAGCACAACTCAAACTCAGGCCCATTTTTACAACCAAAGAATACTTAAGTTCTGGATAGCTTATTTGACAGACAAGCAATCTTTAACTTATCTGTCGCTCGGTATTTGGCCTGTTATGTAGGGATATAGCAAACCCCATTTTTTTTAGGGACCAAGCTACATACTTACCTACACAGCTTCTTTTCTACCACCTTAGCAAGCACAACCCAAACTCAGGCCGTTTATACCACCAACAAATAGGTACTTAAGTTCTGGATAGTTTATTTGACAGATACCTAAGCTATCTTTTACTATCTGTCGCTCAGTAGTGAAACCGGTCGAAATGATCGTTTCAGAAATCATTATTTTATGACGTCGTCATCAATCACTTTTAAATGGGTTTTAACGGCTGCAAATGCAGTTGGGACCAACGGCTTAACGTGCCTTGCGAATCATGGAGGAAGTCGAGATACAAAATTTCTGGTCACCCATCCTATGATAGATCATTGCGAAAGTTGCTTAACCTCAACAATCGCAGGCCTAGCGCGCGAGCCTCTGCGCCACGGGGCTCCTCGGTCCATATTTACTTATTAAAATGAAGTCTTCTCTTCTTCTGGCTGAAAAAAAGCGCTCAATTATATCAGACAGAGTTCCGAAGTAGTCCTAACTATTTGTATGGTACCTAAGCTAGTTCGCATAAAATACGAATTCCTCAATCTGTTTTCTTTCCGTTTATTTCTTGAATTCGGATCGGACGCAGTGCGCAAACGCTACAGACACACACAGGCACGCAGCAGTGCGCATGGATTAACAGGATAATTAGTTACTATAGTAACGCACTGAATACAAACTGTGTTGTAGTCTTTAATTTACACATAAATTATTTATATTTCTAATGTCTTTATTTAAAGTAAAACAATGGTGGTCCAACAACGAATTACAAGAAACCACGCCAAAATGTGGCGTCCAGGGTTCAGGATGTCTTAAAGTCGACAAGTTCAATGGTCACACAGATAGTGATTGTATTATCGTCGCTGAAGAGTTCTTCTTCAAGATTTACAAGCCAAACCGTAACCGGAATATATCGGACACTTTATTGGAAACTCAACTTAATGATGTTATACTTCATATAGAAACTGGAAAGTTTATTGCGTGAGTTTCAGTGAAGGCAATATTCCATTTAATCTATCTAGTATACTTGTAATGCTTCACAACGTTCAATGTTTTATTTTATAATTAATTTATGTTTTAGGGGGTCGACAGATAGACAAATTATAATTTTACATCCATTGAAGTATGTCGTATATGAGCTAGAAAAAAAAGAAGGCCACATTGATGCAGGTAGTGAAACCACTAATTATCAAACGATAAACAGTAGGAAGTAGTTCACTTTAATGTTCAATTTTATAAATAACAATAACTTATCGAAACCAGGCCTCTTTTCCATACAAGCGGCGCATAATCCCCGAGATATTTACCTACTATTCTGGAAACAATCTAATTTCAACCTTTTGCATTGCGTATAGCGTTCATAGTACAATAACTGTCTGCCGTGCGACTAGTCGAGCGAGTGCCAGCCTATTGAGACTAGTCCGGTGAACGGACGCTTGCGTTTATCATACCTAAACTCGGGAATGAAATTTCTGTACCGTAAGGTACTAATATAATATTCTGTGTCGAAACAAAGAATTTTCCGAAGTAATCTTTGCGACATTAGCAAGTGAATGACCGCCTTTTCGACGAGTAAGAACCATCTGCCCTATGAGATTCGGTTTATCCCACCATTCTTGCTGCACTGTACAGTAAGTTGGTGGTATCAGTAAAATATTATATTTTGGTCCTATGCACCGGATACCGAAGTCACTTTAATAAGAGTTGCTAGTTCTTTCATAGTTACATGATTTAGTAACCAAATGTCTTGTCCGGGTTACTATAACTGACGTAAATGTTTCTCGAATGTTCCAATAGAAATAAAATGTTTGGTCCTATGCACCGGATGCTTAGATCACTATATTGAGAGTTGCTACTTCTTTCATAGTTACGTGACTTAGTAACCAAGTGTTTTGTCCGGGTTCCCAAAAATTACATAAATGTTTTGAATGTTCCAATAGAAAACCAAACAAATTCTACCTAGTTCATTTTGGTTTTAGTTTTTTAACACTGATACGTTTTAAGCCTTTATTTATTAAAATGTGGCTGAGGGTCTTTATTTATTTCAGGCGATCAAAATATATTGAAAATGATAGCAAAACACAGTTTTACTAGAAAGGCACATAGTCTATATTGTGGTCCGTTTGGAAACATCAAAACTAGGGATCTAATTTGTGTTCAAGGTTTAGATGGTAGTTTAAGTTTCTTCGATCAAGAGGCGTTCTTATTTATGTGCATATTCGACGATGTGATAATCCCAGGGCCTGTGTGTCACATTGCTAGTTGCGACTCATTCGTCATCAGTAAATCTACATGGATATTAGAAATATACAGGTACGTATTTGATAAAATGATACTCTCCCACTTTGTGATCAAAGTAGTCAAAGCAAAATATTAACAATAGTACGTATTTACAGTTATCAACAGTTAAGAGAATTCAGTGAAGTAAACTTAAGGCAAAACAAGAAAAATATTCCGCTATGGGCCTACAATGCTGGTGAAGAAATAACTTCCGTCCAAGTGATTCAGGTATTTTATAAACGGCCGAGCGGCCACTCGCGGTTTCAACCGCATGGTTCCTGTTTCCGTGGGAATATCGGGATAAAAAGTATACTTTGTTCATAACCGGCCATCTGTGTACTATACTATCTGTGTAGCAAATTTAATCCAATTCCGTTTAGTAGTTTCGGAGCCTATTCAATGCAAAAACAATAAAATCTTGCCTCTTCATAATATTAGTATAGATAATAAATAAATATTTCCATACAATCACATCAATTATCTAGCCCACGTTAAGTTTTATGAGAAACTTGTGTTATGGATACTAGATAACGCATAAACATATTGTTTATTTTTTTGTAAATACATACATAATATACATATTAAGCACCAAGATAAAAAGACACACAAATATTTGTCTTGTCCGGGGATCGAACCCGGGACCTCTGGCGCAGAAGGCAGGTTTTGTACCCCTGCGCCAAACAATGGGCCTACCACGCGTGCCGTCGGCATCGCTGTCATCTTCTTCACTTTGACAGCCGACGGCGTTTTCGTACAACGCAACTTCAACGTTATTGTCCTAATAATAAGATTCCTTTTCCATAGTCAGTTTATACTCGACTCTTTGTGGGACCGAGACAGCGCTCGCGTCTGAAGAGTTACGCCCATATTCACACAAATCACACAAGGCGACGACGTCGACGACACTTATGTGGTAGGGCCACAGGTCGTCGTTATTACTTTGATGTATCCGTCGATGGATGTAAAACTATTGAAGGCACTTTACTCTTAGTCTATAGGCCTTCTTTGATTGCCTGTGGATTTCAAACGACAGACTGCACTGTCTTCGAGAAATTTCGTTTTGGATTCCCACTTTAGGGTACCTACATATTTGATGTTCAGGGTTGATGAAATGACGTTTGTGTGAAATGGCTAGTTTAATAAATTTTAATGTATCGGGTATCTACCCGAAAAGTGTAATCTAAGTTGCTAAATTCAAGTAATGCAAATACCTTTTTCCAGACAAGCACCAATTTTTCTACCGTAATTGCCTTGGGTGAAAGGTATCTATATTGCTTTCAAGACAACGGTTTGATGAAGTACATGACGAAATTTGATTATATGCCTATATGTTTCTGTGCATACCTAATTGGTTGGTACTATGGTAAGTGTCTGTATGCTATTTTTCTACTAATGACACTGTTTTACCACCGTCCATAGCGAAAGCAATTTCTCTCTTTAACCAGCAAGACCTAATGAGGTTTTAGCGAAATAAAGCCGTCGAAAGGCATAGTCGATTCCTCGTTGTAAGCAGTGGAATACTTTAAGTAATTCCTGAACTTCTACAGCGGGACCGGGAACCGGTCTACAGCCCCAAAAAACAACTTATTCTTAATTATTTTCAGAACCCACATCACGTTTAGTGGTTATGGTAGCATCCAACGATTCAAAGTTATATATTTATGAAAGCACAACGTTACTTTGGTCATGCGATCTTTTGGATACTGCAGTGTCGTTATCGAGATGTTTCCTAAAATCTTTAGCAGGAGGTATAGTGTCATTGTCTCCGAATGGGATTGTAACTGTGTGCTATTTAGGCACCGAACCAGATTTAAATTCAAATGCTCCTGCAATGATCAATGAAGCTATAGATCCGGAACAGGTGCAAGCTGAATTAGAATCTGTTGAGGAAGAATTACAAGCTATTTTGGAAAGTAAGGGTGGTAAGTAAGATTCTTCAATAAAACGCTAAAAAGAGATTTTAAGAGGATAGGAATATCTACATTAATTTATTTTCAACACTTTTAAATATTAAAATGACCCCTACGTTAATGATATCACCGTCAATTAGATATAATATAGATAAAAACGACTGAAGATAAGAAGATATTCGGAAAGGAAATATAAATATTTTCTACATTATCGAACAGGGAATCGAACCCTCAGAAAAATGATACAGACGTAAACATGCCTAATCAACTAAGAGGTCAACATAAAATGTTATTTCTTATTGCAGAAGTGGATAGCCGTTCCCTCGGTGTTGCTCAAAGTATGAAAATAAAAGCAGATGTGGGGAAACCGACTCAGAACTTGCATCAAGAATACACTAACGATAGTGAAGAGGCTCTACATTTACTGATGTGTCCTGTCGTTGTTATAATGTCCTGCGAAGATCCCAACGCAATTGAAAATATTCAAATAACTTACGCATGTTACCCACCGTTCGCTTGTTCGGAATCCGTCGTATCTTTGAACAGTATTAATGGAACTGAAATTACAGAATCACAAATTTTTCTAACAAACGATACTGACATTGTCGATACGAGCGTAGAAATTGTGTTTACAATCACTGATAATATGGGAAAGATTGTAGTTTTAACACGAAAAGTTGTATTGCCTATGAGCTTGTACTGTATACCCGCAAACGTTGATATTAATAAAAACTTGAAACTACATATTTACACTAATATCTCTAGCACCAACTTCAGTAAAGTATTTTTAGGTAAGAAAAACGTTTGAGTATAATTTTACGTCTATCATATTACAGAATATTGTACTGTCACGTGCAATGACATAGATACACAAGCAACCTTGTCACATTACAATAATGAATGTTATTTGTGGACCGAGAGAGCTTTGTTTCAGAGTGCGTCAATGTAATAAGGTTGTAAAGTGTATACATGTCATTGCATGCAGCAATATATTTTTTTGCCAATGTGTTTTTGAACCTTATTGCTTACGAAAGAAAATAATTTTCTCATTAGAGTTTAAACTATGATAAGCACTTTTGCGCAATCGCGCCCGTCATTAAGGATGTGTTTGAATAGTTCTTTGCATTTCAGATTTTAGTGAAGAAGATTTATTCAGTCTGGGCAATTCTTCAGACATTGTCACATTTGCATACCGGTCTACAAAGAAAACGGTTACAATGAAATCTTATGATGGATATTATTCTTTAGAAGCAGACGATTTCTCCGAAATGACTGTGATTTTAGAATATTTTATAGCGAAACTGACTGATCACGCCGTCAGAATGGGCGAAAAGGAATTGAAGTTTCAGATAAAGTGGAACAAAGAAATCTTTAAGCAAATAACTTTCAAATTCTTAAAAAGTGTTGAGGCGCATGCTAAAGATAGGATCAAATTGAAAGCCTTAGAAGTAAGTAAGAGGATCAACTGCATGACTTTGAGCTTTATCGCATTGAATATTAAGTTCAAAATAGTTTCGATAAAGACAGTTAAGTAGAGTCTGACCAGCGCGGCAGCGCCCCTTTTATCAGCTGTTATAGTAATATTGATTCTAAGACGGAGCTATACATTGCGTATAGCTTTCTATCTCTTTCACAATAATAGTAATAAAATAATAAATAAACATTTTCATACAATCACACCAATTATCTAGCCCACGTTATGTTTCATGAAAAACTTGTATTATGGATACTAGATAACAGATAAACATTACTTAAATACTTTTTTTTTCTAAATACATACATATTAAAGACCCAGGCCAAGACAAAAAGACTTGTTCATGCACACAAATGTTTGTCTTGCCCGGGGATCGAACCCGGGACCTTTGGCGCAGAAGGCGGGTTTAGTACCCCTGCGCCAAACAGGTCGTCAATGTCACTTTGATATTGATTGACTGACATTCTACAATGTTATAGGATGAATTAAATGTTCTACAAAAGCAGTTTACTTTGGTACAAAAACGACTATTGGTTCAATACGGATCGCTGCCTCCTGGAGATTGCGACTCTCTGGAGTTTTTGATGAGAGACACCCATTCGCGATTGATCAAAACCGTAAACGAAATTGTACAATGTAGAGAAAATATATCTAGGTAAGTAAGATAATATTCTAACTACTAAAACATATAATATTGGCTATTTAATTAATAACTGCATTAACTTTTTCAGAGCCGGTTGCACTTTAGCGACCATTGGGCGACTGATAATGTATATTTTCAAGCAAACTGAGTTGGAACCATTTAAAATTAAATTGGTGGAGGAGACATTTTGCTTGAATTCCCTTTATGATGATTATCAGGTAAGTAAAACCAATGTTGAGTCATACAACGGCATACAATTAGTACTGTACTAGCCTTATTATTCCCTGGGATGTCTTAAAACCTGGTAGCGTAATACGCACTGCGACTCGTTGTCGACCCTTATGTCTCTATGTCTGTCCCGCTCATATCAGTATGGTGTGAATGAACAGGGGGCCATTCTCGCGCCTTTGACATCTCGAATCTGACATTTTTGGAGCCATAAATGTATTTTAAAAACTCACTGAAAACAATTTTCAACATTATAGGATTGTCAAAGATTGAAACTAAAGGATTTTGACAGTGGAGTTTTGTTTAGAATTGTTTGTTTTGCCCATATTTTGCTAGACGTTTATACTACTGCTATTAAAGTTTATACTAGAAAACGACGGACCCTCATAAGTCTCGGTAGCTCAATCAATGGTAAGATCATTGGACCGGACTCCCAAAGGTTGCGGGTTTGAGTCCTGTCTGAACGAAATAGGGATGTTTGTTGTAAGAAAATAAAAAACAGTATCGCAGCAGACCTATCTGAGATTCGTTGCCTAGATTATTTGTTTATATAACTAAAATAACGACGGTTGACCACAGACCTATATCGAGATAGACGGTAAAAGTGTACCTATCTTGCGTGTCAAAAGTTTGATCCACGGTCAAAGTTTTACGACCTAAGCCTGTCCGCTTGAGACCATTGCCATGAAAACACGCGTCACTCAGAAACGAAAATGGTTAATTGTGCAGTGCTTTCTTGCAAGAGCTCGTCAATAACATTTACACATCACTAAATCTCGCTCGTAACGTCATCGTAGGTACGAAAAACTCGATACGCTAGGTTCTCATACAGTGTGAAGCGCTCTTTTCGTCTATCTCGATATACGAATAGGTCTTTGCGGTTGACTGTTCGTTCTCTTTGATCTTTAGATATAGGTTATTATTGAAACTGTCCGTTTAACGGGAGCATAGCCATAAAAAAAAACTGTCAGCAGTGATCGTGGCTATGGCGATCATCAAACTTTGGTCATAATTATAGAAATCTACCATGATGCAACATAATTTTAATCTACTAGCTTTAGTAAGAATCATCCCAAATAATATTAGAGATTTTTTATTATTTTAGGAATGGGAGGAAGCAGTATCTCAGTCACTCTGCTATATCTTAAACAAAGTTTTCAATAACTCTGAAAAGGACAAAGAGAAACTGGCTCCAGTCACAGAGCAAGGAGTCTTGTCACTCATCAACTTGAAAAGATTCCTCAAGCAAATCCGTATAGTTCTAGATAAATTGTTTTTGGAAGCGTATGGTGAAGAGACGGAATCTGTAGATCAAAGCAAGGCGAGGCAAATAACCAGAATTGAGGAATTTGTTGAAGTTATATAAGTGTTATGTTTGTGTATAAGTGTCCTTTGTTAATAAATATTCAGTGTTTCATAAGACTCGTTTCAAAACATTTGTTTATATTAACTAGCAATATGCAATATTGTTTATATTATATAGCAATAAATGACTCATATAGGCATTTTCTGTAGGTCATTATAATGTAACGAAAAGTCACTAGAGTTTAAATTCAATATAAATATTTAATTCAAAATAAAAACATCGATGCTTAGTATATAGGGTTTTTCAGTATCGTGGTAAAATTGTACATATACTATATTTGATGTTATATTATAGATAAACAAATGCTATACCTGTAAACGCTCATTTCAAAAGAGATAATATTTTTTTGTAAAAAGATGAAATCATTTTATGCCGGAAGTTATTCGACAAAATAAACGACTCTATTCAAACATCAACAAAGCTTTATTTCTTTGCTTAAATATTTAAGATATAAATTACATCCTCCTCTAATCATTATAAGATAAAAAAGTTTAGATCTGAGAGCCTACTAAATTAAATACATAGTAAAACCCGGCCGATATTCGTTGTTCGATTTTTCCAACATCGGATTTTATTTTTGAGCTAACAAAAACGAAACAAACTTAGTGGTTTGCAAAGTAGACCCTCTGTTTTATGAAGTCCAAAGCATTTTAAGCCTTGTTACTATACAAATAGTGTAAATTCTCTTGTAATGATGAGAGGCGATTTAAGCGACGTGTAAAAGTGAGTAGAGAACGAGGTTAAAGTACAGAAAGTGTACTAACAGAAGCAGCACCTTGTCGCGTCATTTCTTCTTCGCGTCCTTCAGACCGGCGCCGGCGTTGAATTTGAAGAATATTATGTCACCGTCTTCCACTACGTAGTTGCGGCCTGTGTAGAAAAGTAAACAAAAATGGTACTACAGGATTTAGGTTTACCATTTACACTATTTACAACTCTTGATTTACAACTCAAGAACGGAACGATTTGGACGAAATATGGCACGCAGATATTTTAAAGCCTGGATTAAAACATTGGAATCGTAGGATACATTTTATCCCGAAATTGCCACAGGAACGGACACCACGTGAGTAAAACCGCAGGCTTGCCACTAGTCATACATAAATAACAGACAACATCACACAAATTGATGTGATTCCGAAACAAGTAGCTTAAACACTAATTGTGTAAGGACATCAGTGTCCTTTACACAATTAGTATCTAAGCTACTGTACTGTAAGCAGAAGTAACACAACTATAACATATACACACAGAATAAACACAATTTTCATCGCATAATTATTGCTTAGTGCTATTCCAGGTGGGGTTTGAACCGATCACCCCTATCATGCCCGTCAATTTCATAATAGAAATACAATATTTTAACGTCTCGGCAAAAAGGAATTGTTGTAAGGAATTCGGATGCTCTTAAATGGTAAAAAGATTCGTGCGTCGAAAAGATATTTTCAATACGTTTAAGGTCACCAAAGCAATAGAAATGAAATGAGTAGTTACCTTGTTGTCTGTATTTGCCAGCGGCTTTGCAGGCGGCCTCCGTGCCTTCCTCTTTGAAGTCCTTGAAATGCATCACCTCAGCCATGATGAAGCCTTTCTCGAAGTCTGTGTGGATCCTGCCAGCTGCTTGTGGTGCTTTAGTGCCTTTCTGGAACATCAAACATTAGCTCTTAGATTTTAGAACTACGAAGACCCATCTCAGGAGTGTTGTACGAATGTCAAAACTTAATTTCATCATCGGTATACTAAACTTTAAAGTAAGTAAAATAAGGGCTGAAAATAGAATCTGAAAAGTGTCTGTGTGGTAAATAATCTTAATATTTTTTATCATTTTTACGATATAATAGTACAATTTGTGAATAATAAAATAGAATTTACCTGAACTGTCCATGCCTTCACTTCGTCAGGTCCAGCCGTAAAGAAGTATTCTAACTGCAAAGCCTTATAGCCTTGAACAATAATTTTATCCAATGCACTGAAATGTAAGCAAATAATGAAACATAAATCAATAATCAATTTCACTAAAATGTCGGGTGGCAATCTATTGATGACCGTTTTGACACCTTTCTTGTAAAAAGCAAAATATTTGTCGTGCGCATAAGGAACACACCGCAATTTTCCTGACTACTGTTTTCCTGACTTTTATTCCATTCACATAATATGGGATACTTCGCTTTGCACGAGTGCGGTGTCAAAACGGTCATCACAGCGCGCTACATTATAGACAGCTCCTCTACCATGAACACCACTATATTCCGCGATATTATGATATGGCGCATCATGCTGTCTTGTTTACTCCGCATAGAAGTGAACGGGACAGTGACACGTTACCGAGACGATAAAAGCCACTCATACTTGGCCTTAGCATTATTAACGTGGCTGAATAAAGCCAATAAACTAGTCTGAATTCCTTGATAAAGCTTGACATAGATATAGACTTTAATCAAACATTCGTGTATTCTGGCCCTTGTAGTCAAATCTGTGGGCTTTAATCTGTCAACTGGTAAGCTGTCAACTTTAATTTGACAGCCGACGGCGTTTTCGTACAACGCAACTGCAACCTTATCGTCCTAATAAAAAGATACCTTTTCCATAGTCAGTTAAGACTCTGTGTGCGACCGAGACAGCGCTATAGCACCAGCGCCCGCGTGTGAATAGTCGCGCCCATATTCGACAAGTCGACGACGTCGGCGACACTTACGCGTTAGGGCCACAGATTTTATAGAAGTATTACTAAAACTACGATGGGATAATATAATATCTGACTTACCTGGTAATATTATGTTCTTTCAAATAAACTTTTCTTTCCTCAGGGTCCATTTCCAGTAATTTACTTTCTAAAACTCCCGAGAAAGGAATCAGAGGCGCTCCAGGATCGTTCTTGTCAATCCATTCTTTCAGTTTAGGCAACCTAAAATTAAAAATAAATATATAATAAATAAATAAATACCCGAAATTATAGAAAGGCGCAACATTAAACAGAGTAAAAAAATCTAAAATAACAAACTATCTAAAACCAAATTTTATAAAGGTTCAGTGCGGGCAAACATCTTGGCCAACGTGCGGCGCGATAGAAGAAGCGCAGTGAGTTTTTATAACATAAAAACATAATAAATAAATAAATATACAAAATTAAAGCAAAGCGCAACGTTAAACAGTAAAAAAATCTAAAATATATTTTGATTTCCTATGAAAAGTGGTTTAAGTTACTGTGCATCTTCTGTCGCACCGCGCGTTGGTAAAGAAGTTTGCCAGCACCTATTCCTTTGTTTTTATTAATAGACTAGCGGCCGCTTGCAGGTCACCCGCGTGGATCCCGTTCGCGTGGGAATATCGGGCTAAAAAGTCCTATGTTCATATCCAGGCAATCTACTACCTGTGTACCAAATTTCATCAAAATCCGTTCAGTAGTTTTTGAGTTTATTCGTTGCAAACAAACAAACAATCAATTCTTTCCTCATTATAATATTATTATAGATTAGCATGTCTCTAACTACTCATATGGGATGTAGTTATGTTAGTCATGTCCTATGCTCATATTCATATATTTTCAGGAAATGTATTGTGAAATGTGAATACAAAAACGAAACAAAAAATTACCACTTGTTCTTCTTTCGGGTGTAATCTTTTTCTGATAAATTCACGAGATACAATGCAGGTTTTGAAGTAAGGAACAAGTACTTGTTCAACACTTCTATCTGAAATGCAGAACATGTTTTCTATCAATAACTGGAATACTAAGTTTTTTTTTAATAACAGAATCGTTGATTTGTTCTTTTACTTACATCAGCAGCACTCCAGTCCCCAAATCGTAGGTGTTTCTTTTCATCAACTAATATTGTTTTGATCTTCAATAGGCAATCCTAAAACAGAAAAATAAAAATGATGTGGCATCAATAATGTTCATTATATATTGTATAGCTCGTTGGCGCAGTGATCAGCGCGATTAGGTACATTCGTCTTGGTTGGACTAAGGGATGTCTGACCAAAATTTTACTATCTGGAGGGACCCCGTAGTGACATTTCGGATAATTTGCAGTAACGGACATAAAGAGGCAATGTTTGTGAGTTTGTAGGAACTACGGACGGATCGATTTTGAAAATTCTTCTAACAGTGAAGATTCATTATTCCAGAGTGACCTATGGCTATATTTGATGGTGAGATTATTTCATCCTAAGTAAAAATGTTAACCCAGCGCCCAACGAAGTGGGCAAATGTCAAGGTGTCCATTATAAGAAAGTTTTGTTTAGCTATGTATGTTTTATCTTGTACCAAATAAATATTTCTATTCTATTTTATATTCTATTCTATTCTAAAGCACGACTCTTCATATGACGAAATGAAATACATGTATATCTTTACGTACATGTTCAAGCTTCAGTTTCTTGTCGTTGCCACGGTTTACGTTGCGGTCCAGCTTCTCGATGTTCTGCATCAGCTGCTCCTCATCCTTCAGTCTCAGCTCCTCGCCGATTGTCTCAAGGTCCCGAACCGGATTGACTTCACCATCCACGTGAATTACATCTTCATCATCAAATGCGCCTGAAATCATACTTCAGTAGTAAAAACAACCAGGGAGAATGTCCGGATGGTTGGAAAATTCCTAGGGAATATTTGACTGAGAGATAAAAACAATGCATCTAATGGTTGTATCAAGGCTATCTATCTGCCAAATTATATTTGAATTCGTTCTGCCGTATTTAGCTTCATTGAGTGACAAACATCCAATCAAGAAAAACATTTAAAGTAGGATTAACTAGATTTTAATTTATCTGGGGAATAATAATTACACTTACGACATAGATTAAAAATAGCGTCACAAGCTTTAATATGCGACAGGAAAGCATTTCCAAGACCTTGCCCTTCAGCCGCGCCTTTAACTAAACCAGCGATATCCACGACGTTCAAAAACGCTGGGACTTTGCTGTAACGAAGAAAAACAAGTTAAAAAGTTTCACGGTGTTTCTACAAAACGTAGTCTAAATACAAAACGTGGTCTAAAGTCAGACTTGGCTTAAAACTGAAGCTGTCGCTATCGTTCGCTGAAAGGAAAAACAGATATAGCATCAGTTTGACCAAGATTGATTCATAACCGTTAGACAGCGGAATCAGATTGGAATTCTGTGTTGTCTTTGTTTATTCTGAAGTGAGTGGCAGAGACAATCCGCTCTAGGGAACGTTTCTAAATGTATGTGAAGAAGGGGGCAGGCAGATCTGGCCTTGGACCACTTTTTGTAGTATCACCTTCCATGTTTGGGCTCTGATCGTCAAGCTTTTGTTTTTTCACATACCTTGCTGGTTTATGGTACTCGCAAAGGTAATCGAATCTTTCATCTGGCACTGGTACTCTACTTGCTGAAAGAAAACAACATTATGGTTAGATCTCTGTACCCATTTCTGGATAAGAATTTCTGGATTTCGGGCAATATCTCTCAAGTATCTGGAAAATTTATTTTATAAACATTGTATGGCCTTTGCCTGACAATTGTCTGTAAGCATTTCAGATATTATATTTTATTTCTATCTCTCTATAATTTTATCTGGTCTAAATTCATTCTAACTCCATTGTCTATAAGCAAAAATAAAAAACTTAGATCCATTTTTAAATTCTTTATTAGTTAAATTATCGAAATTAAAACATCAAAATTTACTTTTAAAAAAATCTGAAACGATTTCACTATATCAATCACAGCTTTAATTATAAAATTAATGTTATTATCGACGCAGCAGTATAGAACAAATTAAATTAAATACTAAGCAATTAATTATCAGTACCATAAATTATGTGCCATATGTTAATTCACAGTAGATGTACTAGTTGTATCATTACTAGGTGGCTTAATAACTGTTCCTGAGTTTACGCGCTTAAAACTGTGGCAACATTTTGGATAATTTGCAAATGGGTTGTCCATTGATCTTAATCGCAACCCAACATCCATTATTACCTTGCACCTTCTATCGTAAATTTTAAAAATTTCCTCGAATAATGTTAAAGACCGTTTGTCAATCATGGGATTGTGAGTCTTTAGGTACAGAGCGATGTATAATAATGCTGATACTTTCAAGTTTAGTCCCGGGTATTTAGGTCTTACAACATTTATAAGACAACATGCGTCTGTAATAATATTGGCCAATGTTTGCTCTAAATATCCTATATTCGGTAGTTTCTTTAAAGTTAACTGAGGAAATATGTTTTTATCATTAAATACAACAATATCGCAGTACATATGTGGTTTAGCTAAAAAAATATCGAGACATTTGGAACTGCAGAACAAATATGTTTTGCCCCGAAAACTTGCAGCATATTTATTATTTCCGCTTACAACTTTTTGTGCTGGCAAATTTTCAGCGTAAGTAACTATGCAAATTCCATTTTCGTAAACAAGAGACAAATTTACTGTTTGGACAACTGCTGGAATTTCTGGAACGTCTACCTTTTCTGCTGACAAATAACTCGGATTTTTTAACAACAAATCAATATGATCGGAACAAACCCAGTAAAATTTATTTCTGAACTGCAGAACACCATTTTTCTCTACTGGAAACCCACTGTGTCTCAAGACTTTTGCCCGAAGGCATAATGGGCACATATCCTTGAAGTTAGACATTTTCTCTTGAAATACTGCATTCGAAATACCCATGAAATGTGCAGGTACAATGTCTTTTGTCACATTAACTAGATAATGGTGTATTTGTAAACTAACGTTATCTATATGGTCGACAGCATCTTGTAGGCACTGCCATTTAGATTTTGTGCCGTCTATTATATAAAGATTTTGATAATCGTCTCTAATCCAATTTCGGACATTATGATTCCTTTTCCTCCACTCAGTATATCTATATTCAATTAATGGAACTGAATAAGGAGGTTTCACTTTAATTATGCCGTAGTATATTTCATTTTGAGCATTCTCCAAGACATTATTTGTTTCACAAGATAAATCAATCATAAAAGTTGGATACAGACCATACTTTACTAATTCCATGGCTTCCGAAGCGGTTTCAGGAAACCCATCGAATACAAAACCATAGGTCGCTGTGCGATGGTCGATTGCAACAACTTGAACTGCTTTCATTATGGAATCATATTTTATGCAGTTTCCTTCAAAGAGTTCCTTCTTCATACGGGATGACAGTTCTGTCCAATGAAGATTTTCCATCATAAATCTCAAAGCCTTCCCTTTCGATATACACATTAATCCATAACGTTTTGCTATTTTTCTACATAAACAGCTTTTACCGGATTTTGGAGGGCCGATAACACCAATAGACAAAGGATATTCTATAAATGACTGACTACCATCCTGTGTCTCATATTTTAATGGATTTATGCGAAATTTGTTTAAACTTTCTTTACCGAATATGAAGTAAATATGGGACCTATGGATAACTGGGAACAGTTCATCTTTACGCTTCATAATTTTAAATGGGTTGGTAATTGTTTTTGGGTTTTCATACAAATAGACAGGACACATGCGTCCATATTTACTGAAAAAGAACACACCTTTTGATAACAACATTTCTGCAATATCGTAGTTTATTATGTTTGTTTGTTCGAAAAACGACACATTTCGATTTCGCAAATTTCTTAGCTTGAACAATATCAATCTTAATAATTTGTTAATCGGCTTGGTACTATTTATTGAAAATATGTTTATCCTTTGTTCTTCTAATATATCTTTTAAAGATTGCAAGCCCTCATCCTCTACTTCAAAAATGCCTTCTATTCTAGCATCTATTCTGTCACGTGCCTCATCGGGCTTTTCCCATTCGTTTTGGTCAGCAGGAGCTGGATATTCTTGTACCATATCATTGTAGATGTTAAATAAATTCTTGTCAACATTCTTAGACCCTTGTGGGTTAGGTTCTATTATTGCACTGCCGGCAGACAAATCATTGGTGTCCTCATTTATTGTTGGAATAACTTCGACTAACACGTCTTCTAAAATTAGTTTAGCCACAACATTTTTAGTGATAAATTCCATCCAATTATGCATTTCGCTTTCAAGTTTCTTTTTGGCAATATTTTTAGCTTCAATGAATTGAGATTTCCATGTTTTGTACATTTTTTGAGATAATCTTTGAAGTGAAATTTCGGTATTGCCTTCTAGCTCTATAATTAAATCTGGTATACAATGACACGCTACCATATCTTCTACATCAGACGGCAATCGTGGATAACCATCTATAACGAAACCCGATTCTCTGTAAGGTAGTTCAAACCATATTTTTTTTAAAACTCTTTGCATTAAAATAGGTAAAATTGGTGCACCTCTTTCAAAATAATCGTAAACTATTCGCCTTATTTCTGTTTCATTTGCTAAGATCTCAGACACAAGGTTTTCATTTTCCTCATCTATTCGAAACTCTGATACTCCTTCGTCATCTATAGGCGTGTCAGTGAAACTGTTCTCATATTGCCGTCCAACTTTTTTGAAATGTTTAGGAATCAATAAATTGTTTATGATCTCCGAAAAATCTACATGTATCAATCCAAGTTCTTTAGCAATAAGCTTAGACATAGTTGATTTGCCACTTCCGATACAACCTACAATACATAGTCTCAAAGGCGGCAGGCGCTTAAATGGCTTGTTGTAGCTTTGATAGCGCGTTACGTCTTTTTCAAATAACTGTACATATTCTTCTTTGGAAAATAAGTGAATTTTGTTGTTGTATTTAATGCAATATTCTGGTTTTCCCTCCCACAACACACAATGATCATAGTAAGCGATTGGGCAGAATGTTCCAATTTCACATAAATTGCGTGAATCATTGTAAGTAGTCATATCTTTAGACGTCTCATCTTCTTCATCTACTGGTTCAAATTGTTCATCTTCTGTTACTTCACACATCAGGTAATAACTTTGGCGTAATTTTAATAATGCTTCTTCCACAACTTGTACATCTGTTTTACTTTCTAATTCAACTTCTATAAAAGACTTGTAACTATCCTCTAATTTTAACTTAACACTATCCAATTCCTCGCGAAATTTTTCGATAGCAGACGTAAAATATGTAATGTTATCAGCTTCCGGGTTTGATTCTTCTTGTTTGGTGGTGTCTTCGTCAGTAGAAATCGTATTTAAGATTGCTTTTAATAAGTCGTGAATAATGATCTGAACATCAATATAACTAGTATCTGACAATGTCGTCGTTCGGAGTTTAGTTATAATTAAGGGGTCATTAGCTAATAGAAACCTCTCTTGATAGTTTTTGAGACTACTTTCCACTCTTCTATAGATTTCGATTAAGTCCGGCTCAACTTCTCTGTTCTCTAGCAACACGATGGTATAATCGGGTAGTAAGTTTGCTTCACTAAGATAGTCCCACAATTCCAATTCTGATGGAAATCCATCAACTATATATTTCCCAAAACAATCATATGTTTCCAGGGAGTCTTTATCAATATTTAGAATAGTGTTGATGAGTTCAGCCATTAACTCTTCATTCTTTGGTTCTATTTCTTGTTGTAAGTCGTTAGCTTTGATGTAGTCTTCAATTGCAACAGTCACATCTTCATCACCTAGTACAGGAATTTCAGGTTTTATTGTAGGAGTTTTTATTTCTGAAGGTGCAAATTTTACCAGCGAATCATCATGTAAAACTTTCATACATTCGTCAACGTCGTCTAAAAAAGGTAGAAAAGAGATTGGCGATCGTAATATATCATATTTTTCCAATAATTGTATTTCTGATTCAGATAAATCCTCTTGCTCTTCTTCTGTTGATTCTGTAGCTAACAAACGTTTCGAAATTTTTAAAAACTCAATAAGAATAGGCACATATGTTTTAAGGGCTCTGGAAACCTTCAATAACCAGGCATTTAAACTAACGATTCTTTCAGATTCTGTATTTTGCCAAGCTAAAAGTCTGGCATCTTCAATGGTGGCTATAATTTCAGATAAAATTGTTTTTGCATAGACGCCACGTTTCTTAAGTCTTTCATTCTGCAAAAAATTATCATAGGAGATTATCCGAGCATCAAAAAGCCATGACAAACATTTAGAAATCATAGTTTTTCCAGAAGATTTAGTACCTGTCACAAAAATTCTGCATGTTGGCTCTAAATAATTCAATTTCAAATAAGGTCTAGGATTCTTACAAAATGAAATAAAACCATTTAATGAAGACATTAGATACACATGTTTAAATAGAGATACTGCGAATTTGGGTAGTCCTCTTATTGACCGTCGCTTCTGGAGTTCTATAGGACATCTATTATACCATAGCGATGGATACCTATAAAAAGCAAGAACTCCACTTTTCATAACATTTGTTTCTGCAACTAAGCTCCAGAAATCCTCCATCTCTTCTGGTGGATCTTCTAAGGAAAGGGGCTCTGGTATTAGGACAGGTTTAATAGGCAAAAAAGCTAATCTTTCAGTTAATTGATACATCATTTCATGCACAGAACAATAGGCACCTATTCTTATTACATACTTTGGATCGAAATCTTTAAGTTTATCATCAATGAACTTTGATACATGCTGTTTAAAGTTACAAATTTGATTAATAGAGTTACTTTTAAAATTAGTTGGATGTCTGCAATTGTATTTAGGATTGAAAATATGTGTATCAAATGGACTTGAATAATCACTTAGAGTATATTTTGCAGGCCATCTATGTTCTGCTGGCGTACTGGTAATGAACTGATCAAATGTGTATATGCCATTGCTGTAATTATAGTATTTATGGCTCCGTTTTGTGACTAAGTCTTTATCAGGACAAGTCAAATATACAACGATATCTGGAATCATAGACATTTGAAATACTGTGTGTAGCTGCTCTAGTAAAAATATTTTATGTGGTAACAATTGAATTTTTTCAGAGAGAATAACATTATCACATATATCTAATAGAAATTTAGGTAGTTCTGCAGCAGGCTCCTCAGCTTCTTCTATAACTTGTTCTTCTTCTACCTCTTCTTCAACATCTTCTTCAGCTCCTTGTGCTCCGATATCACTACTTATTGAAGTAGATGAGCCAGTTTTTGGTACCTTCGGTTTCTTTTTCTTTAGGTTAGCTATAATATCATATAGTATCAAGTTGTTAACAACATCCAAAGCCTCTTCCGAGTGTAAAGTATTGGTGAAATACTGTGAACTAATATTAGAAGAAATTAAAGGAAGACCTGACAAGACATATCCTCTGTGCTTAACCACTGCGGATTCTAACTTTTTCTTTATGATTGATAGTATGATGTTACTCTTTATGACGTTTTTACGCTTCATGTTATATGTAAGACACTTTCCAGTCGGGCCATCTTGCTCAATTTCATCCACCAAAACATTTTTTGGACACAAATGAATGCAGCGAAATTTTTTAGAGATTGCTTCTCCAAGAGAGTATGCTCCAGAACCAGGTTTGCCAACTATAAGGTAACAAGTTGGTTTAGAATCTAAGAAACGCTCTTGTGCATCGTGTTCAGTCCACAAATCAATATTTTCAGGTATTCCTTGGTCAGTTACTGCTGTGTTTTTTAATCCAATAACAGCTGCAGACAAAGGTTGGGTACTTATTGTTGGGTCATCTTCATCAGTAACATTCTTTCTAAGCTTGGTCAATGATCCACAACATACCACATTTCTACTGACTGGCAAATTGTCAACATCATTCTTATCAGTAATATCCAAATTATTTTTATAGCTCTCAAAATCAATCATATTTACGCATTATATTGTGCAAGTTATTTACTGAGAACTTTTTATTAAAAATATTCAAAATAACTGTTCACAATGATGCTTTAATATTTGACAGGCATGTCAAACCAAATCATAAAGGCCATGCTAAGCGTTAAAAAAAGTATTATTTATGAGATCAAAATATCTATGGTTGAATGTAAAATGGTACAATTTCTTTGCTTTCTTGTGGTTTTTCATGGACTTATCTTAAAACTTTTGTGACTGTTATTCAAGACAGAGAGAGATGTTATCCTAAAACATGTTCTAGCCATATATGATTTTTTTACTTTGCATTTTCAAGCAAACTTAGCTCACAAGTTATTCTCATATTATAACTGTGAGCCAAGTAGATTTTTTGTAGTATTTGTCTCCTATAGGTATTGAAATTTTTCATGTTCTAGCTAGTTTAAAAAACTATAAGAATAGGACCATTTTGAGTCAGACTATTTTAATAAGTAAGCTTTCGTACTTCTGAAAAATATTTAGGCTAAATATTGACTTAACAAAAAATATTTTTCAGAAAATATTTTTCAGAAATTAGATTGGAAAAATAGGGGAGTGTACATAAATGGACAATATTTAAACCACCTGAGGTTCGCTGATGACATAGTTGTAATAGCCGAAACTGCCAAAGATCTAGACGAAATGATGAGATCACTTGACTATGAAAGCTCCAAAGTTGGCCTAGAAATGAATGCAAATAAAACTAAGATACTAACCAACTATCATGAAAGACCAATAGTGATAAAAGAAAATAACATAGAATATGTCAATGACTACATATATTTGGGAAAGCAAATATCATTTAATAAGTCAAGTAACGAAGAGGAAGTAACAAGAAGAATCAACACAACATGGAGAAAGTTCTGGTCACTGAAGGAGATTTTTAAAGGCAACTATAGCTTGCATATGAAAAAGACAGTATTCGAAACATGTCTATTACCCTGCTTATCGTATGGCTGCCAAACATGGGTATATACAAACAAAATAAAACAAAAGATCAAATGCAGCCAAACAGCAATGGAAAGGAGCATGCTGAAAATTAGAAGAATACACAAAGTAAAGAACGTAAACATTAGACAAAAAACCAAACTCACCGATGCTCTCAGACATGCGCTCTCACTGAAGTGGAAATGGGCCGGACATGTTTCACGATACACAGACAAAAGATGGACCATAGAAGCCACACGATGGAAAGGACCAACGGGAAAAAGGAAAGTAGGTCGACCAATAAGACGGTGGGCTGATGACATCATACATATGGCAGGACACGACTGGATTAAGTCAGGCAAAGACAGAGAGTCATGGAAGGAACTGGAGGAGGCCTTTACCCAAACAGGGGTCCATATTTCAATAGAATAAAACTAACATTAATTTAAGATAATTCTTGTTTAATTAGTTTAAGGTACAACTTACTAACAACAATTGAAATGTAAAATGAAATATGGAATAAATGGCTTTATTATTATTATTATTATTGACTTAACATTTTTAAAGGCTTCCTAGATTCAAATTAGGGCATCGAGCCCGGGTTTACCCGTGCCGGAAAAACCCGGGTTTGATTTTTAAAACTCGGGTTTTTCCGGGTATTTTTAATACTTTTCTTTTTGTTATTTATTAAGTATAAGCCACTTCCAATGCAATATTAAATAGAATATAAACACGCTTTGATAAATTATTACGTAAATAGAAGCTTAGTTGCTACCAAGAAAACAAGCAAAGAAAGTTTAAGTAAACGCGCGCGGAGCGTCTATCTCAGCACTTGAAGGGGATTAAGCTGTTCTGTGGGATGAAGTGAAGAGCAGTGGAGGGGGAGATGTAGCGAAGCTCGTCGCGTTGGTCGCGCGCGCTGCGCGGGGCTCGGGTGATGAATATCCCCCGCCATTTTGTCATTTTGTTTAGTCGTCCACTTTGACAAATAAAGAGGAATTGAACAGTGAGTTAAGTCAAGCTATTGATACTCCTAATACTGCTCACACTGCTACTGCTGAAACTAGATCAGCAGGTCCTACAGACTCAGACGATTTATTTTGTTTATACTGTGAGGGTAGAAATAGCACACTTCGAGAATTGCGGTACGCGACAGCGACGGCGTTACCTATCGCTGGCATATGAACACTTAAAAACCTACTAGTGTCGAGCCGGGGCGTATATTTTCTTCGGTTTGAATTGTCTACAATAGATTGCGCTCGTCTTTGAGTGACAAAACTTTGGATGCCCTAATTTTTTTACGTTCGTATTACTAATAATTCAGTTAAGATTTCTGTTATCTTTTGGGTTGCGTAACTCAAAAGGAAAAAATGGAACCCTTATAGGATCACTTCGTTGTCCGTCCGTACGTCCGTCTGTCAAGACCGTTTTTCTCAGGAACACATGGAGGTATCAAACTGAAATTTACCTCTAATACTCAGGTCTACTGTCCCTTGGAGCTGTGAAAAAATCAAACTTCTAAGCCAAAGCAATCAAAAGATACAGCCGTTTATGCCACAAATTTCCGCAAATTTTCGAAGCTTGCACGGGAATCAAAACCTACAGGGTACGTCCCGTGAACTTAGATTCTTGAAATTTGGTACGAAGTAACGTCTTATAGTACAGATGAAGGAAAAACTGCGAAAACCGTAAATTTTTAGCTACATCATATAATAAAAAATATTTTACGGAACCCTCGGTGCGCGAGTCCGACTCGCATTTGGCCGGTTTTTTTTATTACGATATATCCAAAATGGATAGTAGTTATTATTTTTTATGAATATCTCTTTTTAGAAAGTGGTCAGATGGTCAGAGGGTGCTTGTCAACTAATTTGTCTCTTGTCTTTGAATAACATGTCAAATGTATATATAATAATAATAATAATAAACCTTTATTCAGACTTTTTGTAGTTTTACATTAATTGCTTAAATTTGAGTATTATGTTATTGATAGTCCGTATGTCTGCCGACAAAGGCCTCCTCCATTTGACGCCACGATACCCTGTCCATAGCCTCTCTGGTCCAGGTTGGACCGGCTACCGTCTTTATCTCGTCAACCCACCTTTTATGTGGCCTCCCGCGCTTTCTCAAATGTATAACTACTTACTTTTTACTTAGTATTTGAGTTATTAAGATAAAGAACCGATTATTACCAACTGCAATTTAAATTATATTTATGAATCCAAATAGTAGAATAGAAGACTAGTTCTATTTATTACTTAATTGTTAATGCAAAAAAAAAAAAATATTAGAGAAGAGTTTTGGTAATGTTAAAATAGTTTGTGATACTAAAAAATGTCTTTTGAAGATATTATTATAATTGTTAACCAAGTGATTGTCACCAATATAAAATTAATATAAAACTAATCTCTGCAAGCCTGTGATAAAAAAAAAATACTAGATTGCTTAAGACTAGTTTTAAATATATTTTAAAGGAAAACAATCTATATGACATTTTGAATATTAAAACTGTTTAAGAAATTTGGAAAGTACTATTTCATTAATTCTTATCCTCCCTCAATCTTTACATTTTGTACTCATTGTAGAAAATCAATATATAAACACAGTTTCTTGTAATAAATATTAAACAACAAGAAAATATTTATCACAATAGCATTGTAAAATGCAATATTAAAAAGTTATAAACACTTTCTTGTATTAAAAAAATAATAATCAAATATATCGAAAAGCTCGAAAAACGGGTCTACTTGGGTTTTGATCACTCTTAGACCCGAAAACCCGGGTTTCCAAATTTTTTCCGAGTTTCGATGCCCTAATTCAAACTAAAAGCACTAACAAAAGCACATAGAACTAGATGATTTTAAATGTTAAAAGATACTTATTTTCATTGGGATCAATTGTGCAGAAAGGGAAGTTTTCCGCAGCAGCCTGGCTTTTAGTCAGCACATTGAAGAATGTTGATTTGCCCACATTGGGTACTCCTACAATGCCCACTTTCAGGTTTGTGCCAACTCTTCCAATAAGAGGCTTCTTTTCTGGTTCTTCCACTTTCTTAGGTGGCATCCTAAAATTAATAATGATTTTTTTTAATTAAGGTCAAATTACTGTGAAGCCTAATAATTGGTACAGTAAGCGTCACATAATAATAACATTTATTTCTTACATTTACACCAAACAACCTAGCCCCAAAGTAAGCACAGTAAGGCTTGTGTTATGGGATACAAGGGTAACGGATTTAAATATGTACATAAAATTATTCATATATAAATGTCCATGACTCAGGTACAAATGCTCATGTTCATCATACAAACCTTTGCCCCTACCGGGATTTGAACCCTCACCTTGAAACCGGTGTACATACCAATTTACCACTGAGGTCATCAAAATACATAAACCCATCGTGATTGTTTATTTCATTTAAATGTATACAGTCAAAGTACCCAAATTAATTGGGGAATGTATAACAAACTTGTTTTTTTTATAAGGTGTGAAAAATGTTTAGTGTAATAATGTTTTAAGCTAATTCTGGCATAAAATAAAAACAAGATCAGAGAGTCGCCTACCGAATATTATCGTAGATTATTAACTCTTATGTTTTTACACTCACAATATATTTTAATAATCTCAACAACTTGCAAATGTGGTGTGGCAGACATAGCACAGAGATGATTAAATAGCATCAAAATTACTTTTAGAAATACAGTAGTCTATTTAAATTAACTATTTTATTTAAATAATAGAACATAATGGGCTGAAATGGTATTGCGGTACATAACCTCTCAGCGCAATAGAATAGTAAAAATAAATGTTGAACTAATACTTATTACTTACTTGATTAAATTACGACCTTTTATGAGATGAGTCAATTATAGAAATGCCTTAATGTTTCGATAATATAGTAATTATTTTGTGCAGAAAAATTCTAAACCACACACACACAACACACCACACAGCTGACAGAGCACAGAACAGAGCAGGTGCCACAATCCACAAATTAAAAAGTTATTTTTGTAGTAACTAATACCTAATCTGTGTTATTTATGGTATCACAAATGTCAGTCAACTGTCAAACAAATAGTTTTTATTTTAAATTTATTTAATAGCGGTGCCTTTTTGGATTTTGCCACTGTTGAGTTCGAGTTTTAGATCTTTTTTTAAATGAATCATGCCTAGCAAAAAGGACACATGTAACATTTTTTGGAATTTCTGTTTTTTGTAATATTTTGAACATGAGACATGCTGTGCAAAAATGGCACATATTAATTGCAAGGATTATGAGATATCCGCCTATAAAATAGTTATTATTTTAACGTGCTGTGCGTACATAAAGGTCTTAAATTTTTTATTTACGAGCTCTTTTTGCAATACATGGGGTCTGCAACTAAGTAATTTGTGGTCTGCAATACGCAGCGTTTTTAGTAGGTTATCAATAACATGAAAAATAAATACATTATAGATTAAATGAAATTATAATGATTTTTTCATACCTATACAGTAAAACATTTTATAAAAAAAATCAAACCGACTTCAAAAGTAAAACATAAACTTTTGGAGTCGGTGCCAGCCAAAGCATTCTACATTGCACTTCTATTAACTATATTTTTTTTGGCCTTAGCTAACTAGCACCAACTCCAAAAGTTTTATTTTTTACTTTTTGAAGTCGGTTTGATTTTTTTTTATAAAATGTTTTTATTTCAGATTTTTTTGTTACTTTATGTGCCGTTACTTACACTAAAAATCAGCCCATACACAACAATGATGTCATCTAGGTATACGACTACTTGCCAAAAGGTGATTAATATTTTTCAGAATTATGAAAAACTTCTGGACTGGGCACCCTGCTTATTTGTACAATCGGCTAGTCTGGCTAAATTGCAGAAGGCTGTGTTCGGTGCAGCTAGCTACGCAACAACATCGATCTGCATCGTTCAGAGGTAGCTTCCGCTACGCAGCGTCTAAAATCTGGAATAACATTCCACCCCCTATAAGGAATAGTACTTCTATATATGTTTTTAGAAAACGTTTACGACAACATCTTACCGATGCGCAGCGGGAGCTGGGAAATATTAATATCGATATGTCCTACATTTAACGATACACGCACAGATATAATAACACTCTTTCACACGCACGCACCGAGATGAATACACACATTCACACGTACACATACGCACAAACATTCTCATTCAAACATACCTATGTAAAACCACACACACAATCGCACATCTGCACTATTGTTTATACATTTTTATGTATATGACATCCAGGTGTCAATAAACTAAAAGCGGTCTAGTTGAAAACCAGCGTCAGTGTAATACTGACACAATGCTGAACTAGGTCCCTTTTAGTGCAGCCGTGGGACAATTTATTCAATACTGTAACTTAAAATTAAGTATTTTTTTTTTGTTAAGTATCTTTTTTATTGTACTATGTTAATATCACTTGTATGTCCTTCGCCTGTACTAAATAAATTTGTGATTATGATTATGATTAGCCAGATCTTCGTAAAAATTATATGGGAACACACATAAACCATTTTCTTCCAGATAAAAAAAGAATTTTAAAAATCTGTTAACAACTGGCGAAGTTATGGTGGAACATACATAAAAAAAAAAAAAAAAATACAGTCGTCTTGAGAACATCCTCCTTTTTTTGAAGTCGGTTAAAAAGACGAGCCAACAATACTTAAAACTTCTCAGGTCCTGGACTAAGAGACAATAGTTATTCCATTGCGTTTTGGACACACTGGTGACCGGCTCGGGTTTGATGAATTAAACACCTCATTTATTGCAAAAAGATTTATTAGTATAAATAGATTTATTACAACTATATTATTCATATGATTATGTCATAAGGGCAGCCCATGGTGGTGACATTGGGGCAGGATTTTGAAGATAAGACATGGCAACTGCCGAAATTGAAAGCATGAATGAACTCACAATCTGAAACAAAAAAGATCATTATTAAAAAAGTTAATTATAAACAGTTTGAATTGTATCAATAATTTGTGTAGCTAGATTATCATCTTTAAAATACTTATGTCAACTACAAATAGTAGGTCTTCTAACAATGAGTGAAACAGGATTGACGAGGAGGTTCTGCTGGAATCGCCAACCTCGTCCCCTAAAAAGGACGAAAAAATTGACACCAGCAAATCGGAACCGCAAGCCACGTCCCCTAAAAAGGACGAGGTCAATGGTTCCGGCATGCTGGAGTCGCAAACCACATCCCTTAATAAGGATGAGGGAAATGGCACCGGCAAAGAAGGCAGAGAGTGGAACGTGGCTATGACAAAGAGTAAGTGGAAGAGGGAGAAGCGTAAGCTCTTCAAGAAGCTGCAGGAGGCCCAAAAGGCTCCTGGATCCCAGGTCCTGACAACAAACCCGTCGGGCTCTGGGACCGAGGAGCACAAACAGCAGAAGAGGCCACCCAAAATTAAAAGGCAGGGGACAGACCCTGAGGAGGAACCGTCGCAGCAGCGTCCGCCCAAGCGACAAAACCGCGGCAACGAGGTGGAGGGACCGCGAGGCTCCGCAAAGGAGCAGAGCGATCTCGCCGTCTACGTGCACCGAGGGGACGGCACCAGGTTGGACGATGCTGCGGCGGCTCACATTAGAACGAAGCTGGTAGGTCTCATCAGGGAGCAGCTGGACGCCAAAGTCGAGGGGGACGAGGGACAGTTCACTGCCTTTGCTACGTCTGGTCTGGTGTCGGAAGGATTCTTCCTTGTGACACCATTCACGACTGAGGCTAGAGAGTGGATTCTCTCTCGTAACCTGGGTGAGTACAAGGGCACTACGCTCGAAGTAAAGCCCCTGGATCGTAGCCGAGTATCGGTGTGGTTGCCAGGTAGAGAGAAGGATCACACTGATGCCCTCAAGTACCTCCAACTCGGCAACAGAATCCAGAAGGATTTGAGGGTAATGGAGTGGTCCCTCATTTACAAGAAGGAGCTGGCAGCGGGCGTTCGGCTGGTTCTGGGCGTGCCGAGCGGAGTCTTCAACGAAGAGAGAGACCATGCCTGGTTACATTACTAACTAACCAGGGTACAGGCGAGGCACATTAAAACGGCCAGAAAGAACACTCCACAGACGGGGTGCTCTGTCTCAAACACAGTTACACGGACGGAGCACCCAAGCACAAGCGCTAATACACACGCAACAGTACAAACATGTGGGCCACCAGAAAGCCAGGTGGGAAATCGCAGGGACAACTGTGCACTGCCGAAACGCAGTGTGCAACCCCCGCGGACAAAACACCGAGCCGAAGGTGGAATAAACCCACATGCGACAAGCACGCGCCTGGACCCCAAGCCGAGCACCAAAGGGTGGAAACCCACAGGCTGGTCACCACCAGACCTGTGATTTATCACCCCGAGGGCGAAGCAACAGGGCTCAGGCTTAGACACACACAGCCACACACACACACACTAACAGTAACATTCAACACGCATAACAACACACACAAAACACAAACACCAAAACAAAAAAAAATAAAGATACTTCAGTTAAATTTGCACCACTGCCGCGAAGCCATGACCGAGCTCTGCAGATTCGTGGTTTCAAATTACATAGATATTGCCCTGCTACAAGAGCCGTATGTTAACACTGAGGGCCGAGTGGCTGGCATTGGATGCCTGGGAGGGACGACCATCTATTGTCGTGATGGTAAGTCCACTCCGAGGACATGCATATACGTCAGCAACAAGGCACGGGCACTAGGACTAATAGAAGTTGAATGTTACAGAGATCTCACAGCAGCGATAGTTACATTAGGCGATGAAGATGGGCGCAGGAAAAGGATGGTGTTCATGTCTGTCTACGTACCGAGTGAGACGGACTACGAACCTCCAGGGACACGCCTAGAAGAAACAATATCGAGATATACAGGTATGAATATTCCCATTGTGGCAGGCTGTGACGCAAACTCTCACCACACCGTGTGGGGCAGCACAGACTGCAACAATAAGGGTAACCTTTTACTTGAGTATATCCTAAGTACTAACCTAGAAATAATGAATATAGGTAACACACCGACATTCGTTACAAGAACGAGGAAAGAAGTACTAGACATAACACTTATGTCAAAGGAAGAGAGCCATAGGATGAAAGAATGGAGAGTTGACACCTCCGATTCTTTCTCAGACCATCGCAGAATCACCTATAGCTTGCACTATCAACTTGAAACCATAAGCTATAGGAACAATAGGAGGACTAACTGGGAAATATTTGAAAAACACATGAAAGAATGGAAACCCGGTAATGCTAGGTTAATAAACAACACAATGGATATGGAAAGAGAAGCAGTCAGGCTAGAAAGGGCCCTCGTGGAATCCTATCTATCGGCCTGTCCGTTGAAAAAAGTAAAGTCAGGGAAGGGACAACCCTGGTGGAACAAGGAACTCAATAAACTTAGAAAGAGAACCAGAAAGGCACTCAGAATTGCCCAAGAAAAGGACGATGACGAGAGCTGGAACAAGTACAGAGAAGAACGAAATCATTTCAAGTACAAAAGCCGAAAAGAAAGAAGGATTGGGTGGGGAGCCTTTTGCGAAAACGTCTCTGGACAACCTGAGTCAGCCAGGCTAATGAGAATGTTAGCAAAAGACAACACCTGCAAACTAGGCAGTCTGAAAAAAGATGACAATTTAATACTGGATCCCAAAGAAATATTGACCGAAATGATGGCAACTCACTTCCCGGACTGTATAGAGCACACAGAGGAGGAAATGAATACTCTATCCACAGAACACCTATCAGTCGGTGAAGCAGAGGCCGAACTAGTTATCACGGAAGAAAGGCTAAGGTGGAGCATCACCTCATTTCAACCATACAAAGCAGCGGGACCAGACGGCATCTTTCCAAAAATGCTACAAACTGCTCTCAGGTTCATAATGGAAGATCTGCTAGCTATATACAGGAGCAGTCTAGCAACAAACTACATTCCAAGCGGATGGAGAAAAGTCAGGGCTGTCTTCATACCGAAACCAGGGAAGGCCACATATCAGGAGGCGAAATCCTTCAGGTGCATCAGCCTTTCGTCGTTCCTACTGAAGACACTGGAAAAAATTATAGACAGACACATAAGAGAAACCATAAGCACAAGTGTAAGCCCACTACATGACAATCAACATGCTTACATGGAAGGGAAATCCATTGAAACAGCCCTCCACAACATGGCAGTCAGAGTAGAGAGATCAACCAAAGATAAAGAATACGCTCTAGCATGCTTCTTCGATGTAGAGGGCGCTTTCGACAAAGCGTCTGCACATGCCATCGTGGAGGCCTTAAATAGAGAAGGCGTAACAGAGCAAATATCAGGCTGGATCACCAATATGCTACAACACAGATCCATACAAGCAGATTTAGCAGGAAATAAATACACCATCAGAGCCAAGAGGGGTTTTCCCCAAGGGGGATGTCTATCTCCACTGTTATGGTGCATTCTAATAGATGAGTTAGTAAGAAAGATTACCGCTATGAACATATACATCCAAGCGTACTCGGATGATGGCCTCTTACTTGTGAGAGGGAAAGTACTAAGCGTGATCAGAGACATAATGAAAAGAGGAATTATGACAACATTGAGATGGTGTAGGAACAAGGGACTAAACCTGAACCCTACAAAAACCAAACTGATGCTGTTCACGAACAAGAGAAAGATTGACACAATGATACCAATAATCATAGAGGACGAGGAGCTTGAAATTGTAAAGGAATTTAAATACCTAGGGGTGATCCTGGACAGCACCCTCAGTTTTAGAAACCATATAAAAGAAACAAGCAAGAAGGCGATGACAGCCCTCATGCAATGCAGAAGAGCCGTTGGCAGAAACTGGGGTATGAAACCCGAAGTAATCCAATGGATCTATAGATCAATCATATTACCAAGAATCTTGCACGGTGTCCTGGTATGGTGGCACAAGGCGCAACTAGAATACAACAGGAAAGAACTCACTAAGGTACAGAGACTAGCCAGTATCATGATATCAGGAGCTATGAGAACTACTCCCACGGCCGCCCTAGAAATGATACTAGGCCTCAGTCCAATAGAATTGGAAATAAAAAAGAGAGCTACAGAACAATGGTTCAAGCTGAAAAGCACAAATCTATGGAAAGGAAGAAACAATGACAAAGGTCATGCAGAAATAGGCAAAAACTACGAAGAAAACCTTTCTATGATATTAGCTAACAACGACCTAATAAATAAGGAAAGGATCTTCGACAAAAAATACAGGGTAAGCATAAGATCCAGAGAAGACTGGAAAACAGAACAAGACGATCTGGATTGCACTGCAATATGTTACACAGATGGGTCCAGAAAAGAGTCAACTATGCTATCGGGAGCTGGAGTGTACATAGCCAAACCCGACGCAAGAAGAGCCACTTTCAATCTGGGAAAATACACAAGTGTATTTCAAGCGGAAGTATTTGCGATAATGCAATGCGCGCTAATGATCAGAAGTGTGTTGAGCGACCACAACGTAGAAAGAGTAGTTATATACAGTGACAGTCAGGCCGCTATCAAAGCCCTTGACAAAACGGAGACTACCTCAGCCCTGGTAAAGGAGTGTAAACAAACCATTCAGGAACTTGCAAACCGGGTTGAGGTAGAAATTGCCTGGGTACCAGGACACAAAGGTAACATTGGCAATGAGGAAGCCGACGCATTGGCTAGAAAGGGGGCTGATGAACCATACATCGGGCCGGAACCGAGACTGCCAATCTCACACAGAATTACCAAAAACATCATTGAGATAAGGACAATCAAAGAAACTAACCAACGATGGATGAACAGAAAGGACTGCAGACAGTCCAAGATCTTCATCAAATCAATGGACAAAAAGAAAACCAGAGAGCTACTTAAACTGGGTAGGAGAGACATAAGAAACATTGTAGGAGTATTGACAGGACACTGTCCCCTAAACAGACACCTGTCAGTGATCAATAGAGCAGAGGACCCTATCTGTCCACAATGTAGAGAAAAAAGAAGAAACAAGCTATCACTTCATGGCAGAATGCCCGATGTACGCATCGCTGCGCTGGGAACTCTTTGAAGTAGACAAGCTGAAAGAAGAGGATTTAAAGCAGCTTACAATAAGCCAACTAAATAGGTATTGTAAGCGCACAGGTAGGTTCGAGGTCCCGACGCCGGTGGGGTAAATGATAACCCGCCCTCCCCCGTCTTTTTGTCAGGGGACTTTGGGGAACTGGGCGAAGTGGTTCCGATTATGGTGACTGATCGCCCGTCCGGCTTTGCCGGCGTCCCTCCTTCCAAATAATAATAATAATAATAACAATGAGTGAAATCTGATAAAACTGAACTTTTGATTTTTATGTGCTAAAAGTCGGATTTTTAATTCAGTAGAGTAATTTGACATGTGCCATTGTCACTTAATAAAAATAATCCTGAAATACTCTTTTTTAATTTAATGATTTGCGCATTTCCAGTTCCAGTTCAGTGAGTATTGATTCCATTCACACACACAAATTCAATATTAATTCACCATTATTAACTACATTTTTAATTCACCATTATTTTCACAGTGACATTAACAACCTGTCAAATTGCTCTACTGAATTAAAAATCCGACATAAAGATGACTGTAAGCTATTATTATTTTTTATTGTTATTCATTCTATGAACTAACCTGTTTTGTATCATCAGAAACTCTTGCATTTGCAACACTTATGCTTGAGCAGAATATTGCAGTCCAAGCGCACCACTTCAATCGCATCATAAGCCCACACATAGAGAATATCATACCTGAAAAAACAAATATAAAACAAAAGTATTAATCATGATTAACAATTTTGAACTTCTCAAATTGTTATTTAATAGAGCATTCTTTTTTGTATAAAGTTATATAACAATTTAGAGGTAGAAGGAACATTACTTAGTATATTCATATAGTCTGTTGTTAGATCTTCTGCTGGAGCCGATGTTGGTGGTGGAGGTTTATAGCGACGCTCGCGGTCTGCGCGACGTGGATCTGAGGTTAATTGCATCTGAAATATGAGTAACAAGTAATTGAACATCAAATTATATGGCAGGAAACTCATCAGGAGCTCTATTTTTTAATCACTTGAGGTGCGTCGAGCGCTTCGTTTCTACTGATTTCCATTCGACGTACGAATTTTCGTATTTTTTAATTGCTCGACTGCAACGAGAGGCTAACCTAACGTTGCAGTCGAGCGAAACAAGCGTGCGACGCGTGACTTAAGTCATACGAGCGATTCAAAATAGAGGTCCTGTGTGATCTAGGTCAAGTCAAAACAAAAGGCTAATATTACTAACTCTGTGTAACATTAAATTAGTAAGAAAAATAGGATCTTCAACGAAATTACATGGTTTTAAAAGACATTAATTCAATTACTTTACCTTTTGTGATTTCAATACTGGCCCACAAATACTTGAAACTTTTATAAATATCAGTTGGAATAAAATAATAGGTTGATTTGGTTATTTTCTTGTGAATACGTACTTTGAATTAGTGTATTAAAAATCAGGGACAATCGATTGGATTTGGTTGGAAAAGGAAAATCAAAGATCACATCACACCACACACATCCCAATCTCAAGGAAAACCATCAGTCACTAGTGTTACCAACTCTCAAAAATATTTATCCCTAACCCTAAGTTAAAACCCCCTAAAACTGGCTCAATTATTTCAAAATCCCCCTAAAAATAACATTTTATCAAAATAATATATAATAAGTAATATGCAGTAATATTTGTTAATGCTCTTTATTTATAAATTACCTTATACATTAAAAATTATGTTATTTTACATTACAGAGTAGTTAAATTAAATACATATAATTACACTAGATGTCACCCAGTCCGGATTGGATAGTTCTATTATATTCAAAAAATATTATTTAATCAGAACCTCAAAAATACTTCTAAACATATTAAACCCCTAAAAAAACCTATCCCACTTATTTACCCCCTAAATTTGGGGGGAAAACCCCTAAGTTGGTAGCCCTGTCAGTCACTTTGACATTGACGACTTCAGTCAGTTTGAGTGACGCATAACGTCAATTTGAATTTACACTACCTTCTTTAATTTTAATTAGACAAAGACGCAGTAGTTCATACAGCCATTTGACGACACGAGGTGAGGGAGAATAAGGTAAGAATACTTGTATGGTATGGGTACATAAGAAGACATAGGAATAAGTACTTGTATAATAAATTAGGTATATTAACCTACATCAATTACGTAAATGTGGCTGTCGGGGGATCATCAGCTATTTCTTCTCGAAAACTACCAGAGAGAGAGGAATGTGACCTGACGATAATCTTCTCTTCTTCTTCTTCATACAATACGGGCGGTTTCCGCAACTCGACGACTTTTTGCGCCTTTCTTGCGTCCGGAGGGTGTCGGGCGGGATCACTCCAGCCATCCCAGCTCAACCAGGAATGCTCCCAGTGCCTTTACGACCTGACGATGATATGAATTCTCATTTCGGTACCCATTTTTAATGCACCGTACCGGCTTCCCCGACAAAATGAATGATTGATCAAAATTGTTGGGTCAGAGAGGAGCACATGCTTTTGCGGTTAGGTTTAACATAAATTGAGGAATTCCAATCCAAGACAAGAGTATTATGGCATAAATGTACCGACGCGATGGAATGTGCAGTCAAGGTAAAAAATATAGATATGTCGTAGGATGATTTGATAAATAGAATTTTCGCAAAAATCCTAGGGATATTGCAAAAACACGGATAATTAGACAATGGTGTTGTCATTTCTCAATCCTACTGAAAAAAGATAAGGTTTTTGCAAAACAAGTACCTAATGTTTTTCTAGATAGTTATAAATTAGGTTATATAAATATTTCTCAAATATCTTAGAAAATATAGAAAGTAGGGAAATCTGTCTACAGCAGCTCATTGATTCTTTGTCATCTTTTTTAAATAAGGGTTTAATAACGGAAATTAATTAAATTTTTAATTTATCCGGATAGGTACCTGTTGAAATACGTGTGTTTATTATATAACTCAAATGACCACAGATGGTGGTTGCAACATATTTAATAATTTTTGTTGAAACTTCATCGTGACCGACAGTGTTAGTATTTTTTAATGATTTTATAATATTGAAAATATCTTGCGGAGTGCTAGGGGCCATAAACATTGAGTTATTACGTTTATTAATTTTTAAGTTTGTTTTATTTATAGAGCAATGTATAGGTTTGATTTTATCGACGAAAAAGTTGTTGAATGAATTAGGTAGCTATTTCTTGAGGATTAGTTATATATTTATTTTCAATTTTCACTGAATCAATAATGTCCTTCGGCACATTTGTTTTGGTTTTGTTAATTATCCCCCATGTTGCTTTAGATTGATTTGTTGAAGTTTTAATTTTGTAACTGTTTTGTGCTCGTTGTGTAAGGTTTATAATATTTTTATAAGTTTTACTATATTTTTTGAAATTATATTTATTTGTAAAAAAACAAACTATAAACATGGCCCTTTTTGACTTCTTAAACAATATTATTAAAAAAGTTGATATGAAAATACCTATATGTGCAATATACTGTGATATGACTCAAGCCTTTGACTATGTTAGTCATGACATACTGCTAAATAAATTGGAGGCTTATGTTATTAGGGGCAATATACTTCAATTAATGGAATCGTATCTAAAAAATAATTCAATACACAGAGATTGCTAAAATAAATATAAATAAAAAACGTGAGGAAATTTATAAATCTAACAATCGTACTGTAATGTTTGGTATTCTTCAGGGCAGCGTATTAGGACCATTGCTTTTTATCATATAGATTAATGATTTACCCTTAGTCACAAAATATCCAATAACGCTTTTTGCCGATGATAGCACAGTTACCATACCCCTTTCGGACCCTGTACTCACTTTCGTGAGTATGATTTTACGTTTTTTTATACGCTTAATCGAGATCGGTAAGCGGACGGGGGCGAGCTCGCACGAAAGTGAGAGAAGTCCTTTATGCCTACGATTTTTTTTGCGGCGACAGATGGCATCTCTGTTGGTCAGTGAGCGTCCGAGGCCACTCGAGGATAACGTGTCGCGACCTGTCATCGTGGTGATTCCATTTTTCGTTCTGGTAAGCATTATCAGTGTTTGTTTTTGTTTTATTCTGTTAAGAATGAGTGGAAAAGAGCATTTGACATTAAAATAGTGGATTACTGATAAAGTACAATGGATTTTTGTGCCGCAAAATTTAACCCTCACAATTGTGAGGGCTCGGTTTGAACTTTAAAAATTGTAGGTATTTTCATACAACTAAAAAACTGTTTTGTGCTTTATTTTAGGTATTGTTTCGATGTTAAACAATCACTATGAGTAGAATAAATGTAGTACTTGATGACGATGTTATTTTGGACGCAATGAATGACTCGGACTTCGGTGACGACTCCGATGAAGACTAAAGTTGGATGCCCCCAGGGGTAGAGCCCGATAGCCCATCTGATAAAGAGCAGGAGGAAGATGTTATGGCTCCTGCTGCGGCTGCACCAGCTGCAAGAAATACCTGGACCAGACGGACTTTTCGTGGGAAACCTATGCCTTCAATTACTTCAACTGTGGAGAGATATGCATTTAGGTATTCTCTTTGTGTCGTCTTACTTCTTTCAACACATGTTTTAATTTTTTCAGATCTTATTGCCTGCTGAATACTCTGAGAAGTATTTCACAGAAGAAGTTTTCGAAAAACTCGCACTGTACACAAATATAATACTACCAATCAACTAAAAAAGAGGTGCTGAGAAATACGGTCACTGCAGCTGATGTAAAGAAGTTCTTTGGTGTTAATGGTATCTTTGGCTGAGTGAAATATCCCAGGATCAAGATGGCGTGGCTACAACAATTCTGAATGCCGTATATTACAGACGCACTGACGAGGGACAGGTTCTTTCTGATTAGGAAAGAATTAGGATTAAGACTGAAAAAAATATCCTTACAAAGTACTAAATGTTAGTTTTTTCGATAATGTTTAGGGAAGCACCTGCTTTAAATGTAATATAATTATAATACTGTTAATTTTATGTAAATTTTTACTGTTTTTACGATGAATAAAAGTTTTATTTCTCATATTAATGGTCTTATTTATCAACCCTCACAATCGTGAGTGTACCAAGATTTGGCCCGATCCCTCACAATCGTGAGCATCCTGAAAACCCGATTTTCAGTTTTCCTAGATTTTTTTCAGTAGCATTTTCTTCTTCAGCGACCTCATATTATCTAGAAACAGTAACTTTAATTTTGAAATACCTTGCCATTTAGCATCAGGTCTGAAAGGGATAGACTCTAAAAAAAATAAAACTTCTTATGAGGACGACATCAATAAAACTATCGAATCACTATAATACAGTGGATGAATGACAACAATCTTAAGATAAATTTAACCAAACAAAACTAATGTATTTTACTCAACGCATAGCTACTCCAAATTTTAGCATTAATTATAAAGGCACATTACTAAGTACAGCTGACACAACTAAATTTCTCGGTATTGTTATTGATAAAAAATTAAATTGGAAACCACATACGGAGGCATTATTCAATAGAATTAGTTCCTCTGCATATGCTCTTTATAAATTATCCGCTGTTATAGACGTTGATGCACTCATCACAGCTTATCATGGTACTGTTCATTCGATCCTAAGATTTGGTGTAATTTTCTGGGGAAACTCAACGAATAAAGAAATTGTTTTTAAGTCCCAAAAAAGGTGCATTAAGGCAATGTTTGGTCTTCAAAGTATTGATAGTTGTAAAGATTACTTTATTAAATATAAGATCTTACCTTGCCTTCTCTGTTTATACATTATTATGAGGTCGCTGTTTTTGCTCCTGTTATATACAACAAACTACCCAAATCCATAAAACAATTACCCTTAATCTTATTTAAAATACATTTTAAAAAATTACTCGTAACCAAATGTTTTTATGATATCAAAGAATTTTTGTATTAAATAAATAACTTGAAATTTGTCCGCCGTTTTTTCGGCAAAACATATAAGGGACATTTATATTTTTTGTACTGTGCTTGTGCTTGTACTGTGGAACCGTGTTTTTACAAATAAATATATCTTTATCTTTATCTTATCTTTATTATATTTCTTTTATTTAATACATTTTCATAGTGAGTAGGTACCTTGTAGGTACCTACTGAGTTTTACTTTAATCAATATTTTGCATTAGTAGCGTAAGGTACATAGAATATAAACGCTTAATACGTATTCAATCACCTAAAGGATATAAGCAATAACCATTTTTTTATATGATAGTTAGAATATAATATTCTGCAATATATAAAAAAAATTGGGGGCGGAACTTTACGCATAATGTCGATTGTCCTAAAGTCGTTTGTCATACATCAATTGGCATAATCATCAAATAGCATAACATTAATGTCACATCATTTTTGCTTAGCATAACTTTTTTATTTGCCATAACTATAGAAAAACCTAATTTTATTTGGCATATGATAGGTAGTCCTAATTTTTTTTATGGTAAAAAAATGATACATAACAATTTCTATTATAGTTTTGGGTTAGGGTGTCGCAAAGGGGGTGCAGGACTTAAACAATTTCAACTGATTTTGTATAGACACAGAACTTAGAATATTTTTGCCTGATATAGTATGGAGCGGGGACTTGTAAAATTTTCAAGAATGAATTTTATAAAAATGCGAATATTTCGAAAACGGTGAGTCGTAGCTAAAATCTAACAAAATTTTCGACCCCCCTTTGTTACCTCCGGAGATACTAAGGAGGCATCCGATGGACATATTTTATTTTTCTTTAAAAAAGTTTGGAAATACAGAGAACGGACGGGGGCTGCAGCAACAAACTGTAACAGACGTTTCAGGTTAGGTTAGGTTAGAACTGTGACCAAAACGCCGCGCGAGCCGAGCGAGCGAAGCGAGCGTGCCGCGGCAGCGGCCGGCGAAGCACCAGAAAAATAATTTTATATTTATTAAAAAAAACACTTTTCTAATTTATTTGTCTATCTTTTTTTCAAAGCTATGATTTTTTACACTTTTTGGAAAAAAGTTTGTGTTTTTTTTTATGCACCCCCTTTGCGATACCCGGATCTAGTTTTGCATACTAGTCAGTGACAGAAACGAATCGCCTAAAAACCGACTCCACGCAGTCTTGTGTGCCCTTCCCCTAGAGTGTAATTTAAGCCCGCGTAGGCGCAGAGGGGCGAGGCGGCCCGCGAGCTGAGAAGCAGGTGGTTTGAAAGGTCGCCGCCGCGGCTGAGGCTGGCTGGCATAGATAGCCAGCCAGCAAGCCGAAGCTGCGGTGGTGACCGCCAGAGCCCCGCAGCGCCGGAGCTATGACAGAAACCATACATGCCGCATGCCTGCTTGCATGCTGCATGCCTGCTTGCATGCTTCACGCCTGCTGGCATTCAGCAATAATGCTTTTAAAAAAATGAAAACGTAATTGTTACAGCCTTTGCCTCCAGTGGTCATCAGATAAAAGTGTATGTGAACGTCTATACAGCTTCTATACAGCTGGTTAGGGCGCACTTTATACAGCATTTGGCTGCTGCATAAAAGCTGTGAAATAGCAATTAAGGACGCTTTTCAATAGTCAAATAATTGCTTGATAAGCAACTTTTATTTGAGTCCAAATTATATAAATGTGGGTTTTTGCAACTTGAAGCAACAAAGAGAATTAAATTTTTTATTACTTCTTCACAATTTACAGAATTTGTAATCTTGTCAACTTTAATGGCGAACTTATTAAAATTATGGTATTTTTGAAGGTGGTGATGGTATTTTTGAACACGTAAAGAAGCGTTATTTCATATGCAAATTAAATTTTACTGATAATGTATACTCATGTTATTATGTAAATTTTTGATGCGCCCTTAATATTTTTCCATTTAAAGAAATAAATACATAAAAATAAAAAATGCTAAAAGCAGTAATTATAACATTTTTCATGAATGGTGTAAACAAACGTTTTGTAACAGCTAAACAAAGCTTTTAGTTAACAAAACATAACTCTTTTAGTAGTTATTACCAAGGAATATACATTTTATATTTGTTAAAGGATTTATTCTGCGAAAAGAAACTAAAAAAATGGCATTGCTGTTATATTACAAAAAAGTATTTAATATTGTTTATTGTAATGAAGGGTGCTAAATTTGAGCACTTACGTTGCTCTTCGCTACGATATTAGCATTTTTGATGCCGTTAGCCAGAAAAGAAGCTACTAAATTGCTATGAGCTCTAACATAAGCAAAGAGACAGCAAAATGAAAATCGTGCATTTTTATCTGAGTGAGTGCGTTGCGTCGGTAGTACTGAATTTTATTGGTGAAATAAATAAGCACTATTGAAGCTTTATAAATTTATCTAGGTAAAGCATTTTAACAGTGTTTTATTGCTCTATAAGTAACAAATTTGTCACATAAATAGCGGCTGGCAAATTAGTGACAATAATGACAACTTTTAATCAGCAACTTTATCGAGAAAAGCTATTTAAATGTAACTTACAGTGCTTTTTCATAATAATAGTATGAAGTTGAGTATTCGTGATTTTCAACACTAGTATATGTACTTAAAGCACTATAAAAGTAAATTACTCCACGTTTATACAAAAAATAACAACTTAATGCCTGCGTAGGAAACTCTTTTACGATTGCGTTTCAAAATTGTCATGATTACGTTTACATAGCTTATTTCAAGCTCTGTTAAATGACAGCAAGCTAAAAACGCTGTTTAAATGTTTACACCGCTATTTTATACAGTTTATGATAAAAAAAAAGACGTTAACCATATTATAGTATGCCTCTATCCGACTGCATTTTTTATAAATAGCGGCTACACAACCTTTAAATGATTCTATGCTATGTAACAAAAAATTTACACAGCGTTTGTTCTACCTGCACTGGCAATAGACGTCCGATTTTGCTTCCGATTGTCTGATCAGACAATCGGATCGGATTCACTCCATACACGTCCGATTTTTGCGTCCGACTTTAAGCTTAGAAAAGCTTAGTCGTTCTTGAGCTATTGCTAGTGGAGTGCTTGCGTAGGTACAGGGTATGCAAAGAAAGCAAAGTTGGAGTTACTGTTTCTTATTGCGTATTTGCTCGTGTTCGAAAGAAGAAAAAACGTCGATATTGGATTCACCCAATCAATTAGGTACAGTCAACAGCACGTACGACTTTACATTTGCACTACGAAAACCGCCCCGCGCGCCGCTATGACGAGTGACGACGAAAGGGCGTTCTCAAGGTCAAAGTATAAAGCCGTGCGTGCTGTTGACTGTACATACAACATTATGAGAAAAGGACCTAAATAATTTGTTTTATTGCCGTCAAATACCTAATAGGTTGTAAGTGATTATTACTAGCACTTGTAATTCAACTCCTACCTATACTAGGTACTTACTTGTTACCCTAGGACGAATTCGTCCAAAATTGGAACACATTCTTCGTCAAATATTTCATTACAGACATCTTCCCAGGCCAAATCTTTCATTTGCCTGTTGTGATAAGTTTCACTGCCGGTATCCCATAGGCAAATTCGTTTTTCGACAGCCGAAATAAGCCGTTCAACATCATATTTCTCCATCGCCATCTCGTCCGTAACACAAATGCGATGTGTGTTCAGTGTCACGTTAGAGAGTCAACTGGCAAATCGGAAGAAGAAATCGGACGTTTATTTCGTCTCCATACAGAATGTATGCAGACAGCGCCTTCAGACAATCGGATCCGACAGTAAAACCGTTAACGCGTAGCGTTGCTTCCGACTCAGACTACGACTATATCGGATGGAGAAATCTGACGTGTATTTCCAGCCTAAAATGTCTGTGGAAGTTTTAAGGCGGCACATCAGACTATACATGACCTTGAGACCGCCTTTATGCACTACGTAATAAAATCTGTTATCGCAGTTCAACTGTTTAACTTGATGTGCTGTCGAGTGTACCCACCTACTTAAAGAGCTTATTTTATTACACCTTACTGAATTTAGTCCTCTAAATGAATTAGCATCTAAATTTAGTCAAATGGCATTTAGTTTTTCGTTTTACATTTCCACTATTTTAATCAAACTAATCCCTCAATTTCCCTCCGACCGCGAATTATTCCGAAACATTACGAATCTATCTCGGCGGGGACGGGGAGCGGGCGAATACTTCCCCGGGGGGAACCCCGCCACTCCCGCGCCCCCGCCGCCGCCCCGCTACTAGCTAGAATGGTGTTCAGTGGCGTCGCCGCCCGGTGGCGCTGCGCACGTGTTTTTCGTTCGTTCGTCCATCTCGTATCTCATCGTGTCGGCGTCGTCGCTTCGGTCGAGCGGGCGGACGGTACTCGGGCATACGATATTTGCTAGCAACATTAAAGATAAAAAAATGCCAATATTTCTGATTAAATTCATTTAGAAAAATTCTAATTGAAATAAACTTTCTGAGAATTATTCCATAAGTATTCCGAATATTTCAGAAGTTTTACAACTCTAGTCTTGAGTAGTAAATGCTTTTTTCGCTTTCCCAATGGAGAAGATAATCATTTTTTGTTTTATATGCCAAAAAATTCTACAAAAAATTACAAGAATAACTGTGTTTTTATTGTTTTTCTATCTTTAAAACTGACCGAGATATAAAAGTGCAAAGTTAACATTTTCGGTCTAAGACCGAGCGCGATATCGTTCATGACGTCACGTCGTCCATCTCCGCGCGAGCAACTCGGTGAATCGAAGCATTTACCCGAATGTGCCCGACGCGCGTGGACCTACTTTGTTTATTTTGATTAAGAGACAATAAAAACAACATGAGTCCATCCATTAAATATTGTAGTGTGCCTCAGTGTAAAAATACGGCCACGAAAACACCCGAAAAGTTGTTTTTTCACGTTCCTAGGGATCCGAAAATCAGAAAAAAATGACGTCACGTCGTCCATCTCCGCGCGAGCAACTCGGTGAATCGAAGCATTTACCCGAATGTGCCCGACGCGCGTGGACCTACTTTGTTTATTTTGATTAAGAGACAATAAAAACAACATGAGTCCATCCATTAAATATTGTAGTGTGCCTCAGTGTAAAAATACGGCCACGAAAACACCCGAAAAGTTGTTTTTTCACGTTCCTAGGGATCCGAAAATCAGAAAAAAATAGACAAATGCGATGAGAAGAGCGCATCCATTAGGACCAAACACGACAGCATCTTGTTGTGAGGATCATTTCGATGTAATTATTAAAATACTATTTATACCTATACCTTGTCATGTGAAATACTAAGTAGGAGGTAGGTACTTGGTCATTGCTAGTAACTAGGTACATGCTTTTTAGTAGGTACTAGAGGCCGGGCGCGTTTTCACCCGCGTGGTTCCCGTTCCCGTGGGAATTTTGGGATCATTTATAGCCTATGTTACTACTTGGGCTCTAAGGATTCTCTATACCAAATTTCGTCAAAATCGGTCCAGTAGTTTTTGAGTTTATTCGTTACATACAAAAATACAAATCTTTCCTCTTTATAATATTATAAATATATAGTATAGATAGTATAGATGTAGGCACTCGATCGCAGTGTATTGAAACTAACGATGTATTGAACCTTTCGTTACCAAGGTTAATGATCATTAAAATTTCAAGAAGAAACATTGATTATAAGTTTAAAACTAATACTGTAGTATTCAATGTAAATAAACACCCAAACTTGGGTTACACAAGTAGATAGGATTGACGTAGAGTTCGAAAGTTGGCGTATGTTTTGCAGTAAAATGTTTATTAATATGATCTTAGGGGTTGATGTTTGATTATTTGTAAAGGAATGTGTAAATATATTTATCTACAAAATCTTTATTTTTTATAAAATATTCTGCCACCATCATATCGTGGACTATGGGAAGGTTGTCGGATTGGCCTTTTTCAAATCCTTCTTCCATTTTAGTTCTAAAACAATAACTTACACAATACACTTAATCAATCAGCATTATTTAAAATCAATAAATAACACCAGAGCGCACGAGAGCAGACAACTTACCCGCGAAATGTACTACGGACGTATGAGGCGGGGTCGCCTGCCGTGCCGTATGGACGAGATGACGTCACACGGTACTCGGTAACACTGACGAGATTTACAAAACCTACGTAAACTTCCCACGGTTATAACTTTGGTAATACTGCACCGATCGATGTGAAATAAAAACTAGAATAGTGTATACGGTCTAGACTTTTATTCTACGTATTTAAAAGTGTAATATTGTAACCCTGTTATCTTCTCCATTGTATAAGTTATATATTTAATGCATCGGTAGCTGAAATAACATTTCTCAATTTTTAGGGTTCCGTAGCCTAATGGCCAAGAACTGAACCCTTATAGATTCGTCATGTCTGTCTGTTCATCCGTATGTCACATCTACTTTATTCCAAAACTATGAGGATTACACAGTTAAAACTTGGTAGGTAGAAGTATGCTGTAAACCGCTTTACGGTTTAAACACAAAAAAAAAATTATATACAGTGGTGGTCAGATAATTAGAAACACTAGTCGATTTTCATACAAACGAGGTAACTTTGGAGCCTTGGTTCTCTGCCAAGGATTGACCGAGCTGGGATTCACAGACCTGGTAATGGCCAGCCAAGGAGTGAATATAGGAGATTAAGATTGCTATACCTACACACCCAACTGATCTACTCTACATTAAAAAAGATGTAGGGATCAGTGTTTTCAGTTTCGGGAATTCCATACATTTTTATGTTATTTTCGCTGTTTTTTTAAACATATCCACACGTTTCTTAGAATGTTGATCAGATCAGTCGGGTGTTTATAGCAATATGGATCTCCTCTATTCACTCCCTGGATGACCAACAGTTCGGTCAATCCTTGGCAGAGAAAATTAACACTACTTTTCGAAGTCAGACGAACAACGAACAACAATATATTTCCCCGCGTTATAGGGTTCATTTGTTGTTTTTTTTTACTAAAACAGCTTCCTATTTACAAGCCAGTAAAACCTTTGTTATGTTACCTCCTTGGTTGTCATATATCGGAGTAAAAGATCGTTTTTTAGGGTTTCGGCCAAACCGATGTATGTTACACCCTTTTTATTCCAAAACTGTGAGGATTACACAGTTGAAACTTGGTAGGTAGATGTATTCTGTAAATCTCTTTACGGTTTTTAAACAAAAATAAAAATATATATGAATTAAGGGGGGGCTCCCCATACATGGAACTGACACTGAATTTTTTTTTCAGCCTTCATCCTTGGCAGGTAACCAAGGCTCCAAAGTTACCTCGTTTGTAAGAAAATCGACTAGTGTTTCTAATTATCTGACCACTACTATATTATTAAGGGGGGCTCCCCAATTCCCCATACATGGAACTGAGACTGAACATTTTTTTTTCATCAAACCTATACGTGTGGCGTTTCATAGATAGGTCTTTGTATGTCCCCCTCCTCTAACTTTTAAAATAAGAAAGTGAAAAAAAAAATTATGCTGTAGATCTTTATAAAAACTTTCAACCAAAAATTGGTTTAAACGAAATATATTTAGCAGTTTCAGAGCTATAGCACATTTTCCAAAACCGCAAATATAATTCCTCCTTTGTCATTCATACAAAAACTAAGAAAAACAAAGTTATTTTTGCAGAGGAAAAATTATAGTGGGATTTTGGGTAGGTGTAGGTAATCGGTAGTCAAGTGAATACCTAATTTAATATAATAATAATAATAATAGAAACTTTATTGCGCACGATACAAAACAAACACAAACAGAGAAAATGACAAAAATAAGGAACACACAATAGACGGTCTTATTGTATACATAGCAATCTCTTTCAGGCAACCTTGGGTGAGAGACGGAACCCTTCATGTGCGAGTTCGACTCGCACTTGACCGATTTTTATGTTATGTTAGTCTAGCACTAAATTAATTCCTAAGTACTATAAATTATACACGTTTGAATTCCACAAAATAATAAAAGGTGTTTTTAATTTCCGCTTCTCGACACTAGATGGCAATACGTTATTTATATGAAACTAAGCGCTCGTTGAAGAAAAAGTTTACATGTAAGTAGGTGTTACTAATCTACGTTTAAGTTATTAAAAAAAATATTTTGACATCATAAAAAATAACGATGATACCAAACAACTACCTGCACCTAAATAGGTTTACACTAAGGCGTAGACTTTTGTGAGAATATAAACGGAGTTTAATATTTATAATTAAGTAGTTTTTTTATTATTGATATTATTTGCTGTGTATTATTTATGTGATTTTCAAAAAAGATAATTATCTATTAGAAAAATATCGACTCGTCTCATATTGCTCAGACGGGAATCGAATCCGAAACCTTTAGGTATCCGGCCCGTCTGCTCTAACCATTGAGCTTCCGAGGCTTATGGGGACAAGTCGAATTTTTTTTTGTACATTTATAATTAACAATAGGTACATTTATAAAATTTTACGCTGTTGGCCAGCATCGTTTCATCAAAGAGACAAATGTTCTCGCATTCTAATGAAAAAATAGTTTCTTGTTATTCTAGGATTTTAATGATTGAAAGAAAGGCAAGAGACACATTAAATTTTGGTGCCGAGCGAAACACAATTTTTCCCCTCAAAACAGCAAGGATTTTTTTATCTTGTTACCTAGTTGTGGCCAAGGCTCGTATAGTACTTTTCTCAAATAATGCGCGAAAATTAACACTACTTTTCGAAGTCAGACAAACAACGAACAACAATATATTTCCCCGCGTTAAAGGGTTCATTTGTTGTTTTTTTTTACTAAAACAGCTTCCTATTTACAAGCCAGTAAAACCTTTGTTATGTTACCTCCTTGGTTGTCATATATCGGAGTAAAAGATCGTTCCATTTTTAGGGTTTCGGCCAAACCGATGTATGTTACACCCTTTTTATTCCAAAACTATGAGGATTACACAGTTGAAACTTGGTAGGTAGATGTATTCTGTAAATCTCTTTACGGTTTTTAAACAAAAATAAAAATATATATGAATTAAGGGGGGGCTCCCCATACATAGAACTGACACTGAATTTTTTTTTTCATCAAACCTATACGTGTGGGATATCATTAGATAGATCTTTAAAAATTACATTGAGGCTTCTAAAACAGTTTTTTCTCAAAGTCAACCGTTTAAAAGTTATACACTTCCAAAGTGTAAAAATGTGTGTCCCCCCCTCTAACTTTTAAAATAAGAAAGTCAAAAATTAAAAAAAATATGTATGATGTACTTAGATCTTTATAAAAACTTTTAACAAAATTTGGTTTGAACGAAATTTATTTAGTAGTTTCAGAGCTATAGCACTTTTTCCAAAACCCTTGTTCATTCATACAAACACTATGAAAAACAAACTTATTTTAGCAGACGAAAAATTATAATGGCATTTTGGCAATAATAATAATAGAAACTTTATTGCACACGATACAAAAACAAACACATACAGAGAAAATGTCAAAAAAGAGGAACACACAATAGGCGGCCTTATAGCTACGTAGCAGTCTCTTCCAGGCAACCTTGGGTGAGAGGCGAAACCCTTCATGTGCGAGTTCGACTCGCACTTGGCCGATTTTTTTTATTTAAAGACAGATATAAGTTTACTATGTAATTTATTTGGCAGCTAAACACGACAGATATGTTTTTAAATTTTAAATTTTGCATTTTACAATGTTTAATATTTATCACGACAGATATGGATTTTCAAACAACTTTTGCCGGCCGCTGTTCGCATGTATATGGCCAGTACAGCAATATCGATTTATCTCAAAGAAGGCTGTCAAAATAATGCTCACATTTCCAAGCATGTTTGAGAAATCGAATATTTCATCCTTGTTGTGCACAGTGCACTTAAAACAACTTTCTCAATTTTGATTGAAAAAACTAGGGTGAAACATAAGTATTGTTTACGCGGTAGGCCTGTGCGCTTACTATTGACGCGATCGCATGGAGATCGAGGTTGAATTAACGTCAAAAGTCATTAATTATAAAATAAAAATAAAATTTTAAAACCCCCCCGACTTAAAAAAAATGTTTTTTTTTGTGTCCGGGAGATGTCCGGGAGATTTTATAATTTTAAAAGTCTATTTTTAATTCATCCTTTTCAAATTACACACAAAATTAAAAAAAAGCATTTAAATCGCTTAATTCGTTTAGGCGCTACGAATATTTATGTATCTGTACAGACAATAAAAAAATTGCCGCCACTTTGTTTTTTTTTGCTGCACCTAAATTTGCCCAGGGTGTACATTATTTTAGTCAAAGCACTACCTTTGTATCTTTTACCGTTTCGGCGGGCAGTTGACCATCTCCATAAATGGCCAGATGGATTTTCATCAAACGTGGCTAAGAACCATCAAACCATAAAGAATCACCATTAATTTAGCTTTCAATTTAAAAAAAACCGCATTAAAATCGCTTGATTCGTTTAGGCTCTACGAATATACGTACAGACAGACAGACATACTTATAACAAACTTATAACACCCCTCTTTGCGCTGCGTCGTCGTCGTGGGTTAAAAATAAAAAAATTATACTTGAAGTTAGTAAATAAAGTAATGTTGTACTCTAGAAATCGATTGTGGGGCAAATCAAAATTGAATCGACGTCGTAAAATCAGCAATAATTATTGACCTTTGACTCCAGTCAAAGCTTCACGACTTTCATTGGACAGTATCATTCGACATAACATTATTTTCAAAAATATGTATTTAATACAACTACGTACGATTTGGGTAACTTTGAATTCCAGTTTAACTTTGAACAAAGTTGTGAAAAGATTTCTTATTTTAATTTCATGAAACCTTTTTGCTGTTTCAATATCGCAACTGCGTAAAACGGATCGCCAAAATGTTAAGTAGCAATCGAAAAGTAGAAAAATAAACTGTCAAAGTCATAATTTTTTAAATTAACACCTTTTCCATAGTGAAGTTTTTGCAAGTGTTTGTTGCTGTACTGCTGTCACATTTTGGCCTCTTCTTCTAAATATCGTGCGATAGGGACAACTACCTCTCGTCAATATAGCGAATAAAAGTTGCAAGATTCGAGTTTTGGCTCTAGACGATTTTCTCCGTGAAAATTAGATCTGTTAAAGAAATGTCTCCTATAGAATGAGAAGTAGTTGTACAAGACCTCTACGTTTTGTTTTTTTTTTGTAAATATTCATTTAATCTCCACACGTGTCTCGTCTTTAATGGTGATAAAAATTTGATGATTTTTTGGGTTTTTTTGAGGGCTTCTATTTGCTTGGAAAAACAAGTTATTGAAACAAGGAAGTAAAATTTTCTTAAATATATGAAAATCATTTCTTTGGTGTTAAAAGTCAAGGATAGTGCCCGCCTCCCCTCTCAGCTCCTCTACGAAAATATTTTGAACTATACAGCATAGACAGATATTTGCCGCTATTATCTTCCAAGCATAGATGCTCGTATAGTTATTTACCAATTTACATACCTAAACATCTGTGTAGCATTTTCCAAAGTGTACCTAATGGTCGAAATATGCAAATTGAAACGATTAATGTAACTGACTGTTGAAAAAAGGAAAATATTCGGAGGCTCTGGCATCGGCCGGGCGGCCATTGGTCGTTTCTGGTTAACCGCCTACCGCCCGCGGCACGCACGCCTCATCCACAGTTTGTATGTGAAATTTTAAATTAATAAAACATGGTATTATACGCCATATTAACATAAATAGGTTTTTTGTATAGAAATATATCTGTAGGTTCTTAAAAAGATTATTTTTGGTAAATGCCTACTAAGTATAGAAATTAGTAGTTTTTTCCTTGCGAGAGGCAAATACCTAGCAGTGGGAATATTTTAAATGACAAATGATTTTTACATCATCTCTTGACCACAAAGGTCCTCACCTCAATGTAACACAAAATCTAAAAACCTTCATTTGTTTCAATAGACGTTTGAAATTCAGATAATTTGTTTAAAGTAGTAAGGAAGTAATAAGCCTCGATTGAATGCGTATGATTACTTAGTTGATTACTTATATTTCGTAGATTTATTTAGGTTACCTAGGTTTTTTTTTTATAATTATCATAATATCTATATCAATATCAAATTATTTCTCATAAAAGATCTTAATTTTACACCTATTTTTTAAATATAGTACTTACTTCTAATTAAATTAATAGATTAATAATTATAGTTATTAGGTATAATACTTGTTACGAGGAGATTAAGTGGTAACGAGCGAATGAATTCAATATAATATATTGAATTCTTTATGTTAACATATAATTACTTAGTTATTACACTAAAAGTGATAAAAACTATTAGGTAATCGTAATAACAAAAAACTTTTATGAATTTATAAATAAACTCAATTCGTTTGACCTATCACGAATAAGTAGTATGTGTGGACACATATCATCATGAAATTAATTTTTCACGTTCCGTTTGATGTTGTCATCACTTTTGTAAGGTTCCTGTTAAATGTATTAATTATAGATAACCGCGCTACTATGTGTGTTTTAAATGTTAACTAAGGAATAGTATGGTCAATTAGCATTTCATACGACTGAAATAATAGTTTCAGATAAAAAATATAAAAATGCTCAAAATCAGTGCCCATTTGCGATTTTATTTCATTATTGACACACATTTTTTCTTCCTCGTTGACGATATTTCCGATTAAAAAAACGCATAGATATATGATACAGATTCCCAGAATGATCTAGCTATCGATTATATCGCGCTCTTGATAGAAAAAGTCGTTTACGTCCTTTTCCAAGGTTTAGCAACCCTCTACGCTAAAATTTTAGACATGAAAAGGCAACAGACAGACAGAGTTACCAGAGGATGTAGGACCAATCGCGATATATTCCAAATTTGCAACGTCATAATTTGTGATGTGCTGTGCTGTGCTGCATTCGATCTGTCTTGCGCTTAACTGTAGAGTTGGAATTGAAATACAAATTTTAAGACTTTTTTCTTGCTTTAGAGTTGGATTACTTACAACATTTACTTTACTTGTGGAATGAAAAACTTCAAGCGACCCTACGATTTTCTCTTGATGTTTTATGGATGAGATTTATAAGTAGCGGAATCGATTGTTTTCAAATGAAAAATCCACCTTCAAAGCAAGAAAAACTTCGTAAAAATCGTAGTCCAATTCCAATCTAACTGTTAATTTGATTGTTATTGGCCCCAAGGGAAGAAAACAGTTCCTCTTCATCAGCCAAATATTAGCAGGCTATTCAAAGCACAAGTTTGCCAATGTTGCTTGCTGCATAGTGTTAGTTTAAAACTATGTGTGTAACGGCATTTCTGCAATTATGATGGGGGGTGCAGGAGGGGGGCAATTAACTAATATGGCTGACTAATTAGTAGTCTAGATACGAACGCGGTTTATTACCCTGATGGGTAATTCACAGAAGCACCAGCCGTGAAATCATCTAGAAAATTAACTCTGTGAATAGCGGTTAGGATTTCTAATGAATTAAATGAATCCAGAATAACTTTTCTAACAATTGATTTTTAATTTGAAACCATTTTGACGTTTGATACTAGAAAAATCTTTAACTTGCGTTTAGAAGACCCTATTTCCACATTTTTAGATATCGAAGAATATTAACCTGTCTGTTTATCTAAAAAAATTAGGGCGTAAGTATATCTTATAAGTCAACAAGATATTACTACTTACTTAACAATCATTTGTAAACAGATGTGGATCAGGATGGCGCAATAATGACACGGTACTGCAATATTATTAGTATTTATTTGGGCAGAGTTACCCCGTAACAATTTTATAATCTAAAATGCTACCGAAAACAATTCAAATTAGCGCTCGACGTTCTTGTCATCTGTCACAATTTTTCCCCCAGCTTACGCTTCGAATATGGAAGTCACAATGACCACTTTTAAACTGGGACTTAACTTATTTTAACATAACTGACGTAGAGAAATGAAAATAATATTTGAACTTATTAATTAGCTTTAACATAAATAATGCTCTGCGAATTGATGCATATAAATTATTCATAATCGTTATGAGTGCACTTCCGTTAATAGGCAGAACGTGATGTTGCACCGGATATGGTTTCTAACACTATTTAAAAAAAAGGATGAATATTTTTTTCCATTTCAAACGAAAACTGATTTTGGTCGTTTAAAATCGTACCAACAGTAAAAGAAAGAAGAGCAGTGGGTCGGATAACTAAAGGTCGCGAGTTCGAGTTCCGTCTGAGTATAACTTGTGGCTGAGTAGATTTTTTCTAATAGTTTTCTATAAAAAAAAATATCATAAACAAGTAAGTATAAAAATAGCATTAAAAATGCAAAACCTTAAAAATCATAAAATAAAAGAATAGCTATGAAAATGTTTGAAAGCTTTCATTAGGTTACCCGCTTAAAAAGTGTTGGCCGTTTCAATTTCACATAGTTGGCTGATCCTGTTAACCACATTATGCTGTGTTGGAGTTTCACCCAAGTTCTTTTCCTAACAGTAGGTACGTGTTGTGAGACTCCATTTTAACTCAATTTACCGCACTATTTTTATATAATATTAAAAATATATTCACTTGACTTTGGCGAAATCCAAAAGGGAACCGCCACTACCTGCTTAAAAAGAAGAAGTATGCTGTGTTGACATCTCGCCTAATGTGTCTCGATAGTTTCGCATTGGTTTAAATTAAACCTGAAGAAAACATTTTACAAAACGAATGCCCATATCAACACGTACAACTTAAGTTTTGGCGCGCACTGTTCATTGAAATAAAACAACTTTTACGGATATCAAACGCGCTATATTTCACGAAACACGCATTATTTTATTTTCAGGTATTTTAGGGGTTTTTTGATTTTCTTTAGTAAGTTAGAAATATAGCGCGTTTGATATCCGTAAAGATAGTTCACACGGTCACGTCATCAGTTTTCCCGTTTAAAACTACAAAGATTTGAATTCGCAAACTGTTCTGATTCACCCGCGATTCTCCACAAATTAAGTCAAATTATGCGGCGGGCTTAATTTTATTATCTGTGCGAGTTAATGCAGGTGATTACGGCGTGATCGGCGGTGGTAAAACAATGCTCTGTTATTTAGATAACATATTTATTATTTAAATCGGCGCTGTAAGTATAGGCGAAGACGCTGGTAATTCGGTAATCAGAGGTTGTGATGTTGAGTGGACAAGGTCACTGGCGCGACCAGATAATTCGCCCTAAATACCTCGTGGCGTCTTAGTGGCGGTACCACTTTAGGTATTAGGAATATTAAATATGAAATTAGGTACAGCATAACTAATTTGATATTGAATACCTATGTGGATAGAGCTGATCATTTCGTTATGTGGCCGACCATTTCATGAAGTCGTTTTGTTTCATGAAATATCGAAATATTTTGAATAATAGTGTGTGGAATGAAAAGAAGCCTAATTATATAAATTACTATTGCAGGGTATGTGAATTCATCTAACCACAAGAGACCCACTGCTGGGTACCTGGAATATGCGCATTAATCGGAAAAAATAGGGATCCCTATGTATGGAATCTATGTAGTATTCCCTTTTACCATTTGGTCAACGGTCATGTCAAAACCGTAACGTAAAATCGGCTAGTTAATTAAATTAAATTTCAAAACAACATGCAATTTCCTTGTTTAGTCAAAGCACCGTTGAAAAGCGACATGGGAAAACCTCAATTTAAGGGTTGTTTTAAACAAAACGAGGTAGGCCCGCTCTCCCAGTGGAACGAACGAGTTACAAAAGCATATGTTTTGAGCGCTAGAGCGCACCTATCATTTACCACATTACGGGCGCAATGATTATAGTAATCTACTCATGAGGGAACAATAGCAAGGCGCTCGGTGGCACCACATGCTGATCTACAGCGTGTTTAGGAATTACATCAGTTGCGGATCACTTTCAATTAATTAAAAAAAAAATTGGTCTCCCACCGAAGGGTTTGTGAACCAATGGTGTAGTTTCTTTGTCATTCACAAGTGCTTGCCAGACTGAATAATGATACTGAATTTTTAACACTAATAATAGAATATTTCTTCCAAATTTAAAAGATTTTTAGTGACATTCTACTTACCTACTGAAATTCAGAAAGCCGCAAAAGTTTTAACTTTCAGGAATATCTAAATTTCTAACAGCAGAACTATACCCATAAATAGTTTACATAACGATATATTTTCAATAATGTAAATTTTGTAAACAATAACACGATAGAAGACGAAACTTCGTTGTAGAAATATGATATAAAAAAAACAAGCAATAAGTCAGTAAAAATTTGTCTAAAAATTCTCACTGGGAAATGAATTCCTGCTAGCGATTGATGGAGCGATAACATTAACGGCTGAAACATTACAAATCCACTGTTTCTTAAAAAAAAAACATCCTATATTCCACACATAGCATTGTATAAACTTAATAGAAAATATGACCCTTTCACTGTTCCACAATAATTAAGGAGTGCGTAACTCACAAAGAGTGGATCGGCTACACGTTGCTAAGTTTTGTACGTTGGAATCGGTTGACAATGGCGCCCTTTCTTCAGCAATTTGGTAACCAGCGGGCGCCGGAAGTGGGCCTTCGCCCTTGCATTACCGATAAGAGAGTCCGCAGGCTCCGCATTGTAGTGGGACTCCGCCCCCTAAGATGCCAGCACGTGACATAGTTTCTTGTAAGAGTGACGTAAAACGGTAAGTTTTATGTGTTAAGATGTTAGAAGACTCTGTGTTTGAATAAAATTAAGGCAATAAAGAGAATTGTAACGGCTGTAAAATTAAACATTACCTACGAAATTTTTTGATGTTAAAAATGCCGCAACATAACACCTTTGTTCAGAGTTACTTCTGTTGGATTTTATTCGTTTTTGTTTTTAAATATCTATCAGTCTTTTTTTTCTTTATTGAGAATTTTCTTCTTTTAATTTTCTATATTTGAAATGCAAATATACTGTAAACTATATAATATAATAATATACTGTACTGGGAGAGCAGGGGCATATTTCACGAAATTATTAGTTTACTAGTACCTATATTAGTTATTAATTACTAGTGTTTTCGTTAGTTCTAATAAATCCTGTTTCACGAATATTTTTTTTAGAATTGTAACTAAGAGTAATAGACTAATAAGTGTGGCTGATGGCCCATTCCATAAGCCCACCTTCTGCGCCAAAGGTCCCGGGTTCGATCTCCGGGCAAGACAAATATTTGTGTGCATGAACATGTCTATTTGTCTTGGATGTATATTATGTATGTATTTACAAAAAAAAAGTGTATAAGTATGTTTATCCGTTACCTGGTATACCATAAAACAAGTTCTTCGTGAAACTTAACGTGGGCTAGACAAGTGGTGTGATTGTATGCAATTATTTATTTATTATAAGCACAATATAAAAAAAATATCAAGAGAGATAATTTTTATGATTCTATCTCTTACCTGCCATGGCTTAAAAATTATTGGGCATAAAAATAATCATTGACTTTTTTAGTTTAAAATCAAAATGTCTCTTTACATAGTAGTTGACAAAGGCACCAAAAATTGCTAGGATGAAAATCAATATCATTTCGTTTTAACTGACTTCAAAAAAAGAAGGAGGTTATCAATTTCTCTTTAAACATTTCTGCGGTGGTGTCGTGTGAGGCGGGTCGCTACGTTCCCTAAAATAAGGTTGAACGAAGCGATGGCTGGTTCATGCGTCATGCTCGTGAACGGGTGCTGCCAGCGAAATGGGTCTGCTTATGTGTGCTTGTGTTAAAATGTGTTGAGATATATATTTTTGTTTTGATTTTATGTTATTTATGTTGCTTTAAGTTAGGACGCGTGGCACTGCTTGATCAGAATAAATAAAAATAAATAATGTTTTCAAATTATTCCAATTATGTAAAAGTATTCTTTTTTGTTACTTACTTTAAATATGCTTTGTGATTATGACCCAGCTGATGCATCTTCTACTAGCATTGTAAGTTGTGTCTTACGTTAATGCACTTTTACTTTTCTTTTTTTGCTGTTGTTGTTGTATTTTTTTATATATTTATACAGCTTAACATAAGTACCTGAAGTACGTCATGCTCACTAAAACGTTTCTTCGGCGGTGTCGTGTGAGGCGGGTCGTTACCTTCCCTAAAATATGGTTGAGCGAAGCGATGGCTGGTTCATGCGTCATGCTCGTGAACGGGTGCCGCTAGCGGAAATGGGTCTACTTCAGTCTGCTTATCTTAATGTTGTGCTTAAAGCTTAAATATTTTTTTCTAATATAAATTGATACTGACCTGTATGTTCCTCACAACTTGCAGTACAGTAATCTTGTAATGCGAGAAATGTTGTAATGTATGATAGATAAGTCTTTCTTGCCAGTTGAAAATTGTTTACGGTTACAATAACCATAAAATGTAATATTATAATTAGTATTATCTTTTTGTGATGGAAATTGACCTTACTGATATGTTAAGGTCACTTTTCAATTTGACGACTCTGTATGAAATAAAACAGGGAGAAAAAAACAGCCCTTGACGAGTTTATTGCTGGTTCTTCTCGTTACAAGTTCTCCCGCCGTAGGGTTTGTGAACCGATGGCGTAGCTTCTTTGACTAAATGATATTGACTTTGACTTTGTATTTGTCACGTATATATTTTTTAGGGTTTCGTAGCCTAAAGGCAAGAACCGAAACCCTTATAGATTCGGCCAAATCGATGTCACAGCCACTTTTTTTTATGTATGTTCACCGATTACTCGAGAACGACTGAACCGATCGAAATGATTCAAACGTTATAACTTCGGGTTGTTACCAAGTAGGTCCCATTTTTTAAATTTTGAACGGTTCAGTAGTTTTGATCTTGAAAAAACTGACGTTTTTTTCGGTCAAACGGTTTGACACACACTCAGACTAGTAGTTGCCAACACTACTTGTTTGAGTCAAACCGAAGTGCCGGACTTACTCTAACTTAAAAAATTGGGGAACAAAAAACATATTATAAAAAAAACCGATTGCAAAAATCAAAAAGTAAAAAATTTTTTTTTTGGAGTCGGTGCCAGTCAAGGAATTTTACATTTTTGATTTTTGAAGTCGGTTTTTTTTACATTGAAAACCAAATAAAAATCATTCTCCTACTTCATACTTCATCATACTCATACTATTATTATTAGTGCAAAAGTGAGGATGGATGGATGGACGTTTGTCACTCTTTCACGCAAAAACCACTGAACGGGTTTGTATGAAATGTGGGACGCATATACTTAGTAGATAGCATGGATTAAAACACAGAATACGTTTTTAATCCCCGATATCAATTCCCGATAAGAAAATTTAATTCAAATAATTTTTACAAGTGTCTTTAGACTAGTAGAATTATCCGTGAAATTTATTAGTGTATTTGACAAATTATTTTTTCATGAAACAAAACCGAGTTTGCTTTAATAATAATTCACTAATATTTATCAGTTGAACACTAGTAACTAATACTTTACCTCTGTAGTTTCGTGAAAAGCACACTAGTGAACTAATAGAAAATATTAGTCCTATATTATTATTATATTATTAGTTTAAATCATTTCCCATGTCGCTTTTCAACGGTGCTTTGACTAAACAATGAAATTGCATGTCATTTATTTTGAAATTCAATTTAATTAGTGGTATTTTACGTTACATATACTTGACAGGCTTTTAGCAAATACACTGGATCGCAAAAATTCCGGGTCAATAATAAAGGGTGTGTTTTTTTTATGAATGACGTGGAGCCTCTTAGCCTTCATCATACATGATGTTAAGTATTGATAAGGCTGAGATGGAAGCGAGTCTCTAACGGAATCCTCAATCACTGAGGAACTGGCTATCTAAGATAGTTTCTTAAATACATAAAATTGATTCGTGAAACTATAGCATATTATGTTGTAGATGTTTGATAAATATACATAAAAAATGTAACACGTTTTGTACACTATTTAATTTGAATTAAATACAATTTTTTTTTATAAAAAACACTTTTTACTATGCACTTATATATTACTAGCGTATTATTGCTTTTTACATAACAAAAGTACACATCGTAGTTTATTTAAAAAACAAAACTTTTTGGTAATTTTTGTCATCACCCATTTTTAATATCTCCATTGCTGAGGTACTGGCCTTCCTTATGAAGGAGAAAATTTGTCGTTTTAATATCTTGTAATTCCTCCACGATCCCGTATCCCTTCATGAAGACGATGTGGCATGCTGTAAACCAATTTTTTAAACGATTTTGGTCTATGTTTGCCTATACTTCTACTAGCGCATTATTTAACTCGAGTAGTAGCTGGAGCAAGAGAGCGTTGCCTACCTATCTCCCGAGCTCGTCCTATGCACGGTCTACTAAGGGATTTAAGTCTGGGCTCCCAGCTGGCCACTCCATGCTGATAATACCGAAGTCTTGAATATACGTCTTCACCAAATGAGCAGTAGGTTGGCGCGCATTATCGTGCATAAAAATGAAATTTGTACACATATTCACCAAGAAAGGACCAGCATGCTCATTTAGAATATCTTCTACGTATCGAGCAGGCAGAAACCGTTATCTATGATCACTAACTCCGTACGATTTTCTGAAGATATCACAACTTTTCATTTTTAACTGCAAAATGTATTATTTTCTTGAAATTTGAAAAGCTTGAATATAAGTCATTCAAAAAGCAAGGACTTTAAAATCACGACCCAACATTAACTACTTTACTTCTTAATCTCATAATGGTTAATTTTCCAGAACTCGTACTATCAAACTGAATTCCTTATTACTCAGGAATGGTAAAATTTACATAGACGGTTGTAACAGAGCGTGGAGCGCTTCAATCGCTTCTAATTACTGCGTGTAATGCTAGGCCGCGGGTCGCAGCGGCTGTAGCTAGCTTTACTAGCGCTAGTTGTGCCAGGACGATGTTGCCTAGGGTTGGTAACTACTAACTAGTAATATGGAAGATGGGAAATCTATCTATATTATGCCCATCTTGCACAGACATGAAATACGCAGGCCACACCAGCAGCGGGCGGGCTGGCAAGGCTAGCGAGGTTGGGAAGAACTATTTCTATTTCGCATCGCATAGGCTACTTTGACACACCGAAAACTACGTGAGTGAGCGGGCTTGCTCGAGCATCGTTTCGCCTCTTTTATGCATAAAATTATGAATAACACCGCAAACACCCAGCGAAGCTACGCTAGCGACTTGAGCGAGATGAAAAAGCTACATGGTGACTTAAATGAGGTGAACGGTAATTAGGTTTTGCTTATATGCGAACGGGAGCTTTGCTGGAGTCGCCGTATATTTCTGTCACTTAGTTGAAGTCGCTAGCATAGCTTTTTATTTAAATTATTTCTAAGGAAAAAATTAGCATTCACTTGTTTACATTGCTGCCGCAGATCAATCTAGTAGGATCGGCTTATTATGCAGCATCCACGAGCACAGTCTGTCATTACAGCAAATGTGGTACCTACTGGCACTAGAATGTTAAAATGCAAAAAAATAAAAAGGGAAAACGGTCCAATTTTAATTACTTCATAGGAAAGAATTCAGCATTCACTTGTTTACACCCCTAGCACAGGATCAATCGAGTAGGATCGGATTATTATGCAGCATCCACAAGCGCGGTCTGTCATTACAGCAAATGGGGGCAAATTGCGCACATCTAACGCACTGCCGCCAACCGCGCGGCTGCCGAGAGCGTGAACTCGCAGCATTAGATGGTAATGCGGGGCTCACAAAGTGCCGACGTGCGCTCACCTCTTTGTCAGCCAACCTAACTGCCTGTGTAACAACCAGGAAATGTACTGCGAACTCTTTTCAGACAAAAGCGCCCGTAAGCAAATTGCTGAATGGTATGTAGGTGTGTTAAGACGGTACTTTTGTTGCGGAATGTAAAAGACTTATAAGAAGGAAAAACATTTCTTTCATTATAAGTCTTTTACATACCGTCAAGATTAGTCAAATTGTAAATCTTATAGATAGATATATAGACGTCTCTATTATAGACGACAATTTTAACTGCATCAAGAATGGCTGACTGAAAAATGTATGAAGAGTGTATGAAAAATGTATGCATTATACTAGGTAACACGTTTCTTAGGAAAGTCCAAGTTAACAATTCCTCAACGTCTGTAACGTTGGAAATTGAATAACCACACTCAAAATTTAAAATAATGAAATATTGCTTTATTCATTAGTTATCTATAAAAAACATGAAAAAAATGTCCGGTAATTCGTGGAAACTCTGTATGTTAAACATGACAATTGACCTAAAATCTAAGCATGTATCGCTTCTAAACTATATTAGATACTTATCGTTATTGGATTCCCAATTATACTAAAACTGATGTACTATATCGATATAGCCATGCTGTACCTACTCTCATAAATTCATTTTGTTAATAAATCGGTGTTCGGTTTGCCCGTTCATTGACAAGAAAGAAACCGTATGATTCGTTAACATCAATAATAATATCAATAACCTAGTTAGGTGCATTATCTGCAAAGCTATGTACACAGAATGCTATTCATGTTTAAACAAAAACCGGAAAACTGCATTTCCTAATAAATAAATATTTCTTACACTCACGCCAATTTGACCTAGCCAAAGTAAGCACTGTAAGGCTTGTGTTATGGGATATTATAATAACGGATATATATACATATATGTAATGTACTTATTATAAGTATTTTTGTGTATAAATATATGAATATATAAACGTCCATGACTCAGGTATGTAAAAATGCTACTATTTATCATACAAACATTTGCGCCAACCGGGATTCGAACCCACGACCACATTGTAGGTACCTTGAAACCGATGTACCTACCACTCTACTACGAACGGAGGTCGTCAAATGTCGTAATGTTGTAATGGTCGTAATGTTTCCTAACTTTTACATACACAGATGTAAATGCTGTATAAATGAATATTTTTTCTTTAATAAATCTGTGTTCGTTTTGCCCATTCATCGACAATAAACTACCATTGATTCGTTAACATCAATATCAATTACCTACTTAGGTGCATCATCTGCATAAATATTCACCTAGAATGCTATTTATGTTTAAACAAAAAACCTGAAAACGGAATTTTCTAATATTTCCTAACTTCTACATAAACAGATGTAAAACGCTGTATAAAAAATAATTTATTCTTCAATCAGTCGGCGTTCGTTTTACCCATTCATCGACAAAACCTTTGATTATAATACCTACTTATTACCTACTTAGGTGCATCATCTGCATACCTATTCAACTAGAATGCTATTCATGTTAAACAAAAAACCTGAAAACTGCATTTCCTAACTTTTACATACACAGATGTAAATGCTGTATAAATAAATATTTTTTCTTTAATAAATCGGTGTTCGCTTTGCCCATTCATAGACAAGAAACCGTACCATTGATTTGTTAACATCAATATCAATTACCTATTTATGTACATCATCTGCATAGCTATTCACACAGAATGCTATTCATGTTTGCACGAAGGTGCAGACGATACCCAACAATTCATATTCATTAAAGAACATCATCTAATTGTCGTCGCTCTGTTATTTGTGTCAATTTGCGTAATAACCACGACGTTTGTGGGTAAGTCATGAGTGGGCAAGCATAAACTACCATAATAATACATACAAATATAGGAGGAGGTAGGTACCTAATACGGACATATTTCGGAAATATTACAATGTCAAAATTGTTGAGGACATTTAGATAAGCAGTGGGTAATTTTATTGTTTTCCAATGGACAGTAAAACAATATTTGTGGTCTTTGTTGTGCAGGAGTAATAACTAAATATACTAAGGCACCACACTAAAACAGTAGGTCGGTATAAGTCTCGTAGTCTGCTTCCAAGTAATTTCCTTATCCTTGACATGATCACGAAAATTCTGTGAACACATTTTCTTGTGGAAGTGCACAAAGCGAACAGATTACAGAACGAAATCCACAGAGCACGAGAAGAGTTTGGAAGTAGGAACTTGGCTGTCACGTTGCCAGATCGCTACCCTTTTGCCGAAACGCAGAACCAGTTTTTACATTTCCCTTTGTACGAATTAGAATTTCTTCAACTTGTCAATGGCAAGTGACAACGTGCCTATTTTCGAGGATTTACTCCTCCTAACCCTCTATCTGTGTTCTGGGACGATTACCTGTCTTAGTTTTCGGAATAGTCCACCTAATTCAATAAAAAAGAAACGTGACCATATGGCAGTACAGCAAATCCTTTCTCGCAGGCTTATACTAATTACCTCTAGTACATCATAGGAGTCGCATAACAGTCGAATTACCCGCACCACGGGTTGCAGTAACGACCGAAGTGACATCAGAAATGAAAATTATTTTTAATCGTGTCCAATTGGCGGGTAACTACCGACTCGGAGCTGGCCGAGCGTGACCTTAATTAAATGGTGCCTTTGACAACTACGGACGTGCAGGTACGTATGGTACCTATGTACATACTTACTATGATCTATGGTCCGAGTATAGGTTGAAAAAGAAACTTTGGCTTGTGAACAGACTACAGAAGCTTGCGTCATGGAATATACTGACCAAAGTTATTACGCTTGGTTTTATGAAACTACGATATTTATTTTAAAGATAAAGTACTTCGATCCTAAGTTATAGTACCTATATTATTATAACCTATCAAATTTTACCGATATTATATTAAAGTTTTGTTATTTGACTGCGGACTTCGGTGAAACAGAAATAATTTAGGTACTCGAAAAAGAACGTAAGTACTAACGGAAGCGTTACATAGGTACTCTCATTTCACGGACAGAAAAAAATAAGAAAACTCTTGCGCCTTGTTAATACTAATTCTATACAACCGACAAAGTAGAAAACTGTGGTTTTTAGACCTGTTTCAGATGATATACCTGCTTAGTATAAAACGAATCGTCCACAATTTTTCAACGTCAGAATAATTTTGCTGATGATGGAACAAATTAGATTCACATCTGATTTTTGATACATACCTAAAAATTTTACGTAGGTAATACTCAAATTAAGTAATTACTCGTAAGTAACTTAAAACAAAAAAAACTACCAAACATAAAATCATTTAAAATTAAAATAAGTCTTGTAATGACGACTTCCAAAGTACTATTTACCAGTAGCGCCGCCAAAGTGTGCGTAAAATATCATTAATGAAATTAAATAAAAGTATACAATATTGTACTCCAACTAATTCGAGTAATTCCCTACACTGTGCTACTGGTCGCGTTATTATACCAATTTACTTATATTGTTCCTATTGCAGACTTTATCACGTTTTGACTGCCTCGCCTAACCGTGTAATCACTACTGAAATATTTCAGTCCACTTACAGTAATTTAGGGCATTAAGCCATATCGCGTGTGTAATTACGTTATAGTCGAAACAATACGAAATAATAAAACAGAATCGGGCGTAGGGCATTTGCATTTCCAAAGGCATGGCAGTGGAGTCACAGGTTCTTTCTTTCTTTTAAACGCTCGGAGCTGGCGCAAGAGCGAGAGGGCTCACCGTTACCTCCTTCAGCCCTCCCCATCAAACTAAATTATTATTTTGATTACGTTTAATTTGCATACGATCGACGGACCAGTCGCCTGCGGCTGGCCGCGGCGTCCTAACGACCCCTGTACTTTTCTGTAATGTTTTCGCCATTTCCAACAAAATTCCTCACAAATCATATAATTTCAGGCATCATCATGGTTATTACGAAGAAGCGCCTGTAGTCCTCGAACCACTGTAATGGGTCGGTCGATGCTCAAATTCTTGATAACTACGAGTAATCAACATAGAAACTGCCCGAGCGGGCTTAATAACTCGCTGTCCTCAATTATTGGTAATATCGGATGTTTAAACGTTCTTAGGAAGCTGATTTGCCGGTTGGAATGATGCTGCTATATTATAACGTCAGATTTTTGTGCCGCGGGCACGTCACAAAGTGTCGCAAGCGCAGCCCGCATTTACATTAATTTAAATGTTAGCTGTAATGTGGAGATCCTGGTTGGTAATTGGAGATAGAGATTATTGCAGAGTTACTGATGTTGGTGCTTTGCATACAGGATGAAGGCGATTAATGTGAAACTTATATATAAAAATTGTATGTAATGCGTTAGTGGAGGAGTATAGCTACCGTGCAGCGCACGCGCATTGGCGCCGGCCGGCCCAATAGGCGGCGCGCGGCACGCCCCCGCGTCTGACGTCACGATACCATTGTTTTATCGTTGTGGAAGATTCATGAAAATATTGTTTTTTTACTATAGTATATAAATAGCCTTATGGAAATGGTACCCAATTAATGAATAGTTAACATTAATTACCAAATATACTTACCAACTTAATAATTATGCAACTGCTGCAACTGCGCCGAAATATCGGGGACTCACAAGCAAAATACAAACATGTTAAAAAATCCAGTTTTCCTAATAATGATAGTGATAATGACCATGAAAGTTTAAAGTGTTATTATGGTGATTATGGTTTAACAACTATATAAATTAAAAACTAGAAAATAATAAAATAAAAACTAATATTTAATATACCAAAATTTTCCTCTAGGCTACCACGAAAAGTTTTCGAAAAAGTGTTGTCAAGAGAACTACATTCCCACATAAGTATCTATTTTTGACGTGACTATTCCGAATATTTTTTCGACACTTTTATCGAAAGTTGGAGTTAGTTTGGAGTAGAGATAAGAATACAGGATATATTGAAAATAAATGAATTTTATTATTATTATTTTACAGAGGTCCAATTTGTCCAATATTGTTACGTTACGACTAGGTAAACGATGTAATGTATTCCAAATACATAAGATAGCAAACGATGTATACCTCCCAAAGTTGTTTCGGTTGTATATCATGACTTGCGTAATAGATAGGTACCTACATTACTTTTAACAATTTATGGGTTTGATAAAATATGGATTGTGCTTGTAATGTTTTTTGAAACAAGTAAATTCATTCTCAGCAGTTAGGTTTAGGTTTAAATAATTAATTCTCTTATAGATATACATTACCACTTAGGTACCTAAATGAGAACTTAACTAAAATAACAATTTTGAAATAGTTCGCTGTCACCGCTGTTGGATGGCAATTACAAAAAGATATTTTCCGAAAGCTCAAACTTATTGCGTAGTAACTAGATAGTGACACACTTTTTTCTAGTATATTTTCTTGTTTAATATTTATCACATAAAAATACCATTGTAAAATGCAAAATTAAAAAGTTCTAGTGACACACTGCTTATACTTGAATGCTAGCTTACAATAGTATTTTTAAAATTGGAAAATGCAAAATATTACAGTTACTTAACTTACTTAACATTCTTCAAGTTACCAACTCGCAGGCTGAAATGCCAACTTCTTAACTTTACTTATATTTTGACTAGCGGCCGCCAGCGACGTCGTTCGCATGGACTGATGTTGATAAAGCCGTGGTGTTAGCTTATTTCTTCCCCAAAAATTGGATTTGCTAGTTCTATAACCTTCTCCCAGACTCGGGCATGCTAATTATTGCTAGTTCCGGAGATCACATTTATACAAACAAATAAACTCTTTAGCATTATTAAATTAGCCTAAACCAGACGTCATACATTTAATAAGCTTGTTATTAGCCCCACTTAGATATAAATTGTTTTACTCAATTTATAAATGATTGTACTCCTCTGGCTATCGGTCTTGCATAGATTTGCCTTATATCTAGGACAGTTTGCGACCGTTAGGAGCAATAGCGGTAAGATATTTGACGATCGGGGACAATTGCCGATCGCCGCGAGGTTCAATAGAACCTTTACGTCCGATATCCGGCGCTCGGTGCGCCTAATAACATAATCGGACCCCGCGGCGTGACGAGCACCCTAAGAGTCCTCGCTGACGAGACGGTTTTTGGCCTGAAAACGGGCCGGACAGTTGGGCTAGCACGAAAAACTTGCGAAAAGTATTCGAAACGTATTCGTATTGTCACGCAACATATGTATGGCGTATTAAAAGAGTCGCTACTGGATTTAAACGGAATTAGATTTCCCTATACTTTTCCTTTTCGCTGTTAACTCGTGCTAACGCGAAACAGATCACAACCGTGAAAGAAAAATATTATTTGGCATTAACATGTTTTAGTAAGTTATTTTTTTTCTGGACTAACAGGAATAATTTAGAAATCAACAGAGGACAATCAGGGAGCTTCCCGATATCCAGTAGAGTTTTCAATATCAAAAATAATAGAATTTTATTAGGTGGATATTTAATTACCTTCTAACTTTTCGAAATAACGATTCCCAAAAAACATCTAATGGTCGACCTGCGGGGCTATTACCTATCTTTGCAACAACAACGCGACAGCGATAAGTCACGTTCACCATAGTAACCGCACGTATCACCATAGCAAGCGGTTGCTATGGTGATACGTGACAAAACGCTGTCGCGTTGTTGTTGCAAAGATAGGTAATAGCCCCTAGGGAAGTACCTACTGCGATTATACATAAGCGGTTTATTTTCCACCTTTTTTCTGGTATTTAAGAAAAGTGTTAAAGAAAAGATGGTAGTTTTATCTTTGTGTTTTCGTCATAATACATATTTTTAATAGTAGCAGGAGATGATCGCACCAAAGCTCGTCAATGATATTATATGTGTGTACCTACTTAAAGCAAATATATGTCATACGAGCTCGGATTGTAAAAATTGGGAAAACCCTATATGGGATATTATCAATTCAACTTGCTACCTCTTTCATTTCCTTGCTTTTTCGTGTCTTTTGTCTTACTTGAACACATTTATTATAAATTGTTTACAATTTACATAGTCGCCGTAGAACGACCGACGCGGCATTGCCGTGAATTTCTACGAGGTGTACGACGGCGGCGCCGTGTCGGTTGTGGTGTGACCGGTCCCTTAGTTAAAGTACTACGATAGAACTGGGTTTGAAGCTATAGGTATTTGAAGGACCTTTGAAAGTAATTTCTTGCATTTTCTACAAGTGAAAGAAGTACTTAGCAAATATTATCAGGACACCCTTCATTTTATTAATTGTGCCTACATGAATAATGTTACCAGAATCATATTCACTTGCTGGATTCAATTCGAAATTACTAAGTACCTACTTTTTAGGATTCCATACCTCAAAAGAAAAAACGGAACCCTTATAGGATCACTTTGTTGTCCGTCCATCCGTCCTTCTCGGTTTATCTCGGGAACGAGTGGAGGTATCGAGTTGAAATTAAAACCATATACTTAGTCAAGTCAACAATCTGCTGAAGCTGTGAAAAAATCAAACTTGTAAATTAACGTCAAAAACGTATATTTCGACAATCTCAAGGGAATCATAACTCATGGAGTAAGTACTTCCCGTTGACCTAAAACTATGAAATTTGGCAAGTAGGTAATATCGTCTTTTACTTCAAATACAGAAAAAAATCGAAAAACTAAACAATGTTCTCGTAGTTAAATCATAAAAATATTGTCTTTAGTTTTGGAAACTGAATTTCGGGAAAACTCGGGAATTCGTGGAGGTATCGAGTTAAAATTAAAATCAATATATTCAGTCAACAATCTCTTCAAGCTGTGAAAATATCAAACTTCTAAATTAATTAACTTAAAAAAAGGTGAGGAATTTATTACCGCAAAAACGTATAATTCGACAGTCACAAGGGAATCAAAATTTATAGGTTACCTACTTACTTCCCGTTGACCTAGAATTATAAAATTTGGCAATAGTATCGTGTTTAATTACACGTGCACGAAAAAATCTAAAAACTGTACATTTTTGTAATTAATCATAAAAAATATAGTCTTTAGTTTTGGAAACTGAATACCGGGAAAAAAAAATAAAAAACTGCGAGATTCGATTGCTGAAGTATTTATAATTATATTATGGAGTCCGATTCGCACTTGTCCGGTTTTTATATAGAATCAATTCATATGAACTATATTCTGTTAGCGATATTTTCACATAATCTAATCCTATGTGTTATGTTTCTAGACATTGTTATTAGTTGTTATAATTTATAAAAATACGATTTTTTTTTATCAGATTCAAATAAAAACAAAGACACCTTTATACTTTTCTATTCATCAAAGGGTTAACTTTGTGGCTTCTATTGTGCAAACTTTATGTCAAGTAATATTTATCAACAACCTAACTCCATATTTAAAGTAAAGTCCTCAAAATGTAAGTTTGTACTTAAGTAGAATGTTTGATAATTTTACAAAAGGTAAATTTGAAAGCTAATTTGACACATAACGTTACGTTTACGTTTAGGACGTAACGTTATGTGTCAAATAATAACGTAGTTCCGTTTTCTGTTTATCGGTTATGAAATGCAGAAAAGGAGAGACCCATAATATTTTTCAATGTGAAAAATGTAATTAAATTCACAAAAGACAACAAAAGGTTTTTATATAATGCAGTGCTATATAGTAACTACTTAGATGCTAATCATATCCGAAACTTGCTGATCTCTGAAACGAGAAGTTTATTGGTAACAAAATAAAACGTAATTGAAAAGGATAAAATAATATAAAAACCGCCGACTTAATTATCCGTCGGGGGCTGCCATCACTATTATAAATTTCTTAGATAAGTGTTACAGTGACAACTCACCAGAGGGCGCTGCAGTAAACAATTGTTTTGCAATCCAATGTTACCATTTATCTCCAAAACTTCTAGTCAGATTTTGATGCGGTTTTCAGTAATGGGTTTGGGTTTGATTGGTGAATGTTTTTAAATAAGAGTTACGGGACAACTTACCAGGGGGCCCTTTTTTATTTTTTATTTTTTTTATACTATGATAAATGCTTTTACGCATTCCTCGCCCCCAGGTGTAGGGGCGATTCAAAATGTTGGACTCACCTGGAGTACACGGCCTATACAAACATATAGGCCACGCACTCCCTAGGGTACTACCAACTAAAACTCCTAGTACTTGCCCTCCAGGCCGCCATTGGTCACGGGGGGTAGGGTTCGCAATCACCCCTAAGACCAGGCGGCCGTGGCCCGATTACCCGGGCCCCCCTCGCGGCTGGAAGATGGCAAGTTTAGCCATCTTCCCAGACGGTGGAAACCGTGCAAGGCCTGCGTTGGCACACCCACCAACGCCAGCGTGGTTTCACTATAGGGGAATGAGTCGATCATACCGACGCCTCCTTCCCCTTAACCGCATGCGGTATCAGGGGGCCTTGCAGTTAACATTTGTTTAAGCAAAACCCAAAATAATTTACTTAAATGATATATGACAATAAACAACAACGAAACCTACTATAGTCGACTTGATCTAATCTAGAAAAATCGTACTGAAATTTATAAAATAACCTACTACAGACAGTAAAAATCAAAATTAAAAAAATTGAAAAAACCCCACCACGGTTAAAACGAAATTGAAAAAGGATAAAATAATTTAAAAACCCCCGACTTAATTATATGCCGGGGGCTGCCATCACTATCATAAATTTCAGAATGAATATAAATAAATCCAATTATTCACGCTACTATAAAACTGCAAAACTATATGGAACATTTTAAACAGAAAAATATTGGAAAAAATTAACTCGGCCACAAGTTATTTCAAATATTTTTCTATTTTATATTCTAAGTATAAAAATAGCATTGAAAAATGCAAAAATTACAAAATCATAAAATGCAAAACTATAGTTCATTTAATGGCAGCCCCCGACAGAAAATTAATTCGGGAGTTTTTAAATTAATTTTATCCTTTTTTAATTACGTTTTTCAGACAACCGATATCTAAGTACTGTGTTACAATTTTCCTATAAGTATTATTATTATGCATAAGCATTTGTGATTAATATGTATATTATGTAGGTGTGTATTTACAAAAAGTATATAAGTATGTTTATCCTTAATCTAGTAACCATGGTACAAAGTCTTCATAATACTTGACGTGGGCTCGATAATTGGTGTGATTGTATGCAATTATTTATTTATATTTTGTCATTTTTAGTTTAGTCTTGATAACCACTTGGTTACCATTTGGTATTATAATCATTCGACATTTTGATTTTAGGTATGAGTAATAACTTTTTACATTTTAAACCATTGGATATTTTGATTTTAGACATTTGGAATTTAGTTATTATTGTTACATTTGTCATTTAAATTTTAGACATTCTGATACGAACACTACCCGACCCGGCATATCGAAATAAAAAGTATTCTATGTTTAGGTTATCTATCTCTATCTCATCTATATCTGTGTACCAAATTTTATCCAAATCGGTCCAGTAGTTTCGGAGCCTATTAAATTCAAACAAACAACTTTCCTCTTTATAATATTAGTATAGATAAAACGGCGGGAAGATACGGGCTTCAGATTATTGCTATGGAAAAAAATTGGAAATTTGAATAGTAATTTCATATTAAAATGAGATAAAAATTACGTCACTCAGGTGAAAATTAGACATGAGACGTATTTCATTGATTATTGAATACCGTGTAGTGTATTGAAAGTTGCAAAAATACTTAGATTAGTATTTAGCTGTCTTTTTGTGCAAAAAAAAAATAGGTCACTGTACTAAAACTAAAATCTCTTTGTTTTCGTTGACGTAGGTCATAATTCAATAAAATATAAATAAATTGTAGAAGAAAAGCAGTTAAGTAGTTGCTCGATTCAATATATGTCCATAGAAAATAAGATTTTGACGTCAAAGGTGACACACCGAAAACTATAATGGTATCGATGGGACACGTTAAAAAGGCTGGGTGTACAAACAAAAAATAATGCCCTTTAAATGAAAAATCATTTGTACTTACGTCCGAACATAAAAAATATTTAACACTACATAACACAACTCCAGTTGGTTACAGAGAACGTATTTAAAATATTAAACTAGGTTTTGTTCCCGAATTTGCTCATAATCAAAATTCGTGCCCAGCAATTCTAATTAGTTATAATGCATAAAAAAAAAACAAAATCAAATACAAACATATATATCTTTATACTTTTCTATTCATCAAAGCATTAACCTTGTGGCTTCTATTTTGCAAACTTTTTGTAATGTAATGTCTTAGACGTATGGGCGTAATGCAATATGTAAACAAGCAATAACTATTGTTTCTCTGTCTTTGTGATATAATTGTCGATAATAGTTATTTGTTATGCAAGGCTGGAAAGTCGGTTATTAGCGGCGAGTTACCTCTATTGAAACCTGAGCAAGTGAAGGATTCTAAGATTGAAAAATTCAAAGATCCTGAGCGAAGCGAGGATTTCAAAAAGTACAAGACGCTAAAAACTTTTCTGCGGAACGCAACACACAATTTTCCCCTCACAACAACCAGGAACATTGACTGTTTTTTCCGCGGTCAATATCCGGTAAAAAAATCTTTAAACATTAAGTTTAATCTAAATATACCTTATTCAAGTTGTTTTAATGATTTAAAAAACTAAAATAATAAAAAAGAGTAATAAAGTCAATTCAAAGTTATTTGAAGTAGGGATATATTGTTACTTATAAATAACAATAAAAACGATTCGGTAAATAATGACATTGACATGAGGTAAAGACAAAGACAATTAAAAAATAAAGGTTTATGCCACGTTCCGAAATCCGATCATAGGTTGTGAAATCTCACCCAGCCTAATATAAAATTCTTATTACAAATAGTTTAATCTTATTGTTATTGTTTGTATGATTCAATGAACTAAGATAATATAATAAAACCAAAAGGGAGTATTATAATTATTTCAAAGCTATTTAAAATAAGTGTAAAATGTTAATGAAAAGTCAATAGTGCGATTCGGAACGCAATATGACATATTTTTAGGTATTAATTTAATAAAAGTACTTTACCGCGCTAGGCCGAAATGCGATTGTCTACGCGGAAACTGAATGACAAATCCTCCTTTTCCGAGCGTGTGAGGTGAAAACTAATGTTATTATTTATTATTTTATACAAACTCTACAGTTAATACTTCAGTTTTCAAAGCCTTTTGGTCTCAGTTCATCATAATATTAATCGTTTGTATTTAATTTATTGTATTATGAAAAAAAATTGTGCTAGATATTGCAACGATTGAATTGAGTTCAGTAGGCCTAGCACAAAATACTTTCGAATAAGTATCGTTTAGAAATGTATGACGTTATTGAGACCGGACGAGTACATTTCCGAGCGTAAGGTACCTACATTTTCCTACAAATTTTTTGACTTGACGATTCGAATACTTTTTCGATACTATTTCGAAAGATTTTCGTGCTAGCCTTACAGGTCAAACTACGGACATGCCTTTGAAAATATAATAATAAATTGTAAAACAATAGAATATGAAAAACGGAAAACGTACGCGATTAATTACAGCATTAAAATTCCGTAGCTCTAAAGATCTTTGCATTTTCGTGGTTATCTTAATCATCCTTAGAAAAAAAGTAAAAAAAATGAAGTGACCTGTAAATATGTGATAAATATTAAACAAGAAAATATACTAGAAACAAGGAACTATGTCTCGTGTCGCCCTGACGGGATTTAAACCCGCATCCTTGGGAATCCGGCCCAATGCACTAACCAATTATGCTACAGAGACCTATGAGGACACCTCGATTTTTTCTACTATATTCACCTTTCTACGGTGTTGGCCACCGTCATATGTAAATATGTTATGTAAACGTAGGAAGCCACTTATGAGCTTATGATTAGTTACAACGATTTTACAATCAAAGGCAAAGGCTTACATCTGTGTGTTTCCTGCATAAAATATGCAGGTTTTGCCATTGCTATGCCGTGCCCGTGTCGCTCGGATAATAGACCATAATGGCTTTTGATTTTTCCACGTAGCAAAATTGCGGGAGTTTTTTTATTGTCCCAACTGGTGTTTTCTATGCATAATGGTTGAATCGTAGAAGATTATAGAGTTGGTGTATGCAATGATACCCGTTTCCGTGGGACAGAGGCGGCAGCACTAACAAAAGAACCATTTTACTTTGCTGTGGCATCGCGTGGCCTACTATTTTCTAGAAAATGACAGAGAAACTATCGACAGATAATTCGATCACAGCTTTTCTTTATCGGTATTTTATCTAGATCAACCGATATCGAATGAAGACTGCAGGTAGTACCTAAACGGCTGAAGAAATCACTTGCAATAAATAAGTGCTTCGTAGTAATTTGTTAAGCATCATAGCCGCAAGCAAAGATTCAGAAGTAAAGGGTAACTTAGTTATTACTCGCTCAAAGAACAATGGACTACTATTATATATTCAATCTTTTTGTATACAATAGTCCACAATCTAGTAAGTAAGTAATCCTTTATATTTGAAATTTGAATGACATAACAAAGCACATTACGCAAAAAACAAACGTAACGACCCAAAAAATATGGTATCCTACTATAAAATTAGTGTCACTGGTTGGAAACAATGATTTATGTGTCCATTACGAAATCATCAGCCAAATTATCATAATGTTAGAACGACAATAATATATGAATGGGATTGTTAATAGTAAATTGAGTTGGATCATTCCATCGGGTCCTTTCCTTAAATAATTATAGGTTGTGAGGACCGCATGAAAGTAAATGCGACATAAAACTTTATTTTATTGCTCTAAATCGTCTCAAATTTGACAAAGATTGTGTACGTTATTAACGTAGTTTTTCTAATGAAATGTCGACGTGGGTAGGTCGTTTCCATGATTGCGATATCTATGTCGCAGCCAACTGGTTAAATCAGCCGTTCAATTGGACGGCTAGCCCGTTAATTAAACGCCGGCATTTAATTAAACGGCTAAGTTACAACTAGCCAAGTCGTTGATTGAAACGTTTAACGATTTGGCTGAACGTCGTATTTAGCCGTCTCATTAAATGAGATGTCATTTTGGATTCAAACTATTAGTGAAAACTTGTAGCCGGCGGTGTAATATCAAGCACATTTTTAACATACATTTTTATTATATTTATTATTGATATTAATATATTTCTATTAAAGTTAAGTTGAAACGAAAAAAGGCACATAAAATTGCCAGCTGCTATTTTATGTGTTATTTTATGATGCGAGCTATAACGCCATATTTGTTTTACTGACACCAGCGTTGCAGTGGCATTTTATTAAATTAAATTTAAATCATCTGGCTGATTTAACGTCAGCCAACGTCTTCAAAGGGCTAACTAATAATAAGCCAACTAGTTGAACGTTAAGTGATGCTGGTTCAATCAACGATCGGCCTAGGCATTCAATTGAATGCCGGCATTTAATTAACGGGCTAGACCTCCAGTTGATGGGCTTATTCAACTAATTGACTGCGACATATAGGTATAATGATCTATTTGATTAAGTAGAAAGTAATAAATTATAACTCTATAGCCTTTTTATTGGTGTAAAGACACATAATCTTATGCGAAACTTAGGTAAAGTAAAAGTTTTGTTCCAGGATTGAGGTTTTCACGCTTTTCTTTCTTAATGTTTAGTTACCTAGATCAAAACTGAGTTTATACTAGTTTTATGTTTAAGATTATTATTGTTTAATTGTTGTTTCTAAGTTTACCTAAGTAACTCTTTAAATACTATTTTTTTTTTCCACATTACTAAATGACGACAATCTTCAAAATACTTCCGATTCGCTCAGCGGATGTTTGCTCTTTAAGATTCCGCTACTCACCGGTAGATGGCAACAGCGTCACACATGAAATTAATAACGTTATAATAACGTCTTCTATTCTAAATAATTGTTATTCTTAGGTAGCTTTTCAAACAAAAGCCACTCAGATGTTAACTTAAATACGTTTCTGTATAAGATATAACGCATAATTAAATTAATAAAAAGTAATGAAGATTTATTTATCACTGCTCACTGAGCATCAGATGGGAAACCATTTTGCTAAATAGCACAGTCATTACGGCACATTAGAAATTTAATGAGCATTTCCTGTTTTTGTGGGCGTGACGCGACGCGGCATTGTTTTTTATTTGCGATGTAAAAACCGCTTGACCGCGCCCCGCCCGTTTTTCCGTTTTCGTCTCACATTCGTTGTACCTAAGCGGAACGACGAACTGTGCCGTGACGGATGTGGTGGGCTGAGACAATCTGATTTACTACAATGAAATCCTGAATTCCATTCTTATGATAAATTTTAAATAGAAATAGCATTGAAAAATGCAAAAATTCAAAAATCATAAAATACTGAATTCAATGCAAAAAGACTTCAAGCATTCTTGAAAAAGGCACTATATGTTACGCAAAGTCTGTGTTTTCTTACATAAAGCTGTTTCGTTAGCACCATAGGTTACTTAAATATTATTACATCATACACTGAATTCGTTGTAAAAAGACTTAAACATTTGACATTCATAAAGAAATCATTATAATACGACGTAAAGTTAATGTTTTCTTACATAACATTCAGCAGCGTAAGTAATAATTTTTAATAAGTAAGAAGTATATTAGGATTATCCTACAAAACCTTTACTTTTTAATTTTCTAACTTTCTTACCAGCCATCCTCTAAAATAAATATTCGGCCTTATTACCCAGTTTTTTGTATATATTGTACGGACTATAATTTGCGCTACGTGCATTCTTATCTGCGTGGCTCGTGTGGTTCTGCAGCTGTGAGGGCGTCTGGGCGTCACCAGAACGCCTCACCGATCGTACCACCACACCACACCATAAACAAATAAACAGACTCTATTACCTACACCATACAGTCCATGTTCCTCCAGCAATGTCACCCATGAGCTGTGCTCAATGATGCGTGGACCATATTAATTTAGCAATGCTTTTTATTATGAACAGTAGCGAAGCCCGCGGCAAACTAGAGTACGGTATAAAATTCTCATTATTTAATTAGTAGTTATTATCTGACTTCGACGGATATGGTTTTTTTTTAAGAATCGATCAACTGCAATTGGATTAATTGGAGATTATTAAATGTCAAATATTTTGTTAAGTTTGTCCGTTCCATGTTATTATTGATGGTAAGTAATTATTATTTAAATGTTAACAACTTATTGTCAGTAGAGGGAAGAAAGAAACGAAAAACTTTACTATTTTATAATTAAAAGTACACCAAACTGAATTTAATGTTTTATAGTATTTCAAAAATTGTTAAATTGTGTGTTATAATGTTATAAAGAAGTGCATCAGAATCTGAGTTCTTTTATCCACGAAAATCTTTAAACGTCTTTTAGCACCCAAACTGTAGGTAATGACTTTCATAGCATTATTTCATACCTTATGTCAATTTCAACATTTACCGAATCGTTTTGATTGTTATTTATAAGTAACAATATATTCCTACTTCAAATAACTTTGAATTAACTATAATACTGCCTTATTATTATTTTACTTTTTTTATATTATTAAAACAACAAGAATAAGGTATATTTAGATTAAACTTTTTGTTTAAAGAATTTTTTACCGGAAATTCACCGCAGAAACAACCATAAAATGTTCCTCGCTGTTGTGAGGTGAAAAATTGTGTGTTGCGCACGGCAGAAAAGTTTTTAGCATCTTGTACCTTTGAAATCCTTCGCTTGCTCAGGTTTCCATAGGAATAACTCGCCGCTAAATCCAACTTTCCAGCGTTGCATAACAAATAACTATTGTCAGCAGAACTATTCAACCAAATAAATATTAGGTTATTGTAATAAATATATAGCATTGTAGAATGCAAAATTAAAAGTTATAATTAGGTAATGTGTTTGTATTTCATAGAATTTGTATTAGTAGGTACTTATAACCCTACCACTTTTAACTTCTCAGATGGTTCTTGGGTTTATCCAAAGTTGTTGTGAGGCTTTTCACTAAAAATCTAAATTGAAGGAACCCGTCTCCTTATTATGTAACAAAATGTGTTTTGCTACCAGTCAACCACAAATTGGTGCAAACAATGTTGCGGTAATTGTAATACTTTAGGCCCACTCTGGCTTAGAAATGAGCAATAATAAATTGGGACAATATTTTAAAGCAATTTAAAGCTTAGGTTATAAGCCACCGAAATTACTTTTTTATTAAGTATCTTTTTTACATCCAAAGAGTTCACCAACTATCGATAAAAAATACGTAGATTTCAGACGCCTTTTTAAAGTTTAAACAAACAAACCAACTGAAATTTAAGTAACGTTTTTAGAATCGCTCGGTTAATCAATTGGGGAATCTTAATCTTAATATTTTTCAGCGACTTTTCTTACAATTAAAATAGCTAGGTAGTGGTCTGTTTCTCAATTTGAGAAATTCCAAACTTAACTCAACGCAAAATATACAAGGGCCCTTTTTAGGCGTTTCAACTTGAAAATGATGCCCAATTCAGAAACCGACCTGGGGGACTAAAAAGGGCGCTAACGCAATATTGGTGAATTCCCTAACAATTCATATAATTAATTGTTTATTTTCTATGGAGTTTAGAACTGTGTCAGTCAAAGTGTAGCAGAAGTTGCTTTAATTTTTTGAAGGCAAGAAAACTTACTAAAAGCCGATTCCATATGAAATAGACAAAATAAATGAACTGTTAGGAAATTCACTTGGCATTATTGCGTAAGCGCCCTTTTTGGACCCTCTGTAATAAGTGGTTGGAAAATAACAACACTTAGGTCTTAAAATTACATCGAACAATCCAGAGTACCAATCGGGAACAATTGGCCGTCCGTCACGATGCAACTGTGAGGGACGTCATCGCGTGTCGTGTAGTACACGGTGCTCGGCGGTTCCCGCAATAAAAGCGCTTGCGTCGCTCCATAAATAATGGTCAATATGTCGGTCGGCATTGTCGATGCTGACAAATTGCCTCTGCACTCCTTTGTTGGCAGCCATAGTTGCGACGGAGACGGTAGCGTTTGTTTTCAGCAGTACGAAACTGTCTAAATTGTATTAATTCGTAATTTGGTAACAGGACACTGGTGTCCAGAGAACAATGGAATATCTATCGTGTCTTATAATCCGGGGCCTGAGAGGCCATTCTGATTCATTTTTTAATTAGCTGAAGGATTTGAAGTTGCACAGAATATTCCAGGGATTCAAGTGTACCAATCGGGAACAAAACTGTGAGGGACGTCATCCCGTGTAGTACAAAGTGCTCGGTTCCCGCAATAAAAGCGCTTGTGTCGGTCGGCATGTCGATGCTGACATATTGCCGCTGCACTCGCTTTGTTGGCAGCCACAGTGGTTGAGGAGACGGTAGTGTTTGTTTTCAGCAGTAAGAAAAACCAAAAGGATACGAAACTGTCTAAATTGTATTAATTCGTCATTTGGTAACAGACAGTGTTAGTTTTCAGCAGTTTTATTTCTTATTGCCGATAATAAGAGGGAACTAAAACTATGCTTTTCTGAACAAGGTGTTCTAGCAAAAAAGTTAAAGTCCCTCTCTGGCCCAAGAAAATATCGAATTTTCCACAAAATAAGCTCAAAATTTTATAAAAACTAGATACGCCTCTCTAAAATTGTTTCTCAAGAATGTATAAGTAGGTATGTCAAATTAATAATTAGTTCAAGAAAATACCGAATTTTCCACAAAATATACTAATAGAATATAATAATATAATAAAATATAACAACTAGGTAATATTATGCTTTTACGAATTGTTTCAGCAGGAAAGTTAAAGTCTCACACTTGTTCCAGAAGATACCGAATTTTCCACAAAATATGAACTTATTGTAACATAACTTGGTAAACTGAAGTTCGATTAATTAGTGCGATTAATTTAAAAATCATAATTTTAAAATCTAAATGAATTACAGTTTTGTTCGGAAAACCCCAGCTTTTCGACAACAATACCATAAAAGAGCAGTACAGTAAGATCAAATGACTTATGTTGCAGAACATTTGCGGTATCCTTCTTCTTGTACCTACTTTGCCAATATCTTCTACTATATTGTAGTGCACTGTGCATCTCTTTAGCCAGACAGAATCGCGCCGATTCTCTTTTGTAGTGTTCCTTCACAATGCTCGAATTTGCCGTATGACTTTTGTCGGCTATCATTTTCACTTCGCCTCTGCCCTTTGAGGGATCGCAGATCTGTTGTATCTTGCGGCCGCGCTTTCAATCGTATGACAAATGGGCATTCTTGTTTTGCATTGTCATACGTTTTTATTGGCGATAATTGTGAAATATTTGACTTTGCCATTGTTAAGATCCCGAATTCAAAGTGTAAAGCAAATAAAAATGGAATGTTCTACCATTCATCGGATTGGAAATTTATTTAGATTTTTTTTTATTGGATTTTGTATTTGGTGATGGATAACGCTATTGTACCTATAAAGTTTGGTCTACCAATAAATTCATAATTCATATATTCTATTTCATGATGAAAAGTGATAATTTTGAATTTGACAAATAATATTTATCTGTTAACAACGCACATACGGGTATCAGATGCTAAAGTTGGTCAAAAGTCAATATTTTTTTAGTGAGTAGTGTAACAACTTTTTTTCTCATAGAATGACATATTTACCATCTGATTGTAATATTATTTCTTAATTGAAATGACTGTGGTTGCAGACACTTGTCTTTGAAGTAAGTTATTGTTCAATGTTTCATTAATAGTTTAGTTCTTAGTAGTGCTTGTTTGAGAATGTTAGTCAAAAGCAATTATTTTGATTTTCATCGTCTAGAGGTAGTTTGTTTGTGATGGAATTCACAGCCCTAATATGCAATACATTTTTATGCTGTTTTGTTGTGCATTCAGATTTATAATTTTGTGGTAAATAGGCTATAAAATGACACCTAAAAATAAACCCTTACTTAAACAATAGTGGTTAGTTGTACTGTCGGGCTTTGTCGGGGGAAACATATTATTTCATAATAAACTACAGTTCATTATGTGTCCATTTATGTAATAAAAACTTCCGCTTCGAGCCGCCTTTTTTTGAGGATTATTTATTAAAAATCGTCATTTAACTTGAAAATTTTCACGTTCTTTTTGCAATGTGGATATTTTGAACAGGTTTCTGCTAACTTCCGATCCACTTATGTCAGTCAGAAGACAAAAAGGATCTTTTTCTAAAGAAGCTTTAGAATTACTTTTACCTATAGAGATTTATATACAATGATTGCATTGATGTTTCCCGATAATCATATCAGATAACGAGTCTGACCAGTTAATGGAATTTTTTTTTTTTTTTACCATTCCTAATAATCAATATAATTTTTATTTTTTTTGTAATAATTTATTATATTTTACCTAAAACCTAGTAAAATGTTGCACATAACATAAATGTAATACAAAATAATAAAAAATACTTTTGGCCAACTTTAAGCTTCAAATATCCCTGTGTGCGGCGGTAAAACTGAAGAAAGAAGCGTAGGTAGGTACTTCATGGAGACTTCACGCACAGAATAAAACAAAATTTAGAAGCGAGCTTCTAGAAAATAACAAATGAATTTTAAATCTGGTTTGAAAAACGTACTTTTGTTCGGAAAACCCTATGCTTTGACACATATTTTATCTCGAATTTCACAAAGCAATTGTATACAGAGGTGGACGTTAAACGTTCATGTAGTATTTTCTAAAATAGGGTGTGACCGTAACCTCCGACCCTCCTCCCAACTCTGTATTTGCTTTGAAATCCAACTTCACAATAACATTATTGAGCCCTAACAAAAGTAAATTACTGTGAAAACGAAATAAAAACCCTCTCATCCCCAACCATTAGGAGATGATGTAGTGATACTCTGCGCGGGCGCAGTTGCGGAACGAACTTTGGTACATTTGTCGCAGAATGTGCAACCAACAAGGGATTTTAAACTTTGTTTGGAGACGCAAAAAGTTTGGAATTCTTTTTGATTCTCTAGTTTTGTGCCGTAAAATGTAATGTAAAGGTACCGTGACGGTTGAATAGAGCGTAAAAAACACATAAATCAAAGTCAAAAAGGCATAGAGAATGGGCGAAGTAGCGACCGCGACCATTGTCACCAGCTGCCGGGGGACGACAATATTCACGTTCCCATCAATAATAAGGGTAATTTTCAGCATTTTGTCATATTAGTGAGACGTATTGAACTATTGTTGTATTGTTATTTTTAGAAATTAGTCGTATTTTTGTATCGACTGGGCTTATGCATGATGTTTTGTCATCAATTGAAAGCGCAAACGTTATATTGGATATAATTACTTTTAAGGGGAGTCTCTCAGATTAGCAAGTTTTATTAAATTAACTAGGGCAGGCAAGTAAACTTGATACTGATAATTCCTATAATAAAAAATAAGTTACAGGTACATAAATATGAAAGAAGTTGAGCCCCGAATGGTTATTTAAATTACCCTTGAATTTGATTTTGTTAGATTCCGGGGTAGACAGTAAAGGTCGATTGAAAATCAGTTCCTGAAAAAAGAAATAAAAATATAAGTAGGTACGTAACTTTTGAGTACCTATGCATTTTATGAAAGGTTAATTAAAATGTAACTATAAATTAGACGTTCAATTTTTTTTGGTATTAAATTTTTTTATTTTGTTGCTCCTATACTTACAACTTTTTATGTCACGGTTTTAATTTATTTATGAAGAATTAAGTAATTAAATAGGTAGATATATATTTAAATAAAAAAGATTCCAATGAATTTGAAAACCTCCTCCATTTTGGAAGTTGGTTAAAAACAACTTTTTGCATTAAAACAGGCACTTTTAATCACGTGACCACGGCTCCTGCAACGTCGGGAAGTCCAGAAATTTTATCTCTATCTATAAAACCAAAATCAATAAAGTTTTAAATGAGTAAATAGGTAAAATAGGTAAAATTTATTAACTATACCGCCAACATAAAATTTTATTTTGTATGGTATGTTTATGTCTGGAATAAATAAATAATAATAAATTAATAAAAAAAAATACGTGTGGCACTCGGAGACTGCCGCGGTAAAGCTATTGCATAGCATTTTTTTATTATAGATTTTGGTTGCTTAGTTACGACTGTGAATGACAAAATGGTCAATGATGAAAAAAACAGTATGAAAATTTGTGTTAAAATATAATTTCTTTTTAAAATCTGGTACCGCATTTTTTCCAGTTGTCGCGGAATGCTATGACACGGAGTGGGGGGTCTTAGGTTTTATTTTCGTTGCGGAATTTCTTGATTCGGTCGCCGCGCTCAAAGCCCGCGATAAAAGCTATGCAATAGCTTAAAAATTGGTATCATTTTAGCAAAACGTTTCGATAGTTTCTAAAACTTTACAAACGAGAGTTGTCTTCTTATTGGAGAATCCATATTTTCATTAAGAGAACGAAAAATGTTCGAAAACAAGCTTAGGTATTAGGTAAATTCATACCTTTGAAATATATTTTTTCCAGAGTAGTAGTAGTACCTTAAACATGTTTAATAAAGCGTGTGTCCGGAACTGTACTGCGAGTCGTGTACTTTTGTGAAAAGTTTACTCAACGGATAATCCTTAGCCCTACAAATAAAATTAAACATCCATTAACAAAGAAGCTTTTATGTAGGTACCTTTGAATTCTTAACAACAAAATAATAAAAAATATTGTCGATTTAAATATTCAGGGTTAAAATCTACTTGAGAAAAAGGTTTAAGATTGTATACAAAATATTTACTTATTAATCGATTTAATCGACTTTTGCACTAATACTGAAAAACACTTTTTTAGTAGTAGTCATCCTAAGATTACTAAAAAAAGTTTTTCGAAACTGACTTCGTCAGTTAGACTAATTATATTTGCAATGATTATATCATTAGACTGCTCCAATTACATAGCACGAAAGCTCCGTTCTCGATCTCGCGTACAAAACTTTCAACGGCATATGCATAGGGTGCGCCACCGGAGACGCTTGCGGTCGCGACTCAAACGCCATCTGTCGGGTGTAATTGCTTCCTACGCTGTTCAACCTTTTCACCCGACGGTACCGCTTTGTTGCGGCCACGATTAATTTTTTAAAACACAATTATGTAAGGAATAAGAAAGTACGCCACACAATGAGCGGACGGAAAGTTCGTTCTGTTGCCATCTCCAAACTGCCGTGAAATTGATAGCTTGCTTTGCTCTAACCGCAACCTGACGGCAATAGACGTTGACGACAAAGTTTTGTCACGATTACTTAAGAATGTTTCTTTTTTTAGTTACTAAAGTAACTAAAGTTAGAATGATTATTAGGACACTTTTAAACTTTGTAAATATTTATTACGTAATTTTTTTTCTCATTTATAGAATATGAATACGTATTAGTAAATTTAATACGAAAATAAGCCAACAACAAAATTACTAATTTAGAATAAAATGAAAAAAATAAATGAACACTATGTTCGTTAGAACCTTAGAAGTAATAGTTCTTCTACTCGTCACTAGATAGCGCTGGTCGGCTCAGTTTGACCAAGTTGTATTGGAAAAGCTTGCAAGAGGAGCTTTTCTGTAACACCAGTGCGAAGTCAGTATTGAAATGAGAAAATAATATTTATTGTGTAAATATATTACACAAGAAAAGCGGTTATAAAGAATGTGATAATATGTTCTAATCTGCAAAATAACAGTAGGTATGTATGGTGCAGCTAAAATGCAAAGCTTTGCTCTCCCATTACACCACTGGTTGGTAAGATATTTTATATTTATACACTTAGATATTTATATACTTAACTCACATTGTATATTTAACAAAAAATCTTGAGTAAGTATTAACAAAAAATTAATACTTACTCAAGATTTTTTGTTTTATTTATTCAGGAAATCAAACTGGGAGATGACTTATGGTGATCATATTTTAAGAAATAAGTTACGTCGCCGCATTAATTAGCTTTAATAATACCAATTCAATGGAGGATAATCACTGGAAAATGTAATCAATGGACTAAAAAAAGTAGGTAATTAGTTTACAGTATCTCACTGAAAATTTGCAATTTTATCGACAGCATAAATACATCATCATTAGAGTATTTTATAAATACCGTAATTTTATTACTGAATAACTATTTTCAACGTTCACTTTTAAAGTACAACTTTCGTAAATTAAAACCGATAAAGTGTCTACTCACTTTGTACTCCTAATAACGATCGTGTTACATAAAATAGCAATTGCAACGTACTTACATTAAGTGTGACATTAAGTGTGAATCATTGACACCATGTCGACTGATGAAACAAACGACGAGACTCAATCATGATCCATCCTTCTTTAATGATTTAATCAAGTAGGCCACCTCCCGTGTTATTACTAGCCAGCATTAGATGATCAACTCAGTATACTTGTTTCACCTCATAACTCTTAATGTTTTATAATTAGCTAACTGTATGATAAACTAGTGCAAGTGGAACAGAAAATTAATTACACGACAACAGCTATTCATGTGGATTCTATTCGACTCCACCGCAATTCAGCGTAAAACAATACATTCACTTAGCGTTTACATACGCGTGAACTACTCCTGTTCATATGTCTAAATATTTTACCGGAACGACGTGTTGGATCTAGTCTGGCGTTATAATTCAATTAATTTATTCGTGGGACCAATTATTGGCACAACGGCGAAGCGACCGAGCGAAGGATTCGAAAACAAAATACGACTATTTATTATTAAGCTCTTTGTACGCGGACGGGGCGGCGCTGCGAAACAATGCGCGCTCCATTATGGCGATAAAACAATGCACGCTTTATTAAAAAGACATTCAATAATTTATTTTAATTCATATTTTATTCGCACCGCAACGGATCTAAACAAAAGTGTTCAATACAGCATTTTTGGCAGATAGGTTTATTTATTTAATGGGTACGTATGTTTGTGAAGGCTTAGCCACGTACCAATGTTTACGTGTGATGGAAACTCAACAAAAATAATTGTTGTGACATATCATACTTTAAACTTTAAAGTATGATATGTCACAACAGTTATTATTTAAAGCATCAGTTAAAAAACCCTATATACTTTAAAGGGTTCTAAAACTGATGCTTTCTGCTCGTCAGCACAATACTATTGAAATATCGTCTCCATTTCAATTTAGCTCCGTAAACTTAATATCTTAACGTATGTGCAAAGAGAGAAGAAGAGTTATGTTAGTACCTACCGCTTGTCTCTTTGTCATCTCATCATCATCATCATCATCATCATTCAGCCTATTGCAGTCCACTGTTGGACGTAAGCCTCCCCCAAGGTTCGTCGGTTCTACGACTGATGTGACCAGCCCATTGCCACTTCAGTTTGCTACATTGACAGACATGTCCGTCAGTTTGGCCTTCTGCCTTCTGCCAGATGACCTCATTTCGAATTTTATCCCATAGCGAGATCCCCAGCATCGACCTTTCCATAGCTCGCTGAGCGACGTGTATTCTGTGGGTCAGTTTCACCGTCATGTTCCACGTTTCGGTTCCGTAGGTCATGACTGGTAGGACGCGTTGATCAAAGACCCTGCTCTTCAGGCATTGTGGTAGTGGTGACGAGAACATATGACGCAGCTTCCCAAATGCTGCCCAACCTAGCTGCACCCTTCTGGTGATTTCCCGCTCGAAGTTATCTCTACCCAACTGCACTGTTTGCCCGAGATAGACATACTACTGGACAACTTCAAGGGTTGTACCTTCGACAGCAATCGGCTCTGGGACGACATGTTCATTGAACATGACCTTGGTCTTTTCCAAGTTCATACCCAGACCCATTCTTCGAGATGCAACGTTAAGGTTGTTCAGCATTTTTTGCAGATCCTGCAGCGATTTGCCAGCGCCATCAAAACGATGTCGTCCGCATACTGGAGGTGCGTGAGATATTCGCCGTTGACATTGATGCCCAGTCCGTTCCAATCCAATGTTTTAAAGATATTCTCCAGTGCATTGGTGAACAGTTTCGGAGATATGACATCTCCCTGTCTCACGCCTCTGAGCAGCTGGATAGGTCTGGTCTGATGTTTTTGTACTTGGACGGACATCGTTGCCATATTATAAAGGCTTCTCAGCACCTGCACATACCGCCAATTGACTTGACATCGCTGCAAGGACTCCAGAACAGCCCAGGTTTCGACGGAGTCAAAGGCCTTCTCGTAGTCCACAAATACTAAACACAGTGGCTGGTTATACTCCTTGGACTTCTGTATAACCTGCCTTACTGTGTGTATATGGTCTACGGTACTATAGCCTTTGCGAAACCCGGCTTGTTCCGGTGGCCAGAAGGCGTAAAATCTTTTGCTTTTTGAGCTTTATGAGCACTTTCGAAAACAACTTGTAGGCGTGGCTCAGGAGCGTCAGTTATTTAGGAGCGTTTTATCTCCTTTCTTGAAAAACAAAGAGACCACGTCCCTGCTCCACGCTTCCGTTGTAACACCATTGGCAATAACAAAGATAAATGGACCCTTGGGCTCCTGAAGAACAGGTTTTCCTCCTGCCTTAAGAAGCTCAGAGGTTACTCCATCTTCGCCAGGCGTCTTCCCATTACTAAGCTGTTTGAGAGCCGCCACAATTTCGTCTTCGTCTATGTCTGGGAAGTCTTCGGTGAAGTGGCGAAGGCTCTGAGGCTTGCGACGCTGACTTGCGGCATTGTCATCTAGATCTGGGTAATGTTAGGTTGCGAGAATCCTTGCACAATTATGTGAATGTCAAAAGGTTTAAAAACTATTGTGTCGCAGTATAGCCTAACCGAAACGAAAAATACAAAAATACGAATGGGCGGTGCGAACCACAGAGCAGAAACTATTCACGGAATGTTTGCTATGTGCGCCATCTGGCGGGGGGCGATTGAGACATTTTTGCGAAATAGCGCCATAATTACGCACTTCCGCGGCGCGTGCGCACGTAGGCACGCCTACCGCGTTTTTGGTTTCCAAAGTTAGCACTGTGTTAGCTGTCATCGTCTAATGAATATAGTAATTATTACACGTTATTATAACCAGCAATTTGATTTAGCTAAGTTACTTATTTATTTTTCATTCAGTTTATACTTTACCTTACAATATCGGTTAGACGCTGATAGTGAGCTGATTACCTACGTAAGTTTTTTTTCTACATATATTAAATTTATGGTATATTTTCTTTGTGACTTGATTACCGGGCAACTTCCCTAAATCACGAAAGATTGCTAATAAATAAAACAAGTTAAAATTGTCTTTTTACTCAATCGAACCCATTACTTTTGTCCCATAATCTATAGAACGAGTCAAAATTCAAGTAACTTCAACGATTTCTCGTTTATCCTCCAAGAAAGCAAGCGAGAGTAATGGAATTCTTGCCTGGCACCATTGTTTTCCAGATAGAAAACAGTCAATAAGTAACTAAACTAATTCTGATTTCCTGAAATTTACAAAGATCAAAAATAGCCTTATATCAAATTAAAATTAATAACTAAAGGAAAAAACTGAATGTAAATGATGAATGAAAAAGGTCCTGACACCTATTGGCATCAAATTTATGAGTTTATGTGGTTTGAAATATTTCAGTTTTTGCTCCTTTTCGGATATTTCATTTGCAACTAAACGTTGCAAAAACTTTGCTTGGAATGTTGCCACGTGTTAGAGGCTCGCAATTAACATAGCTTTCTCGAAAATTTTAACTAAAACTAACTGGAATTTTCGTCGACTATACTAAGTGCGAATACGAATAACTACAAGGAGAAGATAATTTGTTATTTTTGATATGATGAGTATGGATATGTCACCATTTTTTTGCAAGAACTGATTGTTTGTAAATAATCGAGTGTATTTATAAACTGCTGAATTATTGTAAAGGTAACCCTATACGTTTTTTTATGTACGCGATTATCTGATTGGTCCATGGATTGGTAGCACGGGTGTAAAATTTTTGTTCATCAACAAATATAGAGTTGTCTAAGAAATAAATAATTATTTCTTCGTCCGCAGAAGTTCCGTTTCATTAATTTACAATGAATTTTCATGTATGTTAAACAAACGCACAAAAACTGGTATTTAGCACTAAAAACACTCCCGAAGTCCCGACACCACGTTGTTTGTGTTGTTACGTGTTTCAACCAATCAGCGCCAAGCATGCTTTTCGTCACACGCAAACGTACAATATAACGAAGACATACTGATTATTTATCAATAATTGAGAAATCATCCGTTTTTGTCAATCGTCAATTGTCCACCTACAATAATTCGACGATTTATAAATACTCTCGATTATTTACAATAGACTAGGTGGAGCGACGATTTTCGCAGGGTGGCTGGGAAGAGCTGGATGAGAGTAGCCGCGGATCGTGCTCAGTGGCGTGCACTAGGAGAGGCCTATGTTCAACAGTGGACGACAATGGGCTGATGATGATGATGATGATTTACAAACAATCGGTTCTTGCAAAACTTTTATAAAAAAAATAAAAACCGACTTCAAAAAGTAAAAAATAAGCACTTTGGAGTCGGTCCCAGCCAAGGAAGAAAACTAAAAGTAATGAAGTGCAATGTAGAATGCCTTGGCTTGCATTAAAGTTCTTTATTTCACAATTTTTTAAGTTAGAATAAGTCCCGTACGCAACAATAAAACGACGATCGAATAAGTTCAGTATCTGACACAGCGCCATCTATGGCAGTATTAGATACATAATCCGCGCATTGACCAAGTAATGCTGGCCTGCAGCGTAGAAACAGTAAAAAGCCATCTACCTACCATATAGCATCGGCATAGTAAGAACTACAACGTAAACGAATACCACATAAATTTCAAAATTTCTTGAAAAATACTTTACTGCTTACAAAATAAATAAAAAATGGGACCTTCTTGAGATTAAACCTGATATTATACTTACCGTTTGAACCATTGAAATCGGTTCGGCCGTCTTCGAGTAATCGGTGAACATACAATATAAAGAAAAATATACGCGGTGAATTTATAACCTCCTTCCTTTTTTGAAGTCGGTTGAAGATGGTGACAGATAAAACATATTGCTCAAGACTCGAAAGCACATCGTGGCGTAGCAAGTTCATATTATTCATAATTATTATCTAATCTCAATTAGTTTGGTGCCTAAGGCCCAATTGCGCCAAGCTAGGTTAACACAACTTGTTAAATGTTAACCTAACTTGGCGCAAGTGGGCCTAAGTAAATTTAGGAAGCTTAAAAAAGTTTTTATTCAAGATTCTCCAATTCTTTTTCCGATCACTAACTAGTCTGCCGAGTAAATACTCTTACATTTGAAAATACATCGAACGTACATTTCTCTTTGATCGTTTAGCATCCAGCTAGGTATGTACGGAGTCCACATTAGCATCCACTTTGTTATTCATGTCGTCGAACCTCGTCCCCATTCCCCTGCTATGGTAATGAGCTTAGAAAACGACTTTCCTTTAAAACTTAATGATGTATGCGCGATGTGAGCAATAAGACGCATAATGTTCGTGGGTTTTCCGCTAACAGTTTGAAGTGGAGTGAATTTGTACCTATAGGTATAGGGAGTTATTCGCTGTTCTTAAATGTGGTCTTTTATAAAGGTCTTATTTTGCGACTTCGCCGGCGTTGACATTCGAAAAATTCCATGGGATATTTGATAAACTATCTTATTTTTTAATCCAGGCATAAACTATCTAATAATATAATTTATTAGTTTAGATATAGGATTGATCAGATTTTCAAACTCTGTTCTTTTAGAGTTGAGAGATAGATATCACAAGAATTTACCCATTTCTTTGGATCTTTTTAATTACATAATATACTCGCCTACTCTGAGGTCCTGGGTACGAATTCGAGTAGGGGCAAATATTTGTATGATGAATACTAGCATTTGTAATTGAGTCATAGCTCTGACATATGTTTCTACAAAAAAAACTTATCTATGTCTATTTATAGGTTTGTATTTCTATCCGTTTCCTTAGTATAGCTTAACACAAGTAAGGCTTGTGTTAGTGCTTACTTTAGCGCTAGGCTAATTGGTATTTTTTATATTTTACTTTGTATGAATATCTCCCAAGAAACTTCAGTGTCCAGTAACATACTGTACAAAGAAAGAATGTCAAAAGACTTATGTATCTAAAATTCTATTTAATTTTTGTTTTCAACATACATTATGCAGTTTTAGCATGACTATAAAAAAAAAGTATTCGTTTCCAACTTTCCGTTGGTGCAGTGCAGAAAACATGCTTTTTTTGTTACAAAATTTGTTTTGAAGACCCTAAAAAAGTATATCTGCAAACATTCGAAACATCAAAAGAACGAAATAAAGGAGAAACTAATAAAGTGACGCAACAGGAGATTGCTTTAATGTTAAAGTCCCCAAACGATGTGATTGAAACGCTCCCCTCGCGACGCCAAATGACAGAGTTTTCATTCCGGTGAATAGATGTGCTAATTTGCATCCTCTCATTCACAATAATCAAAGTTGCCATAAAAGTTTAATGTGGGTTAGCTTAGAGATGGTATTGATATGAAATTAAATGATACTGTGCGTATGAGTACGTATTATTTTAATGTATCTTTGTGGAGAATTTTCGGCAAAATATTTTGTTGATACAGACACACATCACGCCCATCACGTCCTTGCGGGGTATTTGGCATAGACCACCAAATGTAGCTTTAGAGTAAAAAGTGTATAAACATCAGTCGCTTAGCCACACATGTGTCATCTAAATGTCCGTAAATAATAGTTCTGTTTTAAATTCGTAAAAAAAAATTAGTTAATTTTTCAATTGTACAGAGATACTTACGATGCCCTTATTTAAACTGATCAACTCTAGGCGACTCTAGTCTTACTACGTCGATATTCTTTTGTTTTATCTTGAGTCCCTTTCCTTCATTTAAGGTCGCATGACAAAGGCGTCCGCGCCAAAGCGTATTTACTAATTTTAAATTCGTCGTCGGCGCGTGTGAACCTGAGCCCCCTCATTGGCGTCGTCGCCTGCGCTTTATTAATGTTTGATCTGACTGGGAAATAGACAAATTGTTTGTTTTCCCGTCGCGTAGTCGGTCGCGTCAAGGGGTTGTGGAATTTCGTCATTGTCAGTTGGGAATCGCAATCTTTTTGCGCTTTGTAATAAGTGGCATTTTCGCATGACTTTTGTTAACTTTATACTCACACACGTTTTTCTTTCCTATTTAAGTAATTTAAAGGTGTTTTTATTTAATTTCAGAGTAAGGATTTGACCATAATGATGCACAATTTTTAAACTAAGTATTTGAGGACGTAAACTAAAAAGGTATCTCTAAAAAATCTCTTTCGTCATGATTTTATGCTGTTTCAAATATTTCTTTTACATAAACGAACAAATTAACCGGGCCAAATAATTACGTAGATACTTAGTAGCCGATTCATATACTTTTGTAGCGCACATTCAGGTAAGTTCGAATTTATTTAAAGTCGATAATTAACTAAGTATAGGTATACTTTACATTCGCTTTTGTAGAGCACATATTTTATTGTTTTCAAGTTCCAACATCCATCAACGCTGACAGCATAAATCAAACCATATCTGAGTGTCATATCCGCGAGTAGCTTTTTTTCCTCTAATCGAGCTTTAAACAAATGTTTATCGATGAATTTATGTTTTTTTCTAGTGTAATTTCTTTTAACCCATTCACGTAACAAAATGGCTTTTTAATCGTGTCTGAAAATTATCCCTATATAGCCATCATTTAATTAAACCCTGACAGCATAAATTAAATCATCCTGGTTGTCATATCCGCGAGTAGCTTGATTTCCTCCGCTCGAGCTTTAACCAAAATATTTATCAGTGACTCAATATTTTTTTCTAGTTTCTTTACTTTTATTCCGTTGACGAAGCAAGATAGCTTGCAAGCGCGTCAGAAACCCGTGAATTTAAACTGGTTAATTAAGTATGTATACCTCTTTTACGTGTTACACTTTTGTAGACAGCGAACCGCACATTTATTGTTTCGAGTTCCAACATCCATCAAAGCTGACAGCATAAATCAAACCATCTCTGGTTGTCATATCCGCGAGTAGCTTTTTTACTCAACTCGAGCTTTAAACGTCGTCATTTGAGCGGAACATTAACTGTAAACGAGTGAAGGGTTGTTCACGTTTCCGTTATTAGTGCCACGAGTTTGGCGGAGATTTATCGGGACCGGCGCAGTGTCATATGGCTGGGTGGAAGCGAAGAGCTAAATTAAAACATTCTACTTGCGCGACAACTGAATCTGTGGTTTATGATTGTTTCGAGATTTTTTTGTGTTGTGAGTTTATTGCTCAAACTTTTTTGTCTATTTTTAGTTTCTTCTCTTCCGATTGTGAATATAATAACATTTCTGTCTGTTTAGACGACACTTTATTTGCATAGGAACCATTAATTATTAATATTTGCATTTAATTGTTTCAATGCGTCACTTTTAGCCTTGTCGTTTTGTAAATTATGTATTTTTGATTTCTGTGTTACATGACCAAACACTCCAAGCTATACATTATATGTTCCTTTTTCAAAGCTCATAATCTTGCAAAGAATGTGAAAATGAATGAGTTACAAAAATATTCTTACCTGTAATAAATGCCGACTCCACAGATTCTTAGCTCCGACAGAGATATATGTCACCGGAGTCGACACCGCGGTAATAAGAGCTACTGTTTTATGATGCACGATGACAGTTCCAATAGGCACAACTCACAAAAACAAAAAACAACCGCTGGAAATATAGAACTCATTTTGTTTACTCAACGAATTCGAAATTCAAATCAAATTGTTATGATTTCTGGAAAAGTTCTTGTAAGATAAAAAGAGTTCGAATATTTTTGTACCGAATGTACCAATTATTTCTTTTTTTATTCCGTTTACTCTTTGTTGTGTGTGTGCTTCTTTGTAGACATTTCCTTTCACGCATTGAAATATGGCAGATTAATGTGAGTTCGAAGAAGTCGATATTACTTCTGAAGGGGTCTAAAACTTATGATTTACTGCGTCTGGGTGCGCTGTTAAAAAGTTGTAAAGTGCTTGTGTTTCCAATGGCACTGCAACAATGTTAGGTTAAATTCCCTATGTGTCGAACTAATATTACTTCAGTATCGCTATTTTGAAAGAAACGCCAAATACAGGCGTAACTTTAGTATCAAATTAATTAAGAATTCACAATGTAGTTGGTTAAGTTATGGCTTAAAAAACAGAGGTATGCATCTATCGACGCTTTTATAAGTAGACAGCTCGAAAAACATGTTTAACAAGAATAATTGACAGAAAGTTTATTGAATACCAACCAAATTTATGACATATATTTAATATTAAACATTAAAAACGAAATCCTAAACAAGTATAAATTTTCGTATTGTTGATTTTTATTGATTAATAATAAATAGACATTTTCAAGTTGCCCGTACAAACGTTCAACCTCTCTTACACCTCCATCTCAAGGTGTAATTTCACAACAAATGTTAGATTGGGTCATCAGGTACATTAGGTCTTTCTTTCTAGGTATACACAAAACTCATCATAGCTCTGTCAAACAGGCATGAAATGGTAAGAAAAATCTTTCCATTTCATTTCATTCTACTTGTTTCGGAATGATTAAAAAAAAATATCTTTGTTTCTCTCAGTCTTATTCAATAATTGATCGACTGATCTTACGATAGTTTTGATCTAAGTTTGTTTTACAAAGTTGTTCATATTACTGCTTATCGCATTGTTTAAAAACAGTTTTATATAAGGAGTGTGACATGACATGACTCACTAGGCAAATTAAAATCCATAGCCCATTCACTAGCAGACTTTCGACCGACTTCTCGGAAGCATGACGTCCACGTGCGCACGCGGCGCTCTTTGACCCGCATGGCGGGATTTACGGACCGTATTAATCATAACAGCTTAATGAGGACGATGCCTTGAGAGCTTTCAAGAATCGCAACTTTTTTGCATCTGTAAAGTTTTATTAATAATTGTGATACCATCACCTACAGGTATTTTTATAGAAATTGCCAGTTTGGTAATGACAAGGAAAATTGTTGCTGACAAAATACTACAATTTCGCTGGTATTTTTATCAGCAATAATTTTTCCTTAAGCAAGAGTAAAATGATTTGATTACCATTTATAATCACTAGAACCACAGCTTTATTATCTTCTATTCCCTACCTAGAAGTATAAGTATAGTTATAGGAAAGTATAATCCTTATAACCAATTCTTAAGTTTTAACACGAAACTTCGTTTAGTATGAGCTCATAAGTATTCATTCATAGGCCTTAGGCTATGGTAACAAAGATAACAAATACCTAACTACATATTTTTGAAATCCATCACATCTTAGTGCCAGGTGGGTGGCGAGAACCTACATCGCGTCTCAAATAACGTATGTAATGTCTCTTTGAAGTCGTCATCCATTTGCGAGCGAAAGTGCAATATGTAGCAGTGACTGTTGGACGGAACATCACCCGCGGCTTCAAAGGACTAAACGCGTTACCAACGCCCACCTGTGGGAAGGAAACATAAATTGAGCACTTTGTCGCTTAGCGAAAGTTTCCTGACAGGCATGTAGCTAGGGCAACGAGGGCTCCGTATTCCAGGAAACTTTAAAATGCGTCTGCGACCGGGAAGTTCCTCGATGCAATGCTGCGTTGACACCCAACGTTTTATCAACAATGCAAAGTCAACACTTTATTTGGAAATGCCAAAGCCCCTGCCTGCAGGTCCTGGGCCCCGAATTACAGCACAGCCGCAGATACGGCCCTGTTGCCTACACGTTGTGATTGCTTCGTAGAGCCAAGTCTCGAAATAAGTTGCCGTTTCAAAATACTTACCAAGTATGATACCTACCTGTGAATTTTAAACATAACCAATTGACCATGTTCAAAGGAGTAGTGTAGTTTTTGCACTATGAATAATTACACCGATAACGTTATTTAACAGTAAGAGCGCTTACGCAATATAAATAACGCGTCCGATATAAATCCGATCTGTTCCCGTAAAAAAAACGGATCCAGTAAACTCGGACAGAATTCGGATGTCGCTTACGCACTGCGATCGAGTGAAAGGAGACAAGATCTTGGCCTCCACTTATTTCCACCACTACGTAGAACAAATTTGTGCGCAATTTTTATTGATTTCACAACACAAATTTCTTAAAACACAAACAAAATCGCAAGTCGAGACACTGTGTTTATTATGTCCGCCATGTTTACTCCAATCGCGATTTTGATTCTGTTTTAAAAACATGTGGTGTGTAATAAATAAATATGATGCATAAATTTGTTCTTCGCGGCGGTGGTGGAAATAAGTTTATTCCAGGACGCTATCGTATCATTTCACTTATAGCGTTAAAATTGGGAAACAGTTCATTAATACTCTTCTCCGAGATGGAGTTTCACAAATGACGGAGAGAAATCGGATGCCGGAAAACGGATGTAGTGCGTAAGCTACCATACAAATAGTTCTAAGGCTATGAAGGGCCGTATTTACACGGATTCGGATCGGATTCAAGAAGGACGTAGTCCGTAAACGATCTAACAATATGCATTATCTGATTTATCCGTTCAATTATACATACTGAAATTTCGGTTTAATTAATTTGTTCTGTTTTGCGTCTTTCCTCAATATTTTAGATTTTTTTTACAACATAATATAATAGTTATTAAGGAATTAAAAGGAAATTACTTTCAATCTTCTTATGCTTAACATTGAATCGTCATTTACTCTGATACATATTTTTATTTTTAACTATCTACCCAAATATTTTCACAAAAACAAATCTTCTTTAAAGTGAGTAGTCTAGAGAATAAATATAATAACAAGTCATCATTGAATTCTCTCCGCGATCGCGGGAAATTCGCGGGTGGAATACAAATGCTCCCTCATCGCCATCAGTTAAAGTAAATTCGTTTATAGAGATAAATCTGAGTTCAACAATCAGGGGGTTCCGTTTAACTCGATTAGGTTGCCATAGCCCTGATAACGACTGGGCTTATACAATTAGAGATACTACCAAACTGCCATACATTATTGTACAATAAGGGTTGTTGTGATTATTTAGTGATGTGATTCTATTAAAATGATTAAATCTGGGAATGGAAATAATATAATGATAATAATAATTGCATACAACACACCAATTATCTAGCCCACGTTAAGTTTCATCAAGAACTTGTGTTATGGATACTAGATAACGGATAAATATACTTATATACTTTTTTTTTGTTAATATATACATAATATACATAATAAACACCCAGACCAAGACAAATAGACATGTTCATGCACACAAATATTTGTCTTGTCCGGGGATCGAACCCGGGATCTCTGGCGCAGAAGGCAGGCTTGGTACCCCTGCGCCAAAAAGGTCGTCAATTTACCAGTAAAAGTTGTTTTTTCAGTTTTTGCTGTTGGTATTATGGTAATTTTATTTTTTGTGACCGAGACATCAAATACAATTTATATAGCGATATCAACAGTTTGCTAAGGATTTAGTGTGAAACAAGTGTTATTTTGTTTCTAAATTTCTATTTCGTGAAGAGACTTTCCTACTAGTCTACATTTAAAATACATTTTATCGCATTGTAGTCAGTAATTTCCATGGGAAAAAACTGATGGACAATATTTTAGAGATGTAGTCGAAGTTGTTGGCGGCCTCCAGTTTAATAAAATAAATTTGGTTAAATAAAAAATAAAATAAATAATAGCAATAAAAGTTTATTATCTTACAAAAGCAATTGAATTTACGTTAACTTTAGTAAACGCTACACAGCTACTACTTTATACTTAAGTACGTAGTACTTTATACGTACTAATTTCGGTTCGGTATGATAAAGTTATCAGTATCACTGTAGCCTCGACCACCGGGCTCGGCATCATTAATACAACGGAGATTAGCCTAGGCCACAGCCCGTAATGGAGTCTGTCGCAGATGAACTCGGTTTTTACGGCACGAGCGGCCACCCGCGACACTTCCCCTCCTCATTATTTGTGGTTTCAATTCGCTTTTTACGACCAGTCTCCCTCTTCAGCTCCTCTAAATTACTCCCACCCGAAAATGTCGTAATATTAATGCTTACATCTAAAGAAAACGACGCTTTATATATTCTACGTAAGACACAGAATTGGTTGTTCGACTTAATGAACAACAGATGTATTGCGTTAGCAAGTGTCTGTATCAAAATTCATTTGTGAATGAGCGGCGATGATTAAAAAGTGACTGTAGACTCTGTCGAGTATCAGAGGAGGGGATCTCGATGCAATTCTTAAAGCAATTGTCGCTGTTTAACGACAAAACGACAATTGAAATAGTGAATTGTTGTTTCTAATTACATAGTTCCTACTAAATTATGATTTTTAGAGCTAAATGCTTCTTCTATGAAGAAAACACATGTGGTAATGTGTTTTTAATTCCCATTTTTTTAAATTATAGCTAGGAGAAAATACTACATAAATTTTGTGTCGTACTATTATTCTTTAAGAAAGTATATTATAAAGTTTTTTGATTTATTAAGCAAGAGTAGTAAGCTAAACATTTTATAGCGATATAATAATCTAATACGTATTAGGTAGGTATTAGGTTACTTCTGGTTCCTATTCTAACTGATAACTTATATTTTTAAACTTTTGTTAAGAGGCAAAAGGATTTTTGTGTGTATGCAGCCGCTTGACATATTTAGAGTAACTAACATGATTGGGAGATCGCTGCATATGTTATAAAAGGCCAGGAAGTGAAATTGGGTAAAGTAAACCAGTGTAACGAGATCGACAGAAGAATACGACTTGGTTGGGTAGCATTCTCAAAATTGGACTTTGTCTTCCAAATGAAACTAACAAGCCTACCAGAAAGCTCAGATATTCGACCAATGCGTCCTCCTCGTTCTTTCATATGGAGCTGCAACCTGGGTTACCACCCAGGATACTATATATAAACTGAGGATGTCGCAAAGGGTGGAGAGAAAGTTGGTAGGTGTCACTCTTAGAGACTGAAAAACAAACAAGTGGCTCAGAATGCAGAGTAAAGTCACTGACATAGGCCTTAGAGTGGAGATACTCAAGTGGGAATGGGCCGGTCACATTGCCCGAAAACAAGAATCCTGGTGCAGTTTGTACCAGGACTCCTAGATTGGAAGCCGTAGGACCAAAAACGACCACAAATGCGATGGAAGGACATCAAAAAGATGGCGGGCAGCAACTGGACTCTAACTGCCCAAAACAGAGAAAGATGGAAGTATTTGAAGGAGGCCTACACCAAATCATTGGTTGACGACGGGTAAAGAAGAAAAGAAAGAAAAAGATGTTATATTTAGCTTTGTATTTTCGTACCTATCAGTTTTTTTTTACTTAATCAACCATTTTGGTTTGATTCTGAAATAAGTAGTTATTTAATATGATATAAAAGGTTCAGAACCAAGATATTACAAATATTATACATATGCACGAGTTTTCATGAGATATTATATATACTTATATTTAGTACTGGGTGGGAATCGAACCCACGACCATTGGGGCAGAACGATGTAGTACATACCACTTTGCCATCAGATCTTGTTTACAGATTTTGTTTAATTTAATGGTATCTAATAAAACGCTGTCATGATAATACAAACACAGAAAATCGTACCTAGGTATAAATTTGTTTTGCATTACGAATTGCAGTTTTTTTTAATGAACGACGGTGAGACTCTTAGCCTTCATCATACCTGATGTTAAGTATTAATAAGGCTGAACATGGAAGCGAGTCTCTCCCGGAATCCTCAGCCACTGAGGAACTGGATATCCTATCTCAAACTGCCGGAACACAACAATGATGAAAACATTGTTGTTATGACGTCAGACTTAGATAAGATGGTGGTAGGTAGCCAGGCGGACTTACAACAAGTCCTTCCACCAACCAAACCGAATACAATATGTATCCCCGCTGGGAATCGAACCAGTTGTTGTACCACTAGACCACAGAGGCAATTAAAAATTTAAAATTGGAGGAGAGAAAACCTTGTAAGAAACTCAATTCGCTTTACCTCTTACTTAATTATGTGTTTAATTTTTGATAGAGATTAGGGTAAAACTATTTAAGGTTCACTACCTTCTGGTTAATATAAGGCCGAATTTGTGTGAAATAACTTTTTAAAAATATAATTCTATTTAATCCAGCCTGTCAATTAAATCGGAGAGAATTGGTGTTCTAATACATTTGACGCGACAGGTAGAGTATTTTTTTGCATTACATAGGCTTACTCTTGGCCTCATTCTGAAACGTTACATCAAGAAAGTTGGAGCGAGCTTGCCTAGAAAAAGCTTCTTCACTCGAGCTTTAAATATACCAGGATATTGTAGGCACCCGGGAGTACAGACGCAGGCAGGGAATTCCACTCCCTGGCTGTGCGCATAATAAAAGATGAGGAAAAGCGCTTTGTGCACAGACGTGGAATATAAATCAGGTAGGGGTGATAAGTCGCAGTACGTCTGGATTTCCGGTGCTAAAAAGGAGCTAGCGGGATGAGCTCATACAGCTCAATAGCACACCCTCCGAAGTACAATCTGTAGAATGCCGACAATTAAGCTAACTCTTCGTCGATGAGTCTACTGCCAAATGTATCTAAATTCCGCTCCTCTCCGCTTTATAATGGACAGGACAGCCTGAAATGCCTTTCGTATTTAGTGACAGCTGAACTAGTAGTGGGTAATTTTTTTTGTGGCAATATGTTAAATTTAACACAAATTTAAATAAATTACCATAGTTATAATTAGATGGCTATTTCATCTTAATCGATAGTCAAACATTTGCAAAGATGTTTCCTTCGAATCCGAGGATATTTCTCTCATTGATGAAACGATGGTGGCCAACACCGTAGAAAGAATACTAGAAAACTTCGACGTGTTCTCATAGGTCTCTTTAGCATAATTGGTTAGTGCATTGGGCCGGATTCCCAAGGAGGCGGGTTCGAATCCCGTCAGGGCGACATGAGACTAGTTGCTTTTTTCTAGTATTATTTCTTGTTTAATATTTATCACGTAAAAATGGCATTGTAAAATGCAAAATTAAAAAGTTATAAATAACCATTTTTCTGATAAGAATTCCTGTTCCACTTTTCAATGTATTGTTCTATCTATGTATTTGTTCAACTTTGATTTCACTTATTGTGACCAAAGCCAAAAAAACAGCTCTACAATTTTTCGCCTACAAATTCGAATAAATACAGAGTACTTTCAGCTCCAACAGTCACAATAGAGAAAGCAGATCCACAATTAATGTGTATCACATTAAAAAATATACCTATAGTTCTCCTATTTTCTTAGTTGTTCATAAGTGTAGCATTTGCAGTATTTGCATAGGCAGTATTTGCCCATCATCTTTTTATTTATGGCTAGATCCACCTGGTCTCCCTACAAGTCTTAAAATAGCGTAAAACTCTTTGAAACAACTAGACTTAAATGCGAAAAATTAAGGTGTTATTACTCAATGAAAATGCAAATATCCACTCGGAAAAAATATATTCAATTTTTATAAAATCAATATCAGGCATTTTTAATTCGCACAATTTTTGTACAATATAATTATACACCATAGTTTTACACTTACCATTGTTAAGCCAACATAATAGCACAGATTTTAAATTATTAAACATATGAATATCGTTAAAAAGATGTTTTGTGATTACTGTTATTTATTTTGTGACATACAGACTTAATATTCAAATAACAATATTGATTCAGTATTGTAATAAAGATATAAAGTTTTATATATTCTTTTAATAAGGCGACCAACAATACAAGCATATAAAAACTACAAGATTTGGTATAGCAAAAAATCTGAATGAAATATACAACATTATATTTTATGTTTACTCGAAACCTCATTAAACTATTGTTTGTAGAACACATAATTACGAACAACTTCTTCTATTGACAATTAACAACCGTAAAATAGTTAGTAAAAAACAGAAGTTTCATACATATTGCAGAGTTCACACAAAATTTTGTAGGAACAGCTACTTTTTTAACGATCAATGTTGCTTTTTTTTAATATTGTTCGTAAAGATCAGGGGCCTATTTCTGCTAATGCTTAGTCACAATCGTATTCCAATGGTGTTTTAATAGTAGTCCTGTTTTACACAGTTCTTGTTACAACAGTGTAATAAACACTACTATTGAAACACCATTAAGAGACGATTTTGACCAAAATTTAGCAGAATTGACCCCCTGATATTGAGTAAACATAAAATAAAGTTTAATTTATATAACTAGAATAGCACATCACGTTTCCGGTGTTTGAAGAAATTAATACACTTTGAAAGATAAATCATAACTTGTGAATAAAGGCTATTAATAACAATTTTTATACTTGTTAGATATTAAAAATTCATAAAGTACATACCATAGGCGATAGTTTTCAGAGTAATTACGATAAACGGAAACCTTAACAATTTTGATAATTATGGTTTCAGTCAATGTCACTTTTTACAACACAGAATATGACATGAACGGTTTATTTTATAGTGTTTCATACGAATCAGTTTCATATAAAGCAAACAATAGTATGCCGACAAAATAAGGAATAAAATACACAAAGAAAAGATATTTCTCTTATGGGACTTATTACTGCTTTTGATAAATTATAAAATATAGAAATAAATCAATTTTAACGGATTTAAGAGCACTGTTTATTACACCGTATATATTTTAGTTTCCAGACGTATCGGCACCTTTTCAACTGCCGTGGTCAAGGGTTGACAGTCAACCCGTGATCACCGTGCCTTAAAAGTGATTTAATTTCAATGATGAGTGTCTGAAGAAACTTAAGATGTGCTTATATCAAATATAGGTTGTTTGTATAGTAATTTTTATAATATTCAAAAAATACAATGTTCCTGACAATTTTCTGGTTTTGTTCAATGTTTACTAACATACGTAGCCATCTGATTTTATATTTACCTTCGGTGAACAGCAAACTAACAAATGAATTACCAAAATAGTTTGTTTTAAATCTGTATGTCTCAAAATTTTCAACCAAGGGATTCAGTTGTACGTAAACAATATTAATTTTAGAATAATGTGTTATTTTACAAATACAAAAGAAGAAATATACTAAATGTTACAGTACAGGAGATCCCTTGTCTTTTAACTATTTTATGGCTTATTTTTTAACAATTTCATACAATAAATAAATTGCTTTTTTTCCGTGACCTGATGAGGTACTTATAATCAATAAATTATAAACTGCAATTTTGGACTAAAATAGTGATTCTACTTAACCTAATTACCATACAATTTCTAGCTATAATGAGATAGTTATATTTATTCGATAATATATATACTGTACAACACTATAAAGTCTCACAATACGTGCGGGCAGCGTCGCAACGTCTTAATTAGAAGTCCGAGTCACTATACACAGTGTTTTGATATGTGGTATATACAGCTTGCGCGGGCACTGCAGGGTATCACAGGAGCGGCTGGGTGTGGTGCGGCACGGGCAGCGCCGCGCGCCCCCGTCACACCAGCGAGCTGGGCTTCACGTCCAAGGAATGCTCGGGAGACCGACCACCCGCTCCCCCTTCCCCTTGGCTGTTCTCCTCGGAATCCGAGCACGAATCTGAACTACCCTTCTTGCCACCATTGTGCGTCTTTACATGTTTTGCTAGGTGGTCCGACCGCATAAATCTCTTATTACACACTGGACACGCAAATCTCTTCTCTCCTGTATGTGTGCGCAGGTGCCGTTGCAACTCATCGGAGCGTGTGAATCGTTTGCCACAGAATAACCAGTTGCAAACGAATGGTCGCTCACCAGTGTGCCAACGGAGATGAGCTTTCAAATGAGAAGTTTTGCCGTAAACTTTGCCACAGCCTGGTATGTGACAACTATGTATATTCTTTTTCCTGAGATGAGCTCCCGCTGGTCCGAGTCGTTCTGCTTCCTGGCAGTTAGGGCAGTCACAAGTCGCTCGACCGGCATAGCGCCGCTGGGATCGTGGTGAAGGGGCCTGAGCTGGAGGCGCTGGTGAACCTGGTCCATGCAGTCCAAAAGATCCTTGTGTAGGCAAAACAGACTTATATGCATCTTGCAGAAGGTGAGGTGCTGGCGGAAGCAAATGTGCTCCACCCGAAAGTGAATGCGTAAGCTGGGAGTAATCTTGACCGGCGTAGTTGGCCATCTGCCCGCCGACATCGAGCCAGCCACTGTGTACATCCCACCAAGTGCTGCCGACGGCACTGACTCCACTCATTTCTGCGGCCTTCAGCGCTCCACTACTGCTGCCTCCTCCGACGTTAAAAGGCCACGATTCATAGGGATGTCTCGAGTACATAGATCCGAGACTTGCACTGGATTCACTTTTGCCGAGTAGCTGGTCTCCTGAAGGAGGGAAGTAGAGATCATTGCCGTATGATGGGGCAGCTGCACACGAAGTAGGAGCTCGCGCGTATGACCCGCAAGCCGGGGGATGGGAACGTGGCGCGGCGCTGCTGACGGGAGGAGAGTGGGCCCCGGGACTCTTTTTCCATGGATGGAACCCTTTGCCGACGGCCGCGTCTGCCAGCGGCGGCGGCGACTTGCTCGATAATTTGTTGCACTGTGCCGCCAGCATGGCCAAAGGCGTGCCGCGTAAGCTCGGATGTTCCTGGAAAGACAGACAACGAACCATGTTAATTATTTTCAAAGAAAAAAGACAACATAATATCCTGGTTTAATTAACGAAGTATGTTTAGACCGTGTGAATTGGTCTGAGTGTCGACTCAAATTTATAGCCTAATTTATATGGGAACTAATGCAACTCTGTCGGTTGTGCCTCGGGCGCTGAGAAGTAATATAAATAAATTATGAGAGGTTTATAGGTGGAGTATTTACAATTAGGCGTGGTGACAGCTCCCGGCCGCTACTGGCGACATGGCCGCGCAGCCCCAGGACATCGTAATTAATAAACGCTGCCTACTCCTTGTCTGACCGTAATACCACAGAAGCATACAAAATTAATTTTACCGCAGGGTCAGGTCAAAGACTAATTCATTTATCAAGAATTCCTAATAGGTCTTTTCTTCGTAAAATACACCGTAACTAGGTTAGACCAATTCTGCAAAAGTCCACGTTTCTTGTTTTTTTTTTATGTTTACTTCCATTACGGTGAATAAAACGAACCCTAAATCAAAAAAGCTATGTGATTGTGAAAATCTCGACATGCAAACGCGTCATAAAAACTTTCTACGTAGAATAAAGGGCATAATCCGTTCACCGTTGTTCATTTGGTGGATTCAAATAAAGGTGAGGGCAGGAGAACATCCGGCCGGATATTTCACCCCAATACGGGGCACAATGGCTCGATAAAAAAGTCCCATTGTGTGAAATAATATAATCCAGGGATCGGGACATGGAACCGGGCAGGGTGCGGGGGGACCACGCCCCTTAACATTGTGATTGGCGCAGCTGGCGCGGTGTGCTCCAACCCTAACAACTGTCACTGATACACTATATTTCCCATACACTTTTGTCTAAGGTAAATTCCCAAGAGCTTAATGTTGTCTAATTAATATATTTTAGTTGGTTTTTTAAAAAGCAAAGTCAGTTTAAAAAGCTACTGGATTTTCTTGTCAAAGCCATATATTTTTGTTAATAGCTATGGCTGGATTTATTAGTCCTCAAATAGTACTAAAACAAAAGTTATTTCTTCTTTATAGTTAAATAAAAATAGTCAATTCGAAAATAGATTTTAATTGGTCTATGTAAGTGGGTACTAACATATATCTTGACAAATAGAATGGCGCGGCGGACGTTATCGCGGGATCTACAGTCGTCAAATATGGCCGCTGTCGATTAGCAACCACAGCAATTACCGTTAAAAAATAATAAAACATAATCAACATGACGGCGTTACCCATCCACAAAATAAACATTAATTAAAGAAACGATAACTCAGTGTCAGTGCGTTATTTCGTGGTCTGATCTTACGAACTTCACAAGTGCTCGATTCTCGGCGATTGTTTTACCATAGCCATTGAAGCAACGGTTCCAACATTAGTAGTAACCTTTGAAAATTGCATCTTTCTAAATCGAAGCTTCAGATAGCGCCCGGAGCTAAATCGATCTCTAACACTGTAATAACTATCGCGGTGTAGATCGTAATAAATATCTAAATGTCACTGTTTCATAAAGTCCACACCTACAATGGTTGTCCGAGCAATTTGGAGATAATAGAACCGACGTGCGGCGACGGTGCATCGTCACGGGCATAATTACCCTAGGCATTATACCCCATTTGGGCGCTGGCGCAGGCCGAAAGAACCCGAGTGATATCGAGTAATTGGTCGTCAACGGGCGAAGGCCCGATCAAAGCGGGATGACGCCTCGAGCCGCCACGCCGGCGCCACTCCCGCATTACAATGTTGATGGCCTTTTCCTTGTCAAAAATGACGAAGATCTTGTCGTAAAAAAGACGAGATGAAACAAAACGAGATTACCTAATGCGAGCACAAAATTGTAGTATCACAGGTCAGGTAGTCGCCGCCGGAGAAATGGGTTACTACAGTTTGTAAGTTTCTTTCGGACGGATAATACTTTTAAAGTGTTGTTTCATTTATTGTTATTGCCGATGTCTGTCAAAATATAAAGAACAAAAGATAAGCGCAGTAACTTGTGCTAACAGAGATTACAGCGTGATTTATGTTATACCAACAGAAATAGTGGAATGAATAGCCAGAAGATAAATATATTGAAGTGGCAGTGGGCTGGCCATACCTGTCATAGAACCGATAACTGAGTGTTGAGTTAGATCAGTGTTCAGATAAATGTGATGTATGCGAGGAACACAAGAAGTAACGAACAACAATTAAATTAAGTAAAACAATGAAGTTTATTGCAAACGATTTTCTGAATAACTTTCTCGTAAAGATAATGGTTAGGTACGGGATTTTATGGGCGGTTATAATTAAAATAGAGTAAGATATTAAACCAGTATTGCAATACAACCTCCATCGATCACATCAAGAGAGAATTAATAAGAATTTGAAAGGCGACCGGATATGTCAATGACTAAGTAGATCGGATTACTTAATTGCAGGGTCGCCGCACTAGCCTACAATTTGCCAGATGAAACGTGGATCTAAATTACATCATTGTCTCGTAAAATAAAAAAACTTTTAGGGGTTTGCGAATTGTTGCTGTTGCTAATGTTATTAATGCAGCTAACATAGGTATTCAAAACACAATATACAAAGCACAGCAGAAAAATACTTATCTTAAACTACAGCTTAAAAACTATACTGTTTCGTATTTATTTAGTATCCAAGATCGAGTTTTAAAGATACCTAAAAAAGGAGGACTGGACTAAATGGTTATGCATAGTAAGTATGTATGTTACAAACTATGCATAACCATTTTGTCCGGTCCTCCTTTACTTAGGTAATTATCTTTAAGTCAGCCTTAATCCCAATTTAATCATAATAAGAACTTTTGTTAACAAAATAAAATAGTATAATTTTTTATTTGAGTGAAATTTCCGCTTCAAGTTTGACTTTTATAGTTACTGAATATTGAACTTTTTGATTATAATCATCCATTTAATATAGTCGGAAACTTATTTGAGTTTGTTTACCAACAAAAACCATTTAACCGTCTTGACCGCAGACCAGGCTCGGCAGTTTGGCAAGATTAAACGTCCACATTAATTTCAAAGATTAATCAAGGAAATTAATCAAGAGCAGGTTGTGATTATTTATTTGACTTGAAACAATTTTGATAACGGACCCGATAAATGGTTGCAAGGTAACGTAGAGAAAAATAATTAAATTAACGTGAGAAGCTATAAATCGACATGATTGGAGAACATACTGGTTTTCAAGTTTTTTGTAAGTTCAAAAATGTTCTTTATTTTTAACGAGTTAGAGATTTGTTTAGCGTGACTTGAAGTTTGGATAATTTTAAATTACCTACCAAATTATGATGAACTTAAATGAATATTCAGCCGAAACGCTTAAGCGTCGACGTGATATTAAAATGATTGTGAAGTCGTTACTGGCCAAATTGTATTTCATAAAACTCATAACTATACTTATGAGCTAATATTTTTCGACAACACGTTATTGTAAACGATAATAAAACTAATCACGGTCTCATTTCATATTGTCTGTTTTAGAGCGTTTATGTTACAAAATTATAATGAAGCTATGAAGAGAACAGCAGTAAAAAAATATCTCTGTTTTTCCTTTAACAAATTATTTACTTTTTATAGATTGCATATTTAGATACATTTTCAAAAATAGGATTGAGAATATGTTCTGAACATTGGAATAAAATGTGTGTGAGAGAGAACAGAGTAGACACAACTACAAACAAAACAAGAATGCGAAAATAAAAATCAAATCACATTAATAAATACAAAATAAAAAATGGTAGAACTAGTAAAAAACAACTGCCTCAAACTTGCTGAGACAGTGGATTAGTGTAATTTTTTCAGTATTTATTAATTTCGCAGACAATGGCAATTATACGGAAATATCATTTAAGTTTGTTGTACCAACCGTCATTGCAATATGCGTCACATTTCAATCTAAACTCCCGATGCCGATAAGCCGGGAGCAAATTGGCAATGTCTAATTGCACAATTACGACATTACCGAGTTAAGTCCGGGTGAAACCGTACGCTGCGGCCCGGGGGCGCCCTCGGTGTCATTCTAATGCAAACTACAACCGGATCTACAATTTATGACACATTGTTGGTTTTGAAGTCTCAACTCGTCCGGTCGATAGAATGTCGCAGCTGCTGCGTATCAAAACAACGCTTTACTTTTTACAACGGTTAAAATTTACAGTCAACAGCATGTTATGCTTTACTACACAACCAAGACAATTAGACGCATGACAGGAATGCGGTTTCATATTTTCAGAGTCCGCACCCCGTCTCTTGCACTGCATTTACCCGATTAACTGATCAATTACCACTATAGTAATTAACTGATTGATTAACGCTTCTAGAAGTATTGGTTTTCAGTTAGTTATTTTATGTTTATCATAGCTGTCAAGCGCCTAATTGTGTTGGACGTGTAGTTACACTACACAGTAGAAAACTGCCGTTTCTACTAATGCAAGTGTTACACTTACACAAAGTCACGGGCGACCACTAAATCATAATGTTAGCACAGTCTATAACATCTATAATAGTAAAGAAAACTCACTTTAAAACCAAAGTGTCTCATTTTATTTTACTTGAAAAGACGTTCCTTAAATCTTCTAACGAGGTGGTTGGTTTATTCGTCGCCTAATTTTAACGCCAAGAATTTAACAACCGACCCTATTAGAGCGGGAACAAGGATGTGACATCAAATTACAGAATAATTCGTTGCCAGCCTAATTATTTGTAAAGCGAAGGGTAACTTGTTTATCATTTGACACCGTCAAGGGGGCTGATGAACTTTCAAATGTTAGCTTGTCATAGGCAATACGTTTCTTGACACATCATTTTGTTGGGAAAACGAGAGAATGTTTTAACTGTTATTAAATGTTTTTTGTCACAATTGCTCGGTTAGAACTACCCTCACTGAAATTTAGGATATAGTAGAAAAAGGAAAAGAGCGATGCCATAAATGATAATTTTAATTTAGACTATAGAGGCAACTCAAAATTGGAAATATAGAATACATAATAATATAGAAACATAAATTAGATTACAAATTACTTCAAAAAATAAAACTTTTGGAGTCGGTGCCAGCCAAAGCATTCTACTACATTGCACTTGTATTAACTATATTTTTATATTTCTTGCCTTCCACCGACTCCAAAAAGACGGTTTTAATTCTTTTAATTTATAAAAAGTTTTTTATTTCACACTTTTTAGTTACATAATGTGTTACTTACATAAAAAATCAGTCTATACTCAACAATGATGTCATCTAGGTAAACGACTACTTGTCAAAACGTAAATTATATTTTTCAGGATTATGTAAAAAATACTTGCCAGATCTTCATAAAAATTATATGGGACGACACTTGAACTATGTTCTTTCAGATAAAAAATAGAATTATTAAAATCGGATGACAACTGACGACGTTATATTAAAACATACATAAAAATAATAAAAAATATATAGTCGACTTGAGAAACTCCTCCTTTTTTTGAAGTCGGTTAAAAAGGAAATTCACATGTGTCTATTACACCAACGGACGACTTGGACCCTGATATTCATAGATTTCGTCGAACGATGTCGTAAAAATAATAATAAGTATGGATTAAGTAAAAGATAATGACAAGACATTATTTCTACATTACGGAGCTCTACACGCTATCGACGGCAGCCGTGTAAGCGACGCACCCGTTGACCAAAATGAAAAAGGTAATAATCGATCAGAACTGTTTTGCTTACTGGTACTGGGTATTTGATCCACAATATTTTGATTACAAAACTAAAAAAGAAAAAAGACAGTAAAAAAAAGGAAAGAAGTTAACAAAAAGAGTACAGAAATAAGCCATGGACACAGGACGTCATATAAGTGTATATAGTCTCTGCCATTTTTAATTGACGTTGGCGAATGTACAAACTGTACGAGCAAGAAAAAAAAAGTCTCTGTCATGGAGTAACTAACTCATGATATTGATATTGTTTGAATTTGGAATGATGACGAAACGAGGGTGGTTTCGGTTCGATCGTTTGGCGAGGCAAGGCGTGAAACCGCGCTAGTTAGCGGTGGTCATTAGACTCCTCGCCACATGGCAGGCCGTTCTCAAATTGAGCCGAAACAAATTATTTATTTAAATGGAAATTGCCGGCCTTTGACGCGCATGTGTGTTTAATTCGACCGGCGACATATGTGAAGACACGTTTTTGTAGAGATTCAAAACTGTTCTGGTCTATTGGCTGTGAGTTATAAGACAACGAAGTTTATACCAGGAAATTGGTTGTTTGTTAGAAATAGAAACGATAAAATAAATATTCAGTGTTCTTTAAGTGAAAATTTTCAAGCTCGGACTTTTTAGGAAAATAAAAGAGCTGGAATTCCTTGCAGGTAGCGATGGTCACGAAAAATACATGTTTAATATGCAAAACCAAACACAGATTAAGTATACGATATACAATGCACTAATGTCCGTGTTCCGAAGGCTGGCCGAGGTAATGTGTTCAAACTTGATAAGTCGATGAAATTGTGTGGTAATAGGTAATATGTAGGACTTTGCCTCGCGGCGGACACCGAACGCTGTACTTTTACCGCCAGTTTTCTATCGAGTATGTGCATTGTATTTGAATGGTGCGAGTTTTGTTCCTACATTCATGTGATGACTTATTTTGTATAGGTTCGTGCTTAACGCTAAGTTTTGCGGTGTGTAGTTCTGACAGCTAACAGGTTCGTCATCAGCCATTTTTAATGTGGCACTGGCCTTCCTTAGGGATGGATAAGGAGAATGGGCCATGACCCACCACGCGGCCCCAATGCGGATTGCTGGGTTTTAATAACTAAATGCAGCCGAGACCAAAGGCTTAACGTACCTTCCGAAGCACGGAGGACCTCTAGATAGTAAATTTTTGGACACCTATCCCGTGACCAACCATTGCGAAAGTTGCTTATCCTCGACAATCGCAGGTCGAGCGCGCGACCCACTGCGCCACGGGCTCCTTAAAACAGGCGTTAGCCTAGGTCTTTCTTCGAATGTTGTAATGTTGTAGCCTACTGAAATTAAAGCCTTAAGCTTACCTACGTTTAAATTTAAATTAAAGGCTTGGTTGTTAAAAAGTCCTTTTTATAATCTGGCTGAATATTTTGATACAAAAAATGTATAGGTATAAATTTCTTGTAAATTTAATTTTAAAAGTATAAAGTTCTGTTATTATAAAGTTATTTTATGTTGCATATCCGTTATGGGTATACTGTTGTATCTTTGTTATGCATTATCACCTGCAAAATTATGTGTACTTACACAGTATTAGCAATAAACGATATTCTATTCTATTATAAGTATTTGAAAAAGGGCAGTAGGTATCTTTTCTAACAGAGAAAACATAGATAAATAACAAAACATTTTGGCAGGTAAAGTGTAACTAAGTATTTGATATTATTTGTGCTGCTGTACTTAGATATTACCTATGACAAACGTGACCATAAGGTATAATATCCAGATTCATTTTAAGTCGAAAACTATTAAAAGTAATAAGATTACCATTAAAACTATTATTATATACATAAACTTTAAGTTAAAGAATCATAAAAAAAGAAACAAAATTATAAAGGTGCAGTAGTACTGTTCAACCAAAAAGGCTTTTTGTAAGAGGTAGGTTATGTAGTAGGTCTTTCCAAATAAACATCTCTGTCATAACGTGACCTAAACTTAGCCCCAAAAATGGTGTTCAGTATAATCAAGCAATATTTTGCGTGTCGGAATCTGCTCCAAAATGCTGGAGAGCCGACCTTCACCACCGATAATAGGAGTACCAATTTGTTAAACCAGTTCTCCTCAGCAAAAAACGATCGAAACAAGGGACCTCTGCTGCCTTTGTTCTTTATACGGACGTTTGGTTTTGTTATTGTAGCACTGAGATACGTACATACTTGTTATGAGCGTTTTTTTTAAGAACAGGCATGCGTTGAAAAGAAAAAGATTTTTCAAATAGATAAGTTTCCGTTTGGAAAAACAACAAAATATCCATAATTTATTAAAATTCTAATAGTAAAATGTCAATGGAGACATCCTGAGAGTCAACCTGTGCTGTAGAGTTCATTAAAATACTTAGTTCGATGAAAAAATGCATGCTTAATGGACTTGGAAATTTTATCAATTATATAATAAGTGAAGAAGAAACTTGGCTCATGTCGCTAACATGAGACAAGTTGCTTTTTTCTAGTATATTTTCTTGTTTAATATTTATCACATAAAAATAGCATTCTAAAAGGCTTAATAATACGAAATGGGTCTACAGCAAATTCTTGTATGAAGGTATGTTTTTTAGCACTTTCGTTACTGCCCTGAGTACTACCTATAAGTACGAGTAGGTACCATAGAAACAAAATAGTTTAATTCCCAACAAAAATACTCGATTGAGTTTTGAAAGGAGTTTCAGTAATTTTTAGTCAATTGTAACGTATATTCTTAAATTTGTATGTGTTTAATATATATAATTGTTAATAATATGTTTAATTGTCCTTGTTTTTGTTGTCTCAATAAAATTTATTTTCTTTCTTTCTATATCACTAGATCTACGAATTTATTTATAATATCTACTTACCTATACAATGTTTACATACTTAAAAAAACTTGTCTGGCTACAAATATATAAATTAGTTGTGAATTTACACAAAACCAAAATAATGAATTTTAAACAAAGTGAAAGCAAAAAAATTGTTGTAGTTAAAGTACTCTGGAAAACAAATAGAAGAAGTAAGCAGCACTAAATTTCTTGACATACACATTGACAATAACATGAGATGGGAAACACATACTAATTATATATGTGGAAAATTAAATAATTTTTCCTACCCATTGTACATGCTAAATAGAATTGCTAATCGATTTGCGTTAATAGCGTCATATCATGGTTATGTTGCATCGATATTGCGATACGGCATCCTTTTTTGAGGTAATTCCTCCAACAAGAAAAGAATATTTAGAGCGCAAAAAAGTGTGTTCGTGCAATTTGTAGTCTTCGACCAACAGATTCCTGTCGTGTTTACTTCAAGGAGTTAAAAATTATGACAGTACCACGTATTTATATGACGTTTGTATATTTGTGAGATGTAATTTGAACGTATTTGAAAAATTTTCATCGTTAAGACATAAAGATAAGGTACGTCAAATACTGTATAAAACTGCTCTTTTTCAAAATTATATGTGTGGTATTGCACCTACACTTTATAATGAATTATCAAAGGACATTAAAGGAATTAATAATATAATAATGTAATGCAATATAAACAGACCGTAATTTTAAAATTTTCTAATAAATTGCTCAATCGTACTTTTGCAATTAATTATTTGCTTATATAAATGACGGTCTAAGTAGAGAAAAAATCAAGTTTGTAAGAATTCAAGCCTATTCAACATGTAATCGTATCACATTGTTCGGTTATAATGGTAATGATTATAAAAACAAATAAGATAGAGTGTAAAATTAGTATAGAGCCCAGTTCAAGGCCGCGCGTTGCGAATGATTGCAGCGTTGCGTGCGCGCAGCTCGACACCGCTGAGGGCCGGGTCTCGCCGACACTTCCCAGAAAACGTCGTTAAGCCCGAGTATTTTTGGTAGCAACTTAATGCCAGTAATTTCCATTCAAATTATAATAATTAGCTCCATTTATACGATAGTAACAAACAAATAAAATGGTCGAAACACAACGCCGCGGGCGGAGTGGCTCCACGTTTTATGCCATCGTCTTATTCGCCTGTCGATTTGATACGAAAATTGAGATTCCGTAGGCGAGACGTTTTCTGTTCACCCACGCGACACGATTTCACTGTACTGGCGGTCGTGACACAAGTTTATGTTAATATTATGACAGCAGACTAGGCGGTTATTCCATAAAAACCGCACCAACACATGTCACATAGAATATCGAGTGCAATTAGTTGACATTTCATCCGGTGGAGACGCCTCACTAATACTTAGCGTGGAAATGTTTCAATGGATGCGGCTTTGTAATATTCTCCCACTTCTGTTTCACATTTTTTACATTTCACTAATTGAACGGTGTAGGGTATTAATTGCTGAGAAAATTACTGATGCACAAGCCCCGGGGCCCAAACCACAAAGGCTCCACGAACGCAGCCGAGTCGACTCATAAAAACGAACAATTACTACGCGCACGAGTATTTTCTTTCCAATTACATATACGGGAGACTATCATTTCAACAATATTTCGTATTCATAACTAGAGCGAATGCTCTTTCCGCAGCTAATTACATCCGATGGGCTGGGCGTAGATTCTGATATTTGGTGAAGTCGCCGCTAACAATAGAAACAATTAGATAATAATGAGAAACACTATAATTTGGGGTCACGATAAGCGAGTCGGTGGAGCTGTGAAACAATCGCGGAGATGGCGAGCGATTACGAGGCGCTGAGTGTTCGATCGTCACGTAGCGGCGGCGGAAGAACAAAGCGTTCGAATCGAACAATTGAAAGGCCACAAAAAGTCCCATAATTCAATTTGCATCCCGCTAGATGAACATAATCGCGGCGCAGTCAGTACGGCTAGGGCCGCGGGCGCACGCCTGAGAACGACTTTCGCCACTTTTCAACACTTCGCCGAATCGATTACTGAGTTGTTGAGTTTCTTTACGTGATTTTGCCTATTATATTGTAGCAATTACGATTAAGTTTTATTGCTTTACGAGGTGTCACGACGTCATGATTAGCGGGCTATTGACACGATTTTGTTTAACACTTGTTGTAGCTTGCTGTATTTATCTGTTATTGTCTTATATTGAATGGTAATATTCATTAGACTGCAATTTCTGGTATCATTTTAGATTTGATTATTGAAAGATTGAAGTTTTCTAACAGTTTTAAAAGTTTCAAACGTAAACTTTTGAGACACTTTTAACACATGTAGAGCCCAAATGCGTCAAATGTCTCGGTCCCGGGTTTGAAAATTTGTGATACACAAAATTGATAGATTTCAAGTCTCCTGTTTTCCTGTAAGTATTTTGTATCAAGCTGGGCTTACTTTGTACCTGGTAAATGTAACGAGAACTCCGTTGTTATTAAAGTTCATGTCGAGCTTACAAACGATGAACCAAAAAGAGAACTAGACCGTTGTTGTAGGCTAAACTTTTTTTTATTGGTATCTAAAAGGCATCGGTTACAGGGTATCGGCGGGCAGTGTCGACAGGCGCGGTGACTCGCACATTATTATGATAATGCGCTTGTGCCGCTATCCGATCCCGTACACAATTGAATTAGCATAGCGCGCCGGGCGGTCGACGCGAGCCACCAGCCCGGCACTCGGACGTCAAAACTCTTTTGGACTATATACTAGTATAATAATAAATAATTATATTTGGACATATTTAACACAGCACCATATATCTTCAAACTAGAGCTTGTCGTATTTATGGGTACTAGACTAAACTGGAGGCCTCCAGCAACTGATGGGCGTCCGGGTGGATATTGGTCCTGTGCATTTCATCCTCATAACTCATGTTTTTCTTCATGATCTATTTTGTTAGGTGTCTGTTTTGTTTGACGGAAGTGGTTCAGAGATTCTGTTGTAAAAAGGTAACACATAGAAAGACAGACACCTAGATACTTGCCACAATGTAGGTAATAGATAGAAAAACAGCCCAAGTAGCATTTATTTCTCTTTGATAGTACACATTTAGTTCACTGACGATCCTGACGTTTTTTTTTAAATAGTATTAGTATTAGTTATTTATATTTGTCATTATATTTTTTTTGTTATTCTTACACATCATTCATTCACTCACACTCATCACATCAGTCACACACTATTGTTGCACACCACAAATACCTTATAGTAGCTGTCTACTATAATTACATATAATACAAACAAATAGATTGCATAAAGGAGATGCGTGCTTGTTATTTTGTTATTTTATAAATGTTAGTTTTAATCTTAGTTTTATTTTGTTTTCATTTTTTCGATGCTTCCGTATTGATATCGACGTGTCAATAAAAAAGGGGGTCTAGTTGAAAACCAGCGTCAGCTTCAACACTGACACATGCTGAACTAGATCCCTTTTGATGCAGCCATGTGGAACATTTGGCTATAAGATTGTTGTGTATTTTTTGTCATATGTTCGTGTTTCGTCTGTGTCGAATAAATGTTATGATTTAATTATTTTTTTTTATGAATGACGGGGAGACTCTTAGCCTTCATCATACATGATGTTAAGTATTGATAAGGCTGAAGATGGAAGCGAGCCTCTCCCGGAATCCTCAACCACTGAGGAACTGGCTATCTTATCTCGAGCTGCCGGAACTCAACAATGCTGAAAACATTGTTGTTTTGGCGTCAGGCTTAGATAAGATGGTGGTAGCTAGCCAGGCGGGCTTACAACAAGTCCTACCACCAACCAAACCGAATACAATATGTACCCCCGCTGGGAATCGAATCCGGGACCCCTGGGTCTGATACCGGTGGTTGTACCACTAGACCACAGAGGCGGTTAAAAAATCCTTAAGTAACATTGGCCATACGAGGTTCATTGGCTGTATTCAAGGGAAAAAATCCACTTATAGCTGTATAATAATCCATATATACATGTAAAGGAGTGTAAAATTGGCTTAATATGTAACTATTGACGTTACAACATTACTCTTCTAGTCAGCTTGCATGTTAAAAGCTGAACATGAGCATTTTAAATACGGCATTGGCTATTTAAAGGTCCACATGTACAGTGTTATAATGCTGCCATTTTAATACAACACATGTGTACTTTAAGGCTGCTTTTCCACCAGAGATGTGCGAGGATGCGTAGCGAGAGATGTGTTTGTAAAGAACCAATAGAATCGCTTTACCTCGCCTCGGTCAGCACAGCTCTGGTGGAAACGGTCAGCGGAGCTAGATTTTTACAACAAGCGAGGGATGTGTGCAAGGGATGTGTATGAGAGATGTGTGCGAGGAATGTGTACGAGGGATGGGTGCGAGGGATGTGTTGCGAGGAATGTGTGTTGAGAAGGTTTGCGCATACTGTATCAGCCAGTCAATAGACGGAGTTTGTTGGAAGTAAATGTTTGTTGTAATACAATTGATAATTCATAGCCTTTTTTCTTCTTTGATGATGACGGGGTTCTTCATAACTTCGCAACGCATCCTCGCACCACACATTAATGCGCATTTTCACAGCTCCGCTACACATCCTCGTAGGTACATTTTCTTCGCACAGCTTTGGTGGAAACACCCACACATTTTCACAGCACAGCTAGATATCCTCGTACGACACATATCCATCGCACATCTCTGGTGGAAACGCAGCCCTATGCAGACATAATTTGTTAAATAGAAAAATAATATGTGGAGCATTATTCAACTCGTTGCTGTAAGTCGGTCTAGTTTGTGATATATTAATCAGCATTTACGTTATTTTGTAAAAAAACGTTTAATGAGTTCACATGTGCATGTAAGTATGTATTACACGCACCACTCTTGTAGATATCAAGAGCGATGCGTGGTGGTGATGTAACACTGGCAACTGCTTATTCGTTGACGAGTACTACATTGTTATCCTCTGACCCGAATAATTATGTGAACTTGGTATTTACATACATAATGTAAAGAGCCCTACAGCACTGCTTGGAGTGTTTTAATTTGAACTTTATAATATATTCATGTTTTCGTTAGTTTTTTTTAGTCTGAATTCTATAAATACCTAGGTACTGCATTTATTATTGAAGACTATACCTACACGTGATATTCATGTTAACTATTGAAGATCTGCTTACCAGCCCAGGGCCGAATGTGAGCCTAACCCTAATAAAGTTGTATAGAAATTAACATTTTAATAATACACATGTGAACCTTTCTATAGTTCACGACAATATAATGGTATACATGTGAAACTTTAAAGAGCTCACAATATTAATTTGGAGTTACAATGGTTCACTGAAGCTGGAGACAACTCCACTATTTTATAACACATAACCTATAATATTTCTAATTTATTATGATTTTATCTTAAAGTACAGAATTTTCGTGAATAATTTTGAGGTTAATATTTAAATACAAAACTATAGACTGATTTTGCCATATGCCATAAAATCATAAGGAGGAAATAATGCTTTGTTCATCTCTGCATATTTAGTTTTTTTTTTTAAGTAAATATTTCTGAGGTGCGTCAAAATTTTAACTCTTAATATGTATATACTTTACAATAAATTAAAATTATCTGTAATGTTGACACACTACATTAAAATAATCACAAATATTATAATTACCAGTTTAACAAAATCATTCTTAAAATGGCTAACTATACGAACAGAGCAATAGCCATTCTTTAAAAAGTATTATTACTAGTTTTTAGGGTACAATTGAGAGAGTTTATTACTATAAAGGCTGTATAATTGTTCACTCGTTACTTATTATAACTCTTTTGTCTGTATGAAGTACCGCACGGAATCTTATGTAGTGCCGTTGATCAGTTTTTAGACCACCGTTCTCTCTTAAACTGCCATTAAAGAACTACTATTCTGCTACTGTATACCTACGGTGAAACCAAGGCTGAATAATTTGTACCCAGACAGGTGATAGAAGGCTGTATTGTGTAGTGTGCTATAAAGGTTTGTACTGTTTACTTAGACAGCTTAAAGAATGAATATGTACCATTAGCCAACCGCTATAGAGTGAAAAATGCTACTTGGGTAAATTTCCATAAATCAATGCCACAACTCTATCAGACATGCAGGGTAATAAAATACTGAACTTCATGAAATAAATTCTAATGAATAAAAATATATTCTTCATCCAATACTCTATACCACTTATATAAGTCAACCTTTATGTCAATGTAAGCAACAAATAAAAAATAGATAACTTTTATACAACCACACCAATTACCTAGCCGAAGGTTAGTTTCATACGAACTTGTGTTACGGATACTAGATTACGGTTAATCATATTATATTCTTTCTTTTTGTAAATACATACGTAATATACATATTTAACACTCATATCAAGACAAGTAGACATGTTCATGCAAACAAAATATTTGTCTTGTCCGGGGATCGAACCCTGGACTTCGGGCGCAAAAGACGGGCTTAATACCACTACGCCAGACAGGTCATCTTAATAGGGTAAATAAGGTAAAAAAATGATGAACTTCATAAAATAAATACTAATAAGTAAATAAAATATATTCTTCATCCAATACTCTATACAACTTATATAAGTCAATAATATCAACCTCTACGTCAATGTAAGCAATCTTTTAACTATCTGTTTATGTATGAATATGAAGCAATTTTGTCTCGTTTGAGGTGGCACAAGCGAACCACAACAAGGCAACGGTACGCAAATTGCCATAAACGTTCCCCATATGTCCGGTTGGCTTCAATTTGCATAGCTTTGGTCAAAACTATAGAAAATGTTACTATTTCTGAAAAAAAAAAAAAAATATGCTTATACTAATTTTTCGATCACTTAGTAATCTATGCCTAAGTCAAATAGTAAATAAAGAAGTAGCCACGGATCAGCTAATCTATATTAATAAATTTCAATGTTGTATATTTGTACTCTCCTCGAAACCATTGGTCATATTGTGATGAAACTTTGGTAAGGTGTTGTAGGGTCACCCGCTACGGTTCCTGACCCAAAAAATGAAAAAAATCCTTATTCTTTACGTGGCATCGCAACGCAGATCGGGTACAGCTGGTCTTTTAAAATTTCAGAATTACTGCGGTCCAGTTACGGGGTCGATAAAATTTCTGATTGATGACGTAGGTATTCAATTTAAATAATCTTAAATAAAGAATCAAAACAAAAAAACAGTGTACGAGTATCTAGCATTAAATGAACAGTTTTACTCCCAACCCCTAACGCAGTGTATTCATAGGTCTTCAACCCTCACCACTCGGACGTGAAATATGAGCGCGGTTAGATAATGGCACTCTAGTGAGAATGGGGGTTAAAAAAGATATAGTAATTCCTTTTACACAGGATTTACACATTAAAGTTTTTCTTGCTACCGGTTTAAAAGTTCTCGGCAGCAAAATAAAATAGTCTTGATAAAGTCTTAAATAGTCTTGAATTGACGTTTAAAATTGACTTATTTCAAGTTTGTTTTAATAAAAGAAATCGGAACCAAAAAATCAGAAAAGTTTTCAATGATCTTCAAAACCATCAAAAGAATATTATTTATTTTTATTAATTTTGCTAACGACTGCGCTGTACCTATGTAAGCGATAGTTATAGAAGAAAAAACTGAAGTTTATTTTTATGCGATAACATTTTATTCAGACTAGACAATGCCCCAACTGTTGTTCACAGCTTCAAGTATTTACTCTTCACAGCAATACAATCCGATTAGATGTATAGAATCAATATGCATTGAGATATTCGTGAAATTATTTTATTATATTTCAAATATCTTTTTAGAGTAGTTGTTTTAACTAAAAAAAAAAGTTGTTGAAAATTCTACAATTTAACCGTTAGTTACTTACTGAATGTTTTCACTAAACGACAAATTGCAAACGGAAAATTTACATTTAAAAGCCGGAAGCATTAGTAAATAGTTGCAATTTCCGATAGCTCATAGCGGGCCCGTAATGGAACGCGTGCGCCGGCTAATGCACAAAGATTTATTATCTGTGCTCCTGACTGCGACTTTTATTGTGCAGTGTGCATTTGAACATCCTATTTGTCATCTGGGGTAGGGTCAATCTCAAAATTGAGCTGCAAAAGCGTCACACATAGGTACTTTTATAGAAAAGGTTATCACCTTTTTCATTGATTTTTTCATTTTCATTGATTTAAATTTAATGCATACTTACATAAGTATGTTTAAAATTAACTTATAAAAAAATATATAAAATTAGAACGTAATTTTTTATATTTTATTTTTTCATCGGCAAAACAGGTAGTTTTTAGGGTTCCGTACCTCAAAAAGAAAAAACGGAACCCTTTTAGGATCACTTCTTTGTCCGTCCGTCCGTCCGTCTGTCAAGACCGTTTTTCTCAGGAACGCGTGGAGGTATCAAACTGAAATTTATATCTAATACTCAGGTCTACTGTCCCTTGGAGCTGTGAAAACATAAAACTTCTAAGCCAAAGCAATCAAAAGATACAGACGTTTATGCCGCAAGTTTCCGCATATGCACGGGAATCAAAACCTACAGGGTACTTCCCATGAACTTAGAATCTTGAAATTTGGTACGAAGTAACGTCTTATAGTACAGATAAAGGAAAAATTGCGAAAACCGTAAATTTTTAGTTACATTATTTATAATAAATATTTTGTGTAAGTACTTTAAACGTATTTAATTAGTGAACCAGTAGGAATTCAGTTAATGTGTGTTCTCAGTATCTCATTTATTAAGCTAATTAAGTTTCATATAATTAAGCTATTTTTTGTAAAAAAAAATTTTTGGAGAATTGGCCCTTTTTATCGAATAAAGTGTCATTATGTTGATATAATCTGTTATTTCATTAATACCAAACATTATATAGAATAAAACTGTGTATTTACACTGATTAACATCGATTACAATACTCCTTAACTGTGCGAAACCCCTATGACCGCCCTTCTTAGAGCGCGGTACCACTGTGCCGCGGTGCGCGAGTCCGACTAGCACTTGGCCGGTTTTGTTTTTATTTGAGTTGAATTAGAAATATTGTTGATCGATTTTACACAACTCTCCCATTAATAATTCTTACCATTGTACCTAAGTTATGATCTTGATCTCACCGGCATTTTTTTAATTCCATACATAGCCGAGGCTGATTTGGGGGAGACGTCATTTCTTCGAAACTGTTCACAGCTGCGTTGTAGGACATCTTTAAGCTCTTAGACTGGAAAGGACTCAGCATCAGCATTAATGGCCAGTATCCAACACACCTTCGTTTGACGATGACATAGTTCTTATGCTGAGACCCTGGAGGATCTGAACACAATACTCGAAGATCTCCATACTGCTTCCCAAGAGTGGGTCTTAGAATGAACATGGATAAGACGAAAATCATGTCGATTTCCCATGTTGTACCCATTCCAGTTCACATTGGGAACACTTACATGAAGTTGTTGACCATTACGTTTACCTTGGACAGACAATCCAGTTAGATAAGTCCAACTTCGAGAAAGAGATCTCTCGTCAAATCCAACTCGAATGGGCAGCATTGGAAAGCTCCATAAATCTTCCCGTCCAATTTACCTCAGTGTCTTAAGACGAAAGTCTACGACCGGTGTGTTGGCAGTGATGACTTACAGCAGTGAAACGTGGTCGCTAACTGGGTGTGCTAAAAAGCTCAAGGTCACCGTTCAAGGACACCGAAACCGTTGGATGCGGGCAGCGCAATACCGATCGTCGTGGAGATCCTTGGGGGAGGCCTATACCCAGCAGTAGGTGACATGTGGCTAGACGACGATTTTAGTGATGATAGTGACAACGATGATTGAGCGCAATACCTCAAAATGTGCTTAATGGAAACAATATGATTAACTAAACAAAAAATAAAAACTACTTTGATGATTATTCTTTTGAAAATGTTATTTACTCAAGTACTAGTTTAAGCAAAGTTGATTTGAAATTAAAATTTACAGAGATTTTGAAAGAAACCTGATTCCAAATATGCTCCTAAATGTTGTTACTGTTATTCCTATGATATTAAATCTAAAATAATTGCTTTTTTTAATGAATTCGTTGAAATCTTTAGACAAAAGTTTACTCTGTGGACAATATTCTACTCCATGCCAAGCTCCGTGGACAAAGCTCCAATCCATGGGCTTATTTTCTTATTTTTTAATTTTCCCAGAACCGTGAACGGAACATTTTAAGCTCGGTTTTCATGTTCAAAATATTGTTTAAAGGTCTATTGTAATGATACAACATGCAATGGGCAGAAATAAGTTACATTATTGAATTTAAGAATTCTAAGAAAAATTATGACGCACTTTTGAGATTGACCCGGTAATTGATACAAATAATAAATCCTACATTTGTGATGCGGTTGGTTTTTAAAGGTTGCAATGGTTTACACTGAAATGTGTGTGTGTGTGTGCCTATTTTTTTTTACTTGCAGCTTAAGTTTAAGGAAAAAATAATAACGATGGCAATTTTAAAGTGTAATCATGCGTTTTAAATCATACATTCTTTTGATAATGACAATTTTTAGACAGGTATTCCGATAAAAATATTCAATATTGGTCTAATGTAATATTGAATAATTTTTTTAATTCATTTTGTGTCAATAAACTAGTTTCAAATAGCTTCTACATCCAGTTTATTTTATCAACACTATAACCCAAAAAACGACAGTCATTATGAGATGAAAGTCATACTAAATAGACGTTGTTATGCTGATCGACTAGCCGAGCCGAGACCGGTGAATGGCGCTATCGGTGTGGGGCGAAGGCCTGCGGGGGGCCCGAGAGCCGTGGGGCGCCCCAACAGACCTCTGGTTAAGTGTTAAATTAATTGTTTCACGATTTGTGACATGCGCGGCGAATGTCGATCGCTTTGGACGTCAACGGCAGACACACGAGTCGTTTTTTGTTCTAATATGTTTGGGGCCTTTGAAAGTTAGATAGCGCTTGTTATGAGATGACAGTTTTGTGAGTTAACTTATTTACTTATTATATAATAGGTATGTAGTTTAGTAAGAGCTTATTCTACAGAACGTAATTGTAATGGTCAACAAAATATTTGAGTTCTTTTTATGCACAAGGGATCTTTTATGCATTTTGCCTTCTTCACACCTGATGTTAAGAAATGAAAAGGGCGAAGGTGGTATCGCACCGATGAGGAGGCGATTAATTTCTAACTGCCGGGACTTAACAATGATATGCTGAAAACATATCTGTTATGGCGTCAGACTTAAATAAAATGATGGTAGCTAACCAGGCAGACTTCCAACAAATCAAGAGATGAAGGTTACTAGCTGTTTAACAATGTAAAATCAAGGAATGATAATAAAGATAACATTGAAGAATTTAAGTTTACTGAAAAACCGTACGCTGAAAACGCATTTTTCATTTAATATTATTTAGCTTATGTCGCAATCTTTCTCATTTTTATATTGATATTTAACCACACTATACCTACTCGTACTAAACCCTAAGTCTCCACAAAGCGCATATCAAAAGTTTCGCAACACTCAGCTACCGCCATCGCTCAATATCTATTGACAACAGAACAAAGAGGCCGCTCCTTGAAGCTTTTTTATGGCATTAATTAGTGGTGAGTCCGAAAATAATCTCCGTTGTGGAGCCGTCACCGTCACACTGACAGACACCGACGACGCGAGGACGCGCTGAGCCGCTGACGGCGCCGCCGTGACTTGCACCTCGCCTTCATTACGCTGCCTCCGGCGCAGGCGCATCACCACTAACAAGCGGGCTAATGCAGTGAGTTGCAAAACCCTCTACCCCAACACAATAACCGACCTTTTTGTCCAACACTTAAAACTCACAGTCACACCACCTCGGGTATTTCAGGAGCCGATTAGAATGATTCCTATGACATTAATGACTCGAACTGCACTTTGAATCTGAAGGGCCAGTGTATTAGTTTCTTTCGAAGGTTTATTAGAGGCGGTAACAATAAAGGATGCCCTTTTGAGACCAATCTTCCACGATGATTGTGGATGGGAACCGTGATAGTTGTTCGATGAATGGCTTTGCTATGGCTTGTTTGTGTTCATCGTTAGCTATCAGTAATTTTGCATGGCTATCGAAGATCAATCAATACGTTTGTTTTGCATATGGTTATGGCGAGTTGGAGTTGAATTACGAGTTAACTATAATTAGTTATCGATCACGTGAAATATGTGGCGTTTATAAAAACGATTGTTGTTGTTTATTGTAGCTGTTAATTCATGTGGCTTTGCGTATTTTATGAAGACTCCACTTATGCCATAAGGAAAAGTGGTTTACTCGGTCAATTCTCGATAAACGCATTCACACACCGTACTTTAAATCGCTGTAATCATAAAAAATCGGTATAACTACTCGTATAAAAATATGTAAACGCCAATAAAATTACCGATATATTTACAATGTTTATTATATTTATTAGATTTTTTAAAACTCGCATTGAAACTTCAGATTAGTTCGTCAATTTATTGTTTTATGTTTTACGCTTGTTTTGTTTTATGTTTTTGCTTTACAATGAATTAACAATCTGTACGACTTGTGTTAAAAACTCATAATGTGGCTGTAATAATTATTAAAAAGAGTACCTACCATATTATTACAAGGGCTAAGTAAACTGGAAGTATTTAAATATCACTTGCGGACTATTTCTTTTTACTCAAAAGTTGTTTGTAATTAATAAAGTTGAACACATACAACTTTAAGTTCACCAATACGTCTTCTTAACGAGTTCTCACATTTAACTCGCTCGTCATAATGAAAACAAATACAAAACATTACTTAGTTACGCTCTATAGAGAGGAAAGCGGTTAGCAAAACCTCGTCCAAGCAAAACTTTTCATAGAAAATCGTTTATATAACGAATAGATACTTTTTTACTTACTTTGCACTGGTTTTACATTATTATGCATCTCATAAGTATAAGAACAATGGTTAATCAACAACATATTTATTTGTATGTTACTCGAAAACAATCTCATTACTATGTGATTATTCTAACTTTTTACGATAATGTGTAGAATCTCAATCTCATAATTTTACGTGAAGGTTGAAAAAAATACTTCATCTGTGACATTCTGCCAAACAAGAAAAAAAACTTAACTAAGTATTTTAAAAAAACTTCGCAATATTCATGAATATTCTTCATTGTATTCAACCATTGAACTCACAGGTTATATTTACTCCAATCGGCTGTAACGGAGATCGCTTAGCTAAAAAGAAACAAGTGAATGCTGAAAACATGGCGTTACAAAACCTCACGTGTAATTATAAGCTCTAACAGCGAAATTAACATCAATAACTAGTAGTATTAAAAGGTCATTTGCGGTGCTGACAGGATACCGGCCAGTCGATTTGTGGTCTGACCGTTTTTGCCAGTAGAACGTTTGCAAACCGCATCGCATGGGACTTGAAGTACGTAATTGGCGTATTTTTACATATTCGAGTCGCACCTGGGCCGTTACTTTGTACGTGCCTTTTACTCAATAGCTGAGGAATAGACCACAACAATTATGCAATTAATAGGTAGTCTAGGTAAGTACACCTTGGGGTTAGAAGTGGCTTTCCACATGACTTGTTGTAGGTCAAAACCCAAATCAGCAGTCAATTGTATGTTATCGCCGTCATGTTATGAAATCTCAATGACATTTCAGGTATGTGATCATAACAGAAATAAAACCATGAGGATATGATTTTTTACCTCTAAAACTAAAAAACTCACTCAAAATCTTAGGTTGATTTAGGAGGCCCAAAATTTTATAAAAATTGCCTGCCGCTCGCGGCCTTGACAACTGAGTGATTAAATGTTTTCATTGATTTCATGATGCTACTTGGATCCTAGTGTAAGTGTAATCAAATCAAAAGTGTAAGTTTTGACGTCCAAATTATAAAACAATCTGTCCATAAACTTAAACGAAACGGTTTTTAAAGTTTAAAAGTTTTACCATTCAAATTAACACATTTCAGACTCTGGGTATGGTACATTTCTAAACAATTCGAGTACTTATGGAAATAAATCAAGCGGGTCTACCATCACCAATTAGAAACCATCATGTCATAAGAACGTTTTGTTTTTATTGAAGTTGTCACATTTCGACACACTTCAAACTTTAGAGGCCATGATTGAGCGAATAAACTTCCGTCAAAAAACAACCTGACTTTAAGAGATTCGTAGTACGAAATAACATGGTAAGATTGAAATAAAACTGCGCTAAGTTATGGCGGTAGGCCTCCTGGTTTACACGTGCACCGACAGATTTGCACGTCATCAAAACGTTCTTTTTTCTGGCGAAACGTGCTGACGCGCCGAGCGGCAAGCATTGTTAAATTCGTCTACAGTCCGACCGATGACGGATGTCTACGTAAATAACTTAAGAGCTCTAATGAACGTACGCCTAATTATACCATTATAAGTTAACCTTGTACATAATTAGATTTGAACCACAACTTGATTACAGACGCTGGATGTTAAATTAATTGTGAAATTTTACGGTTATGATGTTATTTGCTAATTTTTAGTTGTGAGTTTTTTTGGTTTGTAAAGAAAAATGCTACTACTTATCATAGAAAACTCGCTTTAAATGAATTATGATAAATATTTGTGTCCAATTCGCCAAACAATGCTGTTTGTTGTAACATAACTAGTTTTTAAATGGTTATTGACTGCAGAATGTAACTATTGTCACATAGGTATACATACTTACATTTAAAATACATTGTCATGATAATTTTGTCACAATTTGCATTACGCCCATTGACCTTTGATCATGTTACATAACCCTAATTTGTAAAAAAGTTTACTAATTTTTCTTAAGTACCTGCCTATATTTATTATTACTATAGTTACAACTTTATATAGAACTGTTTTTACTTTTTATTGTGATAAATAAAATTACGGTGATATAATCCAATATCTCAACTTTGGTAATGAGGTCAAACCGATCCCAACACAAATACAAAATAAAATTAAGTACTTACTACAGTCACGAAACCAAATGACATCATACAGACTATCATTATTATTGTAAATAATTACAAATCACTATTCAATTGTTTTCCAATTCCAAGACAAAAGAAAAACGATAACCCCTTTCACATGTTGAGAGTTTTAACGGTTGGTAGGAATGTCGTTGCACGCAGTAAATATAATTTCCTGGACAGATTAATTTAAATACCTTTTGTCAATGAACGGGTTGAGCACGTCTCGTGACGCGATAAAAAAGAATTATGGGACGCCTCAGACAGTGTCACAGTGATTTTTTTCATGTGACAAATATTTTAATTAGAATACTTTGACGGTGTTAATTACGAGAGAATTGTTTGGTATTTGACATGATGGATGTTGATGGTGGTGTGACATAGCGTGTGCGCTGTTGCATGTTTTAAATTATAAGAATATAGGAGGCTACCTAAGTACCTATATGCCAGAAATGTGGCAAAGGTAAGTCGGACCAAAAATTTCTCCAAAAATTCTCTTAATTGTTTGGTGGTGGGGTGGCATTTCTAAAAGGGAAGCCGATAGGAATCGGGATCTATGGACACTTCGCCGCTTAGTAAGGGAAAATGTTTTCATGAAATATAATTAATTTTAATCAAGCTTTAATAATTTTATCAACTGATAAAACCCTAAAGACCTTTGAAATGCACTATTTATAATTTACTAGCTGTATCCCACAGATTTATCCACGTGGTTCTCACTTCATGAAAGTCTCCTATGTCCTAATTCCGGGTCATGATCTACCCGTTTGCAAAATTTCATCTAAATTACATCGCATGTTAGCGTAGCAAACAAACATTAAGAAAAATCTTACAAAAACGTTCTTAAATTTATAACTCTTCTAGCGACCGTTCGTGGTTTCACCAGCGTGGTTCCCGTTCCCGTGAGAATATCGGGATAAAAAGTCCTATGTTCATATCCAGGCTATCTAATATCTGTGTACCAAATTTCATCCAAATCCATTCAGTAGTTTTTGAGTTTATTCGTTGCAAACAAACAATCAAATCCTTTATAATATTATCCTTTTACCATACCTTTTACATACTTTATCCATACTAATATTAAAATTAGTATGGATAAGGATATTATTGGTTGATTATATTTCAAGCTTTTCCATTTATTAGGTAAGAAGGAATCAAAATTGGGTACCTTACAAAATGTTGTAACTTTGTATACACTCGGTCGGCACCTACTTTGATATTTCATGTTAACAAAATACAACGGACCTTTAACAAAAAAAATGAAACGACGTTGACGACTAGTGACAAGTTTTGGCACAAAAACATTCGAGACTCAACACTTAAAGGCCCTAAAGTGGCCTGATCCCGAAGTTAAAGTGTTTAATCCCCGTGCTAATAATAAAAGGGAGAAAAGATACATTATCGTAACTGACAGATCTCGGGAAGCCATTAATATGGTGTAGTGTCATTTCAAAACACCAACAAAACTTGTAGCCGAGTTTTTTTTAAATTTTATTTTCTAATTAAAATTTATCATAAGCACCAATAAAAGTTCAATTAATTCAATTTACCTACTTTAAATATTATTGAAAATATAAAGCTTTTATCATCAATTAGGTACAAAATAATGACTATTAGTAATAAATAAAAAATCTAAAATTTATTTTAAATATATAATATACGGATGTTTATATATGTTCTTACTTTTCAGAATCTCATTTTCAATTTCTTTCCATTTTCCACACACTTTTTAACGATTTAGATTACGATGCGTTTAATTTGATATTATTAATATTTAACAGGCAGGCAGTTGATTCAACTGCTTTAAGCCTATATCCAACATATACTTTTTATATTTTTACAAATATATTAATAGTTTTTAGATTTCCGTTATTTAGTTTTGTTCTAAAATCAAAGAAATTATATGAATGAAGTACAATACTTAAGGATGCCTTATACCTTATAACGAAATATTGTTTTTTTTTATTTGTGAAATAAAGTAAAAATGCAATAAAGTAGGTTTTAATAAAACTAGAAGCAGTAACTGACGAAATATTCCTAAGGCTACTTATAATGTCACACAAACATGATTGTCATTTTCGCAACATACCAGCTCACAAAGTGGAACAGTTCGCAAAGGACATAACAAAGAGTACCGTTAATCCCAACAGCCATTTAGGGACACTATACTACAAATAAAAGTTCGTCGGCCACAACCACAATGCCCATTGACGGCTCACGCTGAGCGCGATGAATGGCCGGCCGGGAAAAAAACGTATTAGAAACGCATAATGGTAAGTACTCCACTTTGATGTGGCATGACGCGGCTTTATGTGGGTCTAGATGCTCTTTTATTTTCGTTAAAGTAATTTCAATGTAGTGCTTATGATTAAAAGGATAGAATAATATTGGAAGACAATAGGTAGGTCTTTGAATTGAGCGCCTTGCTGTGGTAAGTTCATCTATAGTAGTTCAGTTAAGCACTTCTCTGTGAATATTTGATAAGTTCGCTTTCTGATCAAAGTACTTGATAAAACAGACCAGCCCTAAGCCCTTCGAGCCCTTGTCATATACAAAACTAAGCTTTTCATTGAGAAAAAAAACCTTTCGTTCACTAACAAAACTAACGTTCTTTGTATTTTTGGGTAAAATTTTTGTTAAATTATTAACAAAAAACTACAATGACGAAAACATAAAATAAAAATACAATATGTCTGTCATTGTATAAGTTCGTATTTCGAAAACGAACTTATTTATATTCAAAATAAAAGATCAATATCATCGATGATCGGTAATAAGATGTATGCTGGTATCGATCTATTGTTCACTATTAAAATTACCAAATAATGTTATGTACCTATTAGAAAAAGTATCGTTCGATCGCACCGAACAATAAGCATTGTTCTTTCAATTGAATGCGTCGTAAAATCTATTGGCGGATCGGATATTTGGTTCGGATACGGATGGATGTTCGGATAAACGGATATTCGATTTGACCGAGTTTCGTTTGCGCGACAATCCTCGGAAGAGTGATTGTTTGAATTTGAAGGGGTTCGGGGTCCTATTGTACATTTTTGATAGATTATAATATGGATGACAGGAATACTATTGAAATGACGATTTGTCAAATTTTAGCACTTCACAACAGTTCTATGCCAATTGTGAAAAATCCCAATTTTTTTTTTATGTTTTATTTACCAAAATATTAATCTTTGTAGTTTTCAAAGATTTTTGACAATCTAAAATTGTTAAAGCACTTCATAGTGAGATTTTTTTAATTAAGTCCTTATGGCACTTTCTAGCAACAGCTGGAAAAATGTTTTTTTACTGGGTAAAAAGTTATTAGTGCGATAATTCAGATTTTTCAGAGTGTGATGTGTGAATCAGTTTACCTATCTGAATTTGCAAATACTTAAAAAGAAATAAAAAATATATTTTTTAATTTTCACAACTATTTTAGATTTGTCTCATATTTTTGTAGAAAATATCATAAAAAGACGTTCATGAAGAAATAAAACCAAAAAATTACTGCGATGGTGACATGTTAAACTTTTTAGGAATCAGTTCATTTGTATATTTTAATACCGCTGAATCAGTTAAATTGCTGAAATTTAAAATTCAGTAAGTTTGTATGAAATTATTATAACTCATTCATTTACCTAAATGCGAGAGCATAATATTAACATAATTATGTAGGCAGATAATTTGAAATAGTAAATATCGGTAGAAATGTATTGCGTATCGTTTTTTTTTGTGTCCATAACTGTTTTGCCTATGGACCAAGATTTTCTCGTTTTATTTTTAAAATGATTTTGTTACACATTAAACCTAAAGTTTATGCTAATAAGTGGGCCTAATATACTCGTAGGTATTAAAAAAGATTTTAACAGAATAGCATTTGAGACCGAAAGTAAATGTTTAAGTAACAGAAATACCTAATTTAGAATATAGTTTTAAGACTTACAGAAACAGGCCTAGCTTTTTAAGAAAATCAGAAAGAAATACAGTTAAGTTTCTATATAGCTACCTTGTTTAGTAGAGATACATTTTAACAATCAGATGTTTCTCATTTTGACAGCTTGACAATAAGGGCGAATTTCCCTTGGCACAAATTTGAATAAACAATAGATCCGTCGTCATGTTTCTTATTGGAAAAAGAAGAATAATGGCACGAATGATAGTGATATACCTAGTCTCTTTGTATTTTAAACTATTTTATTTATTGAGTTTTTGAACTTTAGAGTTTAGAAATATGGTCTAAGTCAAAACTTACAATGGTTTTATTGCCCGGTGGCGCCGGCAAAGGCGCGTACATATCGGTGATCATCGTCCAAACACTAAACACAAAACATGTCAGTAGAACAGTTCGAATTTCGAAAAACTACGCGAAAGCAAAACGTCGGGTACACACGAGCGCCGCGCCGTCACATAGTTGGGTAGAACTCGGAACTGCGCGCGAGTTACTCACTCAGCGAAACCTGCTACGGACTGCGGGGGAGGGAGGGGGGAGTGGGTGGAACTAACCAATCCCAGCCTCTTACTGCGCCCCGCCCACCGGCGCCCCGCCCACAAGGTCGCGCGTATCGATCGCACGCGCGCACCGAGACTCCATTTTATTTCGGCTCTCCGATTTGCATAATTTTTTTGTTTCGAATTGTTGCTTAGTCGGCGATCGTCTTTTCTTTTGATAATATAAGCCTTTTTACTGTTTCGTTATAACGGTCACGTTTGTACTGAGCTTTGAGAACTTATTTTGCATAACTTTTTGGAATACCGTAAGAAATTTCGACTTGTTTATCCATGACGCGGTGTTTTTATTCAAATGTAAATAGTTTTGTCATTAGACGCTTTTAGGACATTTTGAAAATATTTAATATTTCACTCTTAGAAATTAGCGGTAGGTAAGTAGATAGGTATACGGTTATAGATGTAGAGCCATACCTATACCTAGAGCTAAGAAGGCGGATTATTTAAAATAGGATTACTTATTATCTTTGAAGAAATCAGCTGTCTATATTGGGTGTTTAGAGAACTGAATTAAATTTTAAGGAAATAGTGATTTCGCATGCAAATATAATTGATAAAATATACAATCATGAATATAGGTAGGTACGACAGCTATTAAATTACAATGCTTTGTGCCATTTATTAACACACAGCGTTTATATAAAATGCAATTAGGAAGTTATTACAATAACATTATTATGTTATACATTAATAATTGATAATAAGACCTAAAAAACTTATTGCAATCTTTTGAAACCAAAGTAATCAAAAGTTTTTTATGTTAAAGTATATTTAATTTAATATCGGAAAGACTACCTACATAAATACCAATATACATGACACATAAACATAAATGCTGAAGTTCTCAGTTCAGATTCAGGCTCGCTTGAAACACCGGTCAAAATGGCCGTCCACAATTAAATTCTTAACTATTATAGACTTTATTTTTATATGGTTCAGTAAGATGTTTGTTAGTGTATTTTTTTCTTTATGATAATAAGTTCCTAAAGAAAACTATAAATACAATTAAGTAGGTACTCATGTACATGAGATTCATCAAAATTATAAAAATGTAAAGGAGATGGCTAAGCAACTGCCGTATATTAGTGTCTTACAGGGCGTAACATTAAAATATTCATATTTTAATTATTTCGAGTTCAATATTCATATACCACTTTCATGAAATAATCAATTTATTAAAAGATTTCAAGTTCGTTTTGATGTTTTTGTTTGAAAAGAAGAATGTCCGTATTACGAAATCGGTGGGCAACAAACCTTCTTTTATATTATATTTGTGTAAACTAAAACAACTAATAGGTATTAGAGAATTTATGTTTATAAATTATTTAAAAAATATGATTTTCTTAATTTTGTTTGTTCAAAAAAAGTAATAAGTTTGGTGGATCTATACCTACAATTGACAAGTGATGATCATCCGTATGATACGGCTACGTTCAGACGGCATTATTTTACCTGCAAACCACACACTAGTTTTTTTTTATTAAAAAGAACAGTGGCAGTAGAAAATCCTTTTCACATATTCTCCATGTGAGAAAATATCGTGTTTAAGAAATATTTTAAATATATTTCCAAATTTGTCACCTAAGAGGCCGAGTCTGACTGCTTTAAAAAATAATATTGCCTTGAACGTAGCCTAAATTAACCACTTAAATATAAAACGTCAACCTGGCAGACGGAGGAGTTTTTTCATTTTAACTGTTTCAAAAGTTCCTGAAAGTTGTTTCATACGAATTACTAATATTCCGCTATCCAGCATTATATATTACTAGGTTCAGTGTTAACACATTGCTAGGCAGTCGTCCATACAAAATTCAGCCATCTCCTTTAAAACAACTGTCACAAACATTCTAAAGTAATTATACACAACCTCAATTAAAGGACATTAAAACTCAATTTTACTGTTATCGTCTGTTGGGTTAGAGAACATAACAAGGTGTTAAACACAATGGATAGAACACCTAAAACAAAAAAAAAACATAACGCGACCAAATAATTCGTAATTGCACACAAAAAAGTTTTATAAAGGTAAAAAAACATGATGGCGCCTTCCGCACCCTTCGAACAGACGTCACTTTAAAAATAGCTAAAGCGACTAATAGTTTTATGACACGCATAACGCGTAAATGTCTTGCGTTAGATACTTGCGTTGAATTATGTGTCGTGTTGTCTCGCCTTAAGGTGCAATACAGGTATGACAGGGGTGGATAACTGTGTCGCGAGGGTTAAAGTTAGGTATACGAGCGAAGAAGGCGTGGTCGCGTAACGAAATAAAAAAATCTCGCCTCCGCGTCCGCGCGAACTCGGCTTAACGCAATAAACATTTTAATTTGAACACGAAACACACGCTGAGATGCGAAATTACGAGAGGGCGTTCGGCGAGAAATCAAATTATGAGCGAATTTCATGAGCCAGTATTTTTCGCGCTGTGATGTATAGGCGGGCTCGATGGGAAATAGGTACGGTGCCTCGGGAGGCAGTGGGTAGGTTAACTCGTTAGAGGGTCTTATAAAGTAATATTATCATCCAATAACACGAAACTTAAATATCTCATGATGAGGGATAATAATTTTCGTCGAGCGTCACTAAACTTCACACGGAATACTTTTCTTGTCCAGGTAAAAGTATTGGGCTTTAAATTTCCCAAGAAAATCTCATTTCTTCTAAATATGCGTTCCAAAAAATAAAAGTCCATTTAAAATTATAGGTAGGTAAGACCAAAAAACAATATTGGCATTGGCAGACCAACAAACAAAACAATATTGGCATACCTACCTACTTTGAAAATTATTTTATTTACAACTAGTGTTGGAGGACTTAAAATATTTTTTTCCTATATTCATGATTGTATACTTTATCAATTGTACTTGCATTCGAAATCACTATTTCCTTAAAATTAATCCAGTTCTCTAACCACCAAATATAGACAGGTGATTTCTTTAAAGAAAATAAGTAATCCTATTTTGAGTAATCCGCCTTCTTAGCTCTACATATGGCTCTGGCATACCTATAAATGTCAGAGTAGTTTAATTCTAATAAACTGCTGACAGAAACTGAATAAAGCATTACGCTCATCTAACCCAGATGTTACTGACTTAAAATGTTTCATTCGAACTTAATATTTTTTTATGCGGCTTAATAGATATAAAATGACGTGGTAAAAAAATAAGAAAGTATTTTCCCAGTGAAAATTCGGAGAATTTGTGTTGTTTAAAAGCAAAGCTAGTAAAATTTAAAATACCCACATTATTTTCAATATTTTTATAAATTATGTGCTGGACTTATGCGTTTTGTTTTAGTAACATGTGGGTTAATTTCATAACTGCAATAGGGATATCAAGTAAGTAACTGTCTATTGAAATAAAACAACTTTTACGGATATCAAACGCGCTATATTTCCACGAACTAAGTTGTAATTGTCCGTATTTTTATACGGTTACGGATACGGTTAGACATTTACTATGGCACAAATTATTATTGATTTGATATTTTGATAATTTTGACAATAATAATTTGTGCCATAGTAAATGTCTAACCGTATCCGAACGAAAATAAATTAACTTTTCGAGGGTAGACTTATAAGTAGCCAGTCATCCCGTGACCACGGCAGCTGTAAAGGTGCCGAAACGTCGGGAAAATCAAAAAACCCCTAAAAAACCTAAAAATACGGACAATTACAACTTAGTTCGTGGAAATATAGCGCGTTTGATATCCGTAAAAGTTGTTTTATTTCAATGAACAGTGCGCGCCAAAACATAAGATGTACGTAAGTAACTGTCTAGTTTTCCCTAATGAAAAACATAGCTCTTGTACAACACGAGTGTTAAGTATTACAAAGCCGGTTTAAGAATAAAAACTTTAACATTCCGTTTTCAAAAAAACAAAAAAAGTTATTTCAATTTGGTAACTATAGTTTGTGCCTACATAAAGCACAAACGGTGCAGGTACATCTATGAGTACATATGGATCGGATAAACGGTTTTATCCCGGTGATGCGGGCCGGCGTCTGCCGCTTCCGGCCATTTCCGGCGGCCACTCGGCGATGCCGACGCCGGACAAACTACCTAAATGGACCACCTTAGCTAACTTCGTCGGAAGAGAGCCTTACAGAAGAGGAAAATGTTAGATTAACTTCTTAGATTTCCGTGTCACCTACCTATTTATTTTAGCACGACATAATGAATGTGAAAATACCTAAGTAGGGATGTGAAACTTATTGTTACTAATGAACTGTAAGAGTTTACTATCCATACATACCTACCTGTCATAAAATGTAACCAAGCCGAATATTTACAAAAAGTTTAAAATCAATATTTGTACGTGACAAGACGTGCAAATTTAAATTGGAATATAATAAATGGGGCAACAAAAATACTAAGTTGTCATCAAAATGTTTGATGGTTATTGTTTTGATATATATAAATGCTAACTTAACATTTTTGTGGGTTAGGTTAGGTTGATTTGGTGATCAATTAAATACAACCTATTTAATTTCTATCTTCAACCATTCAGTAACTCTGATAAAAACAACTAAAGGAAATCCGTCGGAAGCGATTTTTAATCAAAAAAATTCCGTAAATAACATTATAGAAGAAGATTTTTTTTTTAAATATTTTCCGTATTTCTTTTTCTTGGAAAATAAGTGAATGTAATGTTTCGTTTTTAGGTTTACGTTGTTTCGTTTTGGAATGTTTTGTTTTTATGAAACTAATAGAAAAAGAAAGTCGTTAATTGGACCTAATTTCCGACTGTATATTAATTTATATTTCAATAATTGACAATTGAATGATAGGTTGTTGTTTAAATTATAGACAATGGATTAATTTGCAGCTTGAGTTAATTCGTTTTGCTTTTTTGTGTACATACTTTTGGAGTGCAATTCAGTGTTTTATTTTAATATAATTACACTAGCAGCCACTCGCGGTTTCACCCGTGTAGTTCCCGTTCCCGTGGGAATATCAGGATAAAAAGTATCATGTGTTCATAACCAGGCTATCTTATATCTTTGCACCAAATTTCTTCCAAATCCGTTCAGTAGTTTTTACATTTATTCGTTACAAACAAACAATCAAATCTTTCCTCTTTATAATATTAGTACAGAAGTATAGATATAGATATATTACATTCCATTGCAATAATTATGATGTGTTTTGTGTATTATTGAAAAAAAAACTTTTTTAACACTTTTTATTTTAAGAAATAGTTTTCTTACACTACATATAGGTAGTTAAGAACAAAGAAAATAATCATTTACTGATCATTTGCTAGCAGGACACCGGTGTTCAGAGAACAATGGGATATTTATTGCGTCTCATAACCCGGGGTCCTAATCGATATGTTTGAGAATTAATAATTTGCAGAATAAATGCAAATGACAATAATAAGTCTATTGTCATTTGCATTTATTCTGCACTTACTATATAGAGTTTTCGTAGAGCTGAAATATTAAGTTTAAAGTTTCAAACTAAAGTTTCAGTTAATTAGAGCGAGTTCGATGACAGGCTATCATAGTTTGCTGAAAGCGGTAAACTATGGTTATCGCGGATACTGTAGTAACAAGTGTTAACGTGGGGTGAAAATTATACCTTCTGTTACACAAGTTGCAATGTATCGAGATTACTGTTGGACAATCTTACATAATTAGGTCTATGAAATTGACGATTTGTATGAAGAATTTCAAAGAAAGTTCGTTTTCCATACTATCAATTATTGCTATAGTTACTACCACAAATGCTAATGCCACATTTTTTTTAAATACAAGCATTGTATGAAGCCTGAGCAATCTAATGCTATATTTGGATTAAAATAAATATTGAGTATCTTAGAAATTACATTAAATATAGTGGTCATTTCGTATAGGGTACGAAAGTAATAAACTTTTGATTATTGATCGTTCTGATCATAATTTGATATAAAATCAAGTAATTAATGTATTTTTTTAATACAAAAGTAGTGAGGTTCTCTAGATTATTAAATCAATTATGAATAAAAGTGCTTTTTCTTAGAATTGATTAAAATGTGCGTGTTATGGTGTTTTGTATTTCCACAAAAAATTAAGATGTGCTTATTATTATTTTTTAAAGCTATTGAAAGTAGTAAGTAGGAACTACTAACATAAATTGTATACTAGGTTTATGCAGTTAGTGCATTTGCAATTTATTGCTCTTTAGGCCGCTGCTAGTCCATTGAGCAGAGTAAACACCAATATATTGATGAGATTTACCATCGCTCACTACAAAAAACTTCGTCTACGTTAATTGATCCAGGATTTATCTAAAGATAGCAGCGTTTTGGAATAACATCTGACATAGCTGAAGCAGGGTCCTGATTGGCCCGTCACACTTATTGTTTTTATTTTTACTGCATGTTTGTTTTTTTTATTTTCCTTTTGTTTGTATTTAGGTAGTAGAATTATTTTACATTTATTATTTTTATTTGGTGTCTTGTGATTGTAACGTTTCAATAAAATTAGTTTTCTTTATTTCTTTCATTTTCGAGACATTCTATGTTTGATGAATTCCTTGCAAAAAAATAACAATATATTTGTAAATTTAAATTGATACTTATTGCATAAGCGTACCAGAAAAGTTCGGAAAATATCTTAAAATATTGGTTAAAATAAAGTAAGAAAACAAACAGCCTATTAATAAATGTTTACTTGTAATATTCAGTTTTACCGTACGAGGGAAAATATCTAAGTAGTTTTTAAAATACTCTCTGAAAGTTATTATATATAGCAATCATAAGTGTTTCAAAAATTTGTGAACGCAAAATAAAAAACAATTTCGATTTTTGCAAAAAACGACTCACTGCATTCTAGCAATGCTTTTCCGAACCACAAGTTTCTAATAGCTACTGGCCAGAAAAGGTTCGTCTTAAAGCCCCTTCACTACATAAATAGCCAGATGTGGACAATCTGAAGGGAGATTCGGGACTTTTACCCCCACCCTAACCCCTCCCCTCTACATGTTGCAGACATTAGCTCACCTATCCACAAGTACCACTTGAAAATAGCAGGAACCTCCAAGTATTTATACGTATTTGTATGTGTGGGTGAAAGACACCTATCCAGTGGAGTACTTACCACTTGAAAATAGTAGGAACCTCCAACGGTGGGTGAACCCACACATACAAAATACATATAAATAGTTGGAGACCTCTTTGTGGAGGAAGATTTATTTATGACCTCAGATGGAGTGTTCTGGGAACGTTACTGAGCTCCTCCCATTTTTACTTTGTAAAAGTATTTGTTTTAACAGATGTAAGGTAGATATAAGGATTTATTTGTAAGGTGGACTATTTGTAGATTAAATGGTGCAAGTAACTCTCAGTTTTAGTTGGTGTTTTAGCTTTAGGTTTAGGATTCGGTATCTAAGATGACGAGTATTTTTATAACAATTGTAAGTGTCTACCCTATTCAATAAATAAAGGCTATCCGTGGCTCCGAAACCACTTGGACCATTGTCGAGTAAAAGTAGGTAGCCTATGTCGTCACACTAAACCCTATAGCGAAATTCATCAAAATAGTCTATTGGCTCGGGCATGAAAAAAGGCAGAATTTCGCATTTATAGTTTTGTGTTAATCAATGAATAATACCATTTAACTTTACGAATTTATTCGAAATAACCAATTACAGCAACTTTATTGACGTCTTATAACTTAAAAAAAAAACATTTGAAATTATAATACCTATCTCTGAAAAATGTTCGACCACAATTTGCCAAAGAAAGTATTGAAATCACCCTTCGATGAACTTTATAAAAGCAATAAAACTACAACACAAGTCTTTATAAATAAATAAAATAATTCATAATCAAAAAGCAGTGAGCCCATACAATTGGCCACACGCGCGCTAGGCGCTGCCCGCGGCGTTGCTCGCTCAATGCGCATTGTACGCTGAAAGGATTGCTCACAGACTGTCGATACATTTAGACTCGATTGTGCTGTACAAATACGTTATGCCACACAATCACGATTAGATCGGGAAAGGTTATAGAATTTGAATTTATCGGACAGGCTTTTGCAGGGTCGATCATGATAAAGCTTTATGCGATTGTTCGCTATAGACTGCAGGGATGAACCTTCGTAGAAATAATACCGGTAAGAGACTTTCATGCAGTTATTAAAATTATATAGAACTAACCTTCCGCCTGCGATTTCGTCCGCGACGTCGTTAAAGGATCCTGTATGCAGAATTTCAGCTTAATCAGTTCAGCCGTTTGGGCTGTCCGTCGACTGTCAGTCAGTCACGCTCACGGTATTGTTTTATTATATTAGTAGGTATATTGTAATAGAAAAATAAAATGAACTGTTATTACATAAAGTTAAAATTCTTAGAAGGCATTAGATTTAAAAACATACAAAAATTATATCATTCACCAGAATGTCTTGAATACATGCAAATTAAACTTTAAGCGGAATCTTGCTTTTGTTTAGCGGAGTATTTTATTGTTCAAAAGATAGGATCGTGGGTTGACGATTACCTACATATAAAGTCAGGATAAGGAGGTTTAAAGTTTATGAATAAGCTACTTGATGCCAACGACTTCGTTTGCGTGGACTTAATGTATCAGTTTTTGCATCCGTTGACATCAAACATGGTCGTGGTACACTGCTACCGCCTTCACTACTTGGACGAACTACCAGTGTTATTATAGTATTATATTATGGCCAGATCTAGTGGCTACATGTAACATGTTTTATTCAAATCCATTCAGTAGTTTCCGAGATTGGCGTGAACAGACAGAGAGAGAAAAATTTTAAAAATGGTCTCAACGAATTTTATATATTAAATGATCAGAAATTTTGATTTTACAGTTTTCTTATATGTATAGATCATTTGTATACGGGCCCACGACACGACACCGAACGACAGCGCGCGCGCATCCTAACCGCGTGACGAATGCATTATTCGCGCCTCTCAGCGCCAGCACAATGCTCACTCGCATTTCACAGTGTCCGTCGAATCGATAACAACAAATCGAATAAATTACCTATTTCATCATTCAATATTCGTTCCGATATAATTTCCTACGTTCGTGCTGAATTGCGGGCGTCTGTTAGAACGGCTATTAAGTAATTGCAGAAAATGAATGTAATTATTTTAGATTAATGCTATTGTCTTCTTTAATACGTGCACTCGGCAGCGTTTATTAGAAAACATCAAAGCAGTAATTTTCCTTCGGAGATGTCACCACGTTTTCAATACACGTAACAATAGACTAACTAAATTAGGTAGTGCTAAAGTTACAAATATATAAACAGATATAATAATGAAATACTTACTAAAATCTTCATGTCCTTGTGATCCGCGGACACGGGGTCGATACTAACCTGAAACACAAAAAGAATGTTATATTAAACGTTCATACAACTGCGCTTATAGGTCTGTGTTCGCGAGACAAAGCGAGCAAACTTTTTAAACAAAAGAAAACGTTAACAAAATCGTGACTTTCGTGACGGAAAAGGGTATGCCCTTGGTCGTACAAAACCTATTTCCCACCCAGTCGTAGAAAAAACAAAAACTAATTAGAAAGTCCCTAAAAAGTTAATATCATAAGTCGGTTCGTACACACGAGCGAATTTAATTTGGAACGTTTTTAATTATGGCAGGAGATTCGTTCGGAGCCGGTCGGTTTCGGCGCCGCGCGGCCCCAGCCCTGTAATTATGGTCCCCGTAATTGCGAGACCCAACAGAGCGCCCCCCGGCCCCCGCCCCCGCTTGCCCACTATCCTATGGCACTGCCACCAAAATTAGAATATGACTTTTTACGGTTCGCGTTCAAAATGCTTTGAGCAACTCGATAAGTTGAAACTTGAAGTAAAACTTGCGATTTACTTTCATTGTGAAATGTAATAAAAAATTACTGAGTTATTTTTGTAAAATTGTATCGTTATAAAACGACAGTTTATTTTTTGTCGCTTAGTTTTTTTACTCATAGAGAACTCTTTATAAGTATAATCTACGCATTTGGCCAACGCTCGGGATTACACTCGTATATCGGACTTAAGTTACCCATATCGATGGTACCAATGTAGGAACAGCAAAATAGCATTTTCATACAAAACCTTAACGTCATTAGATAAAAATGCACCAATTTCAGAACCGTACCGACATTAAAATTGAAAGCTTATCGAACAAAACGTATGACAGTACAGTAACGTTAATAGCAATTCTAATGTAACGTACGCGTAATTGCCCTTTCGTAATGCCTCGTCCAATGCTTTCTAACAGAGTCCAAAAGGATTGCGTTTAATTATCGTGACTGGCTTATTGTGGACCGAAAAAATATTTTAAGACTGCATTATAATAATTATACATTCGGATTGTATCTAATGACTACTTGGGTAGATGGCTCGTAATATCACCACCTGTGAATCAAACAACCACATTTATTTGAAACAGTAGTTGGTTCCATTGCGTTGGTGTAATTTTCTGAATAAATAGTTTTTACGGTTAGTTATCAAACATTTTTGAAAAGAAATTAAAATTGCTTTGTTGAAGAAGCGAGTTGATTTATTTTTAGAGAAAAGATTAGAAAGTGGTTTTATATCACGAAACCCATTATGAAATTCGATAATTATTGATTATTTTATAAAATAGTAAAGAGCCATATCGGTACATAAATATATTAATAAAAACCATGATTGCTGTTACGTTTTCTGGGTACTTATAGTTAGAAATAAAAGATATATTTTTATCCACAAAGAAAAACGTAATTTTCGATTATTGTGGTGAGAAGCAACATGGTTGTCGGCATTTGAAACGGAAACCTACTCGTATCATACACAGATGGCATGAAGATAACGAACGATTGCGGGTGTCATTACAAGCTATTATGGAACGAATTAATGTTTCATCTCTGCTTTGCAATTTTAGTTCCGTAAAAGGTTTAATTCTTAGTACCTACAGCAAAAAAATTCAATCACTAAAATAAAAAATTTGAGAAAAATTGTAAGTAGTTATTCCTGAAAAGTAGAGCCCTGAATAGTTTTAGAACATTTCTAACATAAAATTATAACTGAATAATATTTTTGCTTGGTTTTTTTTTCTACAACGTGTCTTATCAAGTTTGATTTTTTTATTTTATAACAATTACTTTTGTTTCCTTTATTCCCCTAAACTAAGGCAATAATCTCACAACACCTTCCCGCAGAGCGGAAGAAAGCGCCAAATAAAGAACTCCAAAGTCGCACAGTACATTATACAGGGGAAAAAAACGCGGGAGGTGTTTGTACTCCGTAATCACACAACTAATCACGCCAATTAAATATTTTTATTCCCATTCAGATGTTTTTTCTTCGCTCGCACCACCTTTTGTTCGAAACTCGGCATTGTTGGCACATTACGCGATCGTCTTTTGTTTGTATTATAATATACTCTTCGACGCATCTCGAGTGTTTTCTAAGTGTATTATTAGTTGATTTGATACTTATTAAATTTTATCCAATGATTTTGAATGTAGATTCAATTCTATAAGTTTAATGTTAAATAATTTTGATAAAATTCAATTTGATATGATATATTATACTTATGAGTACTTATAATATAATCTTAAATTGCCACATGTACAATGATGTTTAAATTATGGGATGAGGAGTCATCCTGCCCCCTTACTCTGGACGCGATCGCATTGAGTTCAAGATTGAATTAGTAAATAATAGTTATTTGTTATGCAAGGCTGGAAAGTTGGTTATTTAGCGGCGAGTTACCTCAATTGAAATCTGAGCAAGTGAAGGATTCTAGGATTGAACCACGAGCGTAGCGAGTGGTTCAAAGATTGAATCCTGAGCGAAGCGAGGATTTCAAAGGTACAAGACGCTAAAAACTTTTCTGCCGAGCGCAACACACAATTTTTCACCTCACAACAGCGAGGAACATTTTATGGTTGTTTCCGCGGTCAACTTCCGGTAAAAAAATATTTTAACATAAAGTTTAATCTAAATATACCTTATTCTCGTTGTTTAAATGATATAAAAGATAATAAAAAAGTGAGTGTTATAGTTAATTCAAAGTTATTTAAAGTAGAAATATATTGTTACTTATTAATAAGAATAAAAACGATTCCGTAAATGTTGACACTGACATGAGGTACAAGACAAAGATTTAAAAATAAAGATTTATGCCACAGTCCGAAATCCAATTATAGGTTGTGAAATCTCACCCAGCCTAATATAAAATTCTTATAACAAATAGTTTATTCTTATTGTTATAGTTTTTATGATTCAATGAACTAAAATAATATAATAAAACCAAAACGGAGTATTATAAATAATTCAAAGCTATTTAAAATAAGAATCAAATATAACAAAAAAGACAATAGTCCGATTCGGAACGCATTATGACATATTTTTAGGTATTAAATTAAAAAAGTACTTCTGATTTACAAAACCTCCTTTTCAGAGTGTGTGAGGTGAAATAGTTATTTGTTATGCAAGGCTGGAAGGATTGGATATTAGCCGCGAGTTACCTATATTGAAATCGAGCAAGTGAAGGATTCTAGGATTGAACCACGAGCGTAGAGCGAGTGGTTCAAAGATTGAATCTTGACCGAAGCGAGCATATCAAAGGTGCAAGACGCTAAAAACTTTTCTGCCGAGCGCAATGCACAATTTTTCACCTCACAACAGCGCGGAACATTTTATGGTTGTTTCCGCGGTCAAAAATTCTTTAAACATTAAGTTTAATCTAAATATACCTTATTCTTCTTGTTTTAATGACATAAAAAACTAATGTAATAAAAAATGGAATTTTATAATCATTCAAAATTATTTAAAGTAGGAATATTTCGTTACTTATAAATAACAATAAAAACGATTCGGTAAATGTTGACATTGACATGAGGAACAAGACAAAGACAATTTAAAAAAGGTTTATGCCACGTTCCGAAATCCAATCATAAGTTGTGAAATCTCACCCAGCTTAATATAAAATTCTTATAACAAATAGTTTATTCTTATTGTTATTGTTTTTATGATTCAATGAACTAAATAATATAATAAAATCAAAACGGAGTTATAATTAATTCAAAGCTATTTAAAATAAGTATAAAATGTAACAAAAACGTCAATACTGCGATTCGGAACGCATTATGACATATTTTTAGGTAATAAATTAAAAAAGTACTTTATACTTTCTACGCAGAAACTGAATGATAAATCCTCCTTTTCCGAGCGTGTGAGGTGAAATGTAATTTTGTACTCTAGAAATCTATTTTGGCGCCAATCAAAATCGAATCAACGTCAAAAATCAGTAATAGTTATTGACATTTAATCTCGGTCTCAACGCAATGCCGTCAAGAGTAATCCCCCTGTGCTCTTGCAAACGTACCAAAATTTCAGGAAAATAAAAAAAATCGGCCAAGTGCGAGTCGGACTCGAATAGCTCCATACCATTATAAATAAAAACGTCAAAAAACATTTTTATTGTAAGGCTCTCATACAATAAACATTAATATTTATTCTCCTTTGTAGTATTTATTGTTTAAGAGGCAACAAAAATACATCATCTGTGAAAATTTAAATCATGTAACTATCATGGTTCATGAGATACAGCCTGGTGACAGACGGACAGACAGCAAAGTCTTAGTCATAGTTTTTTACTTTTGGGTGCGGAACCCTACAAACAACAAGCAATAGATACAAAATGTCAAAACATCAATGTATTATAAATAGTGCGTCTTGATCTTTGTTGATTTATTTTATGTTATATTAAGTTACTAATACAAACCGTAGAAATATTTATTGTTTCCAATAAGATTTTTCGCAAAGCAATTTTTAAGCTACGTGTTTTTTTTTAGATAATACAGATCCGTTATGGTCTAAGCTCGTAATTAATTAGAATATAGCACAGAATCACTTTGTAATTACTTATTTAATTATTAAATAATAAATAAACTGAAACTTGTTAAACAATAACCCAAAATTTTGGATAAAATTTAATGTATCACTGTTTAATTGTTCTTATAAAGCACAAATATGAATATTTTATTTTTATTAATGACTTTTAAATTTTGCGCCTTTCAGTGCTATCTCATGCAGTTTTAAATTTTATTTGAAAAATACAAAAAAAATCGACTTGTCTCACAAATTTTCAAGTATTTTTCTATTAACTGTGTACAAGTGTTTTATTTTTTTCATTAAAATATTTTTTTTTTATTATTTTGAGTAATAAACCGAGTAGTAAACCGAACACGCAAGAGCTGTGTATCCCAAATATTAATTAAATAATATATACCTCTATAATAGTTATAATAAATAAATTATACTACCGTTTATTTTCACAATAACGTAAGTTTAAACATAAGCACATACGTCTTTTTTCAGAATTTATATACTTACCTACTTAGGTACTTATTTGTTCACTAGAAAAAATATTAATAAATATATAAGTATGAGTAATTTAAATGTTTGTTTGTTGGCAAGTAAAAAATAAATTATAAACTAAAATTACCTCGTTGAAGTAAGAGTTATTAACATTGTGAGGCGCGGGGTGCGCGCCCCCGTGCTGTTGGTAGTAAGCGCAGTTCATTATCCCATCAGACTACCGGCAAATCACAACAATGTCACAGTGCACACGCGTCAAAAATAATATTTATTTCGAGGAAAATTCCTCGGAGCAATTATCTCGTAACGAATCGATGCGGCGAACGAATCTCGTCTACTAATTGTAGGGTTCGACCGGCGAGTCGACACGGAGTGCCTTCCCTCTCGCACGGCGCACGCGAGTTTCTCCTTTCCGCCGCGGCAGGCGCTGCTCGCTTCACCAGTTTGTTTACGCGGGGCGGCGCGACGCGCAGGGCGGCTGGAGGGCGGGCTCACACCGCACGCAAAACTAATATAAACTCGATAACACATTTTTTACTCCCTTAATCGAAACTTTGATTTACAAATTCTAGTCTATCTTAATTACTGCTAATGCGCTATTGCAAGCTCAAATGAACTTTAGATTATTGAATCTAATGCTGCTGTACGCCGCTTTTTCTAGATTCCGTGGTTCGGTGCGTGACTAACTAGACTAGATAACAAATCGTGCAACGATACCATTATGCTATAGGTAGTACATTATCATTAAAGCGGGGAGTTTTTCAGAGAAGTCTACAAGAAAAGCTTTTGTTTTTCAAAGATATTTTTATATTTGCACATTTACATAATCGTTATAACGTGGATTCGTTTGTAAAATATTTTGCTTTACTAAGTTATTAGTTAGTATATAGAAAAGTTAGATAAACTATGATTAAAGAATGCATTTTTTTTCTTTTTACAAAATTCAATTAGTCTTCGCATGTATTATTCATCATAGGAAACTCATTTTGGCTAGTGCAATATTAAGTGTTTTAACTGTATCATCAGTATTATAATTTCTGATAAATATTAAATATGAAAATATATTAGAAAAAGCAACTTTTCTCTTATCGCCCTGACGGGATTCGAACCCGCATCCTTGGGAATCTGGCCCAATGCACTAACAAATTATGCTACAGAGACCTATGAGGGCACGTCGAATTTTTCTTGTATATTCACCTTTCTACGGTGTTCGCCACCGTCGTTTCATCAATGAAAGAAATATCCTCGCATTAGAAAGAAACATGTTTGAGTATCGATTAAGATGAAACAGCAATCTAATTGTAACTTTTATAAGTTGCATTTTACAATGACATTTTTATGTAATAAATATTAAATATGAAAATATATAAATATTAGAAAAAAGCAACTTGCCTGGCATGCCGCCCTGACGGGGCGAGTTCGAATCCCGTCAGGGCGACATGAGACAAGTTGCTTTTTATAATTTCTGTTTGTTTCCTTTCCTTAAAAAAATAAATAATAAAAACAATATATAATATATGCCGCCAACGGAAATGGGTCTACATCAGTCTGCTTGTCTTAAAGTTGTGCATAGAACTTAAATATTTTCGTCTAAAATAAATTGCTATTGACCTGTATGTACTGACGTACGTCACAACTTGCAGTACAGTAAACTTGTAATGCGAGAAATGTTATAATGCATGGTCCTTCCTTGCAAGTTGAAAATTGTTTACGGTTACGATAACCATAAAATTTACTTTTATTATATTTATTTGTTTGTGATTGTGATTATTTTTTTTGTAGACTGAATATTATTATATAAAAAACAGCTTATAGCCAGTAAGAAGAAAAAGTCAAAATCACCGGAAAATCCTTAAACTTTCCCCAGGGAAATATATTTCTTTCCTATTTTCTGGGGAAAGGGACTTAATATCAGACATGTAGACTTTTACTATTTAGTATTCTGTGATTGTAGTAAATAAAGTAACTAAGTACTACTATCAATATATCAACATAATACTTGTATTACTTACCAAAGTCGAATATTAAACACAAACTACGAGAAAATACAGATTTTCACCAGAATTAAAATTTAAAAAATGTAGCCGCTAAAAGTTTCTAAAAAATAATTTATAATTTAATGTATAGTAATGAAATCGCACCTTTACCCATCACATTAGTAATAAAAATTACGAATAAGTGTTTTTTCCACGACCGAAGGTAATAAATGTTTCCGGTGGATAATAAAGAAGGTTACGTTACCCCGCAACTATTATAAAAATTGGTCCATTTTTTTACGAGTCCAATCTCTACGGGGGCGGATACGGCTCCAATGACAGGAACTCCGGAACGCTATTGATATCACGCGAAATATGATCACGTGATAATGTAACAGATGTTGCTTTTGAATACTTTTGATACGTTACTAGTAGGTAATTGGAATTCTTGTACGACCAAACTTTTTGTATGCACCTCCTTATGTTAAGATGTTCCATTTTTTAAATTTCATCGAAGTAGTGATTTCTTTTGTTTTCTTGAATTGATTTCGTATTCTTACAACAGTAAGATAATCGGGCAAGTACGATAAACTTTCGAAATAGTATCGAGGACGTATCGTCAAAAAATGTATAGGAAAATGTAGTTCGGTTTACGTCCGGTAGGAACGCTGCTCAATATGTCATACATTTTTTGACGATACGCCTTCGACACTTACTCGAAGTTTTTCCTGCTAGGCCTACTGAGTAGTAAATGATGAATAAATGGCTGATCTTATTTTTTTCCATGTAAGCAGTAAATAACAAGTAAGTAATACAATGATGAGACGAATAGGTATAGTCGGGGAACTGCCCGGTTGAACAGTAGAGTTTTTTTGAGAAACCTTTTCTCGGAAAGTACTAAGGTAAAAGAAATAATTTATTATTCAATTGAAACACTTGTTGGTGCTCTATTATTTGTAATTTAAACGATTTCTATACATCAGTCACTTTTTTAAATAAAGCTCCCTAAAAAAATCTACTGGACCTGGAAGTTCCCCGACTATACCTATTCGTCTCATCATTGTATTACTTACTTGTTTGTATAAACTTTAATTAACTTATACATAACATGCTTATTTATAAGCAACTTTGGAATTACCAGCACAATTTCAATTCGCCAATAGAATAAAGCACGCACATAATGCCATTGTTCCATTCACGTTGCCAAATCTCGGACAATAGAAACACATTTTTCTTTATTCATTTATTTCTTTTATTCGATTTGTCGGTGACGGCAAAACGTGTAGATGTCGCTGCGATAGGGCGTGTATTTTGTATTGAATATAGAATAACACGCGCAAATGATAGTGATTAAGCAGCAGTGCGATGGGCGAGGCGCGTGCGCCGTAATTATTGTAATCTGCGCTGCTGTTGCCGGCGCCGACGCCGATGCTGGTCTATTGTTGCTGTTAACAGATACTTTTGTTTTATATTAGTTTTCTGCGGTTAGCGGAACTGTTTTAACCTTTAGATGATGAGTCGTCGTTTGTGAACCGCTCTGATGATGATATTCGCTTTTTAAACAGGTTAATTTCACTTATTTTTTTTAGTAACAATTAATTAGATTTAATTTTGTATTTTCTTACCAATAAATTTGTTGTAAGATATTTATAATTATCTATTAAGTAGCAGTGCGATGGGTAAAGCGTGCGCCGTAATTATTGTAATCTGCGCTGCGCTTGCCGGCGCCGACGCCGATGCTGGTCTATTGTTGCTGTCAACACATACTTTTGTTTTATATTAGTTTTCTGCGGTTAGCGGAACTGTTTTGACCTTTAGATGATGAGTCGTCGTTTGTGAATCGCTCGGATCATAAGATTCGCTTCGTAATGAATTACTTTCAATTTCGAGTAACAAAACAAATATGCACTTTAATTTGGTATTTTATGACCAATAGTTTTTTGGACGATAGATGTTACTCAACAGAAAAAATATAATAACTTCTCAATCATAATTACTTTGGGCAAGTTGTCAGTTGTTATTATTATCAGTCATTCATTTAACCAACATGATTTTTATGTAACTGAAAAAAGAACCATTAAAAATACTAATTGTTATAAAATGTTTTTGTTCTTGCTTTTAAAAAATAATAGAAAAATCGAATGATCTTACAAGTTGCCTAGATGATTTTTTTTTAATATTTTGCCAGTAAAATGTTATTGGTAAATGGTATTGCTTTTAAAATAACATTATAAATACAAAATAAAAAAAATCTTTCATTATGGTATATATATAGGTAATACAAAAAATATATAATAACTCGGTAAGGCATTGCACACACGCGCGGGCGACGCGTGCGCACCTGGTCACCGCCCTCGTCGCCGCCCAGCGCCGCCCTGGGCCCTGTATCAAGTTGCATCAACAAAAGGGACAAACAAATCAACGGAACTTTTTTTGTACATATACTCTATTAGTCTCATTCGTCATCGAAAGGCATGAACTTTTAGTATTCATTATTTTAATTTTATAAAATAACTTCTTTCATAATTTTAAACTAACAAGATGCGGAGTTATACCTTATTATCAACTTCATCATTCATCATCATTTCAGCCGCATGACACCTACTATTGGGTATAGGCCTACCCCAAAGATCTCTACGACAATCGGTCCTGCGCTGTCCGCATCTAGGTTTTTTTTTTTAGGTTCATCTTACGTCACATCGAATTCCAACATGTCCACAGTCTCGGTAGGTCAATTTAAAGATTGTGGGCGGTTATCTTGTCTAACGTTATATAATAAATAACATAATAAATATATATATATATAATACAATTAATGCAGTAAAATTTGCATTGAATTGCATATCAATTCAGCGGGACACATGGTAATAAATCGGGGTATCCCTGGCAGCGCGCAAGCTGCACAAGGGTTTCAATCTGGTTGCAATCCAACACCCGCTTCCGGACCAGGCCGATTACCAACGGTTCAGTACAAAGTATGAGCTATTATTTTTATTTCTAGCGAATATGTTCCAGATATTTCATTTAACAGTTTTATTTCATGCAGCACTTTTAAATAATGCATCAGAATCATCGTCGGCCATTTTAATGTCGTCATTTCTGAGGCATAGCTCTTTCTTATTGGATGTATAGGTAAAATTGGCCATAAGTACTGCGCAAGCCCAATGTGGTTTGATGGGTAAATAATACTAACCCATACTAATGTCATTAAAGAAAAAAATTATTTGTCTTAGTAACCTTTTCACGTCTGAACCTCTGCACGAATTTTGATGAACTTTGAAGTAAAATTAATTTATAGCACTAATAAGGACATAATAAACCATAAAGGGGTCTGAAACGGCATCGATCTAAATCATAGAAATCTTTAAAAATGTTTACGTGTGTATAATACACATGTATGCACACAATAATTGTGTGCATACCTAGAAACTACCTTTAGCATCATAAGGAATGTTTCATTAGTATATTTATAACGTGTAATCTTATTATTTATAAAAAAAAAAAATTAACTACGAAATATTACATGGGATAAGGACGTAAAACTAAATGTGAAAAAAAATTATTAATACCTTTACGTCAACAATAGATACCTAATACTCATACAGATTTCTCCTAAGTCCACTTGACTGAATATAACAAAAGTACTCCAATACCTTTTCACAGCCGTAGCATTGCAAAATCCGATTACTTCTCACCAAAGATAATCTCTAGTGCAAGCCAAAATATTGTCCAAGCTTTATTCACAACATGTGTGACTATTTGGATGTAGGGCATTGTGTCCCCGGTTCATTCATCCCGTCTCAATGGCAGGACATTTGACGACAGTTTCCTATGCAAAATCTCGTAATCCCGGAATAAAGGCATTCATTTTAATGTTTCCGTTGACAGCTTGCCGGTTCCTTAGGAAGTTGATCACAATGGAAATGCTCACTTGATGCAGATATTTAGATGTCAGCACTTGACACTGTTTGTTCATATAATGGAATTAAATATGAGGAGCGAATTGTGTTATGAAATGTTTTTTGTTAAACGATTTTCAGATTTGATTTGGCTGTGATAACTAACGATTTCTTATGGATGCATTGAGGACCTTCTGAATAAAAAAACCGACTTATTAAAACCGACGAAAAAGGAAAATATAAAATGAAAACAAAAAAAAACAAATACTAAAACCCCATAAATACAACAGTAATTTGTTGTAATTGTTGTGGTCTTAATCTTTCGTTCCACTCCACCAAATGGAAGCAAATGCACGAGTTACTTATGAAAGCACCGAAATCTATGTAGGTGTGCCTATAACATGAGATCCTGTCTTGACGACAATGGAACCAACTTGAAAGTACACCCTTTCAAACAAAAAAATAATCATTCAAATCGGTTCATAAATGACGAAGTATTGAGGTAACAAACATTTAAAAAATATATACACACGAATGATAACCTCCTACTTTTTTAAAGTCGGTTAAAAATAAACTCCATTTCAAACGAATTTGTGAGTAATATGAAACAGAGAAATTATAAAAAAAAAACAAACTAGATTTCGCTTGTTGCCCTTGATTTACACATAAAACGCGCACATGAGTGGCATGCGGGCAGGCGCGAGCTCATGCCATGACAGCGACTCGCGAAACAACAAAATAAGCCGTGTAATAATGGTGTTTCCACACTGTAACAATAACTACATAATAGTGAAGAGCTTTTACGAGCTTTTGTGAGCTTGTCGAAGCTCCTACTTCGTGTTTTTGTGATGGACGCCGCTCGTTCGGGCGCACATAGCTTTAAAATATTTTATTGAATACTTACTCCGCAAAGATTAAGCATTGAGTTGAAAATTGCCTCTGAAGGCCTTACCTGTCGGTGAGGGCATTGTTCGCAATAAGATATCTGCTTTCTCTTCAGTATTTTGAATGGATGTTAAGCCCTATATCTTACCGGTTAAGCTGAATTTAAATGACTGACAGAAAGAAATGAAATTCTCATTGCTATGAGAAAAGTTAACCCAACAAGAAAGTAAAGGGACTTTTGTTAAATCTGCGTTGAATTTATTATTTTTTAAGTAAAAAAAAATAGCGTTTGAATAACGATATTTAACTGTAGTTAAATAAAAATGACCTAGAAAAATTCAATATCATTCAATTCGAGGTGTACCTGAATAGGGCCACTTCAGAAGAAATTAAATTACACAGAGATTACTTTGAGAATAGATTCCCATATAAAGTCTCAGCCTCTGAGAATATGTTAGGAAAACGTTCAAGATTAATTTACCAATTATAAGAAGCGATAACCACGGCCATTACAGCAATAATAACTGTGGTCCATGGATAAATTAATTGGGCATTTGTATCTATTTTCTAAGCTCTATGATCGTAGACATTCTCTTTTATGAGCAAAACTGTTAAATATAGTCTATGCACTAAATAAAAAAGCAAATTCATTATTGAGTACGCTCGTATCAGTATAAATGTATGTTTTTGGTTACTAGAGTATTTGCAACTCACCTAATGATATGAAATTATGATTTTATTACTGCTTCAAACACTTGAAATTGTTCTTCTACCAAAAAACTATTACTTGCAAGATGAAATTTAGTGCACGTAAGGATTATTTAAGAAAATGTCGTTGCAATCTATGATAATGATAATCGTAAAAAAAAATATTCTGAATTAATTAATTTACAACATTATTGGACCGAGACTGCTGTCCATATTCAACTCGAAAAGCCATGGGTACGGCCGCGAAGATGGCCCGCTGTTGCGATAAAATTAATAGTTGCTATTAAACAGCGAATATCCGCGGAAGACTTCATTAATTCTTGACTACGGACTACGCCTCTAAAGACCGATAGTTCATTGATTTATTAATTATTAAACGCTATACATAACGATTTTCATCTATCATTAAATTCATGAAGCTTAAGCGGTGAATTTTCTTAAGTTGTTTACGAGGATAATGACCGTATGAATTTAAGGTGAGTTTTAGGGGAGGGTTGAGGTGAAAGAGGGGAGGGTGATGGTCGATAGCCGCAATAAATCAAGATATTATCTGCGCGCAAGCATTAAAACCAGCCGATATCAAAGGGTGAGTGCGCCGTTCGCGATATATGGCCTCAACGCACAGGCCTCGCGTGCAAGCAACGGATGAAATTAGACACAAGCAACACATACGAGTATAGCCTGGCAACTTTGTAGTATTCCTCAATACATCCTTAGTAAGAATAATAGATTTGTATTTTTTTGTAACAAAAATAATTTTAAAAGATCCTATCTCGCTTCATGATAGATATCCCGCATATTTTAAACACCCGCTATCCTAAGAGCAATAATCAATGATACACCAAAGCAATAATTACACACCAAATCGTATAATTTTCTAGCCATTCATTAAAATTCAACTAAAGATGAAAACAAAGTTCTCCTGGAATCACAAATCAAACGCAACTCGGCGATGGCCGTGGGCGCGATAAATCATGGGAGCGCTTAGGCCTTCTTAGCTTTTCTAGATAGAGATTTATCCGGTAATAACACGTTGGTTTTCACTAAATCAAGCGCCGAATTATCCGGTAGAGGCCGGATGATTAATCTGTGCGCTGCCGATGTAATGACGGCGCTCGTCCTAGGCTCGTGATCTGCCATTACTGTAACCGCTGCCTCCCAGCCACTGAGGCAGCGCTGCAGCGCTTTTGTTGTCATTGCATTATTTCATAGATAACGGTTATTGATAGTCTTTTTACTGCGCAAGAAAATCCATAAGCATATTACCTACCTATTATTTTAACATCGATTAGGTTTTAGATGATTTCCGTATTGTTGAGTCGTAATAAGGTCGTTTACCGGTATTTTGAGTCATAATAGGGCCTCAAATGTATTTTCTGATAACGTCACATTTTTAACGGTAAAACATTGTTTCTTCTAAATTTTTGTGTATAGGAGACTAGGTATGTACTATATAATTGACTTTTGTGTTGTATACATCATTAATTTTCATTTAATTCAATTTGACTAAATTATAAAGGCGCCAAACAAATCACTTGGATTACTCCGAAATACAAGAGACTTCAAAAACCATCCTCAGTTATTTTGCTTTTCAATTTAGTAAGAAGTAAACTAGAATACTGCAGCACAGTTTGGTGCCCAGATTATATTATACATGTAAACAGAATAGTAAAAGTACAAAAAAAACTAGTTCGTAACATATCTTATCGTTTCAAACCACCCAGAATATTAAGGTCCTACAGTGATAAATTGAATCATTTTCGTCTGGATCCACTTTACTTGCGTCGTAGTTATTTGGACATGTCTTACTTGCATAAACTTATGAACAACTGTATTGACAGTCCTTTACTGATTAATAAATTCCGTTACAACGCTTCCTCAAGAATATCGAGATATCCCTGTAAACTATTTAACATAATTTTTTGTAGAACAAGATTAGGTCGCAGCTCACCAGCTCTTCGCTTGGCTCGTCGTACAATGATATGTCTAAGAAATTGCCAAATCTGGATATCCATTTTCAAAGTCTTCCCAAATTTATGAGAACAATAAAAACTGACATAAGTACCTTAGGTTATATACTTTTTTTGTTTTGGAATAGGTGATTTTTTAAATAATTAGCTTAATCTGTAATTATTTAATTACATTTTTTCATATTATGTTAACCTCAATGTAAGAAACGTGTTTTTTTTTTATTATAATAATGCATGTTGTAGTTACCTATAGTAAGTGCAGTTAGCCACAAGCAATCCATTGTTAATTTTCTTTTTTATATTTTTCATTAGCAGTACCGTATTTTAATGACTCTTTAAATAAATAATTGTTGTTACAAAAAATATGCAAACACACAAAATAAGCTTTTTACGTATTTTAAACTTAAAAGAGTGTCATACAAAAGTGAGCAGGAAAGTTTTTTCTTAATTTTTTTAAGGTTTAGTTTGGCAAACCGTTCAAAGCTTGCAGCGAGACAATCAGAACGCAATTATATTAAAACAAGCTGCGCTCGTCCGCTCGCCAGAGCTCATCTCACTGGTCATCTGTTCAACGATTAACTTTAATTAAACGTTATCTTTAATTAAAATTACACGCGCCTCACTATGTTTCGTAAAAATTAAATACATTTGTAGTGCACCTAGGAAGTCTTTATTAAGATTGCGATTGCAAATGGGAGGGGCACGCCACTTGTTCGAGAATTTGAATAATCGGCGTATTACAAGCTAACATTATGTACAGTCAAATATACCACAGTATATTTAATTACATAGCGATGGCTAATCTGTTTAATCATACTGGCTATAAGTTATCTTTTCATCGCTAAAAAGATAAGTGCTTGTCTAGTATAAAACTGGATCTTCCATATTCACTGTAATCTACAAAATGTTATGATTCTTTAGCTCTATCCGTTGAAGAACTTATAGCGAGGTAACTAATGAAATTCAAAGCTTATTGTGAAACTATAATAATAGGTTATTAGTTAGAGTAATGTCCTGACAGTGAAAAGAATGGCACAGATTCTTACAAAGATGCGACGAAGATTCAGAAGTTTGCATACGCCGGGCGCATCGGCCATATTTCAGAAATAATGATAGCGGTGAGCGTGATAATAATTGTTATTACTATGATCCACATCTGCTATTATTTTATAATTGAGGGCTTTTGGGTGAAACCCGGCAATTATGAGGAGAGCCTGAAGCAACGGACAACATGCAACGACGTGCTCGCGTTTTTGCCTTGTTCCCTAATTTATGAGATTCTGGAGAACGCCGTTGATCGTCTCGATCTGATATGTGGATGAATAGGAACGTCTTGTTACGATATATTATTTAAGTATGTTTTTCATTTCTAAAGTTCGGGACTAATTCGTCTTTATTTTAGAACTTACGTGTGAACTGAAACAGGCTGAATGCACTGAATACGTGGATTTCAACTGAAACTGAAGATGTTGGTGTTTGAAGGTATTTTCTTAAAAAAGGATGAGAAAGAAAAAAAATGTCATACACTTTTCTAACCTTAAAATATGAAAAATAAATCTACATAAAAACAGTAAATCCTACCTAATACTCTAGATTGGACTACAAGAAGTTGTTTAGGTGTACAGGAAAATTCCATCTCTTGTATGGTAATCCGGCAATGCAGCCGGCAATGGCTCAACCCGATTAACCCTCGAAACACTAGTCAGATAAAATCTTCAGTGTAATCCCGACTCCTGAGAACGGAGAGTTCATTATTTATTATGAATATTAGTCAATTTTTATTTAGTCAAAAAAAGCGAGCGACGGCGGGGCGAGCGGCCCTGCAATTAAATCGGCCAACCCTGTAATTATGGACAGTAAATTTCTGGATACGTCCCTGGCCTCGGCTTCGTATATTGTTCTATGTGCAAGCCGCATTGACGATTAGTTCGACGACTTTGGTCAATCCAGCTACTTTATCTTTTATTCGAATGTTCAATTCAATCGAGGTTCGAGGATGTTACTAGTCGACCAGTAGAGTTTTGTTAGAGAATCGAGTTAACTAAAAGTAATAAGGTTTATAGCAATAATAATTTTCAAATAAAATATTCTATTAATGTTATTTTATGCATGAAATAAACTATTCTAAATCTATTAGAAACTTTTTGAAGAAACGCTTAAAAAATCTCTATTTACCGGTCTACCGCCAACTTCCTCAATTGTACAAGATGGGTTGGGTTTAGCGCCAAAATGACATTGTTTTTTGTTTCATAGCAGCTACCAAATTCGAAACTAAAGCAACATAATTCAAATATCAAAAGAAAAATACAGATTCATAACTACTTAATATAAGGTTGACCTCATTACGCACTGACTAAAAACAAAAGATTTGATGGCATTTAATATTCCGTTCCACATTCCCAGTTCCTTATTATAATAGTTCGGTTGCCCCGACGTACCGCGTCACGTAAACGACTTAGCAGCATTAGCATTAATTTTCCGGCTTTCGTCGACAAAGTAATAATAAAACAAAGGTTCTCCCCATCCTAATGCAACGGCTAAAAAGTCGAAAACTACGAAAGTGGACAAGAAAAAAGTTTCAGAGTTAATTACAATGTGGGCTCTATCTGCGGTCGGAATCGCTCGGCATTCGTAATTGAGTTTCCTATTTTAATAATTTAGACCGTCAAACTATCTGGCGATCACAAAATATACGATAACTATGAACACTTTATTACATTAAAGATGTGTGTAGGGTTGAAGGCGCTGCTGTTTAGAACTTTTTGGATGTGAAATTAACTTTTGGAGTTCTTTACATTTTCAGTAGTTATTTTAATCCACTTTCATTTCAAATCACTTTAATATGGAGCGGTCGAGAACAGTATATTTTGAGCAGTTTTTAAACTTCGTAAGTGCGATTCATGTTTCCATACAAATTCTCGTTTCTGTCTTGACGTAGGTATGACGTCAGGCTTGCATGTCATGTGTTTACAATAGAACTTTTCGCTAATCCTGCATTTCTTCGATATTCAACGTCTTTACATATGTAGCGATGTGTGCGTCGCTACAACATCATATTAAAATTATTCAATATAGAGAGATGAGTAAGATGAGTAAGTACTTTTCAATGATAAAATATACAAATGGTGATAATGCTTACCAAAGGCCCTAAGACACTTACTGAAAAGTGAATAAAACCTCAAAGTGGCTTGTCTAGTTTGAATGAAGCAGGTGTGCCGTCACTTTCGTCGTGATCGCTTGATGTTTAACGAGATTCATAACAGGAAATAGGTATTAACGAATAAGTTGAGCGTGTCGATCTCTGACCCCCATTCATTCACAATTAGTGTCGTGTCGTGACACGTGGTGCCGTGTAGTTGTCGTGTCGTGATTCCGAGACACAATGGGATTCCCGTCATGACTCGGCAGAACTTCGCCATTCATGCGACGCGTCCCACATGCCTTTGATCGCTTTTAAACTAATAACGAGATTTTTTTTGAATAATTAGCATCTCCATTGAGAGGAGATTTTAGGGTGATACGTTCCTTGGGTTTCCTAAGAATGGAGAAACTGCACGCTGTGGTATGTTAACACAGAAGCAATAATATTCCAGCTCAAATTAGTTGTTTTTATATTTTTGCATTACATTACCATGCTATTTTTAGAGTACGAGTCGAATTTTCCGAAAAGATTAAAATTTGTCTTGTAAGTCAGCTTAATTGCTTGCTTGTTTTTTTTGGAAAGGTTAAATTTCAATTGTTTTTTTTTTAATTGCTTGATATATCCTATCAAGCACAAACAATTTTTGAAAGTGAATTTGATATTAAAATATATTTTCATAAACGAATATTCAAGAAAACCCAACAACAAAAAAGAAGGTTGAAGTAGTTTTAATAACAACCTCAGCTTTTCCCTCCTTCGGTAACACAAACAAAGCTCTCGTATCATAGCTAATGTGACTTAAATATGCACATAAAACATTTTTAAAGGTAAATAAACCGAATGAAGGGACCAAATAGAGCATGTAGACTGGACCCGCCGCTCAGACGACCTGCGACCCACTATTTGCATACAATGTCCACGCGTGGGCGACGCACGCGCATTCTTACGAGCACAAGTATGTGAGCGGGTATTGCGCCGCGTTTACATTGCCGCAGCGTGTCAGGTTGATTGCAACATAAAATGAAATAAAAATAAAATATACGAGTATATGTAGATACCTACGGGTAATTATATCGGACGAATTATGTAGGTACGCACATACTGTTTATCCATATCGGGCTTCAAAATTAAAATAATTATAGTTAATTTCACTAACATAATTACTCGTGATATTGCTCATTTGACTTTATCACACGTGATAGAAAAAAGTACGTAATGTAGAGTGTTATAGTATTTTTCTGAATGACCATTTTTTTGATAAATATTAAAGAAGAAAATATACTAGAAAAAAGCAACCAGTCTCATGTCGCCCGACGCCTCGACGGGATTCGAATCCTTGGGAATCCGGCCCAATGCACTAACCAAATAACTACAGAGACCTATGAGGACACGTCGAATTTTTCTAATATATTCACCGTTCTACAGGTCTACTAGGTCTCTGTAGCATAATTGGGTAGTGCATTGGGCCTTATTCCCAAGGATGGGGTCAGGGCGACATGAGACTGGTTGCTTTTTTCTAGTATATATTCTTGTTGAATATTTATCACATAAAAATAGCATTGTAAAATGCAAAATTAAAAAGTTATGACCATTTTTTTGTTTTAATTTTTTATCTGAAACAGAATACTTTTTCTCGTATTGTTATACAATGCAGTAAACAGTAGCAAAAATATTTTCTCATTTTCTTTATTAGTTTAATTTAGTACTATACGCATTTACCTAATAAAAACTTGAATAGCCGCTGCAAATAAAAAGAAAGATCCATCAAAATCAAGTTAGAAAATAAATCGCAGGCAAGATTATTACGATAATGATATTATTCACATCAGTATCACTAGTTACGTGTTCCATCAACTTTGCAGTAATTATCAGGTAACTATAAGATTTGCGAAATCATAACAATCTGTTTTTATGGGATTAAGCTCTAAATTTAAATGCTAATGTTGTTTTAACGTTTAGTACCTATAGCTTCTGCTAATCTGTGTCTCATAAAGTCATAAATAACGGTTTAATAAACTACATTCCTATTAAGTTTTGCATCCAACATGTGTAAAATGGTTAATGATATTTTAAGTTGCTTTGACTTTTGCATGGACTGATGTAGGTTTAAGATAGGAAATAGCTTTATAAACAGCATATTTTATCTATGAGCAAAATACCCCTCTGATTCATTTTTACTTATTAATAAAACTGATTTGAACGTGCTACCCGCTTCAAATAACGACAAGTTTGCGATGAGTTTTTTATCACTATCAAAATAAAATTGTAGATACCTACTAAACACCGTACCTATTGATAGTGAAAAATCTCCACATGTCCACCATGTCCAAATATCCAACGAAATCGCGCTTATTCTAGTATGTCCGTGAGTTTATTTACCTAGAGTTTCTACGCGTAACACTTTTCTTTCAACGATTTTTAAACGAACCGTAATCAACTTTTTGGGGCTAACATTATTTGTCAACTGTCAACAATTTTGTACTACGCATATACCTATTGTATTTTAATAATGAAAACGTACACCTACTAGTGTCGCACCTTTTTTGCGGGTTAACAGGGGAAATGGGTCCAACACGTAGAGGTCACCTTCTTGTTTATTTCTTCTTCAATTAGGCACCTTTAATAAAAAAATCCTGAATCCCACCGTAAGGAAAATCCCAAGAGTTGACAATGGAAACGAAATTACAAACTTCTACCTAGCGTCTTATCAGTGCTAAGTAACCTACATTCGTACGATGTACCTTCACCGTACGAATGTAGGCGTAAATACGGCGGCATGTTTATTTCAATCGGCAATTTTTCAGCGCGTTCTAGATTAATTGCGCGGGAGCATCGGCAAGCACGGTGTGAAATACGTACACCTACCTACAAGTGTGTCACCTTATTATTGCAATATACGGTCAAAAGTCACTCGACCTTAGCTTATTTAATTTAAAATCCTGAACCCCACTGCAGGGCGAATCCCAAGAATTTGACAATGAAAACAAAAAAATCAACTTCTACCTATCGTCTTATTATTATAGATACACGAATGTAGGCGTAATCACGGCGGCATGTTTATTTCAATCGGCAATTTTTCAGCGCGCCCGCAATGCAGTTGCCTTCTAGATTTATGGCGCGGGAGAGCATCGGCACAGCGCGGTGTGATTAATGCGCGTCGTCCGATCTATTTACTGCGCGATCGTCTGATGCCATAGTGTACTGTGGGGCTAGCATGAATAATTTGCGGAAAAGCATCGAGAAAGTATTGAATCGTCACGTCAAAAATGTTTAAGGAAAAGTTCCGATCACATCCGCTGTGGACGCTGCTCCATACCTCATACATTTTGTTGACGGGACGATATATGATGCGGTATTAACATTTTTGAAGAGATACAAATTAACACATCGAAAATCTATTTTATAATAGGTATTCATTAGAACATTAATAGACAAACAGTAAGAAAAGTTATGAAAGGGAATAAGTAGAGCCAACAGCAGATTAGGTTTTACAAATTTGTTTTAAATTGGTTTGATTTGGGAAGCCTGCGTTTGACTGAACAACTGTGTATAAAAGTTATTTTTTTACTGATGTGTTTTTGTGGACATTGCAGAATTTAATAACATTCCAGAATGAAAATAAACATTGTAGGTTTATTTTTATGACATACAAAATGATGTTAACAGATGAATGAAAGATCAAACTTTATTGTGAAAGCCTATTTAACTCACTGTTTCTAATTAAACTATGGTATCTACTGCCACCACACACCTTCATTAAATTCATCAGTTTCATCACTGTTACATAGAGTGACAACGATGGCTTCATTAAAACGTGATAGCAAATTATCTGCTAGCCTTGATTATCCAAGCCTAGTACATGAGAAATTATTAATTTCAAATAATAAAAATAAATGTGATAAAAATAATACAAGATCAATTATTGTATGTGATATTTTAAAACCAGTCCTTTGTAAAGTAAGTGCTATTTATTTTTTGTATAAAACAAATACGTTTATACAAAAAAAAAATCTAATTGTATTGTAGGATTGTATACAATGAGGCAAACAACACTGCTTATCCACATCCCATAATAAATTTCCATCAATGTAAGCCACTGGATTAAAGTATTAAGACTAAGCAAAACAAAATTAAATGGCGATAATTTCCCATGACACACTCGAGCCGTTCCCAGCGAGGGAGCATCAACGAATAACATAATAGGGCTTCTCCGAAACCCTTCAAAAACGACAAGTTTAAGAATTCGTCATGCATTGTCGGTTTTTCCCCATATCATTTGCAGGAATAGTATGCGCGTAGTACAATGTATAGTGAAAAGAGTGGGCTTCACAGAGTTTAAGGGTAAACTGGGGAAAATCTGGGTAGTGAAGAACCCTGCAGGGAATGGAAGTTGACCGCATTACGAGCGCGACGAACCGAGGGCGCCCCGGGGACTATTTATCAAATGATCATTTGATTTTCTTGTGTTTGATCATTGAGCACATTAGAATTTGCATCGCAGCGAGTGCAGATCTGGTAGCTTCACTCTGATATTAATGATCCATTAATCTCTTAATTTTTAGTTTTACTAACTGATACTCATTTTCCCGGGCATTTTCAAAATGAGTGAAGTAATTTTTTGTTTTTTTATTTTATTATTAATATTCAATAAGAAAACACAATTATAAAGAAGTCCAAACTATTGTTTAAAATACAGTGGTAAGTAAACGTTTGTTGAAGGAATATTATTGAATACCTATTATGCCATATTACTACTACTACTACTTAATCGATTTTGGATGTTGTGCAAACCTTTCTCGGTAAATCAAATTCACATATTTGTTTGTTGCATTCGTAACCATAATGTCTATTGCTCTTAAGTTTCAAAGTTCTTACTGCTATGTTGGCAGGTAAATAGAAAATGTTGTGTATTGAGCATTTCGGAGTTTTCTAACTTTTTTTAAATAATTTATATGGGCAAGTATGGTAATTAACTGGTCTAATGGAAAACGACCTGTGGCCTAAAATGGAGTATGCGTAATTTGATTCGATTAACGCTATTTTCAGATCACTGCGGTAAGTAATTATGATTTAAGAACTAAATGAGGAAGGGGATTATGATATTTGGAGCAACCAACAGCAGTGGGTGACGTGATAACAAAATGACTGTTTAATAATAAGAATGTGCTAGTCAAATATTTCTGAAATTAAAAAGAAATATACTTTTGTGTATTCCATTTCATCATTTAGTAGCAAACTTACTTAACACAATCCAGAATCTAATCTCATACACACCCCATTCCCAACCGCTAAGCATCCAAAGGTCACACCACCCTCGCCCTCCAAGATACGTCTTATAAAATACGATCTGTTTTGATTGCGGCCTCGGGCACAAATCAATTAGGGCTCCCCGGCCCCCCGTGGCGTTACACCCAAACCAGTGGCTCGTTTTATGACAGACCGCCAGAAAAGCGATTCATTAACATTCACAGACTTTATTAGTGCCAATTGACGCGCTTTACTGCTCGAATAATCGTATCGATTATGTGGATTGTAAATCAATCGGCTGATGAGGACAGTAGCTTGATGCTGGACGGAATTGAGGTCTGGTTCTGTGAAATGGTGTTTGTTTTATTTGGTTGAATCAAGAAGAGTGGCAGTAATGTAATTATAATCAGATAGTTGTATCATGGTTTTGGAGAAAAAAAAACGGGATGAGAGATTTTACTTAAAAAAACTTAGTGATAAGATATAACTACTGCCTTTTCTTCTTCTTCGTTTTCTTTTGCCTCTCCAAAGAAACACAAGCAATCATAAAACTCAGTTTTATGTTATTTACTTAACAGAATACTAAAATAATAATTTCTAGGTCTTTTTTTTTATGAACGACGGTGAGACTCTTAGCCTTCATCATACCTGATGTTAAGTATTGATAAGGCTGAAGATGGAAGCGAGCCTCTCCCGGAATCGTCAGTCACTGAGAAACTAGCTAAGCTCGTAAGTGCAATCGGGGAACTTCCCGGTTGGACAGTAGAGTTTATTAAAAATTTGGGACACGTTTTCTTGAAAAGTACTAAGGTTAAAGAAATAATTTATTATTCAAATGAAATACCTGTTAATGTTCTATTATTTGTGATATGAATGTTTTCTATATATCTTTTTCTGTTTTATATAAAGCTTCCTAAAAACTCTACTGTCAACCGGAAAGTTCCGCGACTGTACTTACATATACGTAAAAGTAGGTACACACATATTTCCTATAGAATTTTCATCTGTGTATCGAGAAAGCAATAACGGATACCTATTCGATGAATGTAAAATACGGCGGCATCATTAACCGTATCGATTTACTATTAATCTCAGATTTAATACACTATCTAATATAGAAAATAATGACGTAATAGAGCCCGTCGGCGACAGGGTCGTTTCCCACGCCGATGGTACGAGCTTTATGTGTTTTTTTTAACATGAAAATAAATTAAGTTTCGGTAATCAGGCGCCGGTCGATTCCTGGCTCGCTTCTTCGCAATATTTCTAAAAGCTATTACAAATACATTTATATAACCACACAAAAAAGCTCTCAAGCAATTTTCGCCACATAATGAGGCCATTATGGAGAATTCAGTTTTACCAACATAATAACGCCGCCTCTCATTCAGTCGATCCCGGCCGAAAGGACTCGCCGACCAAAGGACAATATTATTCTGCTCTTGATGAGATTTTCGTGCTAAAATTTTAAAACAAAATTGCCCTCATTATGTATTTAGCGTGGATTAAGAATGCAGCGGTCAAATAGGTCATTGACTTTAACCTACCTGCTTATATGGTATCGCAGTGCAAATTGCATGTTCACTTGATGCTAAATTTAAAAAAAAAACTTTTGGTATCAAATGTACCTGATAACTAGTAATTCAATACCTATCCAATTTTCTTTTTCATTATTTACTTCTAAGATAAATAATTTAAGAAAATCTTACCATTTTGAATTCTTCGAATTCTTTCGAATGCGAAGATATTACTCTCATTGATGAAGCGACGGTGGCCAACACCGTAGAACGGAGAATATACCTACTAGAATAATTCGACGTGTCCTCATAGGTCTCTGTAGCATAATTGGTTAGTGCATTGGGCCGGACTCCCAAGGATACGGGTTCGAATCCAGTCAGGGCGACATGAGACTAGTTGCTTTTTTCTTATCACATAAAATCTTACCATTTACCAGAAAAAATATTCTTAAATATTTATCAATGTACAATACTTAGTTAAGTCTCGGTAGCTCAGCGGTTAGAGCATTGGATCGGATTTCCAAAGGTCGCGGGTTCGATTCCCGTCTGAGAATTCACTTGTGGCAAAGTTAATTTTTTCCAATATTTTTCTATTTAAAATTTACCATAAGTAAGTATAAAAATAGCATTGAAAAAAATTCAAAAATTACAAAAATCATGAACATTGTACAATAATTATGACTATAGGCATAGACAATATGACTACAGCAGTTAGAATTCCAAGAAAAAAAAATATTTTTAGAAATTTCATATCCTGGACGATTAACAACCCATTTATGGCACATACCTATACAACGCTATTTTGTATCTTATAATTAATATTGATGTATTTATTATAATCGATATTGATTGCTTACAGTTATTTCACCTTTCGCCCTTTGGCAAGAAGAGGGGTAACCACGTAAACACGCGGTGTAAGCTAATCGTGAGCAGTCCATTACTTCGTCACTCGCGCTCCCGCCGCGCTAACCTTGTCTGACTACTGTTCCTACCTCGTGAATCATCACTAAACATAGACTTTGAAGTAATTTAAATCTTAGTATTTCCTTTAATAGTATATATTTGTAAGTATTATATTGATAATTTGTCACTTTCTATTTATGCACCCAATCCCCATTTATCCTAATTATCTGTTATTTTTCTCACCCTAGGTTGCCTGGTAGAGATTGCTACGTAGCAATAAGGCCGCCTATTGTGTGTTTCTCTTTTTTCTGTAATCTCTCTGTATTTGTCTTTAAATCGTGTGCAATAAAGATTTTTTTATTATTATTAAAATCAATCTGATTTATTAGATTATAAAACATAAAAAAACTGTCTTCAAAAAGTAAAATATTAGAATTTTGGAGCCCGTGTCAGACAAGGCAATCTACATTGCACTTCTATTTATCTTGCCTTTACTGGCACCGACTCCAAATATCTTATTTTTACTTTTTGAAGACGGTTTTTTTTAAGTTTTTCATTTCACACTGTTAACTTAACGTTAGGTGGGATCTGTCAAAACGAGTTTTCGTTATAGATTTAATTCCCAAATTGGTAGATATATAATGCAAAAAGAAAATCATTAGATTGTACCGAGTAGTTAATATTTCTCACCAAACTTACATACAAATTACATACAAGGTTAAAATTTCGCCACGATTTCTTTAATGGAACAATGACGTGCACTCATTTTGGCACATCATCGAACATGCCGCATTATTTTTAACGTATGTATACAACTACTTTATACATAAGACTAATACTGTAATCACACCAATGTTTCGATATCGATATAACGTAATTATGAGTGAAACCACCTTTTGAGCTCAAAGAGTTATCAGATTAAGTTGATTTTGGTACATCGTAAGGTTCGTGCGCGCGCTGCCATATCCCGACTCCCGACATTATCCTTGTAATTGGTGATTTTGTGCAATTTATGAGGATCCAAGCAATTTACGAGCATCAGACAAGTGGACGACCGTACGTACTATAGCGAAATTGAGTCCAGAGTTTCAATTAAATTTTTATTCCACAAATTACCTGCCAATTATATTCCATTAGGCCACGTAAAAGAACCACAAGGTTATTTTCGAGACAATTTTTGCCGTCAGTCTGATGGAATAAAAGACCTTTTCTTTGAGGCTAACGTTTGAAACTAATAAACGTGCGTTAACAAGATTATTTAATTGATTTTATTTTCGCGACAAAAGGTACCATTTACGAAGGTAAAATCTAGCTTTAAATCAAAACTAGCTTCCGCCCGCGGTTTCACTCGCGTGGTTAACGTTCCCGTGGGAATATCGGGATAAAAGTAGCCTATGTTAATCTCCGTCCTTTCATTTAAACTAACTCTATGTCAAAAATCAAGTCGTTTGGTTGCGTCAAGAAAGGACAAACAAACACACTTTGGCATTTATACTATTAGTTAGGAAGGATTTAACGAAATTAGTGCAGTGGTTCAGGCATGAAAAGGTAAGACATAGAGACAAGCAGATACTAACTTAAACAGATTTACTTTTATGTTAATAAATTTGGTTGGTGGTATTACTTGTTCTAAGTCCGACTGGCTAGCTATCACCATCTTATCTAAGTCTGACGCCATAACAACAATGTTTTCAGCATTGTTGCGTTATGGCAGTTACAGATAAGATCCTCAGTGATTGAGGATTCCGGGAGAGGCTCGCTTCCATCTTCAACCTTATCAATACTTAACATCATGATGAAGGCTTATGATTTAAGGATCCATATACTTTAATAGGGTGGTAAAGTAAGTACATACCTAATAATTGTTCATTTCAAAAACATAATTATATGTTACGTTAATGTCTTTATCTACGAATAAATCGATTCGATATAGATAAAAATGAGAAATGAGGTTAACTTACACTAACAATTAACGTCTACGTGACGTACTTAAGAAAAGTGGTCACAGCAATTGAAAACTGTGACAGGTCTTACAATTTTTATGAAATAATTGTTTGCAAATGATTATATGTTAATTTAATGTGGCCCTTGGGCAATAAATTGCACATAATTTAAGGCGAGTGAGTGTATTCGGCTCTTGCGCATCGATCGATACCAGTATAAATACTGGACACAGATAGCCTTGCCTCCACCAAGTATGCATTGTAATGCAGCAGACACCTGCTGTAAATTAAATAATTGTAGATGTTGGTGAGGTAAAAACAATATAATTAAGCGACATTAAAAAACCACTATGGCATTCGTAATGAGCTATAAAAGTTGTGGACTGAACGGAAGATGTGTCTGTCAATATTGTTAAAAAACGTACAAAATATGACTACTTACTTATTAAAGTAAACTGTGAATCATTAAATGGAATTACTTGACCTACGAACAACAGAAATTTTTATTTTTTGCTTAGGAAACCAATAAGAACTCAGTACCTAAATTGAGGAAAGAGCCTAAACCTACTTTAAAACGTGTACCTATACGTTAAAATTAATATTAATTTTAAAAAAATATTTGGTTGGTGGTAGGACTTGTTGTAAGTCCGCCTGGCTAGCTACCACCATCTTATCTTAATAATATGTTCAATTGTCCTTGTTTTTGTTGTCTCAATAAAATTAATTTTCTTTCTATAACAATGTTACTATAATAATAACAATGTTTTCAGCATTGTTGTGTTCCGGCAGTTAGAGATAATATAGCCAGTTCCTCAGTGATTGAGGATTCCGGGAGAAGCTCGATTCCATCTTTAGCCTTATCAATACTTAACATCAGGTATGATGAAGGCTAAGAGCCTCCCCGTCGTTCATAAAAAAAAAAATTGTTGGGACCATTCTTAGCTTTGATTCCCACCGGTACAAACAAATGTAGTAATGTTTTTCTAATAGTTCGTAGTAGATCGAACATGCAGTTTTGGCACGCCTAAGCAACTGTAAAAATTACGATCACTCTTGTGAAGAACTATCAATATCGACATCTGCCGAAAGAATTGACTTGCTTACGACAAATCCTATGGCATTGACATTTGAGGGTCTATAATAAGAAGCGTGTGTTTATGCTAGGGATAGAGTCATTAACTGATGAAATAAAAAATCTCCAAGTGCGAATCGAACTCGCACATGAAGGGTTCCGTCTCTCACCCAGGGTTGCCTGGAAAAGATTGCTAAGTTGCAATAAGGTCGCCTACTGGGTGTTCCTCTTTTTTTCATTTTCTCTGTATGTGTATGTTTTTGTATCGTGTGCAATAAAGTTTCTATTATTATTAGTATTATATTAAATACACCTACCCAAAATGCCAGTATAATTTTTCGTCTGCAAAAATAACTTTGTTTCTATAGTGTTTGTATGAATGACAAAGTTATATTGCGGCTAATGTGCTATAGCTCTGAAACTGCTAAATATACGTTCAAACCAATTTTCGATGAAAGTTTTTATAAAAATCTAGATCATATTTATTTTTTAGATTCTTCACTTTCTTATTTTAAAATTTAGAGGGCCCGGATTCACATTTTACCACTTTAAAAGTGTATGTCATTCAAACGGTTGACTTTGAGAAATAACTGTTTCGGAAACCTCAAAGTAATTTTTAAATACCTATCTAAAGATAAAAAAAAGTATTTTCGGTTTTAGTTCCATGTATCCCCTTAATATTTTATTTTTGTATCAAAACCGTAAAGAGGTTTACAGAATACATCTACCTACCAAGTTTGAACTGTGTGATCCTCATAGTTTTGGAATAAAGTGGCTGTGACATGACGAATCTATAAGGGTTCCGTTTTTTGCCATTAGGCTACGGAAGCCTAATGGCAAAAAACGGAACCCTAAAAAGCAATACTATAAATAATGAGTCCTTACCTACTTAGTGAAAGAAAGTGTTGTAGACAACATAGATCAACAGAATTTTATTGAAAACTGAAATGTGTAGAGTTCCTAAGCTTTACTTAAATAAGCTTAAAGCTTATTAGCTTATAGAGCATTGGACCGGATTTCCAAAGGTCGTGGGATCGAGTCCCATCCCGGTTTTCCAAAGGTCGTGGGATCGAGTCCCATCTGAGAATTCACTTTTGGCCGAGTTGATTTTCCCAATATTTTTCTAATTAAAATTTATCATAAGTTTAAAGCTTATACTTAGAGATAGAGTTACTTATGATATATGACATATCATATCCTGTGTATATTATTATATTTAGATTTCAGATATAAAGCTACAATTAATAATTACATAGTCGTAAAAATACATACAGTCACGCGTGTCTAATGATAGGTGCTATGAAGCGTCTCGTTCTGTTTTATTTCTACCAAAAAAAGCGTTTTAGTTTTCTTTTTTTTATGATAAATGCAGAAAATTTAGGTCACACAATTGAAGTAAGATTGTTTATTTTAGATACTTACATGACTTCATTTTTAGGGTTCCGAACCTCAAAAGAAAAAAAGAAACCTTATAGGATCACTTTGTTGTCCGTCCTTCCGTCCGTCTGTCATCGTTTATCTCGAGAACGTGACGACGTGGACGTATCGAGTAGTAATTAAAACCAGAGATTCAGTACAACAGTCTGGTGAAGAGGTAACGAAATCAAACTTATAAATTAACGTAAAAAAATATAGGATAATGAATAAAAATTCATAGGGTACTTTCCGTTGACCTACAATTATGAAATATTTCAAGTAATATCGTCTTTTCCTACAAGTACGGGAAAAAATCTATCCATCCTATTTATATCCATATTACATCTGCCCAGTCATAAATAAAGTGAAAAGACAAAACTGTTTCCAACTAAGTCAGCAACAATATGATTGCTAGTTGAACTCTAGAGCAACATCCCGCAAAAGACACCCCAGTTGGGTCTGAAATACCCAACTCGCTACGGTTGGCTCTTTTGACAGCCTAACGATATTTACGGACAAGATCGTTTAGAATTAAGCCTTTATTTTTTTGGCCGGCACTTTTCCGATTTGGACCAAAACGGATGATGTATTTTTTTTCTTTATGCTTTTAGACAAGATTTGAAAGCAGGGCAATCTGTCCATCCTATCTATTTTCATATTCCATCTGCACAGTCATGGAAAAAGTGAAAAGACAATATTGTCTCCAACGTAGTCAGCAACAATATGATTGCTAGCTGAACTCTAGAGGAACATCCCGCAAAAGACATCCCAGTCGTGTCCGAAATAGCCGACCGGAGCGCTCTTATGACAGCCGACCGATATTTATGCCGCGTCGCCCCGCCCACCGCCGCGGCTCATTCAGCCTGTTTGTATTTATTCTCTGCCTATTTATTTGTATTTGCCTTCGCTTTGAATAATGCATGAGCGAGTTTCCGCCGTGTGTAGGCAGCGTGACGCCGAAACTTGCGGTCCTATAGGACTTTTTTTACCGAATTTCGGCTTTGTCACGCTCTGTCAATGCTGTCAGCGTTTTAGGTTAAGGTTCCACTTTTTTGAACAACTAGTTTCGGGATTTCTGTTTTTTAATAGTTATTGGTGAATATAACAATTTATTTTAATTGATTGTATGTCAATTAGGAAAATTGTGAAGAAAATTAATATTGATTAATAACCAAATCTCATTTTAAAACTTACAAAAATGTCTGTATTTGGTGTCTGTGTTTGGTTGGTGGTAGGACTTGTTGTAAGTCTGCCTGGCTAGCTACCACCATCTTATCTAAGCCTTACGCCATAACAACAATATTTTCAGCATTGTTGTGTTCCGGCAGTTCGAGATAAGATAGCCAGTTCCTCAGTGGCTGAGGATTCCGGGAGAGGCTCGCTTCCATCTTTCAGCCTTATCAATACTTAACATCAGGTATGATGAAGGCTAAGAGTCTCCCCGTCGCATCGTTCATTAAAAAAAACTATAAGTATACGTATAGCACTAAATAGGTACTTTGGCACAACATGTTGTCACCGCTAACTAACGCTAAAGAAAATAGTTATCCTATAACAATCCCCTAAGAACAATGACAAAAGAGTTTTTTTTTAACTAATTTATTTATTATTATATTATAGCACAGATTATATAATACTATACTAGATTATAGACAGTCAAAGTAATCAAGTTGAAATTACGTGCAATGCCTTCTTAGAAAAATAATCTGTCAAATAATTAATTGGGTTTGCCAATAATTTTGAACTCTAAATGATTTAAACACAAAGAAAATTGATTGGATAAGATCATAATGCCTCACAAAACACAATTCTTGTAGAATCTTTAAACAGAACGTGACATCACCCGGAGCCAATTGATGTAATCTAACCGCATCGGAGCATGGGCGGGGCTTATCGATTCTACTCGATGCGAGTGACCGAATATCGATTCTCCAAAAAAACAAAAGAATACCAAAAACCTCTCAAAATGTTACCTGCTAACTACCGCTATGACTCGTTGACGTTAGCAATAAGTATTGCGGTATCGACACCGGGGCGGAGTTAATCGATACGGCACGAGAGAACACGAATCGAATGGTATCCGACTAACGATAATCAATAATTTTATGATACGGCCCACCCGCTTAATTAAGTCCGTGAGAATATTAAAATTAAACGCTGAACATGTTACCTACCTATATTAAAAAAAAAAAACAATAAGCATTAAAATAATTTATAGCTGAATTAAAATTATTTGAATTGACCAGCAAACGATAGGTCGCGATAGAAACAGCTGTTTTTCAATAAATATTAACTTGTTACTTTTTCTTTCCAAACGAGTCTCTGTATTTATAATATTGTTTTATTCCTGCGACGCTGTTGTTAATTAACAGTACTGCTTAAGTTTGATTGCAAACCTATAGTTACTGTCTACTAAACAACTGATAGAACACAAAATGAAATTGGTAATATATTTATGTGATAAATATTAAACAAGAAAATATACTAGAAAAAAGCAACTAGTCTCATGTCGCCCTGACGGGATTCGAACCCGCATCCTTGGGAGTCCGGCCCAATGCACTAACCAATCATGCTTCAGAGACCTATGAGGCCATTTTACAATGCTATTTTTATGTGATATATTTTTAATATTTATCACATAAAAATAGCATTGTAAAATGCAAAATTAAAAAGTTATAATTAGATGGCTGTTTCATCTTAATCGACAGTCAAACATCTGTAAAGATGTTTCTTTCGAATGCGATGATAGCGCCGGTGGCCAACACCGCAGAACGGTGAATATACTAGAAAAATTCGACGTGTCCTCATAGGTCTCTGTAGCATAATTGGTTAGTGCATTGGGTCGGACTCCCAAGGATGCGGGTTCGAATCCCGTCAGGGCGACATGGGACTAGTTGCTTTTTTCTAGTATATTTCCTTGTTTAATATTTATCACACAAAAATAGCATTGTAAAATGCTAAATTAAAAAGTTATAATTGGTAATATATATTTTAACACAATTTGCTTGCGGCAAAAACTCCATTGCGCCTATTTTGAGACATTAGACAATGTAGATTATTATTTTAAATGTAGTTAGCAACTATGGTTATTACTAGAGATACCTATTAGGTGAAAGGCAAGCGATGAGTACTAGAATTGGAACCCTGTTATACATCGGAGTATACTTCGATATACTTCGATGTATAACAGGGTCCGATTTCTTCACAAAAAAGTTCACATTTGTAAAAAAGTTAATCTTTTTTGCGAATGTGAACGTTTTTCGATTGCATGAGAACTGGGTCCCATATTGTTATAAATACCTATACCTTTATTTCAGTGTCTAAACAGTACATTCTGGATTACTTCGCATTACGATGGACAAAGAAAAGTAAAAAACTCTAGAGATATTTTTCGACAAAGACCTCTAAAGTTTTCCCCGATGGTGATGAAACACAGAAAATTTATAAGGTTATTCATAAAGTAAAACATATTCATATGATATTTACATCATTTACGTAATAGAAGTACTTTCTGAGCTATAAATCCGAGCCTGCGCACGCGACACCAGTCCGCTCGCAATAATGAAGTTATGCAACAATGATACCTTAAATTACGGATGACAACGTGCAATTTTGCCCGTAATCGTGACTGGTTAAAGAGAGCAGACGCGAAATCAGACGGTATCCAATTAAATGTAACACAATGGCCGTTTAGATTTATACAGAAGCCATCATTGTAGACATCGATTCGTAAGGAAATTGCTTACCTACTCAACATAGTCATCATTTGTCTACTCTTTAAATTGTTGCTTGCATAGCTAATGTAATAAAGTTAGTGAGCCTTACCTGGTGAGTCTAGCACGATTAACTTTCCAGTAAGTATCGAGGAAGTAAAGTAAAAAAACTGTATGAGATATTGAGCAGCGCTCCTACCGGACGTAAACGGAACTACATTTTCCTATGCATTTTTTGACATTACGCGCTCGATACTATTTCGATAGTTTTTCGTGCAGACCTAACTGTACTAAAAAGAAATACCCTTCGTTACATGCGACATTACGTATTTTCGATTAATATAGCAATTAAAGAGAAAATGAAACTATACTAATCCTAAATATTATTCTTGTTCACTAATTAAACCAATTTCCTATAGTTTATGTAACCCCATATGAGAATAATTTTGAAAATTCATATTTTTAAGGGATCATTTCGAAAAGAAATCATAAATCGCGTTTCTGAAACTTTACAAATCTAGTTATAGGAATAAAGAAGTATGTTGATATTAAATCCTATTACCAGATTTGTAACATCTCTAACCGTCGTATAATTTATACCAAAAAGTACGTACAGCAAGCTGACGGAGGAGCTCTTTATTTTTAAATTTTGGTTACCCATCCCGTGAGACTTACAATAATTGCTTAACCACCTCAATCGCCAAACGCGCTAATCACTGCGCCACCGATCTCCTCCTTGATTAGATAAACTCTTTGCCTCAAAACCTGCCAGTCACGAAGCGAATCCCGAAACCTACGAAGCAAACAAGTAGAGTTCAATCTTAGACGCAATTACTATTAGACAATAACGCCGCACAAGCACTCTTACAATTTTTTACTCTGACAGCATAATAGGCATAATAAAGGCAACACGTGCGCCGACATTGCATGATGCCACTCTTCAGATCTCGAGCTCAGCTTGCCCTATTGAATGTTCCAAGAATTTAGAGCAAGCAAAAACGTTTGCATGACTCCGTCGCTTAGCCTGCCATGGTTAAACGTTATTTTATAATTGGTATGACATTTGACGAGTGATTTGATTAGTTAAGTTTTGTGTTTTGGAATATTGAACTAAATAGAAGAAAGATTTGGCTACAGTTAATTTTAGATTGAAAAGACTTTAGTCTTAGTTAAAAACTGTGAAACATGAAATAACAGAAATGATAAAAAGATCTCAAGGCAAAACTTTTTCTCATATTATTACGTTTAACCTTTTTATCGCAATCCAAATGAACGCACAAATTGAACATACCTTTGAAGTTTCTGAACAATTTCTGTAATTTGCCGAGTTCGTACAACAAGGTTCTTCCAGTTGTCATGGCAACGACGCCGTCTCGGGTCGCTACCTTCTCAGTTTATGTGTTCATTAAGTGCTCCCACCTTATTTATATCCCCCAGGCCATTGTTACTGCGGGGAATTAGGTAGCGCTTTGTCTCCGGCTGACTTCGCACTGCGTGAGGGAGAACTCGACTGAATCTCATGTATTTTCTCAAGAGGGATATGTAGCTATGTTGCCGGGCAGATGGCCTTGATAGGTGCACTTTGTCACGGGCAAACTAATTTATTTAGTAGCTTCCTCCGGTCTTGTGCGTTGAAAGTATCAAAACAAAACGTATTTGGGGATGACAGTGATTAAATTGAAAAAGGAAATTATTAACCTTTATTTTAAAAAGGAAATATGCTGCCACAGATGGAACATGACAAGACAAACCGTCCAATGACCGTCTTTTCAAAATCGGACGTCTCCAAGTGTAACTGTCACAAATGTATGATTAACGTTTCATGCCGCTCACATTCTTCGGCTGCAGCCGCCCGTTACAAGTTCATTCCATTTAAATTTAGCGCGGCGCGTGCCAGCGCTGTCGGCGGGGCGGCGGGGCGGCGGGCGGGGGCAGTGGGCGGGCCGTTCTACCATCACTCAAGTGACGAAAATTGACGGAAAATGGGCGGACACCGTTTGCCCGCGACGTCATCAATTACCGCGTCCCGACGGTCACCGTGCACTCGCGACGGGACTTGTAAAGATGCGCATACCTAATATCATCTCTAAACTTAGCCGTACCTCTTCCAGGACCTAGAAGAGTCACTGTGTGTTTTCATAAGATAATTCCATTAAATCAAATCCCGGAAGGCGTAAAAAGTAGCTAGGTCCAGTGCAACGCAATCTTGGACGATATCTTGAACAGGCATTATTGAGATGCAATCTAGAAGCCACCGATCGGTCGATAATTCGATCTAACTGCGTTCGCTATTGCGCAACCAATCATTAGATCGACGTTTGATATAGCGATGATACCTTTATTAAATGGAAGCCGAGGAGACTTCAGTTCACCACTCCTTGTTTACGGATACGAAAATAGATCGTTGTCTGACTGTCATCGAAAGTGTATAGGTACTCGTATAAATATGTTTACTTTTCTCGATTTCGTATCGAAACCGCAGACGAGGACCAAAATAGTGAGTGTTTAACGCTGCATGTTTACTTACATCATCTCGAGAACGAGCGAACGCAGGAAGCCACAGCCAGAGCAAAAGCTCGGCGATCGATTTTGAAAATTGCCCATAATTAGCATGTATCTCACTCGTCCGGACGACTGTGCGTTTAAACCAGGGAACACAACCACAGGCTACATATTCCAGTAGCGTTTACAGAGTAACGGCAGGCGAACGCGACGGACACAAATTACCCGGGGAGCTGCCACTAAGCAAATTGTGCCTGCAACTCCGACCGATTGTTTCCTCTCAAGCATCCACCTTCGAACGATTTAATCGTCAACCCGCTTGACGAAAAGAATTCTGCTTCAACAATCTTAAGAGATGACTTTTTGGTTAAGGTTCACATGACTGAGTTCATTGACTTGAACAGATGACAGTTGCGCTAGATTCAATCGTTCTAAACGATCAAGCCTGTTCATATTGTCGTACGCACGTTGGCACATAAACTAAACGTAAACTCTGTCTGTTCAGTATTTTTAAGATGTCGGCACTTTTTTTCTTAGCACGTGCAATATTGGCAGCAGTATATAATGTCAATAATGAAAACAATGAAATTGTTTAGTGTTCATTCATATCCATACTTCTTATAATAGTTTTAAATCAAAATATTTGCTTACTGTTTGTGAATATCCTGGGTTCGAAACCTCTAGCTAGTTGTTCCTATATTCAAAAGTTCTGCGAATACTTACAACTGTGTTGATTAATTTCCGAGAGACGCAAATTAATGTTCTATTTATTGGCGTGGCCTTGAGGCCTGAGGTTAGCCGTGGGCTACGCAGGCGGCACTCATGCATAATTCGCTTCGAATCTTGATAATGCTTGTATAGGCAGCATTGGCAGTCACGTCTGAGACATTTGATCGTGTAACAAGAAGTGGCGGTGCTAGCTGGCCAGTAATGGTAGCGTAATTACGCAAGCATTATCAGGTGACCCCATATTGCGGTTGGCACTCGAACGCGCTCGAGGCACACGTTTCAGTAAATACGTATAATACAGATACACTTACATGCACAGTGACAGTTAAAACTTGTAGCTGTTTTGAGCACCTTCAGTATGTTCTGACGCTAATTGAAGGCTTTCAAACTGTAGCGATTATTCTGTTTCTATGATGATAGATTATTTACTTACAAGTCGATCAAAAAAGGTTCTCATCATAAATACACATAATTCTACATATTTCTACACATAAATACGTTTATATATATAATTATATGTATTGATATCCGTTTCCGTAGTATCCCATAACAAAAGCCTTACAGGGCTTACTTTAGGGCTAGGTTAATTGGTGTGAGTGTGAGAAATATTTTTTATACTTATGGTGAATTTTATATAGAAAAATATTGGAAAAAATTAACTCGGCCACAAGTGAATTCTCAGACGGGAATCGAACCCGCGACCTTTGGAAATCCGGTCCAATGCTCTAACCGCTGAGCTACCGAGACTTTCTGTCTCGGACCGGATTTCCTCTTCATTGGACCGGATTTCCAAAGGTCGCGGGTTCGATTCCCGTCTGAGAATTCACTTGTGGCCGAGTTAATTTTTTCCAATATTTTTCTATATAAAATTCACCATAAGTATAAAAATAGCATTGAAAAATGCAAAAATTACAAAATCATAAAATATTTTTTATTTATTTTATCAATTCCCTCAAAGAGCTTTACTATAATTAGTCGCTTCATGCTACTTTTATTCGAACACAGTAAACAGAAAATAACGTAATAAAGCTACAGATAAGGCGGCAACGACGCCTTTGATGTCTCAATTAGTAACGAGAGCGAGTAATTGTGGCGAAAATTAATTCGAGTATGCGACGCGACGCGAGGGTGCCGATGCTCACCCGACGCTCGACGCTCGAGGACGCCGCGCCGATTGAAACACGACCGAACCCATTACAGTAAATCAAACTGATTAAGGACAAACATTTAATCCTTATTGTTTGTATTTTTCAATGTCGTGAATGTTGTAGTTACTCAATGTACTGTACCACGTTGAGCTCAATAACGCTAGAAGAGAATAACTATTATTTTTTGTGGAAGAATATATACTGAAAATCAGAGAAATATTGTGCTTGTGCCTGTGTATTTTATTGCAGATTAAGACCACTACATGTTGATATAGTTTTGTCTCAGTAATTAAATACCTAAATCATCTAAAATAAATTTCTATCGACCTGTATGTACGTCACAACTTGCAGTACAGTAACCTTGTAATGCGAGAAATGTTAAATGTAAGTCCTTCCTTACGAGTTGAAAATTGTTTACGGTTAGGATAACCATAAAATGTAATATTATAATTAGTATTTTCTTTTGTGATGGAAATTGACCTTACTGATATGTTAAGCTCACTTTTCAATTTAACGACTCTGTATGAAATAAAACAGGGAGAAAAAAATAGCCCTTGACGAGTTTCTTGCCGGTTCTTCTCGTTACAAGGTCTCCCGCCGTAGGGTTTGTGAACCGATGGCGTAGCTTCTTTGACGTTCATAAGTGCTTTTAACAGCCTAGACTGAATAAATGATATTGATTTGATTTGATTTGATTTAAATACAAAGTTTGGCAAGACTAGCGATAGCGTCTAGAATTCTAGTAGACCGGTAACCTGATTATAAAAAATCACCTAGCAACCAGGGGGCTAATTGAGTGATTTTAAAATCTATCGCAATCCCTTTTCGATTAGTCATTTAAAAAGATATTAACATAATTCATGTTGTCACTATTTGACATTTGATAGGGATTGTGATCGGGACGCGTTTTGAAAGATATTGAATAAATTAAATTGAACTGTCTAATCAAAGTGACACACGAAAACATCTTTCAAGTGTATGGAGAAGTGTCATTTAAAACATCATTCGTTCCGAAAGGGATTGCGACTATGAGTTATACAATTCCATAAATCACTATCACAATCACAATACGGAAAGGGATTGTGATAGATTTTGAAATAAGACAATTAGGGGGCAGTTTCGTCGCTGTCATTACTCTCACATTTTCATACTGTATGCAGCCACAACAGCGACGTAACTGAAACTGAACAGAATTTTCGTTAGGTAATCATGGGCCCAATTCTACTAAAATTGATTCACAATCGTAGCTCAAACGTGTTTCAATTGTAAATTTATTGCATGCGCACTACAATCAAAACACGATTGAGAGACGAATATGAAAATTAACCCCCAGCCTTCAGGTTGACTTATTCAGGTTATTGTGGCAGTGCAAATATCGATACTGCGCCATACTGAAAACCAATTTTAAAATAATCCTTCGAAACTTAACAATAAGTAAGTTGTGTAATTAAACTTATTTAAAGATAAGTAATTAACATTAAATTATAAACGGAAATAACATGCCATTCCCAGGTAACATTTCACACCCAAGAAAATTCGACGTCTCAACCTATTACGGTTCATTACTACTAATACTAATTCACCGGAAGTAGGACATTACTCGCTCATCATTACGCGACCGCAGCGCCCCCTCGCGTAAAATATTGCATTTCACGTGTTTATTTGAAAAAAAAACCTAAAACAAACGCACGGTGTTAAAGGCTTTATCGCGAGTGGTGTAAGAACCTTTTTGTCGTGGTGTAAAACGATATTTGCGGTGGTATGATGAATGGTGGCGGTCATTTGCTGCCCATTGGCCCCCATTCCGCGTGTCACAACATATGGCTGGTTGGACTCGTACTCGTATGGGGTAACGTCATAAAGTATTGTTTGTTTTGCGGCGATAAGCAACTGTTTTAGCCATAAATCTTCTTGAATTTCGGTGGTTAGGGTTTGAGGATATAGCTTAAATATGTAGATTGTCTATTTTTACATCGTTAGACGTTAGTTAACCAATCTTGTTATGTCATATAAAAGTTACTGGTGTGAAAATTCTTTGAATATTATAGGTAGTAGGTATCTAACCTACCTATTAATATTGTGTGACTTATCCAGGAATTCGCATTGAGAATAGTGACTCGTTTATAAAGTACTAACTTTAGCTAAAATTTCCTAAAATCTGCAATAATATATAATCGTACAGCATCACACATTGATTTGTCATTAGAAATATACCATTCCAAAAATGAAATATGAAAAAGTGATACCAATAAATCGTGTTTTAAAACTTCTCCAAAGAGACATCAACAAACAGATCAAAATGTCATAAAAATGTCACGGTTGTTCGAGGAGGTTTGTAAGTCGAAGGTTCCGTTTGTAGGTGGTGTAAAGAGGGGGGAGGCACAATAGAGCTGGAAGTGGGACGCAATAAAAGTCGCATTAAGTCAAGAGTAAAGCTTCCTTAGTCAATACTGGATGCTACCCCGGGTTGAATTTGTTGGCAAAACTTGGCTCTTGCAGGTTTTGTGTATTTTTAGGGTACCGTACCTCAAAAGGAAAAAACCTTATAGGATCACTTCGTTGTCCGTCCGTCTGTAAAGACCGTTTTTCTCAGGAATGCGTGGAGGTATCAAACTGAAATTTATATTTAATACTCAGGTCTACTGTCCCTTGGAGCCGTGTAAAAATCAAACTTCTAAGCCAAAGCAATCAAAAGATACGCAAATTTTCGAAACTCGCACGGGAATCAAAAGTTACTTCCCGTGAACTTAGAATCTTGAAATTTGGTACGAAGTAACGTCTTATAGTACAGATAAAGGAAACATTGCGAAAACCGTAAATTTTTTGTTACATAATATCTTATAATAATAGTTATTTGTTATGCAAGGCTGGAAAGTTAGTTCATCCCCCTTTTTGATTCATAGGGACAGCTTATGCCCCCGTGGTAGTGTGGTATTTAAGAATAACTGATATGATTTAAATTATGTGATCTAGGACAAAGTAGTTCAAAGGAAAACAAAGGAAATTCTAATAAATAACAAATGAAAATTCTAATAACATTCCCTCAGAAACGATTCCATTTAAACTGTCTTTAATTACTAGCCTTATTATAAGCCACTTGAAGCTGAAGCTTATTTCAGGTGTTATTTAATTAAAAATTCAAATCCTCATTGTTAACTTTCCGCTTTTCATTCGGACGAACAATTTCGTCATTCGAAGTGGACGCTTTAAAGACACCGCGGCCTATAATCAGCGGAATAATTTCCGTATAACAAATGGAGCAAAGGACATAATTGCCCCTTTGATAGATTTAATTAAAACTAATTATGAGAAAGGTGTCTACTATGACGCGTGCGACGCGAGAACTTCACGATGTTAGCATCGATTGCGATTCGATACTTTATAATTATTTTAATAGTCGAATTGTGTTTAATTGCTGAAATAAGGCAAACAAGCTTGGGCTGTTTTAATATTGAAACGATGTTGTGGTGAGAATTCCTTTCAATATTGAAGCGTTGCTAAGGTGACGATAAGCCCGTGTAAAGTTCCACACTTTCCAACACTGAATTAAATCCCTTGCGTACGAAGTAAAATTCCAAAACGCATTTTCATTGATGTAATAAATCCAGACCACACACAAATAATTACGTCCTAAATTAAAAAGCCTACCGTTGTGTCAATAATGTACATTTCGAAAATCTACATTGTTTAAGTTAACTACATCGCTAAGTATTAGGCAAAACATTCGATGCCATATGTTTGCATAACATTTAGCCAAAATTCAACACTATCCGACTAGGAAGAGTTCGAGATATTCACTGTAACAAACAGAAAAACTAGTCAGTTTTTTATTATTAGTAATTAGTACAGAATCAGATGCACTATAACTTATCATGTGCATAATTAGAATCCTAGAAAATTATTGTCTGATTCTAATTAAGTGAATTTATTATGTACCGAAAATTTTAATGTATGTTGTATGTAATGGTTAAACTCTTCTAATTAATTTATCAATGACAACATAAATCAAGTTTACGTAGTGATCTTAACGATTAGTATAGTTATTATCTTTGAAGGCAAGTAATTTCCTCTGGCCCATATTTTATATAAGTAAATACGGCATTAACGTTCAAGCGTCCAGAAAAACTGGAATTCCACAAAAATTATGATTAATCAACACTTGTAATTATGGAAAATTAATAATATATTTTTCTAAGTTTTCAGATTTAATAAATCATCACCACGTGTGAGTAATAAATCACTGTATGAGAGCTGTAATTAAATGTATGGATTCAGGTAAGATTTCGAACGAGAGGTGTATAATTAATTTTGGTTTCGTTAGACGAATCACCGTTGATTAGAGTTGGAGATTTCCGTGAGGATGAATGCAGATGTTTTAGTTGTAATTACTCTTCGACTAATGATCTTTTCACGATGTGTAACTATGTAAAAAAAATTCCGATAATGCTCCATTGGATGTGGATGGCGCAGTGGCCTAGTGTTTACGGCGTGTGTGATTGTGATCGCTATGTTCAGTCATGGGTGACAAAAAGTTTAACACTCATTTTCACTAAACTTAAGAATCGCCTAAGGCTATTTTTATCTGTCTTAATCTTAATAAAAATTGCTTTGCACTAACCTTTTAAGATGTTCTTGAATCCACTAAGGCAAGTCTTAACTTACGGGCCCAGTATCGAGCGCCTAAGACTTAAGCTATTCTTAGGTAATATTAATAATTTTTTTTTATGAATTACGGGGAGACTCTTAGCCTTCATCATACCTAATGTTAAGTATTGATAAGGCTGAAGATGGAAGTGAGCCTCTCCCGGAATCCTCAGCCATTGAGGAACTGGCTCTTATCTCGAACTGCCGGAACACAACAATGCTAAAAACATTCTTGTTATGGCGTCAGGCTTAGATAAGATGGTGGTAGCTAGCCAGGCGGACTTACAACAAGTCCTACCACCAACCAAACCGAATACAATATGTACCCCCGCTGGGAATCGAACCCGGGACCCCTGGGTCTGATGTCTGATACCGGTAGTTGTACCACTTGACCACAGAGGCGGTTAAAATCTCTTACGATCGATAAGAATAGCCCTAAGCGATTCTTAAATTTAGTGCAAATTGGTCTAAGTTTTCCAAGCAAATTTTTGACATTACATTCACCAATACGAATAGGTCCCTCGCAGTGAGTTATGTCCATGTGAGCTTTGACTCAGCAGTTTGAAACAACTGATGATGATGATAATTTATTTTGTGACCATGCCATACGATACGAAACACAAGATGTTTATTGGTGACAGCCAAAACATTATAATGTTACTTTATCGTTGTATGATAATAATCAAAATAAACAAAATTACAGCACTAAGCCATTCCTACCAAAATGAAAAAAAAATACGTAAAAGAGTCATAAATTCAAACCACCGATCCACAACGTATCAGATTTCGGCATTTATCACAAAAATCGCCCATAAATCAACATGAATAACGTTTTAAAATTGTTTTTTCGCACATCCTTATGGGTGCGATTATAAGAAAATTATAATAATTGTGCGCGGTATAATTACGTGATGTAACGTAAGGCCAGCGATATATAGCGGCCAATTTAAATTTATGTAAAATATCGCGCAATAAATTTACATTTTATAACATTGCCCTCATGGCCGACGTGGGCGCGATATCTCTGTTTAGGATCAAGAGCCCAGTATCTGCAAATTGCTTGCATCGATCTGGGGGTGACCTGTTCAATCAACTTTGTCGATAAAATGTTTTTCTTGTCGATAAGGACAACCAATACGTCGAGAAACTCACGGGGTGGCAATATGTAATTATTCAGAGGTATTAAATCAACATTATTTAAAATCAATATTGCGTACGCAGCTGATGTGAAATACGTTCATTTAATGAACGCCTAATTATTATATGCACAAGAGCTTACTACGATTGGTTTTTTTAACACAAGTGGGCAAACCGCTCACTAATGGCGGTTCCTACAAATCTGATTTTCCCATTTCCAAACTTCACCATATCCGATGGTTCAGGTCACGATTTATGCAAATTAGCCGCTCGCAATCATGACATAGTTCACGCGCTATTAAGGTAATATTATTTTTATCCGCGCAAAACATTCTTAGTATGATAATGGTTAATTCTTGACATGTTTTATATAATGCAAGCCTGGGGCGATCGGGCCGACACTATGTCTAATAAATTTATGGGCCTTCATTTTTATGTTGATCGGCGCTCAGAATTATAATCGTCGCGCTCGGGGCGCGCGCGTGAGCCGCGTGACGCGCATGCGCACCCAAAATGTCTGCCGCTGCTGACTTTTGGACGAATTTATAAGGATCCAAAAGGTTGTTGATATGACCATACGAAGAATGAAGCCCTTGGATATTTAGTGTTGTAGTTGAGCAGAAGTAAAGAAGCACTTTTACTAGAAAAATTTACTCGTCTCAAAAGTTGCTCAGACGAGACTCAGGAAATGAGAACGGAGCTCGGAAGTACTTTTTACATCTTCTCGAGGACTGACTTTGAGTAGACTCACGGGGATAATAATTTAAGATATTTCCATGGTACGAGCTAGAATTTCAGCTTCCTCGCTACGCACATAAAAGTGTCGATAAAAAGTCCAAAGATAAATGTCACAAGGTGCGGAAACGATTCAGCGGGTTAATGATGTAGAAACTCCCGAGGGTCGGGTGTCATCTGACATGTTTTGGGTGAGCAACCAGATTTATGCTAAATGGTGATTGAGTCTGAGCAATGATACTTGTTAAATATTTAAAAGCAACGTAATTTAATTATTTATTCAGAATAGCAACAAAAGAGCTTTTTCGAAATTAGGATCTTTATTCACACATGTGCATTTTAAATTATTGATAACTTAACAAAAGTTAAGAAAAAATCTAAGAATAGTTATAAAAGTGGAAACTACGAGTATATCATTAAAATCAATTGATACAGAAAACATATAACATAAGCACAATTGTTTCAAATATTGTTTACAAATATTTAAAGCCCGAATTTTGTCTGAAATATTGTTAAATTTTCCTTTTAACTTTCGATCTCGTTCGTGACTTGAAAAACCGAGGTGCACCGCTCAATTACTCTTACTTAATTGACCTTAACAAAGAGTAAAGACGTTGGTCCCATTATTGTCAGGTGATGTAATTACCTAATGGTGTCACCGCGATGTAGCGGACGATGCTATGCGACACACAGCAGGTGTCAGGCTACAAGATCTGGGAGATAAAGATGCGGCGATGTTATCCGGGAGGGAAACAACGTGTCTTGAATGTTTTTTTCTCATAGGATATAGGTTGATAAACGCATTTCTGTTCAACAAGTATCATAGAACATCGAAGCAAATGGTAAAATTGCGACAGGCTAATTATGTAAATTGGATTATTCTGATCGTAATTTTTTGCAGATTAGTCTAGAAATTGAGTAAATTCGTTTTATATTCCGTGAAATTTTGCTTTGATTGGCGGTGGTACATGATTTAAGAATAGCATATGTCCCTAAAAAATCGGTAAGTAATCATCACATTTTTTTATTCAAAGGAGACGGTTCATAATTCACCCAAAAATTCCCTAGAACTACCCCTAAAAATTCCTTAAAAATTTTCAGTAAACGACTTCCTAATCCATGGAATATCGGAGCTATGGTCTGTCAAAGTTTCCAAAAAATGCAATATTTTTACTTAGGTTTTTTCACAGCTAAGTGCAATGATACGATCAATCAAGCTGTGTGCCCGAGAATTCCTTAAAACTACCTGATGATTTACACGCATAATGTCAAATACGCAAAATGCCAAACTCGCATATTGCCAAAAAACGCAGAATGTCAGGTAAGCGAAAAGTCAGAAACGCAGAATGCCAGATTCGCAAAACGCCAGAAACGCAGAATGTCAGATACGCAAAATGCCAAAAACACAGAATGCCAAATACGCGATAAGCCAGAAATCTAGATTGCTACGGAAATCCAAGAAAACGGACATAACCGAGTTACACGTAGGTCAAATCGCGGGTCAAATACATTAAACTTAGGTTATTTCATACTTGTTATAATTTTTTTTATTTATTTCGTGGACATTGGTGTGAGTTAAATGCTGGTATAACAATGCTGTATTTTAATTTTAGTTAATATTACTTAGCATATAACTGTTTAATGTCCCAAATTATAAAAATAAAATAAAGAAATAAAATTTATAATTGCATGATTGCTCTCTCAAAAAGTGTCCGTTTGGCGGAACACCTGTTTGGCGAGAAGTTATAATATAAATAATGTGTTTTTTTTTATTTCCAATATCTTCAGGGTTTTGATCAGACCATGTATAAATTCAAATGACATATAATTTGTTTTAAATAAATAAAAATACGCAGCTATTGTGACGAAATAGACAAAAAAGACGTATGTTCCACTTTGATAACACAATATGACCACGATCTTAACGAAATCAAGCATTACAACGAAATACTGATTTTTTCTCACTCATCTATCAAACGTCGCCAACTTCTTATTTGGAGTATTGGATGACAAGTTTGCAGAACAATACCAACAGGATAGATAAGATTACGCACAACGAAGCCCACCTTCTACAATTATTAAAAAATCAAACATCAGACGTTGAAGCTCAGAACAATATTGTACATAGACACGCACAACATATGGATCAACAGTTTGGAAACATCAATAAACAACTTTACAATATTTCTCAAGATACGAACATTATCTGACTATCCCTTCACATATTATCAAATGGACTCTCACTAAACATCCTGATACCAAACATAAGAAGAATCCAGGAGAGCCTCATAAGCATGGTAACCGACATATATCAAGGACGCATTGATATCCACATATTATCACCCGATCAACTAAAGGAACAGTTGAATATTATCTCCGGACAGTTAAATAGAGAATTAACTGTGCCCGTCAAACCTGAAAATATTAAACTAAATACTTGAAGGCAAAGATCAAAGTAAACTATCTTATTATGGAAATGAAAATACCACTAACTACGAGTGAAAACTATGAGATAAATCACGTGATAAGCCTGCCGCAAGTAACAGATAACAAAAGAATATACGCTATACCTATCACTGAATTTATAGCATTCAACATGAGAAAGGATACCTTTATTCCTATGACATCCAGACTGAACGAGTTTATCAACACATCTTTACCTATTCATCTCATAGACATGGATAGAGAGGATGAGATCAAGATTAAGAAACAGATCCAAAGTCTGAAAGAAGCTACTATCGATGACGTATCCATTCATGACAAACATCATTACGTCATGATATACACTTTGTTGTTCATCAGGATTTTACTAATCATACTTATGTGTTGTTTGTTTGTTTATTAATTTCAGGTGGTAAGGGCAGTCTAAAGACAGAGTAAGCGTTGCGCCGCCACCAAAAGCAGTGCGGTCGTACACAGCACCCCCTGGCGACAACACCCCCTCATCAAATGACTTCCCACTCTGCGCGAAACCATCGTGTGGGTCCTCATGTCGTAAACGGGATCAGACTATGACGAAAACAACTGAATTTAAAGACATTCAATTCGTCGCCAACGCCGCAAAGAGGCGAACCTCATACAAATGGTCAAAAATGAGTTAAGTATACAAAAATGCTCCACTCTTCACGCACTTAGTTGTCACAAAAGGATGCAGCTCTAACACTAATAAAAGAGAAAATAAATTCATGGCGTATCTCAAAACCGCTTCTGGCAAAGTTACACGAAAAGACGAAACTCGAAGTTCGCCTTTAGCGGCGACTTCTCGCGAGTAGTGCAGAAGCCGTAAGTCAATTTTCGCCCTTTCGTGCCGGCCGGCTTATGACATTTATGACAAAGCCATGTAAGTATAATGTGTAGTCTTTTAACAAAGAATCATAAAAAACAACAGAAATCTCAACTTGCTTAACTAATTCGATCATTTTTAAGATAGACAATTTTAAAACTTTGGATTCAGTTATTTATTGATAAAATAAATGGTTTATATAAGTACCAGAATCGAGACTAAATACTAAAGTTATTATGTTTTGGAATGCTAGAGTCGGAAAGTGAAGATAATGTGAGTAATATATGAATACCTAATTTGAAAAAGTTTGTGATACACTAGATACTGAAACTGAACAACACATAGAGAGTGGTTTTGAGCTGAAGAAAATAACTGGTGTTGTATTCGTGGATCTGTCCGCAGCCCACGATACAGTGAACCTCAGGCGAATGTTGCTGAAAGTGGTGACTACAAATTTGTCACAATTCTCCGGGAACTTCTCCACGACCGTCGCTTTCAGGTTCATCTTCCTCAAGACAAAAGACGTTGGAGGTCACAAATAAACAGGGCAGCGTCCTAGCTCCGCTGCTTTTTAATATCTACATCAACGACCAACCACCCAGCCCAAACACTAGCCGCTTTCTATATGCAGATGATCTTGCGCTGTCCACTCAGGTGACTAGTTTTGAAAAGATTGAGGCGATTTTATCAGAAGCACTAAATAACCTGAGTGCCTACTATGAGGAAAATAAGCTCAAGCTCAACCCTTATAAAACAGAAGCTTGCGCTTTCCACCTGCGCAATAGCCAAGCGACTCGCAAGCTGAATATTGAGTGGCAGGGTGTGGCTGTAGCTCAGTCAGCTCACCGAGCGTGGCGTAATTTCAGACAGGTCACTCACTAAAACTGCCAAATAATAAAAAAGAAGGTGCACACTCGCAACAACCTTCTGCAGCGTCTCACTACAAAAAGTTGGGGAGTCTCACCGAATGTTCTGCTGACATCTGGTTTGGCGCTTTCCTTTCGGCAGGCGAATAAGCGTGTCCTGTGTGGATTCGCTCTGCCCATGCTAGGCAGGTGGATACAACGCTAAATGAGACCTGCCGGATCATTAGGGGCTGCCTTAAGCCGGCCCCAGTAAGTTTGCTGTACCCACTAGCTGGTTTGGCGCCTCCAGATGTCCGCAGAGCTGTAGCTAGCTCCTCTGAAAGAGCTAAGATGGACAGCGATTCATGACACCCTTTGTACGTCACATTGCGGCGCGCCCGAGGCTGAAAAGCTGAAAAGCTTCGTAAGGTGCGTCGAACCGTTGTCCATCGAACCCAAAAATGCGACCTATGCTGTGAAAAAGTGACCCTACCTACTACTTACGTCCTAATTACTGAAAGCCGTCCCCCTGGCCATGATCCACCATGGCCGATCTGGAAGTCTTCATTATAGGCTTCGAACTCAGACCGTGGCAGCTTTTCGGTTGGTTTCGCGGAATGCCATTGCGGTGTAGTCCAAAAGATGGTCCATCTAACATCGTGCCCTGCGTGTCCTGCACGCAGGAGGATCTCATGACAGCATCCGACAAGGCTGTCCAAGTGGCTGAATTCTGGGTCTTAATACTTAAGTGTCTGCCATCGACACGCTAAGAAAAAGATAGAATGTACGGGAGCCCGGTGGAATTGATAAAAATACGTTTTTACCCAAAACTTATTGTTATTAGCAAGACGTAAAGTTTAAAACAGAATACACACTGTTTCAAACTGTATCTTGCACTGAGTTTCATGTTTGTATTTTTTTCAATAAAGAAGATATTAGTAAAAGTCGTATCAGATTCTCGAATGAAATCGCTTTTTAATACTCTTATTGTCAGTTATTTATAACAGAAACATATAAATACAATTCTTAAATTCAATGCTTTCTTAAATGTAATTAATAAATTTGTTAGGATTGTTTTCCGGAACGACGCTCTTATGATTCAACGTAAAGACTTTTTTTCGTGTGTGTGATCTCATTTAATTAGGTTTTTTAATAAATACTCATTTACATTTAGTAGTTTGTTTCATTACAACAACCTTTTCATATCGATATGCATGAGGCGTAACTCTCATATAAGCGGTACAGAAACAGAACGTCTTGACGGAAAAGAGGCGTCACAAAAAGGCGTATATTTTTTCCCGGATTTTCCTTGGCAAACACAGCACTGTAAAATGTTATAACTATATTAACTTAGTACCCATGTTTCCATAGTGTACCCTTATATGTAATGTTTATCATTATAATAGTTTTTCTCTGAAATACGGTTTAAATAAAAGCGCCATTCGGAAAAAAAAAACGGTTTTTTAGCTCTCCTGTACAGTTTTAAGAAATGAGGTTCGCCCCTTTGCAGCGTTGGCGACGAATTGAACGAATAATTATAGTCAATTTAATTTATTTCTATTGCAATGTTCACTTAAATTATATTTACCTAAGCATTTTTTACATTTTATACACCTTTATATTACTTATTTTATCATTGTTAATTTTTTATTAATGTTTATAATTTTTTCTTGTTTTTTTGTATTGGCAAGATGTACGAGTCATCGTACGTTATTGTTTACATTGCTTACTTTGCAATACGTGCAATAATTATTTTATATTTATAGCAATAAAATCAGTGCTAATTACGCATTCGGTGGTTGTTATCATTTTTTAACCTTTCCTTCAATCAAGCAAATCTTATCATTAATCGTAATATCATATAATTGTTTTATCATTATCATCTAAAGTGTAGGTAAAGCATTATGCGTATTTGACATTTTGAGAATCTGACATTGACATTTCGCGTTTTTGTCATTATGAGTATCTGACGATTTGCGAATCTGGCATTTTGCGACGAAGTCTACCGATCTGACAATATGCGTTTCTGTCATTTGCGTATCGGACATTATGCGTGTAAAACCACTTTACAATTTTACATTCTGCGTTCAAAATTCGAAACCCTAGGGAGTTTTTAATATTCTTATTATTAGTTTTATGATTCTATACAGTAGGTAGGATTCAGACTAAACGTCGTGCGAAGGATCGCATATAAAAAGTCGTGATGGAAATTGTATTTATTTAACAGAACTTAAATTTCATGTTTACATAAATTACACGTAAATTTCATGTTTATATGTATAAGTTATACATCCGGATGGTTGCGCTGAATTTATTACAATTACTAACCAACTACTAAGCACCTCAAGCGCTCAAAGTAAGTTCAATTAAGAATTTGTGTTATGGATACTGGACAACAGATAAAGATATATTATATACGTACATAATATACATTATTAATCACCCAGATCAAGACGTAAAAGACAACTATGTTCATGTACACAAATATTCGTCTTGTGCGAAAATCGAACCCATGACAAATGCGCAAGGCGGGTATCCGTACCCCTGCGCCAAACGGGCCATCAAATATAAACTTTAAGTTCTGTTAATTATATACAATTTTCTTTAAGATTGTGTATACTCTAACTACTACGAATTGATGTGTACGACTTTTCAAATTTAAGAATAGTGCGGACATTCTTGTTTTCTCATGCATTTCATGCATGACGTAATTTGCACGTCATTTGTTTATCAATATTGTAAGTAGTGTAATTTTAATTATGTACATTAATTTGGCACGTTTGATAAAAACATAAATCTGTCACACATAGTCTCTACAAGTATTTGAAAGAAACAATGACAACATAATTAATGGCTACATGTTTTTGTAACTATCAAATGTATACATATCTTTGTACTCGACTGTACTTCATTTGAAAAAAAAAACTGTAAACAGCTTTACGATTTACACACAAAAATAAAAAGACTAAGGGGAGCTCCCCATGTATAAGTTGCATGTGGACATGAAATTTACGTTCTGTTAAATAAATACTTTTCATCACGACTTTTAAAATACAATCCGTAGCACGGCGTTCGGTCTGAATCCTACCGTAACAAATCCGTAGAAGTATAAAACTAATAATAAGAAAATTAAAAACTCGAAAGAGTTTCCATAGGTTTTGAATATAAACTTTTGAATGAAGAATGTCAGCTTGTATACATATTTTTGTTATAAATGGAGAATACTTTATTTTGTCCTATAGAGTACACCTACATAATATTATAACTCTGTCCTCCTTGCTTTATACATTAATTTTGCACATATAGTGAACATATAATATCCGTCATACTTATATTATGTGTACAAAAATTTGTAACGAAGTATATCTACTTCTGAAAATGGGTACATGTTTTTGTAACTTTAGGGGGTATCATTGCACATATCTATAGTCGACTGTACCATAGAGTATTGAATGAACAAAAACAGTTGATGGCAAATGGCATACATAGCGCATATATTTAAGTTTTTTTTAATTATAATTATTTGTTAAGTTTATGGAAAACTATTTAATTCGTCTTGATGCTATCTCGTTTTAGTTTAAAGAAACCCTAAACGGCAAGCATACCGATTCGCATAACTGGTAAATTAACATTATCCCAGTTCCATAATAAATCAAGTCCAGTTCAATTACCGTTATCGTACTACTAGTAAACGGTATACATAGTTAAAGTACGTAGGAAACATCATGGCAGTGAACACGTGCTCACAAAAAATAAATGGCGTCTTTATGGAAATAAAGTTATTTTGCACAGAAAATACGGCCGACAAAGCGACTTGTCCCGGAAGCAAAACACACTGAGGGATTGTAGATTTATCTCCCTCGTGTTTGGATAAAATGTTTCGGTATGCTTATATGGTGACTTGACTATTGAAACTTTTTTTAACTCTTGTTGGTTTTTGCGGTATTAAGTAACTTTGGGGAGAACTATGCTTAACAGTGGGTTTGTGGCTGATATGTCTTGGTTGCTACAAGGGCAGTCTAACATTAATCAATTGTGGAAAACAAAAAATATGTAGCATACCATAGATAAGCTAAGATATGGACTTCCGCCAAGTAACGCCTAATTCTATAAAATATTAATCAATTGTTACTTACTAGAGCAATTGATTTTAAATAGGAAAAATCGACTCGTCTCACAAGTTGTTCTCAGGCGAGACTTGAAAATAATAAAAAAAATACAAAATCACAAATAGATACCTACTTGAACATAACATACTCTTATTTTAGAAACAAATCTTACAAAGGTGCACCAGTTTTTCAAATTTGTAAACTATTTGGGATCAATTCACAAAGCGATCAAGAAGTGATTTTTATCTTTAAGCAATTTATTAATTTTGCTTTAACTAAAAACAAATACAGCAAAATGGCAAATAAAAAATAATTTCAATTTTATGTCCTCTCTCACAAGCAAAGGATGTGCCATCCTTTCAGCCCATCTGCGAGTGCTATAACAAACAAATACAAGAGTGAGGCAGCCATTCAAAGGGTTTCAAAACCTGTTGTGGGTCGCATGTTGCATGTAGCTGCAGTATAATTATGGGATGCCTCTATCGAGACCGGCCGGTTGACATCGCCAATGAAAGCGCGGGACAGGATTGGTCGTCATGGACAACTCGATACTTTTTTTTCTTTAGTGGAGTGGAGATTTCTATATTATGCTGTAGAGGTTGTAGATATACGTGTATTATTTTATGAGAATGTTGATATTGTAGTGGTGTAATGTAATGTCTGTTATTATTTTTCATGCATTAACGTGATGATTCATATAATACTTACTTTAATTGTTGTTAACTGATTAAACAACTCTATAATATCATTAAATCTAGAGGTAAATAATAGATGAAAAAAATATTTCAGAAAAACCGATCAAGTACAAGAAAATGAGCCACAATATATATTAGAGTATCATTGTTATGAAGACACCGGTGTCCGGTTTTATTTGATGAAATAAACAGATAACTCTAACTTCAAGGAAATGTTTAGTGTGTTTTTTAGTAAGAGGGAACAGAAGTGTATTAGTCGTCACGCAGAGTCAATTTCTTCTGATACAGCATTTAGCTACATATCTACCCTTAGTTTAAATTATCCTTCGTAACACAGAAGTAAACTGTGTTCTTTCTTGGAACACTGTCACGGTAATTTCATTTTAGATATTTTTTTATAATTCAACAATGTACTTAGAAGCTATATAATTAAGAACGATTTTCCAGGACAAACACTCAATAGAACGCTGCCACGGCAAAATAGTAAATTAAAAACAGATACAACAAAATTAATATACATTTTCCATCTAGATAACTTCATTTATTTGCTCAAGATAAATTCCTACTTATTAAAACTTCAACATTCATTTTCATATAAAAACAAACCCTTATCTTAAGGGAATCGATGGAACTACACTCACACCTAATCAATTAACTCAGCTACATGCTCACGTAAAGGGTTCAAAAATTTCTTATCTAGTTTATAACTTAACTGCATCCCCTACTAAGTATAGGTTCCGAGTGGAAAATGCTAGAGGTTGTAATTCGAAAATTTTATTTTATTAACATAGAAAACACGTTTATAATCATTATGTCTACTTAATTGCAATTCACCTGCCATTATGATGCGAATGATGGAGATGCGTGAACAGAATTGTTTTTTTTTTTGACAATTCCGAAAGAAATATTGTAATAAGTTTTTTTGAGCTAGATATGTAGTGAGTGACCTAAGCATGCTTCATGTTATATGTCTCATTGTAATTCTTGGTAATAATTATACCAGCTCTATTAAGTAACGTATAAACTACATCATTCATAGCCGTAGCGTCGAACATAGCCATTTATAACTATAAAATAAAAAATGACAGTAAATTTTGAACATGGTAAATATCAATTTTAAAATTAAAATAAGTATATCAATAAAACATCAAAGTTTGATCCTTATTAATTTAACTTAACTGCTATTTTTTTTCCTATAAATTGTAACATGCAGCTTTCAAGAAAATTATGATTTAAAGTAGTGTAATACAACACACAGCTTCCGTTTCAAGCTCTTTAATTTGAGCGTTAGAAAACTGCCTGGGCAAGTTAAAACTGTAACAAGCTTTTTGCAAAGATTTCCAATAGCATACAGTATTTAGAGCCGAGGCGGACACAAATTGTTAGCTAGCCGGCTAGCGCACCGCAAATGTCAATGCTGGCGAGCCGCATGCGCACGCACTCGATGTGTACGCTATTAATGTGAAATAACTATAATTTGGACGACGCCAGCGTTTGGCGTTAACGTCAGCCTCTGAAAGGCGACGGAAGCCTGTCACAGACGCAATTACAGTACCGAGAATCGGCATTAGTTGGCCGAGCTGAACTATTTATGTAAAATAAGAGTAGCACTCGTACGGCGAAACGGCAATTGCACGCATCTCTCATTAAGCACTTTAGAGCAATTTGAGGAGAGGAGAAAAAGTCGGGCGAGCGGGCAACATCGCGTGGCCAATTAAAACGCGGCTGGCACCCTGCTCCGGCCAACGGTACCCTTGAAATAACATCCACTCATTTCCAATTGCTAGCATCCTCTGTCTAAACAGTCAAACCAAACTAGTCTATCGGAATTGCTTGCCGTCTATTGCTAAGCTAAATCCACCTGTAATTTAAGCTAAAAGTGTTATGGATGACCTCTACATCTAGAACAGAAGGCAAAAGTAACTTCTATTTAAAATTTATAGCTGCTATTTTATCTTAGACTTGGTAGAAATGGATTTTGTAATTTGAAATTCTTGCTTAAATATTTATGAACATTGAATACTGACTTCCGCAATCAGAGCAAATGCTATAATTTGATACCATTTAAGCTATACTTTTATATTTTTAGACGGATCGTTGGACATGCTATACTGCTTAAATTGGTGAAAAGCCAATGCCATTAAAAAGAGCAATATATTTTTCCACATGTTTTGTTCGCGTCATTCAAGCGCCAATTGGGATTAAAATGTAAGGAAAAAAACAAAGTACAAGCCCTGTTTATTTGTAAGGCCCTAGGTCTTTATTATCTGTGTATTTCGAAACGTGTTCGACCGGAACCGAGCGGCGCGGCGGTCGCGGCGTGGGTGCAGGCGAGCTGCGCCCGCGCAGACGTTGCGCGCTACAATGGCCCCTGGCGCGCTCTGACCTTGTTTATTTACCCAAATCGGAAATATTATAAGAACGTTATACTAAAAAAGAAACAAACGGTGTCCGTCCATGTTGCACAGAAAGGACATCAGGATAACTACTGTAGTTATAATACAGTTTATAGTGGCTGTAGTACCCTTCTGAAACGAAGCAGAATTGCCCCAGGCGCGATTTCACCTTGTTTATTAACCCAAATCAGAAAATGAAAGATACAGTATTTATTAGAAAAAAAGGTCTCCATGCTTACACATTTGACAATAGTTCTAGTTTAAAATAGCGTTGAGAATATGCTAAAACTCAAGCATTTTGTGTCTTTATGTTTGTTTTAGGAAGTGAACCGAAAAGTTACTATTCATGAAATGATGAACTGTATCATACACTGACGGGTAATGAAAACCCACAAAATACCGAATTCATAAATTAAAATTAATTAAAAATCACACATTAATATTCTGATGCGCTGTTAAATGTACTTCAATATTGCAGACGGCGTCATTAAGCTAGCCTTTCTCGTTTAGGAGTAATTTGGTGCTGTCAATGAAACTTTTTCATTGCTCGCGAGTGTATTATTTGTATAATACCTTTTCAATCCGATTCATCGACATTTTCTTTTCATTAAAATCTCCGACTTGAATATTCAGAAAACTTCTGACAGCACCTTTACAGGTCAAATACAAGTAAATTTCAAATTCCGATGAGTTCATATCAAATACTATGTAGCTAATTATAATGGCAGCATAATCTCTTCCTAAGAACAGCAGTACCATCGACCGCAACGTCAGAACAAAAGCAGTAGAAAAACAACAACACATCAACGCGTTAAGAAAGTATTTAAGGTAAAGCATTTTCTTAATTTTATGTTACTTTAAGAAATTATAACTTATCGTCGATATTTTCTGTTTTTATTAAAGAGTTGGTAATATTAAGAAAATGTTATAAAGCATTACCGGTTAATTCGTTCATTTGCTAGCAGGACACCAATGTCCAGAGAATAATGGAATATCTATTGTGTCTCATAACTGGGGGCCTGAGAAGTTATTACAAGTCAATTTCAAATTCAAATGAGTTTATATCAAAAACTCAGCTGTATAACTTATAATAATGGTAGCAAAACCTCTTCCTATAAACCATAGAAAAGTTATATAGACTGTGGTACCATCGACCGCAACGCTCAGAACAAAAGCATCAGAAAAACAACAGAACATCAACGCGTTGAGAAAACTTGACAAGTGTTTAAGATAACTGTTCCCACGATTACACGCACGCCATAATAACCGTGTTTAGTGTTGATAATAAACAAAAAGTTTATAGAATAACAACCTTTACAACACGAGGAAAAACTGAAGAAACAACCGTTTGTAAAGGCGGTGGCAAACGATTTCAAGACAAGCGTTTGTTGAATGTATAGTTGGAATAGTCTAAGAATAATAAATATAGCTAGAAAAAATATAGGACAAAAAATTTCTTATTTAATAAATTATTAATCTGAGATAATATTGGAGGATAAGTAGATACTTTGAAACAAAAAAAGGATAATATTATTATTTTTTTACAGAAAAATCTAAATAATTACACTGACTTAATTTCTTGGGAAAAATAAACTACTACTTATAGTTAAAACAATTGGTCTACTGAAAAATCGATCTTACATAATAATTAGATAAAAGTTAATTAAACAAAAATAAACACAGTCCTATACACTGACGGCAGGTTACATTGTATTTGAAATAGTAATGTAATGTGTAGCGCATCACGGTCAGCCCGGCTAATAGCGTCCGCCGGGGCACATCAATCAACGAGCGAGACGGAACAACGAAAACACTGTTAGTTTTGCCGCCGAATTATTAATTACATCCCCACAAAAAAACTCACACAACGCCGAAAAGCATAAATTTCTTCCTTTTTTCACCGCACAAAGAGCGCCGGCACGGACAATATAACTAAACTGATTAACCCACCCGACGCGGCATAATTTTTGGCGCCAGTAGTCCTGCTTTTAGATTAAACTAATATGAATAGGAAATTGAGTAGAAAATGGGCTAAGGCCGTGTGTCATTAAGGATTCGTCACGGCCCTCGAAAGCGCCGCCACCTTACTTTTAACTTAATTGAATTAACATTTCGATAGTTTTTATTGACTGTTAGTAACGTTCGGAACTAAAGGTAATGGTCCATTTTTGTAATAACAATAATGTTTATGTGACTGATACTGCCTTGTAAATACATTTAGTCATTTTATTGAAATGATATTATTTGAATGGTTTTTATTAGCTATTAAATAAACTTACAGTAAAAAATGGTTTGGCTAACGTTCTACTTAACTTATAATTAAGTAGTTTATTTACATTAAAAATTCATTTGTCGTTTGTGAAGTCTGACAAAAGATATTTAATATTCAAAAGTCAGCCTACTATTACTATTCAAGAGTACGAAATGGAGAGAATTTCCACATAATGTGTTCCGCCATATATGGAGTTTTCGGGTCCTCTCGACCCCGGGGCCTCCATGAATAGTAATCGGGCCGGGCCCGAGAGACCCGGATAATGCTCCGCTTATGGTGCGTGCTAAATCGACTATACCCAGGGGTGCTCCGGCTAATACACCGTTTCGAGGACTCACCTATTTGGTGCGTTTGTTCTTGATATCACGCTTTATAAACCGTGAAATGCCTTTTGTAACCGTGATGTTTGATTTCGGAATTAGATTTCATACATCCAACGGGCTACTTAACTAAGTGTTGAGTTAGGATAACGCAGAGAGAATTGGAAGTTAGAAAAGAGCATATCAGCAAGTTGCACTTCCACATTCTGTCACTAAAAGCGAAAGAATCAGAACCCAATCAAACCCAATAGAAGGCATGAGCGCCGTGAGTAAAGCATGGTCGCTGGACTCACATTCATGAGCAGGTCCGGAGAGGAGGGCTTGCCGCTCATGGCGGGAGCGGCGGCGACGGAGCATGTCACAACACAACACTCGCGAGGCGGCGGCGGCGCAGGCGGCGCGGGCGGTCTGCGTGCGCCGAGCGGCCGCGACTGCCGGCGAGCCCCCACCGCATAACCCCCACCGCTACCGGCTGCCTCATTTCTCACTATAATTTGCGTGCTCGTTTTTTACCATTATTACTCCCTCGTTTTGTTTTACGTATTATCGAGTGCATCCCGCTCGCACCGCCGCCATGCGCGCCGAGCGCCGCCCAGATAATAGCCGCGCAATTACCTCCGCGACGCGACGCACGCTGCGAGACTTACAGCTAGCGCCATCTTTTGTCGGGAAGCTGCACCTTACTGTACTTATTTTCCCAATTACCAATAACACTAGCGAAAATTGCCTTTCTAAACCAAAGTACATTATATATGCATTGCAATGAACTTTCCACTATCCATCATGTTTTAATTTTATAATCGAGGATGTAGAATTTCCCTAAAAAAAAGTAGCTGCTCATTATTGCATTGATAAAAATCCTACCCACGAATTCTAAAACGAACACCAAATTTTGGGGTTTGAAGCTACTGCCATATATCGATATATCTATTTATTTACCCAAAAATGAATAAGTGTCTAAATCAGATTACGTCATATTTGAGCTAAGGTAACGTGAAACATTTAGAACTAGAAAAACAACAACTTATCTTCGACTTGCTTAGAGGACTCATTTTTTATACTATGTATCTTTAAACATCTTTGCCGTGTGGTGACGGCCTAAGAATACAATTGTCACCACTCCCTTACAAGCCTGGGATGTCGTAAGAGTCGACTAAGAGGCTCGACGCATTGAACATTGTGCGAGAGAAGGAAAACTTGAAACAAACCCTCTACCAACCCGTCTGGCCAGCGTGGTAGCAGTAGGCTAATAGCCTCCTATGAACGCTACAATAGGCGTGAGCTAGGAGAGGCCTATGTCCAGCAGTGGACGTCCACAGGCTGATGATGGATGATGGATCTTTAAACAGATGCCAACTATTCCATCAAACAAAAAAGAATCACGTAAATCGGTTCAGAAATCACGGTGTAATTGTTGTATATAGATATAAAAAATGCTAACCGCATTGCAAACCTCCTCCATTTTGGAAGTCGGTTAAAAATATATCATAAATGCAACTTTAATCATATTAGTTATGGTTTCATAAACGTTTCAGAAATGAGCATGGTTTTACTTTAACTTACTTATACTGATCTAAAGATGTCCACAATGCATTCTACAATTGAAATAAACCACGCACACTTGTCGAATAGAAAAGTCAAATATCATTATGTAATGTAATAAAATTTTACCTACTTTAAATACTTATATTCTATGACAATCAGGTCTTTCGCGATAGGAATTAAGCTATCTCCCTTTCCAGTTAATATATTAGAACCTAGAAACGGCAAATTCACATTTCATAAAGGTTTGAATTTTCAAGTTAAAACGTTACAGTTACGTTATGTTAAAAGTTAAACATTTCACTGTTATCATCGACTAAGTACCTAGAGCCTGCTCTATGATTTGGCTTTGAACAGCACAAGATCAAATCTGTAAATTATTAATAGACTATGGCTTTAGAAAAGCATAAGATGGAAGTTCTAAGTTCTTTTTTCATAAGTGTGTGTTCGTCGGCTGCTATTACATTATCAAATTTTTCATCATTTAATAGGATCATAGTTATCTTTCTCACCTTACCGAGATAAGTATGAAAGGAAAAACAAGACTATGATCCTATGTATGATCCTATATGATGAACAATATGATAATATAATAACAGCCGTCGTCGTAACAACCATTCTTTTCATGATGAGACATCTATTTAAATTTCATTTGTTTTTTGCTTGGCTCTTATTGAGAGATTGTTGAGTTGGACTTACGGTCAATTTTACTGACCATTATGAATAATTGGATGCTATTTAGGTTAGTGGTAGATACAAACGAGAGAACATCACAACATTATTGAAGTTTAGATACCAAATTACTAATTTACTAATAAAGCTTTAATTACTCTTAAAAATTTGCACACACCATACGTGATCACACCTTTATATGATATTTTGTAGTATGAAGTTACTTATCCGAACATTAGCTCTAATTCAATTTAGTCGGAAGGTGAACATGGTTTTTCTGTCACAATTAATGGTAAGTAGAATTTTGTACTCAAAAAATTTGCTAATGGAATGCTTGCAGAGACTTATGACGTAGGTAATGGTATTACTCAAACCCCGCCAGGACACCGGTGTCCTCTCCGAATTTCAGCCGAAAACCATCATTTTCTAATAGTAAGAGTTTAGTCTTGTATGAACATCCTGATTTCAGCACGAAGCCTGATAAATATACTCCAATTTGTGATAAAAATTGTAATCTACTCTTTGGTTTGAAGTGCCATTTGACATTTTCGAAAATCGTGATTTTTTTTTGGGGTTGTTTTTTTTATTTATGTATTTTTTTGCCATTTCTAACCACATAAAACTAATATACTGTTGATGATATAGTTTTTTTAGTTTAGTATCTGAACATGGTTAAAATATTTATAAATCTAATACAGTATTGGAAAAATATGGTATGTACGGTAACTTATAAAATTTCATAGAAAGCAAAATTTTTGGAAAATAGTTTATTTTGGCATGTCATTAGTATGGAGCGGTGTCTGACTGGTAAGAGTTTTTTTTATATGAGCCAAATGTATTCGTATTACTAGTAATTAAAAATAATTTATTTATAAATAAAAATATTAAATTACAAACACCGAAAATCTAATTTTACCACTTCAAGAGCATTGAATTGAACCATAGCGTTATGCACATAATTGTCTATAATTCTAAACTATGCTCTTCAAACTTAAAACAAATATTTCGTAGCTGCTACGAATATCGTAGCATAGTGTAGTGTAGTGTAATGCTACGGATTCCACCTTCTGTAGCAATTTAAATAATCGTAGGTTTTTTTACATTACTCTTTTCATCATTCTGAATCGTTAGATTAAGAAAAAGCCTAAGATGGAACGAGCTTTTCTAGAAAATTAATGTTTGTCAAATTAATGTCAAGATAAAACGTGTAAGTATGTAATTTAAAATATCTTTTACATTAAATTAGTATTACCACTCTATTTTACTGCTACGGTTTTTAAAAGAAGGGAATGAAATGCAAAAGCTAAGTTATACAAATAGTTTATTTCATTTATTTCTTAAAAACAAGTTTTTGTATTTAAAATCAAGTTATCAAGGCACATGTACTAGGCAAATCACAATATTTTTTGTGGTAACTAACAATTTTTAAACAATATTCCTTCTCCCAAACCTATCCTGATATTTAACAATCACTATTTACAAGATATGACACAAAACACCGCATTAAACTACACTATTTTATTGCCCAAGAGCTACTGGGGGTTGTAAATTATAGTGTCCCTGAAACATGGCGTAATTTTCCTTGCTGGCACATTGGTACGTGGATATTGGAGTGGGATACTGCTGGTATGCACCCGCGTACCGAGGGTCTCTCACCGGGGCGCGCGCGTACAACGACTCTTGTCTGACGTCAGGGTACCAGCCACTCATCATCGGTGCACTGGGGTACGTGTTGTAACTGTTAGCACTACTCGCGATATTAGGCGCCACAGACGCATAGTTCAAAGACATAGATCTGGTAACACTAGGGGTTGGTACAGTCCCGTAACTACTACTGCCCACACTTGTTACAGGGGCAGCAGTTGAAGCGACTGGTACGTTGTTGGGTTGTTCAGTCTTCTCTTTCGACACTTCTTCTTTTTCATCTTCTTTCCCCTTCTTATTCTTCCTAGAAACGTTGGCGTGCGTTTTCACATGCTTAGCCAAGTGATCGGATCTCATGAACCTCTTTGTGCAGAGCTGGCAAGCGAATCTCTTTTCTCCAGTGTGTGTCCTCAAATGCCGCTGCAATTCATCCGATCGGGTAAAACGTTTTCCGCAGAACAGCCAGTTGCAAACAAACGGGCGTTCGCCGGTGTGCCAACGCAAATGAGCTTTCAAATGCGAAGTTTTTCCGTACACTTTTCCGCATCCTGGGACGTGACAAACGTGCTCGCGCTTCGCTCCGTCTTTTCCGTAGTTGGGGCCAAAGCCGGCGGCTTCGGTGAGGCAGTTGGGGCATCGGCACTTGGCACAGCGGCGCTGGAGCTCCCGGGCCTCCTCGGCGGCTGCGGGCGGCCAGTACGCCGAGTACTGCGGGTACGGCAGCTCGCGCCACGGCCCGGCGCCGCACCAGGCGCCCGATGACGCACTGCTGCAGGATGACAGGTCAGATGCTGGAGATAGAGTATCCCCACGGCCATACCCGCAGCTGTATGCTGGCACCATGTTCATCATCTGTAATTGAAGTAACGACTTTAGTATCATCATATTTATTTGGCTATCAAATTATTTTTACATGGAGGGGAGATGCTCATTTTGTCTTAATAGCATTAATATTTCACAATTTTAAAGTAAAATTAAGAAAACCTATTAGTTATCATAAGGATGACTGAAACACGACAAAACAATCAAAACGGCAAATCATTGTGCCAACTCAAACTTTTCTATTGCCAAATCGGTGACACAAATTACATCTTAATTTACTCAGTTAACCAAAATTATAGGTAAACAAAGCGGTTGGGCGTAAACTTAATGAAGGCGGGCGGACTGACCTGTTGCGCGGGCGGATCCACGTACTGCATTTCCGGCGGTGACAACATAGCGCGACGGATCAACTGGATAATTACAGGGTGGCGCACCGCTCGCGCCGAGACGTTTTTAATAACTGGCTTGGGATAGACGTAACGAGCGGTTGTCACCTCGCCCCGCACCCCTCGCCCTGGGCCCCGAGCGGCGCGCGCGCACCCCCCGCGACCCGGCGCCGGCGCAGCCTCCACCCCACCACACCCGTGAATTATGAGTCGACTCTTATGGGAAAACGATCACAAAGTTGCGTCTTGCGTCCTTTATTAACAGCTATTAAGAGGTGGTAACGTTTATTTGTATTCGGCGACTAATCTATTTCAATGGCGGCCGGTATTGATTATAAGGCATATTGAATCTGTTTTGATATTTATTATGATTGGGAAACGTTCTTAGATAAACAAAGTAGTTAAATAAACTTACTTACTTACTAATACTTTACAGCAGCTTTTATTTAGAAAGAGTTTATGTCACACTTAAAAACCCAAACTCACTAATAATATGTTTTTCTCAAACATGCTTGGAAATATGAGCATTATTTCTGTACTGGCCACATACATGCTGCAGCTGCCGGCAAAAGTTGTATGAAAATCCATATCTGTCGTGTTTAGCGGCCAAATAAATTACATAGTAAACTCATATCTGTCGTGTGATTTAAAAATGGAACGATTTTTACTCCGAAATATGACAACCAAGGAGGTAACTTATCAAAGGTTTTATTTAAATTTCGAACTGGCTTGCAAACAGAAATCTGTTTTAGAAAAAAAAACAACAAATGAACACTGTAACGCGAGAAAAAATATTGTTGTTCGTTGTTCGTCTGATTTCGAAAAGTAGTTTTAATTTCTGCGCATTATTTGAGAAAAGTACTATACAAGTCTTGGCCACAACTAAGCATTGATAGACTTACGTTTACACGTTCTTCCATCAATGCCTCTTTTGCTGGCCGCTGCAGTAATGTTCTATAACCAAACTAATATAACCAAAATTATACGAGTATACTGTAGTATTTTAGGGTACTCGTTATTAACCGACCGACAAAAAATCTTTTTGAGCGACATAAATCCTAAGTGACCGACTTAGTTGCCAATCTAACCCAACCTAAACCTATTTTTCCGTAACCCAACCTAGTATTTTGGTCGGTCAATTTAGTAATTTTTTGTCGACCGGTTTATTACATTACTTTTATAATTTAGAAAGGAAACAAAGTCCGTACTATTTAAACTTTATCTTGCTGATTTTTTGCCTTTTCAGCTCAGCATTACAACACATAGTCAGTAAGGCAGCGGTGGGCGCATATTTCTATTTTGTTGGACAGTGTTCAGTTTATATTTTATTCTGATATTAATTATTTTGTACGAAATCTGTACTTCTGGTGCGTGTAAACAAATCTGTTAGATTAGAATTTAGATATAATATTAAAAATAAAACTGAAAAGGAGAGGATTTTTTTCTCTTATACCTATGTACAATGTGTTTATTCTTCAATATATAGTTATCAGAAAAGTAATAAAATTACTGCCGGTTAGCGATCGTGGCGATAGCGCCGCGTAGCTAATCCAGCTATCATCGTTCTCATGTCCCGGCTGGGCAGCTTAATGTTTTTAATTTTTTCTCTATTTCGGTGGGTTCGCAGCAGACGCATGATTTATGCATATTCGACGGACCAAACCTTTAATTACAGGTTGTTAAAATATGGCAGTTTGTTAAATCGTTCCCGTGCTTTTGTTTTAAACGCCGCTCTCTAGAGAGAACTCTAACTTTTGTTTCGCCGCTTAATATACATTTTTTTATTTGTATAATTGTTTTTTCTTTCCTGTCTGTCAGATGGGCTTAGTTTAAGTTTAAATCGGGATTGATTTTGTGAACTAGAACCTTAAAAGTTAGTCTGAAAGTTAAAGCTTCTAGCTTTCTACTCTATGTTGCATGTGTTTTTTAGCTTATAAAATGCAGCTACGAGTTAACTATTGAACCTTATTTACATTTCAGAGTTTTACTGCTTGCAGGCTGTGTCTATTAACATTAAAGTTTTTTTGTCAAAGTTGAACAAATATTCAATACTGTGCTTATTTTATTTTATTATTTTTGCAGTTCCTATTCTGTAGTCGCAGTTGATTGGTGACTTATAGGTACATGACCGGTTTCTGGGATTTTTCAATAAAATATAATTAATAATAATTAATAATTAATAATAATAACAATAATTTTATTGAACCAAAAGATTTACATTTAGGTACTTAAGCCTATACATTAATGTATTGTCACATTTAAGTAGAAATGTAGCATCTGTTGCCGAACTAGGTAATGACCTGTATTTCAGCATCCAGCGCCTCTTGCCTCAGAGAAGATTAGATACGAATACATTAAGTTATAAGCTGCAATAGTACATAGTTTAATTTACTTATCATAGTTTACAAGCTTTTTTTTATAGTTTTATAATAGTTAAGTATATATTATTATGAATTCCAGGAGATATACCGGCTGTACGAGAGCAGCCCAAGAGGGTATATAAATGTTCAAATAAATCCTTCACTGCATGTTCATGATTAGCAATTTAGCAAATGAAATGCAAATTTTTATTTTATTCATAGAAATTCTTTCTATACTTTTTTATTCGTGAGCTTTTTACACGATTTCCGAGTTAATGCTATAGTACGCAATACTCTACGCTTGTAAACTTTTCCAAATGTCTTATGAATTTGAATTTATGCAATAAAATAAATCAAATTTCCATTAAGTCTAAAACTTAGAACGGCAAATATTCTTAATTTCATGAAAACAACTCGCTATGGTATATATTGCCATGTCAGATATACTTATAAAGATAGTTGACGTCAAAAGCTCTTTTCGAAGTACAACAGTTTCTTCATTCAACAGCTCTTCATCGGCAAAATCATGGAAAACATTGTTACAAAAAACATACGCCATTTCATCTAATTGGAAATATCGGATTTATACGATTTATTCATGGATAAAAAATCATTTTAACCCAAATGACTCGTCATAGCACCAAAGTAGCAATGCGGATGAGAAACACATTAATTACAACTCAAATCCCACTTTTATTTCAAACAAAAACTCCCACTATTTTTCGAAAACAAAAGCCTTCTACGAACCTCACTACCGTACTTACTTCTTCAAAAAGCAACGATGCTTTTTCACAATTGCTTCAACCTGTCGACATGTTTACGACACAGTAGAACAATGCTTCCCAGTAGGACTGTCATTGTACTTATCTGGCACAGTAAAGCTACTGTCCATTCGCTGCCGGCTTGGTTCACAAAAGCCACATGCAGAGGACAATACAGGATACTAATGTCCTATGATCGTTCCTTCACGCCATAAATCTTGGGGCTACTGCTTTTTGTCTACAAAAAAAGACACCCTCAATCATTTTGCGAAGGTTAACATGTGATGATACTAGCCGACAATCGATTCTGTTAGTTTAGATATATGAGGCAAGTGCTTTAAAGTGTTTATGTCCAGTTTCGGAATGATGAAAGCGCCATTCAATAAGCGGGTAGTATTATTATACTCAATAAAAATAATACATGCATATTCCATATTCCATAGACTTCAAAAGGACAGGTACTCTACACAATCACTCGCCTTGCCGCTAACATATTGCTTAGAATGCAAGTTGCTCTAAGGGGTTAGCAGTATTCTCCTCAATGATGAAAAGGTATTCTTTAAAAATATTTTTTCAAAGTATTTTTATTTGGTAAACAGATCGGTTCAGTTAAAACTGTTCGATAGATTTCCTAAATCTTGTAACTCTCTCTTTCTACTCGTGAATTAGGTAGGTACAAGTATTTTAGGTTTATTTTACGGATTTGAATAAAATAGACTTTGAAAACCAACATTTCATAGATGGTTACGAAACAACTACAAACAGCGTGGACCAAATGGATCAAAGTAGCTATCGTTTCATTAATTACTCATCTCATCACCAAAGGACATTGTCTTCTACATCACGGTTCAACGATTCAATATCAGCAATACTCGTGCCGTTTCCGTTCAAGTGGCCGTGTTCCTTACACTAATTGCAGGTTTCAGATGACGATAGGCGGGCAATCGTACAATCCATAGCTTCCTGTCTTTTGCGCCCAAGCCGCTTGGTGTCGGGTGACGCTATTGTAGCTTAGCACCAAGATTGCAATCGTGGGTAAATTTGCCGAAGCAATTGGTGATTGATCGCTTTCGGTTGTAACTCTGAAGAGAAAGGGAATATCTTCAAGCAGCCTTTGAAAAACCGCAGAACTTTTGGACAGTTACTTTGGGGGTGATTTTTGCGTTTGCTTACAATCGATTAAATATTTTGATATTTCTTAATTTTTGAGCCTTCTTACTTGGTTATCCGCATCTATAAGTATGTTACTACTTAGAATATATAACTGAATTATACACATTTAGAAAGAGATAGGGAAGGGTTTTTTATCCCATCTGCCCATGCTCCACCATAAAGTCCGTAAGTATAGATGAGGCTGTGATATTAAAAGTAACGCAATATTATACTTTGTTAGTGCCCTAGACAAACAAAAGACATCAACGAGTTAGGAAAAATCATCTTTTAGTTTTTTTTTAATGTTATCTATGAATAATAGCAAATATTTTTTTATAGTGAAATGTTTATTTATATGTAAATTGTGCTCATCTTTATTATATATAGGTATATCTACGACCTATTTTGCGTATTTCATAAATGTCTACAATATTCATAATAAAAGTGTGATTTAAAGTTTTTGACAAAACTCAAGCATCTTCATAGGGATACATCCATGCATTAGAAAATGGTAGATATAACAAAAGGAGCCTCCATTCTCATGAAACTTGATCTTTGACCATAACAAAGAACGTAAAAAGCTCAAATATTACGTTAAATCGCGGATTTGGAAACGGACGCGTCGCTATCTGATCGGAACTTCGCTCAAGTTCTTCTGTAAAGGAGTGAACACCATGCTGTCTCATTGTGACAAAGTAACAAGATCTGAGTAGGTAGGTACCTGTTCTTTACAAAGCATTTGCACAGGTTCTGCCGATGCTCCCTTGTCAAACAAAAAAATTTATAGAATTGTGTAACAGTAGCAAAAGCTTTTTTTAATGCAATGTTAACTTCAAAGGTTTAAGGATATTTGTTCACACGTTACTTTTTAGGATTACAAACCGTCAAGTGGATTATCAGAGCCTGCTGTTTACATTGGAACTACTTTGAATTGGATTACTACTCGTATTTATCCTACTATCCTACTAATAATATTTTATAAATGTGAAAGTTCAAAGTACGTATGTCAGTTTGTTTGTTGGTTTGTTTGTTACTCTTTCGCGCAAAAACTAATAAACAAATTTTGATAAATTTTGGCACTTAGATAATAGCCTGGATTAAAACATTTATGCTATTTTTTTACCCCGATATTCCCACGGGAACGGGAACCACGCGGGTGAAACCGTAGGCGGCCGCTAGTTATACATATAAGTGTATAATGTTGTTTACAGTGTAAGCTTACCATTATTATTAGTATAAGCAGAGTGCTCTAGTTTAGGTGGGTAATTCTTCGCAGTTTCATCATAATACTGACTAGGGCGGTTACAACCCGATACTCGGGTTAGTCGATCGACGAAAAATTCCAAATTATGCGAAAATCTTTAATTGCAGTTTGTGATCATCACGTTTAACATTTTGTATATTTTAAAGTTTTCGGAACAAATAGACTCGAGTACCTACCTTTAATTTGATACCTTACTCGGCCGCGTACTACGCGCCAAATTCACTATCGAGTCGTCACAAATTTTGCGAACCTGAATTAAGTATATAGATAAGTACAAACGATTACATTTCTTGTAAAAAAAAATAAGGGTAATTCTTTGCCACAAAATAAACAGAGTTGAAAAATTAGACAGACTATAGTAGTAATGTAGAACAGACATAAGGATGGCCATACAATTAGCTGTAAAAGATATGGGTTAAGTCACTTTAAGGGCATGTAGGTTTTGCCTTAAAAACACTAATCTCTAGAACTACTGGGCCGATTGCGTAAAATTTTGGTAAAGGCAAAGCTTCAATTATGAGGATAATATTTAAGTCGTGACTGTATGTATCTCATAATATAAAGTTTGTAATAGAGGATAATGTTCCAGTGCTCAAAGTCTTTGACCACTGATATCCTAATACACGACAAGTTTCTAAAAAAATATTGTCAAACGCTCAACATTTCACAGCATTACCAAAAATGCATATTCACATACTTACACAGTTTCAATGAAAAAAAAACTTGTAGGTAGACGAATTCTGCGGACGGCGGCTCCCCGCGGCGCCGCGGCGGTTCTCAAACGCATCGCCTTTGCGCAGTGACAGCCGAAATTGCTCCACATCGGCAAAAACGCCGACTTTGACGCAGTTTGTTTTACTCAACGAGCGGACGAATATTACTAATGACATTTGATATATTGAACTTACGATTTTTTGTGGCGTTTTCTCTCTTTGTGGAGAACGTCGAAAGGTAATAGAATAGTGGACTCATACTTTTTTTTATGACCTACGGTGGACACTTAGCCTTTATCATACCTGATGTTAAGAATTGATAAGGCCGAAGATGGAAGCGAGCCTCTCCCGGAATTCTCAATCACTGAGGAACTGGCTATCTTATCTCTAACTGCCGGTACACAACCATGCTGAAAACATTGTTATTATGGCGTCAGACTTAGATAAGCAACCAAACCGAATTCAATATTATGTACCCCCGTTGGGAATTAAAACCCGGCACCCCTAGGTCTGATACCGGTGGTTGTATCACTAGACCACAGATACTGTTGGTGGTATCTTATAAAAATCGCAATTTTCTTTATACGGAACATTATACAAGTCAGACTTTACACTAGTATTACCAAAAACGCCGCTATCACGAGCGACATAAGAGCGCTCTCAAGTACGATTGATAGTAAACATTCTCTATATTTATATGATCCTGGTACTTTAGAGACGTTTTTATTACGACGGAAAGAAAAAAGACGAAAAAATATCCAAATGTCTATCTACTTAGCTAAAGTCTATCTACTTACCTAAAGTCTATCTATTGTATTGTCTATTAATTACTAGGACTATGACTAAAATTTTGACACAGTATGACAAATGGGAAAAAAGTTGTCTTACTATCGTAAGTCTATTGGAAGGAAAATCCAATTAGTACTACTGGTAAAACTACTCGGTAAGACTACTGGACTACCTAACCAAACCGAATACAATATGTACCCCCGCTGGGAATCGAACCCGGGACCCCTAGGTCTGATACCGGTGATTGTATCACTAGACTACAGATACTGTTGCTATCTTATAAAAATCGCTATTTTCTTTATACGTAACATTATACACGTCAGACTTTACACTAGCACTACCAAAAACGCCGCTATCACGAGCGACATAAGAGCGCTCTCAAGTTCGATTGATAGTAAACATTATCTATGTTTATATGATCCTGGTACTTTAGAGATGTTTTTATTACGACGGAAAGAAAAAAAACTAAAAAATATCCAAATGTCTATCTACTTACCTAGTCTATCTATTGTATTGCCTATTAATTACTACTAGGACTATGACTAAAATATTGACACAGTAAGACAAATGGGAAAAAAATTGTCTTACTATCTAAGGTAAGTCTATTGGGAAGAAAAATCCAATTAGTACTACTGGTAACTACTTGGTAAAACTACTTGGTAAGACTACTGATAATAGGGGTATTTTTGTTATTATTAAATCATTTTAATAATAAATAATAAGGTCGATGTTAAGCCTGACGTACTGGTTGAATTGACATAACATTGTTCGTGTAACAAAAATGTACAGCAGTATTTAAGGGCAGATTCTTTTGTTTAATTACAGCAACTGTTTATATGAAATAAAAAATATTATAAGAAAAAATCCACAACAACAGTAATAAAAATACGTTATCGTGCATCCTAAAAAAACAAATAAGGGCCAAGAGACCTTAAGCCGGCTGCTATACCGAGGATATTCAAATAAAATAAAATAATTAAGGCTCGAAAATTTATTACAACACACGTCACAAGACATACATTTTGTACAACCATTTTACATCATACGCATACTAAAGTTTTAAGTCCGCCTGAGGAATGTTTTATCTCGTTCATAGATAGATTATCATCATTATTAAAACTTCCTAATAGGACATGCAACAATCAAAGTATGATAATGTGGCCTAAACATGACAAAAGCAAAAGAAAATATGTTAAGTATAAATCAATTATCATATAATCACCTGTTTCACATTATTTTTTTAACATTACTTTAATATTCCGATAACAGTATTTGAAGAGGGCTAGATTTGTTTTAAAAGAAAACAGTTTTTTTGCGATAGTATCTGTCAAGTAAGTTAACCACCTCCCTTATCACTGTCACTCACTTCAGAATAGACAAAGACAAAACACAGAATTCAAATCCAATTCCTTTGTTGAATAGTTGTGAATCAGGGGGCTGAAATTGTTTCATTAAATTAATTTTAAATAGGCAAGTCCTTTTCAAGCCTTTTCAATTTAATTTGGTGTTAACTACAATTACACGATGCAGTCGACTGAAAAGATATCAACATAAATCACACTTTCATAACAATTTCCAGCTTAATTTCTCAGGTTGTGCCACAAATCTGACCGTACTGAATCCTGTGCTAAATAATTTATTCGAGCGAATAGGTAGGTAGCTATATCAAAACACAAGAAACGTAATGTACCTCTTTTCTGCAATCGACTTTGAAGTTTAATGTATTAGACATTAAGTTCAATATTAATTGGAGAAATTTGCCTGTTTTGAAGTATGATGCTGCTGACTGTACAATTACATTGTAACAACTGAGGAAACGTATTATAATTTTCAAAAATATACCTAAAGTAAATATAATGCAACATAATTCTAAGCAAATATAAATTATAAAAAATCAAAGAATTTAGATCCATATAAATAAAAAATGTTTTATTTTACTATAAAGTAATCATTACATTTTCATGAATGATTAAACAAAATTTCATTTATTTCCCTCGCAGTATGATATTCTCATTTGAAATTGCCAATTTATTTTTATAAATTATGTACTAAAATAACGTGCAACATCTATATTAAAAATAAACAGAAGAACTTACACAAGTATTTATTTACAAAAAAAAAGGTATAATTATAGGTATTAATCAGAATTGGCATTGAAAAGAGCATGCTGATAAATAATTATTACCAGATGGTTAATATATGCTAATAGTATGCTGATAATTTTGATAATTCATTAACGAGATTAAAACCATAAACAAACGAACAATATGTATATTAATTTGAGTTTCGGTTGAAAATTTAAAAACGTTTAATTATACATGATGTTGCCGATTTCCAATAAGAAATGCTTATAAGAAAATATTGATGACTGCGAAGTATTCAAATATATCTACAGGTACCAATGTTTCATATATTACAGTACCGTTTTACATTTGGAAACATATTTTCTAAACAAGTTATTTCTTTTTACCAGAGAGGCAAGTACGAATTTAATGGCATAACCTCTCTGTTTGGCATTAAATTCGTACTTGCCAATGTCATTTCTAAAATTAAGAGTTTATATGTTTTTTTCAATATCGAAATAAAGACATCATATTCGTTTCACAATTACACGAAAATACTTCTATCGTATTTGCCTTTCAATGGTATAATTTTGATCCTAAATATTAATATTAATGTACAAAATGAAATAATTCACTAAAAACAAAAAGTATTAATAAGTAAATATAGTATAGGTCTAGGATAGTATTTATAATAGACAAAAAAATATGGGCTTGGATTAATAATCCATAATGTATCGATAAATAAATGAAGTTGTATTATAAACAAACAAAAAAGTATGTTTTATTTTTTCTGCATCTCAGACATTCTGAAATGCCCTTTATTTCAAGTGTAACAAGCATCAAAATTTCCTACTTCAAACAGGGATAAATGTAGTAAAGTTCTACTTATTTTATATAAGTAAATCTTCAAGCACCCACAACTTAATTAGAATTAATACTTGACAATAAATATTTAAATTAAGCTTATCAGTCTTCTTACATTAAATGTAAGCAAAGACGATACACAACTCGGATATATACTTTAAAAAAGCAGAGGCGCCTTGAAAAAGTATGAATCATTATAATTATAATGGCTAATGATAAAAAGTGTAGAATCATACAGTTTTGTGAGATATGAAAATAAAGAGTTATAGACCATGAAATTTCCATTTGATTTTGGTTTTCCAGACAACGTAAGAAAAAAATTAATTAAACACACACATTAACAAATAGCTATGTCCCATAAGGTAGGATGTAAATTTCACTTCTGCAATAACAGATAGTGTCATATTTTAAATTTAGTTTGTACATAGCTGAATCATCAACAGAAGAAAACAATAGTTAAGATTGGAAGCAAACTATAAGTAACAATAACATTCCAGTATTACACATAAATTATTAAAACCCAAAATAGAAATTATACTATGGACACCGTGGGAGATAACTTTATAACAGCGGTCTTAATAATGTATAAATAGGCCTTAGTAATTTAACATCCTTGGTTAAAGTAGGTTGTTTTAATCAAATGTTAAAGGTGTCAAAAGTGATATGAGAGCTATAAGTTAAGAACGTATTGTGTCGATCACTGGATCTTTGCATGCAGTTGGTAGATCACTTCAATACACTAGGGCCACACAAAAATGTGCCCTATTCCCGTGCAAAAGGTATCTGTGAAATGTGACATATTACAAAGGCTGTACTTTATACCTCCAGTATAATCCGAAACTGTGGCAGAGAACGCAATATCCGGCGGCTTATGTCCACGCTTTATAGCTCCCTGGGCAGCGGCTGTCTAACTTACTTATAATCACTTAGTAGCAAGTGATTGTACTAAAATAATCACTCTGTATACAGCGATTATTAGCAAGAAAATAGATCACCATTACTTTTGTAGTCTGATACCAATATATGTATTTTTGTAAAACATTCGTATTGGTTAAGGTAATTAAATGCAATACATTGTCAGAAAACGATTGATGTAGGTATGTAGTGATAATACGAGATAAAATAACATAACAAAGAATCACTTTAGCAAGTGGACTCTTACACTAAATTGCATGACCTAGGCTCTACAACCTTATAACTCGTCCCTCAGCAGAGTGTACCTATTCTTGGATGGCGCTAGTTTCTTGAAGGTAGACTCGGGCGGCGTGGTCACCTTCACATCGTTGCTAGCTAGAGACCCTGGGTCAGGCCCATAGTGGAATTCCCTGAAAATGAAATACATAGTTATTATTATAAAACTATGAATTTAAAACATGTACAGTCACGAGCACGAGCAATGACATATATGCACTTTACAACCTTATCGCATTGACGCACAAGGAAACAAAGCTCTCTCCACTCGGTCCACAAGTTTACCGAAAGTGAATGATTTTTACATTTATTTTACTTTAAATAAAGAGTAAAATACGACTTTTTATTTAAACTTTTAAGCATTATCTATAATATAGAACTCGAATTACAAATGTGATACAATATTCTAATGTGACAAGGTTGCTTAGTGTTTCTATGTCATTGAAGTGACTGAGCAGTCAAGTCAAAACCGCTCTTCTTGTGCCTGCCTTAAGGACGACGCTGAAGGTCAAGTATAACTTTGTGCTAAAATATCATACCACAATGTTAGAATTGGAGCTAACCCTTGGAACCCTTTTTAACCTCTGTGGTCTAGTGGTAACACCACCGGTATCAGACCCAGAGGTCCAGGGTTCGATTGCCAGTGGGGTACAAATTGTATTCGGTTTGGTTGGTAGTAGGACTTGTTGTGAAACAGAGTTCGCCTAGTTCCGGCAGTTAGAGATAACTAGCCAGTTCCTCAGTGGTTAATGATTCCGGGAGAGGCTCGCTTCCATCTTCAGCCTTATCAATACTTAACATTAGGTATGAGAAAGGAAGCGTGGGAGGCCTCTTAAGAGGTGGGTTGACGAGATAAAGACGGTAGCGGGTTCAACCTGGACCAGAGAGGCTATGACAGGGTATCGTGGCGTCAAAAGGAGGAGGCCTTCGTCGGAAGACACACGGACTAACAATAACTAGTCCTTTATTTAAATTAGTGATTGTAAAAATTGTAAAAAGTCTGAATAAAGGTTTATTATTTATGATGAAGGCTAAGTGTATCCCCAATGTTCATAAAAAAACCTTCTTTGCTTATACATACATTGGTTACCATGGTTTAAAACTTATGGTAAATTTTAAATAGAAAAATATTGGAAAAAATTGACTCGGCCACAAGTGAATTCTCAGACGGGAATCGAACCCGCGACCTTTGGAAATCCGGTCCAATGCTCTAACCGCTGAGCTACCGAGACTTAAGACTTAAGTCTCAATTTTTTCCAATATTTTTCTATTTAAAATTAACCATAAGTATAAAAATAGCATTGAAAAATGCAAAAATTACAAAACCATGGTTTTAATTTCATATTTTTAGGCACAGAACAGAAAAAACAGTAGAAGTAGCATGAGACGGGCCTCTCATAGAAAACCTGCGTACCCTGTGCGTAGCCAACTCACACAAGTGTAAAATAGCATCTTCGTTGCGATTGGTTAAAAAAACGTTCATATACAATTTTAGTTCATAATTAAATAACAGTGTGAAAGTGCCAAGTAGTAGCGTTAGTACCGTTATTAAGATTTGAAAACAAGAAATTAAAAGGATTTTTGTAACGTTATATTTTACTAACAGGGTGATATAAACTCAATACACCGTTACACGTTACACACACCAATCATGCAAAACGCTGTAACGCAAGTTTACAACATAAAATAAATATAGTAGCTACATTTTGTAATCTTGATTTATGTGTAATAATATAATATAATATAATAATATATATTTGCATACAATCACACTAATTATCTAGCACACATTAAGTTTCATGAAGAACTTGTGTTTGGGATACTAGATAACGGATAAACATACTTATATACTTTTTTTTTGTAAATACATACTTAAAATACATATTAAACAATAATACAATTAGTTAATTAGTTATTTATTTTATATTTTTATCTTCAAAAGCATATTTAGGAAAATGAAACGTGGAAAATGTTTTATAAATATTATAATGTTTGATATAAACATCAAATTATATTAATCATTCATAAAACAAAAAAATATCGGTAATGTAACCGATTACGTTACGAGATCACCTGTAATTCTGGTAGCTTAGCGGACGGACAGCCGAGTTTGGTACAAGATGTTAGTATGTTGGATATTAAAGTAAAACCAAATGTTACTATGCTTTTTAAAAAGCAACAAATGCAATTTTACCATAAGGCAAACGCGGTTGTCCACTGAAGCTGTCGAGGTGTCGAGTTACAGAATAAGGGGACTGGTTGGTTAACCGACTAAGTCTCTTATCATACTACCGACATTCAATCAATATCTACTTATCTTTATAACTCAGAACCACCAATCAGAAAAACCGATAGCAACATTTTTTTGATGGAACTACGAGCTCTCTGTGCTTTGCTATTAGCATTAATCTGAACGCCGCCGTACTTAAATCGCTTTGGGGACTATACGCCCCATAGGCATTTCAAGATTTTAACAGTTCGGGGACTGTAGTCCCCATGGACGTAATTGTAGATAAAAGTTAGAAGATACACTTTGTAAACATTTAAAAGCCCTTTCATAAATCAAAGAATTTGAAATCCATCTCCATATTAAAATTAAACGTTGTTATTGTATTATTTGTATCAATGTTAATTCACAATTGCAAAATGGAAATGATAATATTAGAAATCGGTCGCAAATGATCTGCATCTATACTTATCGATATCTGTAGTCTATACGATAATTAGGCGCATCACTAATTGAATAGCAAATCGCCAATCAATTAGTGATGCACCTGAGCATACAACGGTGATCCCCGGGAATTAACTGGTACCGGTATCATCGTATGGGAGAATTGGTATATACTCTCGGTTCTCAATAATGGTAAATAACCATTCAAATTAATGTGTTAAATTTATGATTTTTGAATTGTTGCATTTTTCAATGCTATTTTTATACTTATGATAAATTTCAAAATAGAAAAATATTGGAAAAAAGCAACTCGGCCACAAGTGAATTCGCAGATGGGACTCGAACCCACGGCGTTTAGAAATCCGGTCCAATGCTCTAACCACTGAGCTACCGAGACTTGCGAACCACCGTCGAAATTCTCCAATACTTAAAAATGGCAGCGGTGGCGACCCTGCCAATTTACAGTCACGCCCATTATTTGTAATATAATGGAAAGTGTTCTGAACACCTTGTCGTAGGCTAGGTTTTACCCCGGTTCTAAAAGAAAACTATCTTCAAAATGGGTGAAATATTCGAGAGGTATGGCAAGGGGTACGCCGTCTTTCCTGATGTCTCGAAGGCTTTTTACATGGTTTGAAGAAAACGCCTTATTGGCAAACTTCCATTATCAACTTCCCGACTGGTTTGTGTGTCTGGATATCGAACTTCTTGAGCTTAGTCAATTTGAGTTCTCATTGGTAGGTAGGTTCAGTACTCGTTGTTGACTATTTCTGCTACATACTCAAATTAACGATCTGCTAATTCTTGGTATTTTTTTCTAATACAGACATTTAGCTTGTAAGACTAAAAAAGCTTTGCATTACTGGCAAAGGTGAGAAAGTACTACACGTTGGAACAGTTTGCTCAAACGCAAGCTCGATTACGCATGGAGTACTGTTCTCACTTTTGAGGTGGTTTCCCAATACAACCTTTACACGCTTCAGTTCAAGAGGACGGTTCACATTTCGGTCAGTGTGCAGCTGAAATGGTCAATCTCATCACCTACTCTCAAAAAGTTATGGATATCTCAAAGACACGCGCTCAGCATTTGTTAGCTTGAGTGAAACTTATTTATCGGATTCTGTGTTTTGTTATATCCAGGCTAGTGCGATCGTCGTAGATCGCATCATCGCTTACCTACATCGTATCAGTGCAGTAGCCGCTGTTTGCAGCATATTATACTGAACTGAGATCATTAATGGCATCACATAGCATGTGTTGCTAATAATAAATATTATTCTATTATTTTCTTACCATCAGGCGAGGTAAAGGTCAAACGCTGACCTATCTATTACAAAATGATGAGACTTTGAACTTTGTAACGTGTAAAATTTTACTTTGTGATTCCTACTTATTTCTTGATAATACTTGTTTTTCTAAGGGTTTCATTTACCCACTCATTCTAAATCGCTCAATATGACAAAAATATATTATTTTTCAATAGAGGTTTCTCAGTACCGAGTACCGGTTTTCCCGGGTCCATCACCCTTCAGTACCGGTACCGAAAAACTTGGAACCGACCGACCCCGGTTATGTATCAGCGATAAGGCACATCACTAATTGAGTGGCGACCAAGTACGACGAAAAGCATGCTTTCAGTACTTTGGATTATGCTTAGAAAGTTCTAGAAACGGTAAACTGTACATTGAAATATACACCTTAAGAACGTAGACAGAACATTGGATTCAGATTGTATATTATTAAAAATATTACAATTTAACTTTTTTATGAAAATAAGTGAAAATAATAGAAAATATGACTTACCGATGATATGTTATGCCTCCTTTAGACAAATTAGTCTCTCGGTTATTATTTATTCACATTGAAACTGCACAGTATGGCATTTTTCAAATTTTTCTCTATATGATTCCGCGTGGAGGTTACGATCGCGACTGAGTAAGCAAAACGACGATGTACTTGAACATAGGCAAACCTTTGCGCATATGGGGCTACGCGGGTACCGCCCACATGCGACTTCTACTGTTTTTTCTGTTCTGTGTTTTTAGGTACTAAATAAGCGAAATAATTAGTAAGAGCTCACTAACGCTAATAATTAATTTAAATTATTTTTATTTTATTATATCCAAATAATGTAGGTAGTTTGAAAATAACACATAAGGTAACATTCAAACTCACCTCGGGCCTGTCTCACTACCACTTCCAGTATGGCATTTTTCTAATTTTTCTTTATATGATTCCGCGTGGAGGTTACGATCGCGACTGAGTAAGCAAAACGACGATGTACTTGAACATAGGCAAACCTTTGCGCATATGGGGCTACGCGGATGCTCGTCTCTCCAGAGCTCTCCTTAAACTCAGTAGACCGCTGTTACGTTTAATAACAGGGGCCATCACTGGCCACGGCAACTTTAACAAGCACCTTTTTAATTTAGGTGTCACTGACAGCCCACTATGCAGAGGTTCAATGGAGGAAGAAGAGACAGCTGCTCACGTCCTGCTGGACTGTGACGGAGTAGCCCCTTACCGGGCGAAGTACCTCGGCTCACCAGGCAGTCTCCGGGAAGCTGTCTCTGACGTGAAGGCACTGGGAGCATTCCTGGTTGAGCTGGGATGGCTGGAGTGATCCGGCCCGACACCCTCCGGACGCAAAATAGGCGCAAAAAGTCGTTGAGTTGCGGAAACCGCCCGTATTGGATGAAGAAGATGGGGCTACGCGGGTACCGCCCACATGCGACTTCTACTGTTTTTTATGTTCTGTGTTTTTAGGTACTAAATAAGCGAAATAATTAGTAAGAGCTCACTAACGCTAATTATTAATTTAAAATTTCAAATAATGTAGGTAGTTTGAAAATAACAAATTAGGTAACATTCAAACTCACCTCAGGCGTGTCTCACTTCCAACAACTTTACAAGCGATTACAAGCAATTACAAGCGGCGCAAAATCCCCAAAATATTTACCTACTATTCTGGAAAACAACCTAATTTCAACATTTTGCATTGCGTATAGTTTTTGTACTATGAATAGTACAAAAACTGTATGCCGTCTCGCTTCAATCTGCTAGGGCTGTCAGAGGTACTAACAGTTTACTTTTGTTTCGCGGATGCGTGCGCTGCGTGTGCGACTAGACGAGCGAGTGCCAGCCTATTGAGACTAGTCCGGTGACCGGACGCTTGCGTTTATCATACCTAAACTCGGGAGTGAAAATTCTGTACCGTAAGGTACTAATATATATTCTGTGCTCACCTATGCAATTTGCCGGAATACAGATCTTGTAGGAACTGATTAAGTCTTCCGGGCTTCTCCATCTCCTTGTAGTCTGGGAACAGGTACATGTGCCGAAAGGAGTCGATCGCGATCAAGGGCAGGTCGGACATCGACTTGCCCAAATGGTGCAATGGGTGCTCGAAGCGAACGCCGTCAGCCGTCAGGAAATTTATGTTCTCTGTAATTTGAAATGGTTAGGAGTTGTATAATGACCGAAATCGAGGAACTTGATGGCGCAGTGGTTCGTGCGCTCGGTCTAAGTCCATGGCGGTGGCCCCATCAATCGGAATAAAAGTACCGTATGTCCATCTCCAGGTAGTTAAATTTAACCGCCTCTGCGGTCTAGTGGTGACAACCTCCGGTATCAGACCCAGGGTCCCGGGTTCGATTCCCAGCGTATTGTATTTGGTTTGGTTGGTGGTAGGACTTGTTGTCAATCCGCCTGGCTAGCTACCTCCATCTTATCGAAGTCTTACGCCATAACAACAATGTTTTCAGCATTGTGGTGTTCGGGCAGTTAAGAGATAAGATAGCCAGTTTCTCAGTGATTGACGATTCCGGGAGAGGCTCGCTTCCATCTTCAGCCTTATCAATACTTAACACGTTGATTGCCACAAACGCGAAGTCGCGTGAAACGGTATATTACGCTGTGGCCGATAACGCGACGTCGCGTGATGGTACCTTACAATCACGTATGGGCTATAGAACAGCGGCCACAGCGTATCGGCTTTTAGCATTTGTTTCGGCCGGAAGGAAATGACCTTTTGAATAGTGGGCGTGGCCTGTGTGTCGCCATCTTGTTATTGTTTTACTCTACTAAATTTTTATTTTTTTATTCTGGCGATCTATGTACGTCCCAACATTTTGACTTGGCAATGAACGTGTACTCAGTTATGTCATTTATCCCACAAGGACCTTCTACTAATTTGTTCTTCTGATACGGATAATAATAATAAGTTAGCTTCTTAGTACTAAACTTCATTAAAATCAACTCATCGGTTTACATGTGAAAGATTACAGATAGACAGTTATTTTAGCATTTATAATATTAATATTAGTATTGATTAATAATTATATTATATACTTAAGTATTTGTAAACATATATTAAGTGATGTTATAATATATAGTACGTATAGCAGTTCTAGACAATAATCAGTCTCTGTTATCAATAACAGACACTGGTCATTGTCTAGAACAGCTATATTTACTCAACCTGCGGCCCGCCAGGCCATTTTAAATTTCGCGCCCATCGATTAACGGGTAATTGAACGAAAATACGGGAATGTGAGCGCTATCCAAGATCTCAAAAAATAAAAAATATACATGTTACTTATAGAAAATACCTGGCATTTAGAAACAACAACTATTTCAGAGTGGGCTTCAGTTTTAAATTGTAATTACTCGGAGTTGTTTGACGAATTCATCGATTTTAAAAATGAGACCAACCTAGAATTAATATTCAAAGAAAAATGGGAAAACTGTGGAATGTTGGAGCATTGTTCCCCAAAAATATAAAATCGTCCAAAGATGTGCCCAAATCTAAGTAACATTCTTTAGGTCAACGTACGTGTGCGAATCGTCTTTTTCAAAGATGAAGTACACAAAGAATGTGTACAAAAACATACTTACAGATTCTCATCTGGATTGTGTAATGACTCGGAGTTGTTTGACGAATTCATCGATTTTAAAAATGAGACCAACCTAGAATTAATATTCAAAGAAAAATGGGAAAACTGTGGAATGTTGGAGCATTGTTCCCCAAAAATATAAAATCGTCCAAAGATGTGCCCAAATCTAATCAACATTCTTTGGGTATATGTGCGAATTGTCTTTTTCAAAGATGAAGTACACAAAGAATGTGTACATAAACATACTTACAGATTCTCATCTGGATTGTGTAATAAGGTTAGCACGTAGCGACAAGCCAGGGGCCCAATTCTCACGCCTTCGACATCTCGAATTTGACATTTATTGCAGTAAAAAATCTGTATTAAAAGCTCACTGAAAGCAATCTTCGACATTATAGGATTATCAAAGATAATTGAAAACTAAGGGTTTTTGACAGTAGTTGAGATTTTACTTACATTTTTATTAAAGAAATTAAGGATATAAAAATGTCGAATTCGAGATGTCGAAGGCGCGAGAATCGGGCCCCAGATCTTGACAAAGTTTTGAAAAAGTGTTCACAGTATCAAAAATCGCATTAAAACATAAATACTTATAAACATATGCGTTAAAAATTCCTTTTCAATATAAAAGTAAATATTTTGTTAACTTGTAATTACGTTTTAATTAATACCTAATTATTTGTTACTTGCGGCCCGGGATCCCGTGACTGAAACGTGTTTGTAGCCCCTATAAATAAATATTGAGTATGGCTGGTCTAGAATCTAGATAGAGACTCTGCTGCCATCTATGTTAAGAAAAACAGTAGGACAAACAAACACTCAAAGACAAAGAGCAGACAACTGTTTATACAAATTAAATTTTAATTACACAAGATAACTTTGTGTTTAACCTTGTTTTATTTTACCTTTTGTTTTTATGTGACATTATAATTTTTAAATGTTATTCCTAATTTATTTATTATACATTCATTCTTATAGTAATGTTATGTAACTTAAAAAGTTAAATAATATTATTACATTATTCAATACTGTGAAATATTACTTTTGCAATACATACAACTCAAGTGAACATTTATTGTTTAAAGACTCTAAAACCAATTAAGGTACAACAATACATAAACTTAATATTACTAATACTGATAAATAATAGTTTATCTACTGGTTATACCGCTGAGGCACGTTTCGTTTAAATTATAAAAATTTATAGAAGCACAGTATGCAGAGTCAAATGAAAAACTAAATGTGAGATTTTTGGTACATAGAATGGTCACTATAAACACAAATCACTCTAGTATAATAGGAGGTTACCTACTTCATTCATCTTAAAAAAATATATTTAGAAACTAGCTTCCGCCCGCGGTTTCACCGGCTTGTTCCCGTGGGAATTTGGGGATTAAAAGTAGCCGATATTACAGTGGCGAGGGGTTGAAATATGGCAAAAGCCAGTCCAAAATTTCTCCAAAAATTCTCTGAACTGTATAGTGGATTGGTGTGATGGGATTCCTAAAAAGGAAGCCGATAGCAATTGTGTTGTACGGACCCTTTGCCACTGCTATGTTACTCTCCGTCTTTTCTACTAACTCTATGCCAAAAATTAAGTCGATTGGTTGCTTAGTTAGAGTGGGAAAATGGACAAAGCAACACAATTATGCATATACAAACATCCTATCTTATCCTACTATTATAAATGCGAAAGTTTGTGAGAATGTTTGGATGGATGGATGTTTGTTAGGTACTCTTTTACGAAAAAACTACTGAATGGATTTAGATGAAACTTTACAGTAGTAGCTTGTATTTATTCTGATATTACCACGGGAATGAGAAGCACACAGGTGAAACCGCGAGCAGCCGCTTGTACCATAGTAAACTAAACATACTATGGAGTTAGAGTTAACATAATATTGAATGAGACTGACACTGGATTATGTTGTAAATATTTGCAAGAAACGTGCCTGTGACACTTCACCACACAGAAAACTTCTGAGATAAACAAGATCTAGTTCAGGTACTTTTCTGAAAATACTTAGTAAAAGAAATACTAGGAGGCCTATGCCAAAAGGCACATAGAAATAAGAGATCAATGTAATACAGTAGTGCGTAAAATTTCTAAATTAAAGGCTTTATAATTATTATTGAAGAAATACTTACGCTTTTCTCCTTCTAATTCTTTACTAATGACTTCTTTATATCTCTTCACACTTTCCGTATCGCTGGGATGGTGGAACAGAATCAGGAACGGCAGTCCTTCTTCTGTGAGCTCCTCAGCATTCTCGAAAGTGATCTCACGGACAAGTGGAATGCACTTCTCCTGCACCCAACTGTATAGCTCGTCAAAACTGGTCAGTGAGCCTTTGTAAGTCTCATCTGGCTCCGTTGATGTTTTTTTGTCAGTTCTAAATACTACAATGGGTTGACCTGAAATATATCAATTATCAACTTTTGAAAGCATATAATAATGAAGTGATCTTATACTTAATTCACAATCATTTTACATCTATCTAAATAATAAAAATCTTAGAAAAAGCTAAGCTTATAACAATAAATTCTAACATAATGAATGTATTTTTTTTTTATTAATAATTCCCCTCTTGATATTTTAACATACCTGGTGGGTGCATTTGCTGGGAAGCGTCTCCAAATCCGGCATGGAAAAGACATTCATCTTTGAGACTGGCAGCTACCTTCCTTAACATTTCATACTCGGGCTGGTCTCTTCTGTCCATGTAGCCGATGATGTGCCTCTTGTCTTCACTAAGCTCATGCAGTTCTTTCAATGATCCAAAAGTAATCACGGGATCGGTCAGCTGTTTCTTAATAAATTCTGCAAAAGCTTCTACAGACCTCTGCCCTGAAATATCATAAATAATTATAAGTATTATTTTTACATATTGCATTGCCAAAGATACATTCTCTATTTTGAGAAAGCTTGGCAGGTCATCTTAAACTTAGTGTTCCTTTTTGTTTCAAAATAATGAAAGTACATTATATTACCTCGGTATTCTTTTTTAGCAGGTAAACCATTCCTGAAGAGTTTCAGTGTTGGATATTTGGTGATATGGAACCTAGTTGCTACAGCGCCTTCTTTGTCACAATCAACTTTACCAATCACAACTTTCCCAGGGTCATATCCTGCCTTAGACACTTCATCTGCTGCTTCATCAAATATTGGCATCAACATGTTACTAAACCTACACCACTCAGCATAGAAGTTTAAGAACACAACCTCATTGGAAGCTGTAAAAAACAACGATATTTTATAAAATAATTAATTATGATTAATGAATAGACTTGAGACTCCACACTGAATGAACTCCGACTCTCAGTATATTCATCACATTCTCGATTTTGATCGGATACAATTAGAAGGTGTGAACTCAAACTACACTCCACCATAGTAAAGAATTGATTCGTAGGTTTAAAAAGTGACAACACCGCTAAATCCCTACATCATCAATTTGCCGGAATCCAAGAATGCGCACGCAAACTCACCTAAAACCATATCTAAATTACTTTGAGTAATTTGAACTGCACCGCTATCGGTAGGGTTGTAAAAACTGTGGCATAACTGAAACACAATATTTTTAGAACAATTAAACACCAGTTACTTGGTCTTTATACCATAAAATCAACATTAGTTCCTAACACACGTCACAATTTTATGGTATTTATAGAGATCCTCTAATGTTTATCTTACTTACCAAAATAAGAAACGATACAAATAATTTATAATTGAATATATTTCCACTATATATATTCATTTTTGATGAATTTTACTAAAAACCTTTCGAATTTTATATGGACAATGGAGCTTAGTTTAGCGGTGAAGCCGATGACAGCTGAAGCTGACTGTCAGCCACAAATTCTAAAGTGTTGTACAAGCTGTCAGCGACAGCCGAGCGAAGAGGACATCTTGGCTCATGGGCCGACTGTCAGTTGTAACTTGTCAAACGCTGATTGGCTGTTTGGCTCGTATTACGTCACATCAAATTATAAAGAAATTAAAACCAAAGCAAAGTTTTACAACATAATGCCCAGCCGTAGGAATCACCCCTACAACAAGGTGGTTCGTAGTTTTAAAAAAAAAAAATGCTTCACAAGTCAAAACTCCATGTTGAGGTAGCCATTTTCGAACCACAGATTACCGAGCCGCGCAATTTGACAGCTCTTACTAATACTCTTAAAATTATCATAGTTTCTCATTATTCTGTGAACGTTTTAACGAGTAACGAACGACTTTCACGAGAATAAATTATCCACAACAATTGGTAGCATTTTATGTTTGTGAAGGAACTACCGCTGCTGCTACATTGAAAAACATTATAACAGTAAGTTTAAATTAGTAGCTTGATGATCTGCCAACTCTGCAAAGGATTTACGGAGTGTGAGTTTATGTTCAATAACCTATATAAAAAAACTTGTATTTTTGTTTTCAGGAAGTTGTGAAGGCTGTAAAACAAACAGGTCCCTCCTATGGCGATAATTTGTGACCAAGGATCTACATTCTGAACATGCTTGAAAAGATCTCAAGCAGACACCAAGCGTGAAAACTTGATTAATGAGATGCCTGAAGGTTAGTACTTAGAACTTCTGAAGAAATGGAAATCATTAACTTTAAAATTTATTTATATATAAATTATATTTTTTCACATAAACCTATGTCTTGTGAACATTGAGTTAATTCACCCATTTTGTAATACCAAGCTGCTATATTTTTTCAGGTCATTAAAATTTAAATCGCCATCAATGGACACAAATTCTGTATTATTTAAGATCCATCCTTAGAAAGGGCATACATACTAAGCAAAGACCTGTCATTATGTGGCAAAACTGATATACGAATGCAACTACAGATGACCACTTTCAACCAACATCATCACAACAAATGAAGGTAAATTTATATCCTCACTGATGTCATAAATGTGAAAGTACCTAACTGTTTGTTACCTAACATTTTTAGATGACATGTTTTTCCATAAATTTAAATTATATGTTAAAAAGTCACTTAAGCGAAGGTAGATGATTATTTAAAAGAAAATGCATGGATGTGATACTTTTGTATGAAAAACAGAGTGTAAGAAAATTTTCCTCTTATTTAAATATATTTCAAGATTGTAGATTTGTGTTTGGCAACAACATTCCATTGTAAATGTTCTTGTTTCTGTTAAAGCTGATAAGTTTGTTGCGGCCGTTCGTCTTATCAGTTCAAAGATGTCCCAAATGTTTGGTAGGGAAAAAAATTTTTCTATTTGAATAAAACTCTTTGACTTTGCCCTTGACCCAATGCCTCTTTTGTCGTGATTTTAAGAACCCTGATTGAAATAATTAATAAGTCATGAACAAATATCCACACCAACCAAACATACTGATCAACATCAGAAACAAGTTTTTTTAAATCAGTTCACATTGATTGGTTTGGAGGTCTTCAGCATCATGCTGATGCTTTAAATTTTTTCATTGTTATTGTTTGTAGAGTCCAAATTCATAAGTTTTGTACAATAATAAATAAAAATATAAAAGGGTCTTTTTCAGAATCTAGTATTAATATTAATTTTGTTATGCATCAATTGGCACTTGAAAAGCGCAAAAGGTATACCTACTGAAAGAAAATTACAATCAATAAAATAATTGTATTTTTTTATATGTGATGATGATTGGCAGGCAATGATTTTTTACAGGTTTTGTTTCATTTAAATATGTTACTTGTAGCTGCAATACAGCTATTATATACAATGTAACTATCTTTGTTCTCAGAATCCCGGAGAAGAGACCAGTGGCAGCATGGGTAGGACGGGCATTGTGCTCGGCGAGTCCCACATTACATTAAGTGTGCTAATGCGTAAATGCATTTTTCCCGTGCATAATAAGAAAAAAGCCAGAACTAGATTCCAATTTCGTTCTTTTTTTTGCAATCTTATTTTAATTCTAACATTAAGTATGTAATAACACTAAATTTGCTATTAAATGAAATCGGTACCTGGTTCCTACATGTCATCGCTTAGTAATAGTTAGTGTATTACTTGTCATCTCATAACACTTCTAAAAAATTTAAATAAAAGTTTCTTCTTTTTCATTAAACACATGGGTTGTATCACAAGTTGTTGAAATCACTGTTTATAATTGTTTAACTTCTTCCATCAATTATGTACTGATAAAAGAAATGTTATATTTTAGTCATTCACACTTCTTATGTATTGAAAATTAGTATTTATACATTATTTTTTAGCTTATAGGTAATGATTATAAGTAATGACTTATTACTTCATTAAAAATGCAATTTTACAGTTTATTAATAATAACTTATTTTTTTTACTAGGTTAATCATATTTGTATTATTGTGATTTGAATTAAATAAAAAATTTATCTTATTTTGTTGTTTTATTCATTTGAGCACTTAAAAGTATAGGATTTAAAAAGTACACTAGGGCTGTAGTGCTGCTTGTATCGATATCGATAAATTTTAGTATATCGATATGTCGTTCGATAGACTTTGCCGCACTATCAATGTGAAGCTGACATTAGACTAAGAAACGGCCAATAGCAGGCTTGATTCCTATCTGTACTACTATATAATTTGTGATAATGCCATCTTCACCGAGAAAATAAAAGATCTTATTTGTGTTATCTATAATCCTAATTCCTATCCTACTAATATTATAATAATGCGAAAAGGATGTTTGTAACTGTTTCACGTAAAAACTATGGAACCGATTTGGATGAAATGCACGCAGATAGAGGATAGCCTGGATTTAAATAAAACTCAAGGTTACTTTTTATTCCGATATACCCACGAGAACGGGATCCACCCGGGTGAAACCGCGGGCGGCCGCTAGTAATCCTATCCTACTAATATTATAAATGTGAAAGTATGTCACTTTGCTTGTTACTCTTTCACGCAAAAACTACTAAACAGATTTGGCTCGAAATTTCTTATGTAGGGATTTCAAGTAGTGGACTAACATATACGCTACTTTTTATCCCGATAATCCCACGGGAACGGGAACCACGCGGGTGAAACCGTGGGCAGCCGCTAGTATTATAAATGCGAAAGTTTGTGAGAATGTTTGGATGGATGTTTGTGACTCTTTCACGCAAAAACTACTATAGAAGATGGTCAGGATTAAAACATAGAGGCAACTTTTATCCCGATATTCCCTCGGGAACGGGAACCACGCTGGTGAAGCCGCGGGCGGCCGCTAGTAATATTATAAATGCGAAAGTAGGTTAAACTTTATTGTTACTATTTAACGCAAAAATGACTGAACCGATTTGGATGAAATTTTAAACACAGTTAGAAGACAGCTGGAGTAACATTTTGCCAATTTGCTACGCGTTCGCTCCGCGACGTTATTTTCACTGCACCTCCGTTCCACTAGTCTAAAATAGTCTAAAAATATATTAAGGCTATACTTATATTAAAATGTTGTCACTGGTCGGCACTAGATAATGTCTTAAGTATTTGCAGTCAAATAAGAAAGTAAAGCCAAAATCCAATTATCAATTTGGGATACATATTAACTAAATAAAACTTAATAGTTACAAGAAATGTTTACTCATTTCATTTGTATAAAAAAATTATAAAGCTAAAAATACATGATTTTATAGTGCATAATTAAAATAACATTAATATTTTTGCTAACTACAACAATAGTTTCAAAAAAAATTAAGGCACTCAACAATCAATCTCTGTTAAAATACTTTTGTGTGATATAATAGTTTTTATAATATCTTAGTTGTATGGACGGATAAGAAAGATCAATAATTTCCTTAGAATAAAAATATCAGCTAAGTAGTTATCCTAACTTTAAAGCAAAGAAAATGTTCAGACTTTAGTTGGAATTTCATAGTTACATTAATAACATTGAACCTTTATTATCTAGAATAGTTGTAATGCTTTTTCCTGTCATTTCATTTCAAAAAATTATCTATGCAAAAGCAATTAAAAATAGAGGAATAATAGTCTTAAGAAAAATTTACTTTACTTAATTACTACATAATATTAACTTACAGCTTCTTTTGTCAGCAGGGCATATTATTGTGAAATACAGTAATAACAAACTATTTTATTGCCTTTTTACCTCATACCAATTTGGTATAAGCCATTACATTGAGACTACATCAAAATAAAAATCTGAGATATTCTTCACTTTATAGAAACTTTTATCTAACTCATAATGTAAGAAGAGACTGCAATATCATAATGCTGCCCAAAATGTATAAAACAGGCTTGACTGTAAAACTGCCACTCTGGAAAAGAGATAAAGAAAAATTGTTATTTCATCTGTACTTAGTTTTATTGATTTCAAGCTCGAGATAAGTTATATCACACCAGTTAACATTATTAACTTACAATAACATAGTAATTGCATCTATCTCCTTGGCAACAGTCAGAGCAAACCCAATCCTGATACCAAATGTGTGTGCATAGAGGCATAAAGCGTTGTCTTGTTAAGGCACATTCTGTTTTATTGGAACACCGCTTTGATATATAATATTGTTTCTTAGCACCTTGAGACCAATACGGGGTACTACCCCAACGAATTTCGGTCAGACATACATCTTGATTATATTCACAGGTCTTGATTGTCTTCACACATTTCTCTGAATTATCTTCTTGATTTTCACATACATAACACTCTAGGCAAAATACTGAAAGAAAAATTATAGGTATAAAAACAATAGGCACATACAATGGTCACGCGCGATCAAAACAATAATAAAGCGAAATAATATTAAATGAAAAACTTACCTTTAGTGACAAAAAGTAACGCTACAAAAATAAAAATAATGTACTTCATAATTGTAATTTACGTTCAGTTTGTGAGTTATCTTAAATTAATTAATATTTAGTTTTCAGAAATATATTTATTTTTACCGACCGACTACGACCACACCCGCCCGTTTCGGTTGGTTTTGACAGTGACAGTGACAAAACATTTTTTTTTTTTTTTTTTTTTTTTTATTGAAAGCTTTGGCTTCATGGCCATCTGCTTAAACAGTTACAATTACAAAAAATAAATGTGATGTTCATAAAATAAAAATAATAAAATCACAAAGAAACAGAAAAGAAAACAAAATAATTAGTAAATGTAAGTAACTTAAATCTAAATATTTAAATTACCTAAATTGAATATTTACAGAGGACCGAAAGTGTTGATGAAGAAGTGAAAAACAATATTGTACAATTCTCTACGCTTTAACAAATCTTGTACATTAGTTAGAAATACATAGTTTTGGTTTATAATTTCATTGCAAGAACAAATTAATAGAAGACGTTGCAAATTAAAATGTTTACAATCAAAAAATAAATGTTGGAGGTCGCAATTTTCGTGAGAACAGTACTTACAAACAGAATTATTAGTAAGTTTGAGTCTATAAAGATGAGATGGGAATTTACAATGACCAAGTCTTAATCTACAAAAACTAGTTATAAAATTTCTACCAGGATATCCTGGTTTTTCGAACCAAGCTTTCGTATTGGGCACGGGGACAATTTCAGCGTGCCATTTGCCTTTAACTTTTCGTGTGTTTTCCAAATTCAAAGACCATCGTTTAAGTAAATTATCTTTCAAATAAATTACTAAATCGCTGCATGGTACGTTATAATCACAGATTGTCGCCAAGTTTTTAGCAGACCGCGCGAGTTTATCTACCAACTCATTGCCGAAAATGCCAGAATGTCCCGGTACCCAGCAGAATTCTACAAAAATATTGTTATTAAGGATTATTTGAATAAGATATCTTAATTCATAAATTAAATAATTGCAATTAAAACTAATACATTGTAACTGTATGGCTTGTAAAGCACTCATAGAATCACATAGTATTAAGAACTTAGAAAACTTAGAACTAAGAAAATTTTGAATAATATATTTATAGGCAAAAATCAACCCAAGTATTTCAGCAGAAAAAATTGAAAAATGTTCATCACACGAAAACACTTTACCAAATTTGTTATATGAGTCATAAAATGCAAAACTAGTGTAAGATGAAGATTTGGATCCGTCTGTATAAATTTTAATATGATCACTTTTCTCATTCAAGAACTCATAAAAATCTTGTTTTGTATTAAATCTAGTAAGGCTTACGGGAACATCAAGTAACATTGTATGAAAGCTGTAAGAGAAACAGGGTGTAAGATATGACCAGCGTACTGTATCTTGAAATTCGAAGTTTAAGTAAGCTATGGATTCGCTAATTGTAGGGGTAGCAGGTAAAGGGGTGTTATTATAATTTAGAATGAAAATGTTCTGTAGGAAGCGACTAAGTAGAACGTTATCATGGCTTATTAATTTCAAACAAAATTTATCTGTAAGGTAGCTTCTTCTAATGATTAACGGGGGAACCCCCGACTCTACTTCCAAAGAGTTCATTGGAGAAGACATCATAGCGCCAGTAATAACACGTAAGGCTCGATTCTGTAAAACATCTAGTTTACGGAGCAATTGGTTAAATGCATCCGCATAAAAAACACAGCCGTAATCAAATTGACTACGAACTAAAGAGAAATATAAATTCTTTAGAATTTTCGGATCAGAACCCCAGCTTACTCCAGCTAAAGACCTCATTATATTCAGACGCTGCTCGGCTTTTTTGCAAATATATTCAATGTGAGGACCCCAAGATAATTGGGAGTCGAGTATGATACCTAAGTACTTTTCAGATGTTTTAAATGGTATAAGAGTGCTATTGAAAAATATATGAGGATTAGGTAAGGAATTGTAAGAGAAAAGCATAACTGAACTTTTTTCTACATTGACTTCAAGCTCCAGACACTTGGTAAGGTATGTACATAAAACTGAGAGGCAATTATTCATAGTGTGTTCGCCTTCAGAGAGATTATCACAATCTAAATAAATTACCAGATCATCAGCATAAAAAGAATACTTTACACAGTCAGGAATAATTTTCATAAACTGCACAAGACATAAAATAAAAATCAATGGAGAAATTACGGAACCTTGAGGAGTGCCTTTGAAAGAAGAACATGGACCATATAGATTATTATTTACTTTAAGTGATATAGAGCGATCATTCAAAAAATTATAAATCCAGAACAAGACCGAGCCGGGGAAACCTAGTTTTTGCAAACATTCAATCAAATATTCGTGTTTAATGTTATCAAATGCACCTTTGAAATCTAAAAACACTACTAAAGTTAATTTATCTTTTCTTAGATTGTTTTGAACATCACCTATTAGACAACCCAAATTAAACATAGTATTTTTACCCTTACGGAACCCAAATTGGTAGTCGGGTATCAGTGAATTATGTTCCACAAACCATTCTAACCGGTTTTTAAGCATAGTTTCAAACAATTTAGCAAAACATGAAGTCAAAGAAATAGGTCTGTATGATCTATACAATTAGAATCCTTATTTGGTTTCAGTATTGGAACAATATATTGGATTTTCCAACTTGAGGGTATAACATTATGTGACCAAAGTTGGTTGAAAATATCTAAAAGAATGATTTTCGCATTTTTAGGTAATTTTTTAATAACAGAGTAAGGAATGAAATCGGGACCAGGTGAAGAATTCTTTTTGTTCCCTAAAGCGGCTTCGAATTCATAGAATTCAAATGGATTTTGAATCCACCTTGCAGATTCTAGTCCTTCAGTTTCGAAGCATGAATCTAACTTGGTATGAGATGAGGAAGAATTTGAATGAGAAGCGAGTTTGTTCAAGTAAGCAGCAGCATTATGTGAATTATTTAAAAAATGTGATTTAGGACTAGTGCATAATTTAGCAAATTTGAATTTCTTTATATGGTCCCAAATTACTTTACTAGGCGTCAATCTGTTGAACGAATTACAAAGATTAGCCCAACTCAAACATTTTTGTTCTGATAATATTCTTTTCTTTTTGGCGTCAAGCCGTTTATATATAATGTAATTTTCCAAATTAGGATACTTTTTGTAGGAACATAGAGCAATTTTAGCTTCATTCACTGCACGAGAACAAATATCATTCCACCAGACAGTAGCTTTGCGTTTTTTAATATAGCAACTCTTTTTCTTTGGAAATGTCATCAAAATACTACACAAGATTACAATGAAAGAATTATAGTTTAATAAAGGATCCGAATTCATTGAAAAATTCGAAAAGCCATCATCACATAGTTCTGAAAACTTTTCCCAATCTATTTTGTTAAAGTTAATTTCGGATAAACCAGAAGTACAGTCATCAGCATCAGCGTTTGAGGTTGCACTTGGAGAAGAGGGTGGATAATCATCAAATTGTAACGGACTATTGTAAAGAATACCAGTAAAAACAGGAAAATGATTGCTACTCAGAAGATCGTCATGTACAGTGGAAGAACAATGAGAACTCACCGCTGGAGAAGCCCACGCCAAGTCCAAAACATTGCCACTTTGACCGTGGGGTGCGAAAGTAGTTACGATGCCGTCATTCAAGCAAATAAGGTTCTGTTCATCTGCAAATGAATCAATTTTGTTCCCTCTATAATCAATGTCGCGACAACCCCAAGAAGTGTGGTGAGCGTTGAAGTCTCCAATAAGTAAAAAGTATTTGCTTTTTATGTAAGAAAAGGAATTTTGCAGCATTTTCATATGAAATTTGCCGTTAGGGGGTGGAGGAATATATAAACAAAGAACATCAATATTAATAGAGCCGACATCAACTGAGATCAATAGATTTTGAAAGTGGTAATTAGAAGGAGTGTCAATAGTTCTGAAAGTATACTTATCTTTTATCGCTACAGCTATACCACCATGAGGGCGATCAGAATCACGACGAATTATCTTATACCCTGGAATTCTAAGAGTGTTTGTGGAATTTAGCCAAGTTTCGTTTAAAATTATTAAATCAATGTCAAAGTTGTGTGAAGATATCAAATATTTAAGTTGATCTAATTTTGGTGAGATACTACGGCAGTTCCATTGAATGATATTGAATTGCTTAATACCAAAACCAATGTCCATAAACTAGGAAGCAAAGTTGGAGATAAGCAACTCTTTAATGACTCTGGATGAGATAGTGTCACCTGATTGGGATCCTTTTTTACTAAGGTCAACAAGTGTTTTTGTTAGAACATTTAGAACATCATCAGAATTCAAAATGTCAGAATAGAGCATACGTTTTTGGGGCACATTCATTAACTTTAAATTCTTAAGTTTAGTTTGACTTGGGGTTGATTCAGAAACAGAGGAAGGAATGTCAACAGAAGTAGATTTGATTTTAGCCGTTACAGAGGCATATGAGATTTTACCATTTATTTTATCTTTTAGTTCTTGATTTTTAGCACTTTTTATTGGACAAGAGTTACTAATAGATATATGCTTACCATTGCAATTAATGCATTTAATGTTTTCTTTATCATTACAGTCCTTAAAGAAATGATTACCAGCACAGATGGAACATAATTGAGAGCTTCTGCAGGAACCACGACCATGGCCGAATTTGTAGCACACGAAGCACTGACGAACTGGTTTAATATATTCCATGACATCGAACCATATGTAATCGTATGTTACATGATCTGGTCTAGTAGAGCTCAGGAATGTAACAAGAACTGTTGGAGTTGGAGACATACTGCCATCAGAGTTCTTCCTCATAAAACGCTTCACACCAATTATGTCACAGTCTGCTTTTATGTTATTTAATAGATCCTCTTCAGAAATATCTTTTGGTGTTTTAATTATCCCAAGGGTTTCAAGGTGGTCATAGGGGATTCTTGCTTGCCATTCGTTTTTTTGTAATAATGTTTTCCCAAGTAAAAGAGCATTAGCATCCTTTTTATTATTGAAAAAAGCTTTAAGCAAGAAATTTCCAACGGGCTTGACATACATCAGACCTGCACAAGACTTCAATATAGAGTTAGCTTTCAATAGGTCTATTCTGGTGTCTTGTTTCATGGAAGATATTAAAATTGGATATTCTTTTTTTGAGTCTTCTGTGTAAATATGGACATAATCTTTGAATAATCCCCTTTTGGTATGGGTGAAATTTGCCGCCATTTTAACAGGAGGAGAATCTTCCCCTCCTTTTGCTTTTCTCTTGTGGGCAGAAATTCTGCCCCCACTTTCCTCGTTCATCTAAAGATCTAATTGATATTAAGCTCCTGTTCCTATTCCAAGCCTTTAAAGTGGGAGATGGCAACCCTGTCTGAAGTCACGAACACGTCCGAAGCGCCCCTTTCCGGCTGAATTTCTCGAACATTCGCCTACCGCCGCTCCCCCACCAAGCAAAATAATCTAATCTGTGGCAAAATTCTGCAGCCGTGCGCGGAGGCGCAGCTAGCCACATTGGCGTTTCTTGTCTGGAAGAAACAACACGTCAGAAATTAATTGTTGCACCGTGCTCTAGTTTTATTTTAATTTAAATAATTTAAAATTAAAATTTAATTATGGAAGAGTTGAATTTAACGGAAAGTGGTGCATCAATTAATGTAGAGGCTACTAGGGCCCCCGAGTCAGGTAACGATTTAGATTCATGGTCATCGACATCATCATCCTCCGGCTCCAATCGCGGACGACGTCGACGACGACGAAGCCGCCGCCACCGCCGGCGCCATGATGGCGCGGAAAGGCGCATCAGGAAACTGGAAAAAGTGGTAAAAAATCTTGCCGCATCGGTAAGTGCTTTGCATTCCAATAAACCGGCTAATTTAGACAGTGATGCGGATGCTATCTCGATTTTTGCACCAGATGATTTATTAGACACTCTCGAGCCCCCAAAATCGGATTCTGCAAATATTATTTTTAAACAAGAAACTACCCTCAAATCATCGGGAGCAAGAACTTCAGATGCTCACGCAGAAATTTTGCTCAAATTGCAACATTTTGATACCGCGGATTGGTGTCAAGTTCGTTATGCGGATGCCCAAAAATCTTATTTGGCAAATCCAGGTTTTGTTGAGTTAGAAAGCAATGACATGTTAAAAAGATTCGATCGTAATAAATCTTTAGCGGCTACGGAAAAAACTTTAGCAGCGATTTCTCATGCCTTAATCATACAGAACGAAAAATTACAGGAAGGCTTTCATTCTTTAATTTCATGGATGAGTTCTCTTCAGGAAATAACTACCGAAAGTGTCGCTACAAAAATTAACGAAATTTTTTCTGGTGATTATACAAAAGCTAACCTAGACTTGCTGCAAATGGTATGTGGACGTCGCGCTGATATAATACAGCAGCGTCGTGACGCTCTTTTGCATTACGTTAAAGATAAATGCATAAAAGAATGCCTGAGGAAAATTCCACCAACCTTGGAATATCTTTTTGACGATAAGCGTTTTTCCGAATGTATTACCAAAAACGGTGGTATTGATAAAGTCTTTGTGCAGGTAAATGTTCCTACCACCAGCGCTGGTGTTCCAAGGAGACCTCTTGCGCAAAGAGGTTCTCATGCGGGCTCCAGAAGAATATACAACGCGTCGGCCAGCCGTTCGAATGCGACGACAAATGCGGTAGCCGGACCTTCAAGCGCCGCAAATTACGCTCCCCCTGCGCAAGGGCGAAAGCGCAAGTCGGAGTCCTTTCGCATCAACCAAGGGGATAAGTTTTATAGAAACCGGCAAGGTAAGCGTTCCCAGAGACGTTTTGACTAACTGTTCAACATTTCATGCAGGTCAATTAAAACATTATGTAGAACGTTGGAGAAAGTGGGGGGCTCCGAACCATGTGTTAAAGATCATAACGGGTTACAAGATACCTTTTGCAAAAAAGCCTCCTTTGGTGCATCCCTCTCGAATATCAAAGTTATTTCATACTCGGGAAACTTTAGCAATGTCGGAACAAGTAAAAGAAATGCAACGTCAAGGGGTATTGGAAAGGTCGCCTGTAGAGCCCAGTTTTGTTTCCAACATTTTTCTTGTGCCGAAATCAAACGGCAGACTGCGGCCAGTATTCAACTTAAAACGTTTAAACCAATATGTTTACACCAACAAATTTCGACTGGCCAATATGTTCCGAGTACCCGACTTTCTCCAACCAAACGATTGGCTAGTAAAGTTAGATCTTCACAACGCTTATTTTCACGTCCCGATAAGCGAAAATCACCGTCGCTTTTTGAGAGTGCTTTTACCATCTCATTACCATCAGCTATGGCAAATGACCTGCCTACCATTCGGGTTATCAACAGCGCCGAAGGTATTTGCGACTCTGACCAACTGGATCGCAGAGGTCTTGAGAAATCAGGGGATAAGGGTCCTGGTTTATCTCGACGACTTTTGCCTGGCACATCAGAACAAAGAAATCTTGGAACATCAGGTGAGTTTTGCAATCAACCTATTTCGTGAGTTAGGCTTAACAATAAATCTTCAAAAGTCTGTTCTCATTCCACATCGTTCTTTAGAATTCCTAGGAATTGTTTGGAAACCATGGGTCAATAAAAAATGTTTGCCTTCCGTAAAGGTGGAAAAGCTTCGACAGTTGAGTCGGAAACTTTTATTGAGAAAAAAGGCATCATTGAGAGAAATACAATCTTACTTAGGCCTGTGCAACTTTGCAAGCTTTGTTGTTCCGAGAGGTCGCCTCAACAGCAGACCATTGCTACTTTATAGCCACCGACTGTTGTGCGACAACCCTTCAATTAAAAAATCCTTACCGCATTGCCTATTTTCTGTTCTATAATGGTGGATAGAGCATGCTCATTTAAATACTGTTTTGCATTTTCCTGCTCCTCAGATTTTTCTTACCACGGATGCGTGTGCTCGGGGTTGGGGTGCACAACTGAACGACCGCCAACTGTCGGGACAATGGCGAGAGCAGGAGATGGGTCTGCACTGCAATCTTCTGGAAATGATGGCGATAGAAAAGGTGATTACCTCTCAGAAATCTTGTATTGCCGGAAAATCAGTCCAAATTTTATCAGACAATCGGACAGTAGTCTCTTACCTTCGAAACGAGGGGGGGACAAGGTCATTACCGATGCTCCGAATAACGTTTCGCATATTGAAACTTTTCGACAAACTTCAAATTCAAATGACTGCTCATTACCTTCCCGGTCGTTTCAATACAGTAGCGGACAATCTATCGAGGTCCCGTGCACAAGCGGAATGGCACTTGTTGGAGAATGTCACCCAACAGATATTCAGTGTTTGGGGAATACCAGAGATAGATTTGTTCGCTTCTCAAAGAGCCCATGTAGTTCCGAGATATGTAACTCTGGACCATACAGATCCACGCGCAGTATTCGTGAATGCTTTCAGTCGAAATTGGAAGTTTCAAATGGCGTGGCTGTTTCCCCCTCCAAATCTCGTTCCTCGTGTGTTAGCACATCTAAACAAAGCAGTAGGCGTATTTCTGCTGGTGGTGCCCAGTTGGACCAAGGTATTTTGGCGAAGCGACTTGATGAGTCGAACATCAGTATCGCCGTTAGTGATAGACAATCTCCACGAGGGGTTAATAGATGTCAACACTCGGTGTCCTCCTCCGAATGTCAAGCAGATGACTTTAGAAGTTTGGAAAATACAGGGTGGAGCTCTATGTTAGACTCGTGGAACGACGACCAAAAACGTTTATTGACGAGCAGTTGGAGGAAATCTACACTGCAATCGTATAGGCCAGCTTGGTTAAGATGGTGTAAATGGGCTCAGAATAATAGAATCCTAAAAAATAATCCCAATCCCCAGCAGCTAGCTAGATTTTTGTCGGATCTGTGTTTAAAAGAGAACTTGTCTTATAGGACTATAGCCCTTCACAGAACAGTAGTATCGATGTTTTGTCCTCAACAGCCCTCGTTAAGTTCTCATACTATTGTAAAGCAAACTTTAAAAGCTATTGCCTTGCGCAAGCCCAAATCACCTAAAACTCCAATTTGGGATGTTAAAGTACTGTGCGATTATCTTGCAAATAATGCACCTATCAGTGATAGTTTATATGAAGTTTCAAAGAGGTGTTCAATTTTATTATTATTGTGCTCTGGACGCAGGGTTCACGATTTAACTCTTTTAAAAATTGATTCTCAAAGTTGTATACTTAATGAGAACGATATCGTTTTATGGCCTGCTTATGGGTCTAAAACCGATACAGCGAATTTTCGTCAATCCGGTTGGCGGTTACTCAAATGTCCGTCAAACCAAAACATTGATCCTGTGTACTGGATAAATAAAGTAAATTTAGTGTCTAGTTCGCGACGGGGAAATATAGATAATCTGTTTATTTCAACAACAGGTGAGGTGAAACCAGCTACACGCACTATTATAGGTGGCTGGATTAAGTCTGTTCTCAAAGATGCTGGAATAGATAGTTCCCCCGGTAGTGTTAGATCTGCAGTTGCGTCGGCTAGTTGGCTTGATAATCATAACATTAATGAAATATTGTCTAGAGGTAATTGGAAAAGTGCAACTACGTTCCACATATTTTATAAGAAAGAGATAGTGTCTAGGAATAGGATAAATAATTGTAACCCATTATCTGATTGCTTCCAACCTTTATTATAGTCATAGGATGACTGATTCAATGGCATTATTTAATTTAAAAGTATATTGAAATATAATGATGATAGTTAAAACTATTGATTGTAGAACTAATATTAAGGCAAGTCATAATTGAATTCTGTCAAGTATAATAAAGTTATAATCCTGATAATTTGTATTTCTTTCGTTTGATTATAAGGACATTGTTTTTCTATCACATTGGCGTTTCTTCTTTCCACTAATTCTTCAGCAGCCGATAACAAACACTTCTCACTTTAAAGGCTTGGAATAGGAACAGGAGCTTAATTGAAAAATTTTACCATAAAATAAAATTTAGATTAAGCTACTTACCTATTCCAAGCCTTATTTTTATTGCTGTCTGCTTTAATTAAAATTATAATTAATGTGAAATATATATAAATATATACTTATATGTTTTTGTTTATTGTTTTTGTTGTGTAATATTTTGATTTTTCTTAGATTTTCATGTGTAGCAGGTTTTCTTAGGTTCTTCTTGCTGCTACTCCCACCAGGCTGATTGGTATTATAACTGGTCAATTCCTTGCTTAGCAGTTATATACTACGCTAATGCCACCACCAGTACATACCATACTGTGGTCAGGCATCAGGCTATCCTTACTCGGTTTTCCAAAACAGTAAGAGGCAATAAAAAATGTGAGATTCAATGAGGCTAGCTGCGCCTCCGCGCACGGCTGCAGAATTTTGCCACAGATTAGATTATTTTGCTTGGTGGGGGAGCGGCGGTAGGCGAATGTTCGAGAAATTCAGCCGGAAAGGGGCGCTTCGGACGTGTTCGTGACTTCAGACAGGGTTGCCATCTCCCACTTTAAAGGCTTGGAATAGGTAAGTAGCTTAATCTAAATTTTATTTTATGGTAAAATTTTTCAATTAAATAGGTAAGTAAATTAGATAAGACGCGTAAAAACTATTTATTTTAAAATATTCAAAATTTCCGCCCTTTCACTTTGAATGTTCGCGCCTCTTCTCGTGACAAAACAAGACAAATGACAGTGACACACGCACACACATTTTGTTTTATCATGTTTTACCGGCCCTGGCTTATAGCCTTGGGCCTTCACCGAGTTTAGGAAAGTATTCCACCTATCCAATATTTTCAGTTGATCACAAAGAATTTAAATAAACTCATCAAAAATGTGCTATTAATAGTTTGACGACCTGTTTTGCGCAGGGGTACTAAACCCGCCTTCTGCGCCAGAGGTCCCGGGTTCGATCCCCGGAACAAGACAAATATTTGTGTACATGAACATGTCTATTTATCTTAATCTGGGTGTTTAATATGTATATTATGTATTTACAAAAAAAAGTATATAACTATGTTTATCCTTTATCTAGTCACAAGTTCTTGATGAAACTTAACGTGGGCTAGATAATTGGTGTGATTGTATGCGATTATTTATAAAAAATAAAAAAAAAAGTATAGTTGTCATTTCTAAACACTATTGATTGTTATTTTTGTTAAACGTTTATTTTATTATTTTTATTTCATCTATCCATAATCAGTATTGTCAAAGAAAATTATATATTTTGGGATAATAATAATAACAAACTTTTTTTTTATCCAGTGTGTCGGTGTCAGTGACAATGTGCTATTTTCATCATACATCTTTACGTCCATTCTGTAAACAAACTGTAATGAAATGAGCTGGCATGCCACTATGCAATACAACTATTAATTTATTTTATTTGAAAAGATAATTTTCATTATAGACTGACTGAGCTATAATCGTGATTCGTGAAGGGGAGACAGAAGGGAGTGAAACATGGAATTAGTAGGTACCGTACCGTAAGACCTATTCATTCCATCGAAATTTTTTATGAGGGTCTTTTCCTGAGACCCTTACAATAAAAAATAAAGGCTTTTGAGCTTTAAATATGTGAGTGACGGATAAACAATGTCTTATTATTTCAGTATTAAAAACAAAAGTGAAGCAACCGTAGAGGAATTATTACCATTTAAACATGGTCCTCACGACCTGACGCTAAAGATCATGGATTCTTTAAATAACAAAAGCTAGCCAGTTAACGACAGTCCAGTTTTAGTATCTGAATACTCACTTTTGCTAGCAGATCTAACTGTCACAAATAGATTAAATAAAACACTTTGGTATGAAGTAACAAAAGTTAAACATATTATCCAAGGATTCAAAATCCAAATACTTATGTTGGTATGTACTTCACACCAGGGCTTGAAACCGGTATGAAAAAGTGCGAATAATTGAGATTTACAAAAACCGCTTCCAGCGTATTCCGAATAAAAGCGCTTCAAAAACCTATATAAACCGGTTTAATCCAAGCCTGCAAAACGTACCTAAGTCAATAAGGACGTAAGTGTCGTGCCGTTTTCTGACTTCATTGAAAATCGGACCGTATTGCAAGCAGGAAATTGTATGAATATCGAAGTGTGTGTGTGTTATGTACTCAAACTTTATTTTAATTTTTTTTTGTCAATGGTACCAGTTGATGTGCCGTAATTTTGTAACGGTCATCGGCGGTACAGTATAAAGATATATACAGTACATTAGGCTCGGTATAGTAAGGCGCGGTAGGTCAGTGGTTAGATGTCGTGAGTTCGAGTACTCAGACGGGAGAATAACTTGTGAGCCGAGTCGATTATTGCTAATATTTTTCTATTAAAATTAGACCTGTTTAACGAAATGTGGCACCTAGAAACCGCGGCAATTTTAAAAATCTCTAATTAACTTTTATCAAGAAAGGGTCTAAGACAAAATACTGTATGTTTCTTTGTGCTGTGTCGAGACGACCAACTTGATGAGAACGAGTAGTACTTACACGCTACAAGGTACACGCTACCATGTATGTGATTGTAAATGTGACGCGTCGTCGCGTGTACTCGCGGCGCGGTCACTCAGGGTTGCCAGAGGTACGATAACTATCGTACATATATATATCGACTCTGATACATACGATACAATGTAGCCTTATATAATTTGTGGTACAATAATTAATTTAAAATGCTCAAAATAAACAAGAAAATATACTAGAAAAAAGCAACTAGTCTCATGTCGCCCTGACGGGATTCGAACCCGCATCCTTGGGGGTCCGGCCCAATGCACTAACCAATTATGCTACAGAGACCTATGAGGACACGTCGAATTTTTTCAAGTATATTCACCGTTCTACGGTGTTGGCCACCGTCGCTTCATCAATGAGAGAAACATCCTCGCATTCGATAGAAACATCTTTACAGATGTTAGACTAGACTATCGATTAAGATGAAACAGCCATCTAATTATAACTTTTTAATTTTGCGTTTTACAATGCTATTTTTATGTGATAAACCCGTCAGGGCGACATGAGACTAGTTGCTTTTTTGCAGTATAATTTCTTGTTTAATATTTATCACATAAAAATAGCATTGTTAAATGCAAATTTAAATAGTTATAATTAGAAGGCTGTTTCATCTTAATCGATAGTCAAACATCTGTAAAGATGTTTCTTTCGAATGTGAGGATATTTCTCTCATTGATGAAACGACGGTGGCCAACACCGTAGAACGGTGAATATACTAGAAAAATTCGACGTGTCCTCATAGGCCTCTGTAGCATAATTGGTAAGTGCATTGGACCGTATTCCCAAGGATGAGGGTTCGAATCCCGTCAGGGCGACATGAGACTAGTTGCTTTTTACTAGTATATTTTCTTGTTTAATATTTATCACATATCTATTATATTTGAGGAATTGTCTCAATTTCACTGAGATTTTTGTAAGCATTTCCCTCGATATATCCGAAATTTCGTGATTACATCGTAATCATCTCAGTAGTAGTACCTACCCTTTCAAGCATCACGTTAGCCCTACATACTGCTCAGTAGTTTCCATCGACCAATTGCAGTACTGTCTCCCAACTCCTAATCGTTAAGGAGTTCTCTAGCTTCATCATCAGCACAAGAGCATCAGATGTTGTTTCAAGCATACCTCATAAGTATCACGTTAACCCAACATACTACTAAGTAGTTTTCATCGACCAATTGCAGAACTGTCTCCCAACTCCTAACCGTTAAGGAGTTCTTTAGCTTCATCATCAGCACAGCAGCATCAGATGTTGACACCCTAAAATGAATACCTGAGTAAGACATGATTACGTAACAAAAGCACCATACGAGCATACACTTTTCGGTGGTTGCCCTCGATTTCTCCTGGATCCCATCATCAGATCCTGACCTGGTGAAAATGGGACACCTTAGAAATAAACTCTATCCGTCTAATCCGTCTATAATTGACGGAAATATCGGTGAACATTAGAAAAAACTTACAGTCGAATTGAGAACCTCCTCCTTTTCTTCAAGTCGGTCAAAACCCGGAGGTTACCTACGTTATGAACCGCGACCAACTTAGTACCGAATTAGTCAAAGATCATAAAGTCAAAATTTCAAGGGCCAGAGGCGATTTTGTTTGAGGTCATATTTCTGTACTTTTTAAAGAAAGTAGTCTGGTACCAAAATAAGTAAGCCACCACCACTCATACTTTATGGCATCGAAGACGTGAACAAATTGACGGAAGCAATAGATATAGTTTTGGCAAAAACAGAATTTACCTTGAAACTAATTACAAGAAATCAGCTTAGAGTCAATTGTACTACAGTTGACGCATATAAAAAGCTTATGAGTACTGTAAGGGAAATGGGTCTTATAGGACATACCTTCACCAGAAAGGAAGATCGATGCTTCAGGATTGTTATAAGAAACCTCCACCACTCTACACCACACGACGCTATTGTCGAAGAAATTGAAAAAACAGGTAACACAGTGCGGGGAGAAATAATTAACGCTAGAATAGGACCTGAGAAAAAGCCAACGTCAACATTCTTCGTTAATCTTGAACGAAATCTGAACAACAAATCCGTCAAGAGTATTAGATATATTTACAACACCTCTGTTATCATAGAAGATCCCAAGAAAAGAAATACTATAGTGCAGTGTACACAGTGTCAACAATATGGACATTCAAAGAATAATTGCATGAGACCTGCACGATGCGTGAAATGTGCAGGGCAACATAAAACCACTGAGTGCCAAAAAAAGGATCGCAGTACACCAGCAAAATGTGCTTTATGCTTAGGAGAACATCCAGCGAATTACAAAGGATGTAGAGTGTATTTAGAAATACTTGACAGGAAAAACAAACGTAATAACAATAAAGCAATAAGGCAAACAATCCCCAAACAACAACCACAAACAGACAAGACAATAACACAACGCGAACCACCTGGGAAAACGAAAACTACCACAGATCTAACTTATAATGATACCACTGATACAGAGAAACGATATCAAAATACAAAAGCACCCGAATCAACAGCGCAAGTTCCCGAACAGAAGAGAAGCTATTCTGAAGTAACTAACACACGAAGACCACAGAGATCCTCTAAAGAGAATGGAATTAGACCAAAACTAAACAGACTAGACTCTAGCAAGGATAACACTTACAACACAAGGTTTCCATACGACCCGTACGGAAAACAATCAGTATACGACAATGCACAAGAATACAACTTTACGCCAACCCATGTAATTCAAGACCTAATGGCCAAGCAACTGGAAAAAATGGACATGCTATTTAACCAAATGAGCACACTTATGGGGCTCATTGTGACTCTCGTCGAAAAATTTACAAAATAATTTATCAAGCATTTAACATAGCTACTTGGAACGTAAATGGATTATCTCCAAACCGACAGGAAGTCGAAATGTTGCTAGATATGCACAAACTCGACATACTCCTAGTCTCTGAAACACACTTTACAAACCAAAGCTTAGTAAACATTAAAAACTTCACAATCTATCATACTAATCATCCTGATGGGACCGCTCATGGCGGTACAGCTGTAATAATAAGATCAACAATTAAACACCATGAACTTGCTCCATACCAAACTGAACACTTACAGGCTACAACAATTGCTGTGGAGGGAAAAACTGCCGTCTTTAACGTGTCAGCAGTGTATTGTCCGCCAAAACATAAAATCAAAGAAGACCAGTTAAGTGACTACTTTGAGACCTTAGGTTCCCGATTCATAGCAGGAGGAGATTGGAACTGCAAACATCTACATTGGGGCTCAAGGCTAATAACCACAAGAGGAAGGCAGTTAAAACAAGCCATAGACACCAACAACCTCACTACACTCTCTACTGCAGAGCCGACACACTGGCCAACAGATATGAACAAACTACCTGACGTAATAGACTTCTTTATTTGCAAAGGAATGTTGCAATACGCATCTAAAACTTCTGCATGTTTGGACGGATCTTCTAACCACACACCAGTACTACTCACACTAAGTACAACACTACTAGAATATGAGACGAGCCTTAAACTATATAACAAGAACACTGACTGGGGCTCTTTTCGGGAAATCATCGATAAACGATTAGAACTAAAGATTGCTCTCAAAACACCTGATGACATAGAGGCTGCTGTTACTGACTTTACAAATCTAGTTCAAGTTGCTTGCTGGTTAACAACCCCAGACAGTCAAGGTAGTTCTTCTAGACATAATAGTGTTTCAATGGGCATACGCTGTAAAATTCTAGAAAAAAGAAGACTTCGTAGGGTTTGGCATTACAGCCGCCTTGAAGTAGACAAGAAAGCTTATAACAAGGCTATAGTAGAACTCAAAAGCATGATCAAGGATGCTGAAAACAAAACACTTAGCTCATACTTAGAATCACTGACACCGGCAAAATCATCGCACTATTCTCTCTGGAAAGCAACATCGAAATTCAACCAACCCAAAACTACTCGTCCACCTCTCAGATTGCAAAATAACACATGGGCAAGGACAGCACAAGAAAGAGTAGATGCCTTTGCTAGTCATTTATCTAATGTCTTTAAACCTAACGATGATACAAATGACGATGACTCCGAAATTGACACTGTCTTAAGCCAAGATTTGCAGTTGGATCTTCCCCTAAAACCAACGAATCCTAAGGAGATATCAAGGTGTCTTCTGAAACTCGACAACAAAAAGGCACCTGGCTTTGATGGAATAACTAAAGAGATCTTAGTCCAATTGCCGAAAAAAGGTTTAGTGTTCCTCTCAACACTATTCAATGGCATTTTGAGGGTTGGCCATTATCCAAGCATTTGGAAGATATCAGAAATCATAATGATTCACAAGAATGGAAAGCCAATCAACGACGTCGGCTCGTACAGACCTATCAGCCTATTACCTCTCATCTCAAAGCTGTTTGAAAAAATAATGTTATCTCGAATGCTTGGTGCTTTGTCTGAAGGATCCATAATTCCTGATCACCAATTTGGTTTCCGACGGGAGCATGGAACAGTGGAACAGGTCCATAGAGTGGTGGATCAAATAAGAAAGTCTCTAGAGCTGAAGGAGTACTGTTCGTCGGCATTCCTAGATATAGAGCAAGCGTTTGATAGAGTTTGGCATAAAGGTCTGCTCTGTAAGGTCAAGAGGCTGCTTCCTCATACTTTTTTTTTGATATTAAAGTCATATCTATCTGAAAGAATATTCTACGTAAAAGACAGCGAATACACCTCAGGCTTCCACGATATACTTGCTGGAGTACCGCAGGGGTCTGTGCTTGGTCCTGTACTCTACTCATTGTTCACGTCGGACTTACCAGAAACACCCGGGGTGTTAACCGCTACCTTTGCAGACGATACCGCCATCTTGGCTAGCAGTAAGAACCCAGAAGCGGCATCCCAACTCCTCCAGCAAGGGCTCAACAAAATAGGAACGTGGCTCAGGAAATGGAGAATCAGGGCCAGTACTTCAAAATCGACTCAAGCCACATTCACTCTCCGCAAAGGTGACTGTCCTCCTGTCACCCTGGATGGAAAAACACTGCCACACAGCGATACAGTCAAATATCTAGGAATGCATCTGGATCGAAGGTTAACATGGAAAAAGCACTTACAGAAAAAGAGAGATGAAATCAACCTTAAGTATAAAAATCTACAGTGGTTACTTGGAAGAAACTCTATCCTGAGTATAGACAACAAACTGCTAATTTACAAGGTTGTGTTAAAACCGATCTGGACATACGGTATACAGCTGTGGGGATCAGCCTGCAACTCCAGTATCGAGATTATACAGAGGACACAAAATGGCATATTGAAGAATTTATCAAATGCTCCATGGTTTATAAAGATTACTGAGCTGCACCATGAGCTCGAGGTAAACACCATCAGAGAGGAGATAAGACAATACTCAGCTAAGTACAAGCACCGCCTTATTACGCATCCGAACTGCCTTGCGGCACAATTAACCAGTATTGGTTACCCTAAAAGACTTAAACGGCAACACATCATCGAGCTATCATGATAGAAAGCAAACAATGAAGGCATACTCAGTGGAGTACTCTTTCTGCAAGCCATATTGTCTAACATAACATCCGCTCATAGTCAATAGACTGATCGCAGATAAACCGAATAACAAAAAAAAAAAAAAAGTAGTCTGGTGCTTCGCCGGCCGCTGCTGCGGTACTAAGGTAACCTAGAGGTATCTTTAATGTTTCCTTAGTGGCAGGGGGCTTCGCCCCACGGACCCAGCTTCTATTGTCGTTCTGCCCCTAAGGTGTGGTAAAAGATACTTACTTCGCCGTCGTCGTCGTCTCAGCCACATGACACCCACTGCTGGGTATAGGCCTCCCCCGAGAATCTCCACAACGATCGGTCCTGCGCAGTCCGCATCCAGCGGCTTCCCGTGACCTTCACTAGATCGTCGGTTCACCTTGTCGGGGCCTACCCACGGAGCGTCGTGTTGGTGACCGTCGCTTCATCAATGAGAGAAACTAGTTGCTTTTTTCTAGTATATTTTCTTGTTTAATATTTATCACATAAAAATAGCATTGTAAAATGCAAAATTAAAAAGTTATAATAATGCTCAAAATACTTCAGTCGCGCTATAAAATTACGTGTTTTTGTTGAAAAAAATGATAAAAATGATACTTATGAGGGGAAATTCTTAGCAATTTAACTTTCATGATGTATGTAATACTTCGTGAATACGTGTCGTACAACTTACTTACTTGTTAAACCCGCTATTCATTTGTAAACATCGTTGAGATTGCAAAGCAAAAGCAACATTTCGGCTTGAAATTGTGTCAAGCAACGCAAAAACAGCTTTATGTTACATCACGGTAACCGCCACGACCTAATTTATTTAATAGTGTTGGAGTTTGTCACAATTTCCACTTCTTATATACAAATACAGTTATTAAATATGAAGACGCTGAAGATTACGTTACGAACTTGACATGACAACCGGAAGTTGTGTTATGTGGTCATATGTAATTGGTTAGTTCCTTAAGAATCCTCTTTCTTCTCTTTTCTGTCGCACTGTAGCGTAGTCAGTTACTTTCTCAAAAATCCGCTTTTTACTCTTTTCTGTATCACTGTACTTTGTGATATTTTTTAATATGATAAAGAATGTTACTTAATCTTTTTGAACACTGAAAGTAGTTAATTAATATTTTTTCGGTTTCAAACAAAGTTACGTTCTAGGGTCGTTGACATCTGTCCAACCAAACGGGCTTCTTCTTCTTTCTTAATTAATGGCCTGCTCGCGATGAAATTCACTAATATTGCCAATGTCAAGTAAATATATTTTATAGTATAAAGAAAATGTACGTTAAAATCTAAAAAACCTATGCCCGCGGCCACTTTTTTTGCTAAACTCAACGGGCTTCGGGGCTTCTTATTTTTGAAGCGCTGGAAATGACCCTCTTCTTCTTTATTATTTACACTCATAGTTCATAGTTTTTTTTTGTCATGCAATGAAACTATTTGATAGATGAGATGACGTTGACATGACATCACTCATCAGAAATGACAGTGACAGCTATTATCCAACAAGACAAAAACACAAAATTCGTGAAATTCTTGTTATTTTCTTGAATTATCATATTTGAATTAGAAAAACTAAACTATTTTTTTTTAAAGATCTTATGGAAGGCGTCTTGTGGAAATGGACCAATTACTGGAATGGTTTGTATTACCAATTGCCATGTCTATAAAAAATAGGTAGGTATTTTCAGTTTTGTAATATTTGCTTTTCTTCCAATTAGGTTGGCAAACAAGATGGTTTATCCTAGAAAACGGTATTCTTTCCTATTACAAGTCTCAAGAGGAGGTAAACCAAGGCTGTAAAGGGTCAGTAAAAGTATCGGTTTGCCAAATTAATGGTAAGCTTTGAAGTGGTTTGCGAGTAGAATTCATTTTTTTATCATTGATACTCATTTGATCTTTAAATAATTTGGCACTAACAAAAATCTTATAACTTATAGTTAATGCTATTGATAACACCCGTCTGGATCTTGTGATACCAGGACAACAGCACATGTATTTGAGGGCCCCTTCACCACAAGATAGACAAAAATGGCTTGTAGCTTTAGGCAGTGCCAAAGCATGTGTTGATTCTAAAGGAGAGTCCACAGGTATTTTTTTTTATAATTTTTCAACTTTAATTAACCCATGTAATGTTCATATAAATTGCAGTTTTATAATAGATGTATGGGTAACAAAAAACTGTATAAGTATGTACAATCCGACCAAAACAGTTAGGCACATGACAGCTGAGGTAAACTTAAAAAAACAAAGTTTTAAGAAGCAGAAAACAAATTAGTTAAGCAGTGTAGCGCTAATTAATCAGATAATAGAAGAAGTGTGGTGATACAAGTGGGCTGCTGGTGCCAAAAGTGCAAAACCGCATTCCTGTCATGCACCTAATTGTCTTGGTTGGATAGTATTTTGTTTAAATTATGTCTAGTTTTTTAATATGTGATATGATTAAAACAATTTTACATATTTACTTACCTACCTTGTTTGTTGATTACTCACAATGTACTTCCTATTTTACAATGTAAGTTCATTTAGTTACAGTGTTTGATGAAACTAACTCCTTGAATCATAAGAAATCAGAATTGAGGCTGTATTGTGATCTTATGATGCAACAAGTGCATGCAGTGAAAAGTGCAGTTACTGTTGAAAATGGTCCTGACATACAGGTAGAAAATGTTATATGTTCGATTTTTATCTCTAGTGCTATTCTGATAAGTACTTTTGCAAATCACGTTTGCATTTGCATTCAAATCCTGAATTTTTTATGATGAAACTGACATGAAATATGTGAGAACTCAAAAGTGATTTTGCAAAAGTACTAAACAGTATAGCAAGGCTGCTTGGATAAAAAGTGATTTAATGTTGGACTTAATGTGACTTTAATGTGATAAATATTAAACAAGAAAATATACTAGAAAAAAGCAACTAGTCTCATGTCGCCCTGACGGGATTCGAACCTGCATCCTTGGGAGTCCTTGACTTTAATGTTTATCTTAGAGACAAATAAGAAACATATTTTGCTTGCATTTCTTCCAGAATATAGATGATGCTTCTAGTCTCCTGACAGCTACTTGTGACACTTTCATTAGAACACTTGAGGACATTATGAGGATAACAAGTGGCACTACAGCATATGAAATGCCTCCCCCCAACATCACAGTACCCAAAAATAATAATTCATCTAAACCAGCTAATAACAAGACCCCAAGGCAAAGTCTCAGTAGATCTCTGTCACAGGAAAATAGATGAATATCCTAAGTAGTGTCTACATATAGATATAAAATTACAGAGCTGGCTGAAATGGCAAAAAAAAAATTTGAGATTTGCAGCTGCAATTTTTGGCTACATAATAATATTATTAATAATATTACAAGGGTTTTTTGACTGAAATGTACATACTGCTTTTATGTTCTTACTACTCAAAACATAATTTATTTATCTGTTAACCTCTCAATTAATTTAGTGCAAAATAAATTATTTTTGTAAAAAAGCAGAAATGAAAATAATTTTCTCTTTAATCTCTTTTGTGACGTTGTACTTAAAATTACTCTAGAGTTTAGGCATAGTTTTACATCATTATAGAAAATTATAATTCTAAATCTTGCTTTCCATGTAAACTAGACAGTAAAATGTGTTGATTTTAAATTGTAAATATAATTGAACCATAGTTTGAGGTGGTATTCCACTATATCCAATATCTTGATCGAATTTACATTTGATTAAAAAAATTGACTTTCCGCACAAATGTATTGAATGGGATTCTATTGTGTATTTGTCATTCATAATATTAAACAAAGGAATTGGATAAGTGGAATTCCACCCTTAGGCAACATCACGACGAAAACCACCGCTATTATTAGCGACATAAAAGCGCGCTATTAAACTACTCAAATTCAAACAGTAAATCCAGACCACCTGTGTTTGTATGTTATATTTTATATTTGTCAAACAATCTCATTACATTAGTAAAGAATTCGTGCTGCAATCTCTTGTACTACATTGTATTTGAAATATACAATGTTGTCTCAATTTTTATATTTTGTAAAGGTTATGTAAATTTATGCTGTTGTATTTATTATTCTATTAGAGGGTTGATGTAAACAATCCTGTTATGGTTGTCTTTATCTTAACAACTACATTTAAAATATATATAAGTAACTGTACTAATATGTGCAACATTTTATTTAAAAATCCACACATTCTGAAGGTGAAGTGTATTTTATATTTATTTATTAAAAAGCCACTTTTTTATTTAGTTGCTCATCAATATGTAAAACTAAAATATAAGTGAAATCAAATAGTAGGTATCAGTGGCGAAAGGTTCCATACATACCGATTCCTATCGGCTTCCTTTTAGGAAACCTGCTATGGAATTGCGTAAAGTCAATCGTATTCATTTGACAGTTCATATTTTATCATAATAAGTGTCATTCCATACAAATTGCAGCCGATTGAATACGATATGAACTGTCAAATTAATACGATTACCTTACGCAATTGCACCCCTGACCATCGATCTACCCATACAGTTAAGTTAAGTTTTAAGATAAATTTTTGGTCCGGCTTACCTTCGCCACATTTCGACCCCTCGCTGCTGGTAGGTATATAAAACCTTTTTCCATGTATAAATATAAATTGGGCAGAATTTGCGACCATACTATGTATTTACACCCACCATCAGAAAAATCGTACCTTTTAAAAACCCCATTTTTTAACTTAGTTAAACCTTATTTGGAAACAAGTTATAAGGGAAATGTTGTACCTATGTCATTCGAAAGGAAACGAAAAGGAGTACCCCAAAACAATTTACATTTTTAATTTTTATTTAAATATAACAAAAAAAAATACTTACCAAGTTTACAAAACAATACCACTCCTTAATTATGCTTTTTATATTAAAACAACTTACTTAATACTTTTTTAAAACGGTTAGATAACGCATCACCCCCTATTGAACCTGCATTGACCCTTTAACACCCACAAATTGTAGCACAATTGCCCAACCAGCGGCCCTTTTAAAATGTCACATTTGAGTTATGCTTTTTTTTTAATGCAATGAAATGTTGTTTATTAAGTTTATTTATTGGGCTTTCAAACGATGTCACAAGTAGTGGGGGTACATGTCATTTGTAAAGTGTTAATGACGCTTAAGATTGTTTTAAAAGGTGCGATCTTTTTTACGTTGAGTGTAACTAATAACAATTACTTCACCAACTTATTATAAAAAAAAATGCTAATATAATATTTGTCTGTTTCTATGAAATAGTATTCTGTGATATCCATAATTTCAATGTTTTTATTTACTGGGATACTGTAAAGTCAAATTACAACTATAATATTTTTAAACCTTACGCATAAGGCGCTAAGTTTACATTAGATTGAAATTACAGAACATTATAAAAGTTATTGTTCTGTTAATGAAATGTTGTGACATTCCAAATTGCAGCTAACTGTAGTTGTGTACTGCAACTGGACCCCTCTAAATTTCATGAAACCTCGTCCATTTTAAAACTTAAACACCTAATGAACGAGAGTGTGTATAAGTACGCGGCGTGTTTGATTTAGTTCTAATTTACACGAAAAAAAAGTTAACCTGTGTCCCCTAATCTCAGCGATACTGTAAGGGCACCGTACAAGTACGTGGCACGTTTGTGTAACACTATAATGTTAAAGTTTTTCTTATATTACTTGGGGTCGTGACAAAATTTAAGTGCATACGCAGAGTAATAGCAATTACTGATTTCTGTATTACGATAATCAAATAACAAGTTTCAAGAGTTGCTCTCTGCTATATTTTTGTATAAGGCAGTGCAACGCGCACCGAACTAGCAGATTAGCGAATTTAATATTACGTTTCTTTATTGCGTCCAGCAAAGACATTCCATAATTACTCATTAATTATTGCTGGTTATTATTATTTTGGAGTCGTAAAATTAAATATAAATTAAAAATAAAATCTTTTTTTATTCCTAAGTAGATAAAAAATTGCATATCCAAAAAAGGCATTCCATAATTATTTCTAATTAGTAATTATTGCTGGTTATTATTATTTTGGAATCGTTCAATAAAATATATATTAAAAATAAAAGCTTTTATTTATTACTAAGATCAAAAATTAAAACAAATCATTGATTTTAAAATGTTGGTGTCCCAAAACGTAATACATTTTTATTTTGTGTATCCAGTTCCATACCCATTTTTGTTCTCATGTAGAAAATAGTACAATCCCTGTTGGTGCAAAGAACTTCCTCATGTAGACTCCCTTGACATCTTTGACATTCAGTCCATAGCCTCGCAAACTTTCCTTCCAGTTGCCTTAATTTAAATATTTCAGTTATATATAACTTGCCTTCCTTTTCTAGACAATGGTTACATAAAGCTCCTTTTGCATCATTTGGCATAATAGTTTTACACCCAAGACATTTTTCTTTCTTCTTTGTAAATGCAGCTAAAGCACCGACTTTAGATGTGACCATAGACTGTGTTCTTGTATGATCTCCTTTTAACAGAAGTGATTCTGCTTTGTCTCCAAGTATAGGTTCGAAAATTCTTAGAAGCGGTTTTGATAGTTGATTTTCCAAATAATAATGAAAATCAATTGGAACACTATTTTGCAAGACATAAATTGGATCTTCTGCTTTCATATAGGCTGGTGTGTTTTTAGCTGCACTACACAATACATACGGAACTCGGTCACCAAGTTTTGGAGCATTACCAGGATCACGTTTTCTCATTTTATTGGCCAATTCTACATGAGCCTGCTTTGCAGCATAATCATTTTTGGTCAACTCCTTTGATATTACTAACTGGGATATATCAATACGATTGCATAGCAAATCAGATATTATTTGCTTTGCATAGTTCACAGCTCCATCTGGGTCCCTATCAATTAATAACTTTTGGAGACAAGTGCTCATCATATTTGAAACAAGAGGACAGTTGTCTCTTCTAACAGTTTCTATTCCTTTGCAATCCATTTTGTCATATTTATCAGGCCTAGTAAAATATAAACCTGCATATCTCTTTTTATTGATGAGTAAGTATGGATAATAAACCTTTTCAAATTCCAGTTTTATAGGTTTAACAAATTTTGTTGTCACAAATTCTGCTGCATCTCTTCCTAATTGCATACTTTCTTCAAGAGTTTTAACTCCAAATTTTACCATCACAGAATCAGTATCACCATAAATAACAACTGCATCTTCTTTATAACCATTTGCTTTTGTGTATTTCTTTTCAACTTCCGATTTCGTAAATTCAATCATTGTGCGCCCATAGGCTGTAACACTTCCAGAAATTTCAAGACATGGCAATTTGCCTACTTGTGCTCCAGTAAAGCCATATACTGAGTTAGCACTAATTTTCAATGCAAGTTGCCTACCATCAAGTACTGATCTCTTAAATGGATCTTTTTCCTCTTTCAAATCTGCTTTTGCTTTTTTTCTTGCTGCAAGCAATGACTCAAGAATTTCAGGAAGTAGACCTTTTCGTACATGAGCCTTGACAAACATATTTTTTGATGGTGTGATAGTAACATCTTCAGGTTTCACATCTTTTTGTGAATTAGGAGGTAAAAGTGTGGTGTAGCATAAATTGTGAGCCATCATAATACTTGGGTACAGTGATGCAAAGTCCAGGGTTGATATAGGATCAGCATAATAGCCTTTCTTAGGTTCAATAACAGTTGCACCTTCAAATTGTTCATCTGAACCTTTCCCTTGATATGCAGGCATCAAATAGCCTGCATCCTTGGCTTTTCTTAGTAACTGGCTAACAACTTTAATCTGTTGGCCTCTAGTAAGCAAGCATGTCAATGGGACCCCAGTGACTCTAGCCATTTCCATGTAGTTAACAATACACATTAATTTGTTTAAGAGTTTGAGAGGTAAGTAAGCATCCTTCAAACAATACATTGCTAATCTTCTTCTAGTTTGTTCATTTTCATTTTGCAAGTCTGAAATAATGCTGTGATGTACATCTTCTTTTTGTTCCTGAAGGAAATGGTAGCTTACAGCATTTAGTGTATAAGATCTAAGTTTATAATCTCTTACAAGAACAAGCAACAAATCAAAAGGAACTCGGCCTTCAAAGTTTATACTTTTATTTTCTCTGCGGCCCATTTGTTTAGATTGTAAAACTGAGTCTTTAATAACAGACCTAATGTTTTTTATTCTACCTAAAAAGTCAAAATTGCTAACTTTGAGATGTTTTGCACGATTGATAAGATAAGGCAAATCAAAGTTGCTGATATTATAACCTGTAATAATATCTGGGTCAAGCTCACGAAAGAAATCTGACCATTTACTTAGCATTTCAGATTCTGATTGAAAACTGATAACTTGAGAGCCAACAATAGGAGCACAGGTATTCAGTGTAAAGACAGTCCTTAAATAAGGTTCTTTTTCACCTTGTCTAATAACCATAGATGCAATTTGTATAACAGGATCATGATTAGGCTCAGGAAACACACCCTTTCTCCCTGCACATTCAATATCAAAGCTCAAAATACGGAAGGGTGCGACTTTTGACCACTCTCCTTCAGGTTGATGAGCAATAAAAGAATTCCATGCAGTATCGGCTTCAATTTGGCATCTAGATTCTGGCTTTAATGAAGAGTGAGGAGTTCTCAAAGACCATTTTCCAACTGGTAATTCAATCCAACTACAGCCAACAACTGAGGTGTCAACCATAAAGCGAATATCAAAATCAATATTTGTTTCATAAAAAGAGGGGTCCATAAGACTGAATGATGGTGGGTTCTTCTCAATTAATCTTTTAGCAGCAGCAATTAATTTAGGCAATGCCACAGACACCCTTGCAAATACAATACTGTTATCACCTTTATAAAACATGATAGAGCGGGCTTCTACAAGTCTCACTTCTAAAACACACTCTTGTAACTCTTCTTTATTGGAACGTAGATCTTCTAAAATTGCTTTATTTAGGTTGGTTTTTAATTCATTGCATGAAGACTCTTTGAAATTAATAGGAACTGTGACATAAAAGTAGGGTGAAAATCCATGAACATGGCAACAGACAGAGTTTCCATCCGTTGTCACTCCATACATTCGCATAATGGGCACAGGAGCTAACTGTGACCCAGGCATGCCTGGTATGGGCTGACCATTATAGTGGTCAATTTCAATTTGTTGAAATAATAACTTATCTTTATTTGGGTCCATCTTTGGTGGTGCCGGCCTACACCATTTTATATCTGTTGTTTTATTTTCCGGCCCTTCCCCGACAACAATTTGTGAGTCAAACTCACACTCCATTACAGCTAGTTGTTCTTCAAAACTACAAGGTATTTCATTTTCTTCGTCTTGGGACTTAAACCTTTTTTGTGGTGGCCCTTTGAATTGTTTTCTTTTCTCCATTTTCAAATTAAAAAGTTTTTCCTGTCTTACTGACTTTTCTTATCGTTTGTTCGAGATAAAGTCAATATTTCCCGCCTGAATAAACCTCCTGAAAAGCAAATACAAGTAACCCTTACTAAAAATTTGCAATCTGGTCAGAACCAAGACGACATTTCAAACCAACTTACTGATTTAAACTTTTGAAACACTTAAATCATATAAATTTTTCATAATAATTGTATCTAATACAAATTTACAAAATAAATTACCAACCAACCCTATCAATATTAACAGTTTTCATCGCGCGAAAAAGCGACTTGATTTTTGACGTTGACAATTTGACATTGACATAATCTGGGTTCTCATACTGTATAACGGATTTACCCCATTGAGATGAATTACCTCTGATTATATATTATTTCTCTTGAAAAAGTTTATTTTTCATGTAACGGTGAGACCTCATAACTTCAAATTGGATAATTCTGAGCTCGTGAAACGAAACATTTAATTTTATTTTAAAAAGATATATGAAGTATGTTCAGTCAACAGCAGCTATGGCTTTACATTTGCACTACGAAAACCGCCGCTATCACGAGCGACATAAGGTCGCTCTCAAGGTCAAAGTGTAAAGCCGTAGCTGCTGTTGATTGTAACTACTTTTTCCTTTTTTAATACAGTGGGCCTACCGCGTAAGTGCCGTCGGCATCGCTGTCAACCTCACTTTGACAGCCGTCGCGTTTTCGTACGCTCTTTCAACTTCAACGTTTTCGTCTTAATATTATGATTCCTTTTCCATAGTCAGTTAATATTCGACTCTGTGTGCGACCGAGACAACGCTATAGTATCAGCGCTCGCGTGTGAAGAGTCGCGCACATATTCGACAAGTCGATGACGTCGACGACCCTTACGTAGGACCACAGTTTCTTATATACCTACTCATTTTAAGAAATATCTGTAATAAAAAAGGAACGTAAGAGCACAGTTAACATAAACAGATACAATACAAAAAAAATCCCTTTATTTTTTTATTTGGTTCCATAGATTATACAACGTGTTTTTCTATATCCCGTATATATAATACCCATATTTATTACGCGGTAGCTGCTCAGACTACGTAAAACATTCGAAAAAGGCATGACACAAATTATTTGACAAATTAAAATTTTGTTTTGCTTTGTCATACAAATTCATCCGGTAAAACTACGTTTTTTTTTATAGAAATGTAAAAGATTCCAAAGACACTTACAGTACGACACAAAAGAGTAGAAATAAATTGGAGGCACCATTAGTCAATAATTAGCAACCATTTAGCAAATATTTCACTATTTCCACTTCTCGATACAAAAATAACTATTTATTACGAAAACGCCATAAATCTAGAAACAGCATAAATCTAGGTTGACAGCAAAATTATCATCTTGACAGTCGTCATGTTGCCGTTTTCTACTTTTTTGTGTCATACTGTATTATATTATATATCCCATTACTGTATTATAATTATATCAAAATACAATAATGTACCGTTTTTGCCGTAAGATAGTAGGTAGATTAATTATAATCCAACGCTAAATATGAAATAAAGGTAAGTTTTTAAAAATAAAAGGAAAACCCCTCGTTTATTTTGCAGTTTCCATCACCATCATATTCCCCCAAACAGGGAAAAACGTAGCCCTTGTCTGAACACCCTTTTTTTACATCACCAGCAAAAGTTTTTAAACTTTCATTTTAATCTTTGTTATTTATGAGACGTTATTCAAAAGGTCGTTAGATAGGTAGGTATATTATTAATATTTCCAAAGTGGTTATAAAAATGTTATGTATGTACTTACTTAGATACTGTTTTTAACCTGCCTACAACAAGTTAGCAAATCAAACTACAAACTGAATTAAAAATCCGATTATAGTACTACACGACCAAGACAATTAGGCGCATGACAGAATGCGGTTTTGCACTTTTGGCACCTGCAGCTTGTACTATTAAGTATTCTGTGCCTGCAGCCCACTTCCTATCACCGTACTATCTTACTATCAGGGGTGCGATTGCGTAAGGTAATCGTATGCATTTGACAGTTCATATCGTATTCAATCGGCTGCAATTTGTATGGAATGACATAGAATATGATACAATATGAACTGTCAAATGAATACAATTGACTTTACACAATCGCCTAGCTGATTTAATAGCGCTACAGTGATTAACTGATTGATTAGGTACCGCTTCTTGAAATTTTGGTTTTTTAGTTAGATTTTTTAAGTTTTTCTCAGCTGTCCTGTGCCTATTGTCTTGGTCAGATAGTACTTACAGTACGACACAAACGAGTTTTTGAGGAACTAATTACCAACTTCTTTTTTTTTTTTTTTTTTTTTTTTAGTTTTGGCTTCTTCCGTTTTCCACAGAAATTCCGCCAACGTCCCGTAGTGAATTACCAACTTCAGTATATTGGCAACATGACGACTGTCAATGTCAAGGTGGTAATTCTGCTGTCAAACCTTTAGCGTCTTCATGTGGTCTTCATCTATACTAATATTATTTAAAGGAAAGATTTGATTGTTTGTTTCTTTGTTTGCATGAATAGTCTCTGAAACTACTGAACGGATTTGGATGAAATTTGCTACACAGATAGTAGAGCCTGGTTATGAACATAGGATACTTTAATCCCGATATTCCCACGGGAACGGAAACCCCGCGGGTGAAAAATTTTTGACCAGTGGGTGGCGTCCTAAATTTTTTTCAACTCTTTTGTGTCGCACTGTAGGAAGGGCTATGTCAACTAAATCTAAATTCAATTGAGAATAGTTAACGATAGAATAATAGAGGGTAGGAGACGAATGACATTCCAAAAAAAAAAACAATCAATCATGAGATATCACATCCAAAATATTAATTGGAGCGACGTAGTGATTACATACTCTTTGTGGAGCGAAGCCGCCGCCGCCGCCCGGCTGGCGATAGAAAATTCCACGCACACTGACGATATCTTAAATTTTCAATGTAAGTACATTGAAGTATTATTGTACTGTAAGTATAAGTAATTTTGAAGCTTATATTGTGGGATGACGACAAACTCTTCTTCTTCCTTGCTCTTTACCACGTTATTTAGGTTTTATATAAAAAAAGTACCTACTTTACCACGATTGGCCGCAAAAAGTGATTTCCGATTGTGCTAAGTGGAAAGATCAATTTAGCATATGTATTTCCACGAACTAAGTTGTAATTGTCCGTATTTTTAGGTTTTTTAGGGGTTTTTTAAACGTCGGGAAAATCAAAAAACCCCTAAAAAACCTAAAAATACGGACAATTACAACTTAGTTCGTGGAAATATAGCGCGTTTGATATCCGTAAAAGTTGTTTTATTTCAATGAACAGTGCGCGCCAAAACATAAGATGTACGTAGTAGTATTATGTAACTAAATTAAAGACGGACAAGAAAAGAAGGTTTTAGAATCAGAGGGCTGAAGTTCTGAGGTGCTGAAGTGGTTAGCCAAAAATTATGCTACGTATTGGATAAAAACGAAGGATCTCATACCCTAAAAAAAAAAGTACAGCATGCTGTGCGGAACATTAGAAGGCAATATAGATATGCCGTACTCACTTGTAGAACTATGCAAATTTAAATATGCTTCAATCACATCCTGTGATGTTGAAAGATCATTCAGCCAGTAGGTACAAAGCAATGTTTCGTCCAAAAAGACAGTTTTAATTTTGAAAAATAAAGAAACACTAGTTTCTATACTGCAATTCAAATAATAATGAAACAGAAGCTGAGTAAAATTGTATTTTTTTATTTTTTGTAATAAACAGTCGTACAGTATTGTTATATTTTTAACACATACCTATTTTTGCCATACCTATTTTAGTTTATTTAGTCCATATTATATGTACATATTTAAAAAAAATTAATACATCATTATCCGAGCCCTATTCATAAGCAATTTATATTCGACTCAATGCATGTGATGAAGTGGAGCTGGTGATGAAGTATCGGGTGAACTCCTCAATAAGTAACGCCCCTGCACCGGGAAAAGCAGGATTTTTTAAAAGGTGATGAGGAGTTGGTATAAGGTTATTGGCGTAGGCACGAGACCTCTTCTACCTTTAAAGATTGTGAAATAAAAACTTTTTATAAAAAATTAAACCTTGCTGAAAAAAATATATTGAAAACAAGTAGGTACTTCTGTACAAAAAACCATTTCTAACCTATCACGTGACCTACAGGAATAAGGCAAACATGCTTTTACCCCATTTACCCCAATAATTAGCTCGGGTCGTCGTCTCAGCCACATGACACCCACTGCTGGGTATAGGCCTCTCCCAAGGATCTCCACAACGATCGGTCCTGCGCAGTCCGCATCCAGCGGCTTCCCGCGACCTTCACCAGATCGTCGGTCCACCTTGTCGGAGGCCTACCCACGGAGCGTCGTCCTGTGCGCGGTCGCCATTCCAGAACCTTTCCGCCCCAACGGCCATCGGTTCTTCTCGCTATGTGTCCCGCCCACTGCAACTTCAGCTGAGCAATCCTTCGAGCGATGTCAGTTACTTTAGTTCTCCTACGGATCTCCTCATTTCTGATTCGATCACGTAGGGAAACGCCGAGCATAGCCCTCTCCATTGCACGCTGGGTGACCTTGAGTTTTCTTATCAGACCCATAGTTAGCGACCACGTTTCACTACCGTAAGTCATCACTGGCAACACACACTGGTCATAGACTTTCGTCTTGAGACACTGCGGTAAATTGGACGCGAAGATTTTACGGAGCTTCCCGAATGCTGCCCAACCGAATTGGATTCGACGGGAGATCTCTTTCTCGAAGTTGGACTTACCTAACTGAATTGTCTGTCCAAGGTAAACGTAGTGGTCAACAACTTCGAGTATAGTGTTCCCAACGTGAACTGGAGTGGGTACAACATGGGAATTTGACATAATTTTCGTCTTATCCATATTCATCCTAAGACCCACTCTTTGGGAAGCACTACGGAGATCTTCGAGCATTGTGTTCAGGTCCTCCAAGGTCTCAGCCATAAGGACTATATCATCGGCAAAACGAAGGTGTGTCAGATACTGGCCATTAATGTAGATGCCGAGTCCTTTCCAGTCCAAGAGCTTAAAGATGTCCTCCAACGCAGCTGTGAACAGTTTCGGAGAAATGACGTCTCCCTGTCTCACACCTCGCTGCAGTTGGATGGGACTTGTGCTCTGGTTCTGTAATCGGACCGACATGGTGGCGTGTTCGTATAAGTACCTTAACACCTCGATATACCTATAGTCCACTTGGCACCTCTGGAGAGACTGCAGCACCGCCCAGGTCTCTATCGAATCGAAGGCTTTCTCATAGTCCACAAACGCCAAGCAAAGTGGCAGATTATACTCCTCGGTCTTCTGTATAACCTGCCGCAGCGTATGGATGTGGTCTATGGTGGTAAAGCCTTTTCGGAACCCGGCTTGTTCGGGAGGCTGGAAGTCGTCGAACCTGCGAGCGAGACGATTCGTAATGACTCTCGAAAACAACTTATAGACATGGCTTAGAAGTGAGATGGGTCTGAAGTTCTTCAAACGGGTGTTATCTCCCTTTTTGAAGAACAAAATCACCTCACTTATATTCCATGCCCTCGGCGTTTTGCCCTCGACAATGACGGAATTGAAAAGCTTCTGGAGGACTTTGAGTATCGGCTTACCGCCCGCTCTCAGAAGTTCTGTAGTGATTCCGTCATCACATGCTGCCTTGTTGTTTTTGAGTTGTTTGAGAGCCATACTAATTTCGTACAGGCTGACGTCCGGGATATCTTCGGTGAAGTGACGGGTAAGCTTGGCTCTGGGGTCTTTAGCCTTGCTTTCAACAGGTGTCTGCGTGGAATATAACTGTCCATAGAAACTCTCGATCTCCCTCAGGATTTCAGGTTTCGTAGAAATGATGCGACCGTCGTCAGTTTTCAGCTTCGTCATCTGGCTTTGCCCAATAGACAGATCTCTCGCGAACACTTTGGAGCCTTTATTCCGCTCGATAGCCTCTTTAATACGGTTCGTATTAAATTGGCGAAGGTCGCTTGTCAAAGACTTAGAGATCTGCCTATTTAGCTGCCGACAACGATGAGCATCCGCTGAGTTCTGAAGCCTCATTTCACGTCTCTGATCCATGAGTAGGAGTGTGTGGTCGGAGAGTTTCTTTAATTTGGGACGGCGGGTCTTAAAGTACTTGGACCCTACCGTACGGACAGTATCCACCACCGTGTTGTGTAGATCGTCCACATCAATGCTGTTCTCCAGGGCTTCGAAGCGGTTTTGGAGCTCGAGTTGAAAACTCTCGGGGTTTTGGATATGGGCCGGTAATGTCGGAGCGTAGACTTTATCAGCCGCGATCTTTCTAGCTTCACGTTGATATTCAACGTGCCACGTACCATTCGGTGATCGCTCCCCGCCTTGACGGTGTTGATCACAGTGACATCATTGAATATTTGCTTTTTCGTCGACATGATAAAATCTATCTCATTTTTGACTTTACCGTCTGGACTGATCCAGGTCCACTTTCGGCTTTCCGGCTTTTTGAAGAAGGAGTTCATCATGAAGAGGTTCTCCTTCTCCATAAAGTCGGCCAGCATCTGGCGTCTGTCATTCCGTTGCCCAATTCCAAATTGCCCCACTCTCAACTCGTCACCGGAACGTTTCCCTAACTTAGCATTAAAGTTCCCCATCACAACGGTGTAGTGGGTTTTGTGACTATGCATGGCTCTACAAATGTCCTCATACATAGCCTCCACTTCGTCATCTTGGTGTGTCGAGGTCGGAGCGTAGACCTGTATAACATTCAGCGAATACCGTTCGGATATTCTGAGTATCAGGTCTCTCTTAGCTCGGGTGTCCGACGAATATTATGTTTTTGGCCACTTTACCCATTTTAAAGTAAAATTTTCAAAGCAGCGTATCGATGATTCGGCGTTTTGTATAAGGGCTTCACTTACTTCCCACTTTGACGAACGCAAAGTGCTCATTCAAAGCGGCGTATTATTTTTCCGCCGAATTATAATCCGGCTAGACGTATTACATAACAGCGAAGTTTTTCAATCCGGCCGCCATTTTGTAAAACGGCGTGTTATACGTTAAGGCTGCGACAGATACACGTATTGTGGCGAGAGAGATGGTGTGTGGGGTCCCACAGGGGTCGGTGCTTGTGCCGCTCTTGTGGAACATAGGCTATGATTGGGTGTTACGCGGGGTTCCTCTGCCGAAGATGCAGGTCGTTTGTTACGCCGACGACACGTTGGTCACCGCTCGGGGTGAAACATTCGTCGAGGCCAGAAGGCGGGCTGGTGTTGGAGCATCCCTTGTCATAGACCGGATTAGGGAACTTGGCCTAAATGTAGCCATCGAGAAGACGGAGGCAATTCTCTTTCATGGTCCCCGAAGAGGCCCTCCTGCTGGGGCTGCAGTGGTGGTGGATGGGGCGAGGATCCCATTAAAGCCCAGTATCAATTACTTGGGACTTGGCTGGACGGGCGCTGGAAGTTTGAAGAACACTTCAAACGACTGGCGCCCAGAATTGCGAAGGCGACAGGGGCATTGGGACGCCTCCTCCCCAATTTAGGTGGCCATAACGCAAGTTGCCGTAGACTCTTTGCGGGTGTTCTGCGCAGTATGGCTCTGTACGGGGCTCCGGTGTGGGCGGACCGCTTAAACGCGGAAAATAGGCGGCACCTCAGACGGCCTCAAAGAGCCATAGCAGTACGGTGTGCAAGGGGCTACAGGACAATATCGCATACGGCGGCATGCGTCCTTGCAGCAATGCCTCCCTGGGAGCTAGACGCTCAGGTTATTAGGGAAGTGTATCTAAAGCGAAAAGATGCCATCCAAAGAGGGGACCGTCTGGCCCCTGAGGAATTTGCAGAGATAAGGGGGAGGGCGGAAACGTCATTGATGGAGGAGTGGCGGAGGATGCTCCAGACGGACCCGGCCGGACGACGGACTGTCGATTCGGTCCGTCCAGTCTTGCAAGAGTGGTGTAGTAGGAGGTTTGGGACGCTGACCTTCAGGCTGACCCAGGTGCTTTCCGGACATGGATGCTTCGGAAAGTACCTGTTTAAGATTCAAAGGGAGGCGTCCCCGCAGTGCTATGAGTGCGGCGCTGTGGAGGACAGTGCGGAGCACACCCTTGCGTTGTGCCCTGCCTGGGCTCCTCAGCGCGGCATTCTGGTGGCTGCGATAGGGAGCGATCTTTCGCTGCCCGGCATGGCGCGCGCCATGCTGGCCACCGAAAGATCCTGGGAGGCGGCAGTCTCCTTTTGCGAGGACGTCATCTCGCAAAAGGAGACATCGGAGCGGATTCGCGAAGAAGAGGCTCATGAGAATCGGCTCCGACGCAGACGGATGGGAAGAAGGAGGCGGCAGTTTGCCAACCTAATTCCACTATAGTAGGTTGGAGAGATGGCCACACTTGCTCGGCCATCTCTCAGCCGTGAGAGGGCCCCGAAAACGGGCCGGCCGCCGACCCTACGCCGGTGAGAGAGCAAGTAGTGAGGGGTTTAGCTGGTAGTACCTCCTCCCGGTCTTCCATCGAGCCTACTTAGGCCGGATGGGGGGCCGCGAGGCATCAGGTGAGCCCAGCATAACCTGTTTGGTATGCGTAAAAGCATTCCCCTCACTTAAAAAAAAAAAAAAAAGATACACGTATTGTAACTTTTGTAACACTCTGTAGCTTTTGTTTCTGTAGTAAACAACATAGAAAACAGGAAATGAAACCCTCAGAAAATTCGCATGAGTCCATTCTATATTCGGTTCAAGCCAAAACCAAAGTCATACAGTACAATAATATACTGCGCGCCACGTAACTTTTCCTGGAACACAGATAGGGCCGGGTGTTCTCAATGAGTGTTACCATTACTATGATGAGTCTTCAGTTTAATTATAGCCTCTAGGTGACAAACTGCTACCGATTCATTCACGAATTACTAACCGACAGCGAGATTAAAGTTCAGTGTTACTTGTGTAGGTAGGTACCGTCAAACCAACAAGTCAATGATAGTTTTGGGTGTCACAATAATTAATTATATAGGTACTTACATTTACTTAACTTTAGACTTATTACTAGAACAAAGGATCGTTTGTCATTTCTTTAAAAAAAGTCATTCGTAATGCTTATAAAATATCTCTTAATAAGAGTGGCTTACAGTACTTACCTAAGGAATAATGTAACAGCCATTTAGTATGAGATTTTTTTTTTAATATTGAACAAATACAAAAAAAAAACTGCATTTGAATAGCAAAATCTTTCTCTTGAATCTCATTAGGGATATTTGCTAAGGGCTGGTTCACCACTGACAAATGTAACATACCTACATGTAACATGAAAACTATGTCAAATTACCAGCCTGATAAGTAGGTATTCGGAAAACTTAACTATGGTATTATCATGGAATTATAAAGTATTATAGTACTTATTAATTCCATAGGCATAGGTATAATCGGGGAACTTCCTGGTTGAGCAGTAGAGTTTTATTGGGAAACGTTTTCTCGGAAAGTACTATAGGGTTATGTTAAAGAAATAATTTATTATTCAAATGAAATACCTGTTAATGTGCTATTATTTATGATTTTGTTAAAGTTCCTTAAAATAACTCTACTGGCCAACCGGCGCAGGGTTATTAACAATTTGTGGCAGTTGGTGAAAGTCGCACTTATTTCAGCAAAATGCTTTAAACACAGAACTTATATACTACTATACAATAATACTTAATGGTATTACCGAAGACTTTATGATACAGTTGGGTAACTTCCCGCGGGGTTATTACCTATCTTTACGCGACAGCGATAAGTCACGTATCACCGTGCGGTTACTAGGTGATACGTGACTTATCGCTGTCGCGTTGCTGCTGAAATAAGTGCGACTTTCACCAACTGCCACAAATAGTTAATTGGATTTAGCGGCGAGTTACTTCTATTGAAACACGAGCGTAGCGAGTGGTTCAAAGATTGTTTCAAAAGTACGAGACACTAAAAACTTTTCTGCCGAGGCAAAACACAATGTTTCACCTCACAATAGCGAGGAAAGGGGTTTAAACCTTTTGGCCTCGTCACCGGTCCGCCATTTTGATTTTTTTCATTTTTTTACCTATAATAGTCCAGTCATTTAGGCCAAAAAGGGTCAATCTCGGAATGAGAGAGGACAAGCTGTAAACTCGTATACACCTTCATTTTGGTGTTCTAAAAGTTGTCTCAAAAGTCTCATAAAATCTGGACCCCGACCGCCTAACGGTATAGCTTGAGCTATCGCTTCTTCTTCTTCTTCTTAAATTTAAGAGCTGCACTCTTGTCGGTGGAGTATTTTCCATTCCTGTCTATCGCTATAGCTATAAAATTTCAAACTCTCATAAAACGCTTCTACGATATGGTTTTTGTCTAATTTCTACATATTTCTATTCATCTATTGGATTCACTGTTGCATTTTTGGTATGAAAGTGATAGCGTAGAGCCCTTGTAGGGGGCTTGAAAAATCGATAGCTATAGCAATAGCAAAAAAGTTATATTCTCAAACCGTTAGGCGCTCGGGGTGCTGGTCTCTGCGCCGTCAGTTATATTCAATGTCAAAGGTCTTAAAAACAGTTTTTCGCAATTATCTCGGTTCATATAGCTCCAATGATGTTAACATTCACATAATAATTGTAAACCACAGAATTTGTGACCTTTTGAGACAACTTTTAAGACAATTTATAGAACACCAAAATGAAGGTGTATACGAGTTTACAGCTTGTCCTGTCTCATTTCGAGGTGACACCCCTATTATGACTTGGCTAATATTGGTAACGTAAAGATGAACAAAAAATGTTATGCAGCATAACCCTAAAGTGTCAGGTTAGTGAGATAATTGGTGTTAAAGATAAGGTGATACTTAGGGTCGGCATTATGCATTTTTAACTGTAATTGTTTAGCTAACGTGATACTTTAGGCCATTACATATTAATAATTTTTGTTCCTTCGTGTTTTGAAATAATTTCAAAATGGCGTCTCTTAGTACGGATTTTGACTATGCTTCTAAGGTTATTTCCGCGGTCAACTTCCGGTAAAAAATTCTTTTAACAAAAAGTTTAATAGAAATATACCTTATTCTTACTGTTTTAATGATATAATAAACTAAAATAATAAAAAACTGCATAATACTATTGGAGTCAAATTATAAGTTGGCGCGTGGTGGAAAAGGGAACAATAATAACAGTTTTCTGCCAATTTTCAAAAAATGAATGATTCAGTAAAGAGTGCCATCATTGGAATGCCAAATTGTCGGTTATACAAACTTGTCGGACTGTAGTTATAACATTATTGCTTTTTCTGTGACCGTATTGATTCGGTGGGTGGTTAATTCGTCCAAGTTCGATGGCGTTACCAGATATTTCAGCCGTTAAAAATGTTTTATAAAAGTTCCTAATTGATAGGACGAAGCCTATTTTCCACATATCAATCTCGTGCACTTAGTTTTCGTAGTATCGTACCTACTACGAATGTAGCTCTTTTTAGAGAGATGCTATGGAGATTGATTTCTTTTATAGTAAAGTAAAAATACGCAATAATTATGTAACAAAGTAACAACATCATATCTGTACCCTTAGTATTATTTATTGTTAATTACCTAATGTCTTTGTTGAAAACATTAATTTTAAGTTAAAAGTATTTGTATCATTCTGTCAGAAACACAAACATCAGTTTGGAACATACAGCGAGGTTCCTTACGTTTAGAAAATATTTTCTTGTAGGGGAAATAATGTATTTTGATTTGGTTAACTATCCGAAAAACTCGGACAAAGTCAGTGGGGGAATTTTACTCAGTTACCCTAACTGAGTTAAATTCTCAATTAACTACAATAAATCGTGTTTTAATATAACATGTGCGTAAAAGCACTTTCATTGCATTATTTTTTTAAATTTCCTGTAATAGTTTAGATTTTTTTACATTAGGTAGGTAAAGCGCTTGACCGCTATCTTGCCTGATGGAAAGCGAAGATGCGATCTAGGATGTAACCCCCAAATTGTAAGTGTCAGGAAACACAGGCTCAGACAAGGAGTTCCACTCTACAAACAAAACAAACATATAACTATTATAACTCCGCTTAGGGATTGTCTTGTATTTTATCTCGTCAGGTATCGGAAAATGAGACACATACCTAAATATTTCATTCACCGCCGGCCGGGGCTGTCTTGTGACTTGTGATGTGGTACGAATTAAGAACCCTTTCTTTTTCTTGGCCTCAGGCCAGCGTAGCGTATAAAACAAGTTTATTCTGTAAGTAAGTGTATTAGCTGAAAAAGTGGTGTTTTCGTAACCTTAGCAAAGTTGTTTCAATTAAGCACTGTAACATTAACTAGTAGAGTACACTAATCCCTTAAGGCCACAGTCCCGGTTGTGGCCTTTTTTTAACAAACACTAAATGTAAATAAAAATTAGTTACAACATTATTTAAGTCATGTTTAAGTTAAGTAGTGTGGCTATCACTCTCGATCTCCTTGCCTTTGTTACTATTAGGTTAGTATTCTTTACTATTAGTGACAGTAACATTGCTTAAAAGGGCGCTACCCCTATTTTTTAAATCAACGATTTAGTGATTTTTCGGAGGATGTGATTGTTACTATAAAATAGTCCATTCAAAATAAATTAAATTTCACATTAAATCCTACAGTGGGGATTTCTTTTCTGAATATTATTTGCGGTTATTGGACCTTGCCGTTTCCCCCCCCTCCCCCTATTGAGCGTATTAAGAAAACGGACGCGAATCTCTCGATCCTATGACTCCTGCTGATACAAATCTACAGTAGGGATTTGAGTAGGATTTCATTTGTTTGGACATCCTCTATACCTTAAACCCAAAAATCACTGATTTATTTTGGGAGGTTTCGGAAATAAGATGGTTGTAAAGTTGTTTTTTTTACAGAAAATGCTTCAATTTTTATTAGGGGATTTTTATATTTTTAAATATAATAAATAAAGACAATAACATTGTCAAATAAATGGACTGTAGAATTAATGCACCTGTGAGCCTACCATGTTTTTCTTTCCGTTTACTGTACAGATAGTTAGAGATATTTTGTATGAGAATCTGTAGTTCTGCTACTGCCCACTAGAGGCGCTGTACAGATTCACATACTAAATGTCTCGCGTTTACAGTACAGTAAACTGAACGGAAAACTCATGGTAGGCCCACTGGTCAAAACACACAAAAAAAAACTATTAAAAAAACCCATTGAAGTCGCAATGGTGGAGAATTCTATTATCGATTATAGTCGTTTATAATGGAAAATCACCTTTGTTTATTTAGTGTTTAGTTGTTTTGATTTTTTTCACTTTATACGTTTTTTTTGCAAATCCTTTGCTGGTCCAATCCTTTACTGGGGTGACTTTTTAGATATCGTGTAATTATTGTCTAGATAAAAATTCACTCGTGTAGATTTAAATCTTTTTAAGATAGAAGTATAAGAAAAAATTACCTCCTATCTAATTTTGGGGGAAAGCATAAACATATTATTGCGTACTCAAGTAACAACAAAATAAATTATTTTTACTAGACTATCAATATTCTTTTTGTATAAAAGTTACTATTTAAGAAGCATACTATCCTTATGAAGTGCGCGTAGGACGTAGAATTACAATTTTAATCGAATTTTTGGAAATATAAGTTAAACTGTAGGTATTTCACATTTTTCAAATATACGCGCCAGGGTAACGTTTCAAGTTAGCAAAAACAGATATTTTGCTTTAAGTTTAGTATTTAAAAAAAGCTTGTTTTGTGATTGATCTTATAGTGAATGAGTGCATGCAGGACGCCGAATTTTGAAAATAATTTTATTTCATACAAAAAAACGCTTACGAAAATCACAAAAAATTGTCTTATTTGACTAAATATTTCTCGATAAATATATATTCCGTTTAATATTTACTTACTGAATATACAAGTCTTGCTTATTATTTTAAGACCAATTTTCTAAATAAATATTCTTAGAGTAACTATAGTTTTCAAAATCAATAAAAACATTAAAATATAAACGGTTTCAGATTCATTAGAATCGTAGGGCATAGTATGAGTTTTAAATTTTGACAGATAGCCTTAATCCAATGCGATTAAGGTTGAGTATTAAACTCTATTCGCAAACTTCGGCGTAAGCGAGTTAGTTGAGAAAACTCACTCTGTGCACGAGGTGCTTTTCGAGAGTACGGAGGTGTCGCTTTGCTCCTAGTCCAGTGTCGCCATTGCTACGATTGTCCCGACATGTCAGGATACGGCCGCATTTGATAATTGTGAGTTTTATGGGATTTCCGATAAAGCAAATAGTAAAAATTAATTTTTATTTTTTCCCTTTCCTTCTTCGTTCATTTCACGAGCATGGCGTACTATTTAGTATTCTGTGACATGGCGCTGGCGCTCGCACATAAAGAGGAAAGTTAGAAAATTAGGTATTTTTTAATTCTGCGAACCTAGGTTCAGAACCAAGAAAATGTATTTGTATACCTACAATGTCTTATCGCAGTCACTACCTACGTCGCATTAGCATAATGTCGGGAGTTTTTAATTAGAAACCGGGAGTTTTCTCAGCATTTTTTAAGTATAAGTACCATATACAAACATTTTTTAGCACGACCGATACATCTTGGTAGTGTGGTAATAATTTGATCATACATTTTTGTGGTCATTTTCTTTTTTGTTGATATATTGAATTTGTTAATGATTTTAACCGACTTTAAGAAAAGAGTTTTCTTTTATTATTTGGTAGCATATAGTTTTAGTTTGGTATAATTGACATCAAGACAGTATCTGATAATGGGAACTAAGAGAAATCAAGGGAACTCTTCAAATATTATGGGCACATCAAATCCGAATTTTCTTTAATAACTCGTGCATTTGGTTGAGAAAATCATCATTTGTTGAAGTGGAACGGATGATGAAGACCACGCATAACACATGATCATAGGAAGTACTAAAATACTATGTATCTGACGGGTGAGACGATACGATTCGTCACGTCTCGTCAGCTATTTTAATGACCCCACTGCTGAGGCACTGGCCTTCCTTATGGATGAATAAGGAGAATGGGCCATAACCCACCACACGGGCCCAATGCGGATTGTGGGTATTAACGACTGCAAATGCAGCCGGGTCCAACGGCTTAACGTGCCTTCCGAAGAACGAAAAAGTTTGAGATGGTAAATTTTTGGTCATACATCCCGTAACCGACCATTGCGCCAAAGGGCTCCTCTGTACGATAGCTTCAAATAATATGCCCTTAGTAATTTATGTTCCTCACATATAACACATAACATGAAAAATTCAAAGTGTTTTGACTCTTTGAGGCATCGACCTGGTCCGCCATTTTGAAAAAAAAAAACTAAATTACGGACCAGGACGATGTCTCACGAAAATACCTACTGCGGACTGGGACGAGGCTAAACTCTATATAAATAAGTTCAAAACCCCCTTAAAAATCCAATTAAAAAATTAAAAATCTAACGAAAACCATAAAATAGCAAGTAAGTAAAATCCCGCACCGAAATCCGTCTTCAAAATATACTTTTTGGTGCCATACCATTCCAGTCAAAGCATCGATAGCGCATTCTACATTGAACTTCTACACGTTTAGTTTTTTTATATCCTGGCTGGCATCGACTCCAAAAAGTTTATTTTGAAGACGGATTTTACGAAGTTTTTACTTATAACATATTTTTTGGTTTTCGTAAAAACATAAAACAGAATTTTAAGTAAAAAAAAATACCCACCCCATAAATGTTCAATGTTTTTAACTATCTACATACCATCAATGTTTTTACTGGTATACTACTGTATAGGTATATCACGTTCGATAACTTTTAATAAATTTTGTATTTTTTTTATTATCAATTCAATTCAATTCAATATCATTTATTTAGTCTAGGCTGTTACAAGCACTTATGAATGTCAAAGAAGCTACGCCAGCTCGGTTCACAAACCCTACGGCGGGAGACCTTGTAACGAGAAGAACCGGCAAGAAACTCGTCAAGGGCTCTTTTTTTCTCCCTGTTTTATTTCATACAGAGTCGTCAAATTGAAAAGTGAGCTTAACATATCAGTAAGGTTATTTCCATCACAAAAGAAAATACTAATTATAATATTACATTTTATGGTTATCCTAACCGTAAACAATTTTCAACTCGCAAGGAAGGGCTTACATTATAACATTTCTCGCATTACAAGGTTACTGTACTGCAAGTTGTGACGTACATGCAGGTGAATAGCAATTTATTTTAGATGAAAATATTTAAGCTCTAAGCACAACGTTAAGACAAGCAGACTGAAGTAGACCCATTTCCGCTGGCGGCACCCTTTCACGAGCATGACTCATGAACCAGCCATCGCTTTGCTCAACCATATTTTAGGGAACGTAGCGACCCGCCTCACACGACACCACCGTAGAAATGTTAAAAGAGAGCATGACATACTCAAGCTAACTGCGTTAAAAGTTAAATCTAATACTATACTAAACAAATGAATGACACGGCTACAACTTCGAAAAAAATAAAACAAAACATTTATGACCAAGCTGTTTTAGTCATTCAAATAATCCTTTATTTATAGTATAATATCCTTTCTTTAGTAGACAATCTTTTACATGAATCTTTTCAAAATGCAAATCCAAAATACATTGTGAAATTTTATTGAAAAAAGTTACACCAAGACCCAAGAAAGATCAATTAATCTTTTACACCTTTTGCACTAACTTAAGAATCGCCTAAGGCTCTTCTTATCTTTCTTAATCTTAATAAAAATTTGCCTTGCACTAACCATATGACGTTCTTAAAATCCACTAAGGGTTTTCTTAATTTACGTACCCATATCGAGCGCCTAAAGATTAAGCTATTCTTAATATTAATGTTTTGAAATAGATAAGCATAGCCTTAGGCGATTTTAGTGCAAATGGGTGTTAGTTTCATCTATATATATGATACGGCAGTGAAGCCGCTTCTCCTCCTAAACTAAAAGTCGCACAATCAAGTGCAATACACCGTTAGAAAGGTATTTGTCTGAAGTGGTCGGATAAGTCGAGAAATCAGCAAAAACTCAAATAACAAAAAAAAAAAAAACAAAAAAAAAAAACTTTTTTAAATGTTATTATGTGTTTTTTGCGCATTATGCGCACACGGGTTGCTCGTTTCATATAATTTTGAATCTGATCATTCTGTTCCCCGTTCCTTAGCTGGGTCGGGAAATAGACATGACATTTTTCAATAATACGCATAGATATAGCGCGTACAAGAACTTTTGATTTGTCGATTTTTAAATATTTTTCAATTAAAATTTATCATAAAAGATAGCATTGAAATGTCAGCAAAAAACATAATAATCGGTATTGTAAAGTAAGGTTAACCGTATTGCTCCTAAATTAATCAATATAATTTCTTTACGGTAAAAATAGAGTTTTATATGTTTAAGTCTTTTAACGCAAGAAATAAATCTTGGTAATCTCAATTAGTATATGGTCTTATATATAGTCTTATTTCGTGGACATTGGTGTCGGTTATATGCTGGTATAAGAATGCTGTATTTTAATTTCAGTTAATATTACTTAGCACATAACTGTTTAACACCCAAATTATAAAAACAAAAATAAAATAAAATAGTATCTCCATTCATCTCCGTTTAATTTCAAAATGTAATTGCCGCTACCTTCCGTAACGCGACAAATAATGAATAAGTTAAATGAACGTTGCCACAACTGGGGCTTTAACCGGGTCGACTTTTCTCTAAGTACCTCCCTATGTATTTACAAATTGGTTTATTTCAAATAAAAAATAATATAAAAAAATAATTACAGCGGTTAAACATAGAGATATTTTATGTATTTTTTTATTACCAACCACGTGCTGTTGACGGAAGCGCAGCCAGGAAGTAATTTGCCGATTGATAAGAAAATATCATTAATTGTCGCTTAGGAATTATTAATGTAATAGCTGTCGGCTTACTAAGGGCCTAGCGTCCTAGTCCTAGCCAAGTAAAATGGTATTTGTTGAGATATATTTAAATAAATTCTATGGATTGCGTATATTCCCTTTTTATAAAAACACTCCCGGCGGGTTACCGTACTACCGTAGATATTTGAAAGATGGGTATCATTCAAATATCTACGGTATGTATTTTTTTCATTAGGTTTACTCTTAAACGTTTTAATGTATAAAATTTAACTTTTGTATATTTTTTGTTAAATGTTTCTCTTCGGGGGAAATCTTGTAAAATTTCCTTAAAGTTAAAAAACTGTATAAAATAGGCATTGGATATTTCTCAAAGTTTTATTAAAGAATACTGTTTGATAGTGTATGTGTAAACTAGTGACTGTCCGAAGTTCCACCAACGTGGTTTCCGTTCCTGTGGGAATATCGGGATAAAATGTATCCTATATTTCAATCCAGGCTATAAATTATCTTTATGCCAAATGCCATCTAAATCCATGCTCTCGTTTTTGCGTGATTGAGTAGTAAACCTCTAAACATCCAAACTTTTTTTTATAATACCTTCTTTTTATTAGCAGGATTAAAGTATTTGGTAGATATAGCTGGCAATTAAAAACAAACTAGATTATTAAACCCTCATAGTAGGGCATGCACAACCTGACCTTTTTTTCCCGGTTATTTTCGGTTTTTTCGGAGAGATGTACCTTCATAACCGTCAAAAAGAAGCATGGCCAGGCCATTGCCGTATCGCTCGATGATTCTAAATCCTTCGACACGATCTGGCATGACATCGTTTTGAGTAAGCTTCCGTCGTATGGTATCTGCGATGGGTTTTGCAACTGGATTGCTGATTTCTTGAGGGGCCGGTCAATTCATATAACATAAAAGCCTTATTTATTATTATATTGTCCTCGCCTCGACGGACAGTCATCTGCCCTATATACAAATAACGCTGGTGTCGAATGCTAACTTTGGTGATTATATAGCAAGAAATGCTGCAAAATAACTTGGCATCCTGTTCAGAATGAAGAAGTACTTAAACACCGGATCAGCTTCTTCTACTCTACAAAGCGCATGTCTGACCGTGTATGGAGTAAGTACTGCTGCCACCTCTGGGACGGATCTGCAGAGTATTAGCTGACTGCCTTGGATTCGGTAAAGAACCGTGCTAGAAAGCTCATTGGAAACTCTATTATAGCAAGAAATGAGATCCAGGATCTTAGTCACCGTCGTAGAGCGGCCAGTCTTTCGGTGTTCTATAGAATGTACTTTGAGACATTTGGAATTGTACGATTTAGTTCCGTCCGCCCCCTGCCACGATCGGAGTACAAGACGCAGGCTTGCTTACCAGTTACCACCCATAGGTACATTGTCAGTGATTGTACCGAAAGAACCGGGTAATAGAATATTTAACAACCGGTTTTAAAAGAACCGGGTAAATCCGGGACTTTACGGAACCGGGTAGACCTGGGTGCATGCCCTACTCATGGGTACCTATAAAGTTCTGTAAGCAGTGACTTCAGCTTTCAGAAGCATTCAAAGGACATTAAAAACATAAAACAAACTCGTTGTTTACGACGAACAATAAATCAGCCGTACAAAATAATTATTGTATTTTGCGAGTAATCTCATCTTTTGTTACCAAGCAATAAATTGCTCTATGTGTAAAGACCGATCGTTTTCTGTTATGATCGTGGGAAAGAAAGCCGTAAAAGCAGTGAGATCAAGACAATAAAACAGAATCAAATCAAGAAAAACACATAAACACTTCGACTAACTTGTGTTTTATAGCTGACGGCTTAAATTTATATCCTTAAAACCTTTACCTATTCTATGTGTTGATTTTTGTGTGGATTAGAATCTAGATCTGGTAAATACAGCAGTAAATTTTTATTATGGTGCATTTAAACCAAATAAATAAATATTGCATTTTATATATCTGGACCATTATGGTGCTACTAAGGACTCTATGGCGTAGGTTTCTTAGTAAAAAAGTACTTAAAATTTAATACTATTAGCTTAATTGTAATTTCAGAATGTGTGTGCATCCTAAATATGAATTTTGAATGTGACTCATTATCTATCATTCAAGCTTATGCACCTACTAGTGATGCTAGCGACGAAGACATCCAAGTTTTTTAAGACCAACTACAAGAACAAGGCAATAGAATATTATTTTAATGGGAGATTTTAATGCCCGTGTTGGTCAACAACAACCTGAGCTAAAAAGAATATTAGGCCCATACTGTTACGGTAAGAGAGACCAAAGGGGTGAAATCCTACTGCAATTTGCCCTATAAAATAATCAAACCATTTTAAATAGTGAATTCAAGAAAAAACCAGCCAACTATGGACTTGGATATCTCCAAAAAGAAGAAAAAGTCAACTAGACTACATACTGTCCAATACAAAAGCAAAATTCTGAAATATCGAAGTTATCAATCAGCTACAATATCCTAGTGATCATCGCCTCGTGAGAAGTACTTACCAGATGACAAAAGTAAAACGAAGCAGAGCAAACTTTCTACACAAAACAACTACCCTAAATACTGAAAAATATGAAAGATGTTTCCTAGACAGTTTAAAACAAAACTTAAGCACAACAAACTTTAATGATAGCGACAACGTACAGTTATTTTACACGAACTCTATAAAAAGAACCAGCAATAATAACCGAAGTGTAATTTCCGACAATATAAAAACACTTATAAAAAGAAGAAACGAGTTACAATACAAAAAAACATTTGAGTAAAGAAGAAAAGCATGAATTAAGCAGTTTATATAAAACTGTTCATAAGCCAATTAAAGAGGAATAACAGGAACATAAACTTTATATAATAGAGAGACATCTAAAAATTTCAGAAAGTTTAAAAAAAGGGTACAAAGAGTTGTAAACATCAAAATATTAGATTACAAGTTTGAAAGAAAAAACCACAGGAAAAGTACACTTCTCAAGATCTGAAATAATAGAGACGGCAACAAAATTTTATAAAAATCTATATGCTGAAGAAAAACTTCCTGTTCTTGATAACAACATAAAAAATTCTGGAAACAATTCATCCAAAGAGTCGTTTCAAATGCAGAGATTTTCTTTAGACGAATTAATTAAAAATTTAGTCACTTAAGACAGATAAAAGTACCGGAACAGGGGCCCAATTCTGCTAATGCTTAGTCACAGTCGTATTCCAGTGGTGTTTCAATGGTAGTGCTGTTTTACACAGTTTTTGTTACAACAGTGTAAATAAACACAACTATTGAAACACAACTGAGAGACGATTATGACAATTTTTTTGCCGAATTGGCCCCCAGGTAATATTTCAAACGAATTAATAAAATTACCCAAACATGTACTAGCACCACTTTTGACGACTCTATTCAATAAAATCTTGGTACAAAAACTATACCTAGCGAATGGGCAGAATCCTGCGAACATATATGTTCGCAGGGCAGAAACAGATATAATACTGATATACAAAAAAGGAGACCCTGCCGATATTAGAAATTACCGCCCGTAGAAAAATTTCAACCTATGGAACAAGCAGGTTTCCGTAAAAACTTTTCGTCCACAGACCATATTCATGTCCTTGAACAAGTTATTAAAAAATTTAAAGAGCAAAGGCGTCCGCCCTACCTTGCTTTCGTCGACTACGCCAAAGCTTGTGATTCAATATCTCACAGCAGTATCTGAGCAGCTCTACAGGAATCCAAAGTACCAACAGAAATAATCGAACTTTAGAGAGATATTTACAAGAAAAGTGTAAGCCGAGTGAAACTAGACAGAAAGACATTATAAACATTTGTAGAGGCGTAAGACAAGGAGAAACATTATCTCCAACTATATTTATAACAGTTCTACAGAGTATCATGAAAAAGCTTAATTGGTCAAATAAAGGCGTAAACATAAAGGGAAGCTATCTTAGCAATTTAAGATTTGCTGATGACTAGTTTTGTTCTCAGAAAGTGCCACTCAATTAGATAAAATGATAAACAAGCTCAACTTAATTAGCATTAAAATAGAATTGGAAAGTAAAAAATCAAAGTAGTGACAAACAGCTGGGAAAGGCTCATTAAAGTTGGAAACCAAACATTGGAATACGTACCGGATATATATACCTAGGTAAACAGATTTCTTAAGCATAACACTGTAATCGTAAAAAAACCGAATAACTGGAAAAAGTACGTTCGGGCGAGTTTGCAAAAATTTTAAAATGGCGCGCGTGCGTCTCTTGTCATCCCGTGACGTGATCATGCAACCACAAATTATATGGTAATGTAAACGAACGAACGTTTAACTGCACGCCCCAGCTTTCTCCACGCGCGAGGGAATGAGACAGAGATCGCTCTGTCACTTACGAAATGCATTTTGGGCGTTGAGCTATATAAATATTCTAATAACTGAGTATAAGAAAATTTTCCTCTTATATTAAATATGTTTCAAGATTCTAGATTTGTGTTTGGCAACGAACGACATGTTCCTTTGTAAATGTTGTTGCTTCTGTAAAAGTTGATAAGTTTCTTGCGGCCGTTCTTCTTATCAGTTAAAAGATGTCCTGAATGGTAGGAAAAAAAATTGGTCGATTCGAAAGCACTTATCTATAAGTCTATATGAATAAAAATCTTTGACTTTGACACACAAACATTATTAATATAGTTTCTTAATTAGGCAGTACTCATGCACTAAATTTATGCTTAATTAGTTAAGTTAATGTTTTAAAAGAAAGGGTAAGTCCATAGTTTAATCAGTTTTGCAAGGCACTTTGCCTCAGTTTACAATAAACCAACTAAGAATAATTACATCCCTAATTTTCCAGAGTCCAATAAAACTCTTTCCTCTATTATAATAACAGAACAAGAGATAGCCGAAGCCCTTGATAGTTTCGATATTAGTAAAGGCGCAGGGCCTGACAGAGTGCCCGCTTTATTTATTAAAAAATGTAGCACATCATTGTCACGGCCTCTTTATTTAATATATAACAAGAGCCTAAGTACGGGTACTTTCCCCGAGCTATGGAAAATTGCTAAAATTGTGCCTATACATAAATCAGGAAATAAGATGGACGTTGGTGATTTTAGACCGATCAGTATACTTAGTTGTTTAGCAAAAAATCTTTGAGAGTCTGGTTTATAAACATCTTTATTTTTATCTGAAACCGGTTATTAGTAACAAACAACATGGTTTTGTCAGTGACCGCTCCACAACAACTAATCTCGTGGCTTATATTCATGACCTAAATATTGCATTTAACAATAATGTGCAAGTTGATTCACTTTATATTGATTTTGCCAAGGCATTCGACAAGGTTGACCACCATATCCTTTGTCGCAAAGCACATCACCTTGGAATTCATGGAATACTACTGCGTGATGTGAGCCACATCTTTTCTTTCTCATCGTTCACAACTGGTAGCAGTACATGGCTTTGACTCGGTGCCGTATTTATCTACCTCGGGAATACCGCAAGGCTCGAATTTGGGACCTCTTTTATTTATAATGTTTATAAATGACCTCGTGCAATCCATAACGTCTAATTGTATTGCATATGCAGACGATATTAAAATATATAGAGAGGTTAGATGTGAGGGGGATGCCATGTTACTGCAAAACGACATTGATAGGGTACATAATTGATGTGATAATAATAGCATGTCCTTAAATGTTTCAATGGGTTGCCTTGTTACTTTTACAAAAAAGAAATCACCAATCCAATATCCTTACAACATTGATAATACCTTACTCAATCGTCAAAATTTTATCAAAGATCTTGGGGTATGGTTGGACTCTAAGCTAAGTTATACGCACTACAGGATGTCAACAGGATGTCAACAGGATGCTTGGTTTCATTACGAGAACTACAAAACCATTTCGTAGGCCAGATAGTATCATAACGTTATACTGTGCCCTTGCTAGAAGTGTTTTGAAGTATAACTCTGTTGTGTGGTGTCCACAATACAGGGTTCACATTGATAGATTGGAGGCAGTTCAAAGGCGTTTTTTGCGTCATTTAAGTTCTAAACTGGGATTAAGACGAAAGTTATGGACATACAATGCCAGACTTCATTATTTTGGACTAAATACATTGGAATCTAGACGTTCAATTCAAGATCTTTACGTACTTTATAAGATCGTTAATAATCAATGGGATATCATGGATTTGTTGTGCCATCTGTCATTTAAAACAAGCGGTAGTAATAGAAAACCTAAACTGTTCTCCGTGCCTCTTTACAATAACAACGTCGCATATAACAGTCCACTTTTACGAATGTGCAGGTTATAATATAATGATAATGTCAATGGTTTGGATATATTCTCTCAGAGCTCATACTCATATTATAAAGCTATATAGTAAAACCCCTACAGTTTGATGTTAAACTATTATATTATATAAGTATTAGAGTAAGTATCTGATGTTCTTTCTTTTTGAATTACCGTTTTTATGTCAACGTTGTGTACAACATTCACCGGACTGCAATTTGAAATTGTTTATACTCGCAATGTCTCCAGAAATATAAAATTGTATTCTGTAGTTGTGCCTATAAGTAAATAAAGAAATAAATAAGTTATTTCTAGTTTATCTATGATATTATGATATTTATTTATTTATTTTTTAGGTATTAGTCGGAGAGAACCTGCACATCATCAACACTTTTTGAGGAGTTCTTCCGGTATTTCATCATCAGCTCCACTTCATCACATGCATTGAGTCGAGCATACATTGCTTATGAACCACATTAAAGTAATCAAGAAATGCTAATTATTTAATAGTTCTGATGACCATTCTGGTCTTCATCATTAGTTCCACTTCACCAAATGCTTTCCGGAAACAAATGCCCGAACTATTATAGAAAACACTGAAATTGATTGAAGAGTTCCCTGGATTTCTCCTAGATCCCATCATCAGATTACCTACTTATAACTTTTTATTTTTGCATTTTACATCTTTTTATGTTCAAACAAGTAAAGGACATCAGGCAATCTGGTCCAAAAAAAAAGGTGAGCGGCCAGACCCGAGATTAATTTCAATAGATAGTTCCTATTAAGGCCTAAAATAAATTATATGGACTTAACCCTGTCACCGCATGAACTGAGTAGCTATTTCGAGTTAAAAATTCTGGACAAATAAAAGTGAGCGGCCAGACCCAAGATTATTTCCAATAGGTAGTTAATACTAAGACCTAAAAAAATATATATGGACCTAACCCTGTCACCATTTGAACTGAGTAGCTATTTCAAGTTAAAAAATCTGGACAAAAATAAAAAGTGAGCGGCCAGACTCAAGATTATTTACAATAGGTAGTTAATACTAAGGCCTAAAAATATGTATATGGACCTAACCCTGTTACCGCATAAACTAAGTAGCTATTTCAAGTTAAAAAATCTAGACAATAAAAAGTGAGCGGCCAGACACCAGATTATTACCAATAGGTAGTAAATACTAAGGCCTAAAAAAATTATATGGACCTAACCCTGTCACCACATGAACTGAGTAGCTATTTCAAGTTCAAAAATCTAGACAAAAAAAAAGTTAGCGGCTAGACTCGAGATTATTTTCAATAGGTAGTTTTTATTAAGGCCTAAAAAAATTATATGGACTTAACCCTGTCACCGCATGAACTGAGTAGCTATTTCAAGTTAAAAAATCTGGACAAAAAAAAAGTGAGCGGCCAGACCCAAGATCATTTCCAATAGGTAGTTAATACTAAGGCCTAAAAAAAATATATGGACCTAACCCTGTCACCACATGAACTGAGTAGCTATTTCAAGTTAAAAAATCTGGACGAAAAAAAAAGTGAGCGGCCAGACCCAAGATTATTTACAATAGGTAGTTAATACTATGGCCTAAAAAATATATATGGACCTAACCCTGTTACCACATAAACTAAGTAGCTATTTCAAGTTAAAAAATCTGGACAAAAATAAAAAGTGAGCGGCCAGACTCAAGATTATTTCTAATAGGTAGTAAATACTAAGGCCTAAAAAAAATTATATTGACCTAACCCTGTCACCACATGAACTGAGTAGCTATTTCAAGTTAAAAAATCTAGACAAAAAAAAAGTGAGCGGCTAGACTCGAGATTATTTTCAATAGGTAGTTTCTATTAAGGCCTAAAAAAATTATATGGACTTAACCCTGTCACCGCATGAACTGAGTAGCTATTTCAAGTTAAAAAATCTGGACAAAAAAAAAGTGAGCGGCCAGACCCAAGATCATTTCCAATAGGTAGTTAATACTAAGGCCTAAAAAAAATATATGGACCTAACCCTGTCACCACATGAACTGAGTAGCTATTTCAAGTTAAAAAATCTGGACGAAAAAAAAAGTGAGCGGCCAGACCCAAGATTATTTACAATAGGTAGTTAATACTAAGGCCTAAAAAATATATATGGACCTAACTCTGTTACCACATAAACTAAGTAGCTATTTCAAGTTAAAAAATCTAGACAAAAAAAAGTGAGCGGCCAGACACCAGATTATTTCCAATAGGTAGTAAATACTAAGGCCTAAAAAAAATTATATGGACCTAACCCTGTCACCACATGAACTGAGTAGCTATTTCAAGTTAAAAAATCTAGACAAAAAAAAAAGTGAGCGGCCAGACTCGAGATTATTTTCAATAGGTAGTTTCTATTAAGGCCTAAAAAAATTATATGGACTTAACCCTGTCACCGCATGAACTAAGTAGCTATTTCAAGTTAAAAAATCTAGACAAAAAAAAAGTGAGCGGCTAGACTCGAGATTATTTTCAATAGGTAGTTTCTATTAAGGCCTAAAAAAATTATATGGACTTAACCCTGTCACCGCATGAACTGAGTAGCTATTTCAAGTTAAAAAATCTGGACAAAAAAAAAGTGAGCGGCCAGACCCAAGATCATTTCCAATAGGTAGTTAATACTAAGGCCTAAAAAAATATATGGACCTAACCCTGTCACCACATGAACTGAGTAGCTATTTCAAGTTAAAAAATCTGGACGAAAAAAAAAGTGAGCGGTCAGACCCAAGATTATTTACAATAGGTAGTTAATACTAAGGCCTAATAAAAAATTATATGGACCTAACCCTGTCACCACATGAACTGAGTAGCTATTTCAAGTTAAAAAATCTAGACAAAAAAAAGTGAGCGGCTACACTCGAGATTATTTTCAATAGGTAGTTTCTATTAAGGCCTAAAAAAATTATATGGACTTAACCCTGTCACCGCATGAACTGAGTAGCTATTTCAAGTTAAAAAATCTGGACAAAAAAAAAGTGAGCGGCCAGACCCAAGATCCTTTCCAATAGGTAGTTAATACTAAGGCCTAAAAAAAATATATGGACCTAACCCTGTCACCACATGAACTGAGTAGCTATTTCAAGTTAAAAAATCTGGACGAAAAAAAAAGTGAGCGGCCAGACCCAAGATTATTTACAATAGGTAGTAAATACTAAGGCCTAATAAAAAATTATATGGACCTAACCCTGTCACCACATGAACTGAGTAGCTATTTCAAGTTAAAAAATCTAGACAAAAAAAAAGTGAGCGGCTAGACTCGAGATTATTTTCAATAGGTAGTTTCTATTAAGGCCTAAAAAAATTATATGGACTTAACCCTGTCACCGCATGAACTAAGTAGCTATTTCAAGTTAAAAAATCTAGACAAAAAAAAGTGAGCGGCCAGACACCAGATCATTTCCAATAGGTAGTTAATACTAAGGCCTAAAAAAAATATATGGACCTAACCCTGTTACCACATGAACTGAGTAGCTATTTCAATACTTATGGTAAATTTTAAATAGAAAAATATTGGAAAAAATTAACTTAGAGCATTGGACCGGATTTCCAAAGGTCGCGGGTTCGATTCCCGTCTGAGAATTCACTTGTGGCCGAGTTGACTTTTTCCAATATTTTTCTATTTAAAATTTACCATAAGTATAAAAATAGCATTAAAAATGCAAAAATTACAAAATTATAGCTATTTCAAGTTAAAAAATCTGGACAAAAATAAAAAGTGAGCGGCCAGACTCAAGATTATTTCTAATACGTAGTTAATACTAAGGCCTAAAAAATTATATGGACCTAACCCTGTCACCACATGAACTGAGTAGCTATTTTAACTAAGGCATTCAGATAAAAAAAACGCGCGGCCAGAGCCAGGATTATTTGCAATAGCTATGTCTTATAGTCCGTTGCGCCAAAGCGCACGGTCGAACCCGCGTCGACGGCGCGTTTAAAAAACGCAGTGGACCTTTAAGTTCTTCTGGATTGGATGGATTTGACCCTGTAACTGCGTTTTCTTTCTGCTTCTGCCTGTTCTCTTATTTGTATCTCTGCTAATTCAACAGTATTAAGTATTCTATGATCTCCACAGAGATCGTATTTGTTTCCGCTTTGCAAGCAGGCCATTACGCCTCCGTTGCTGGCTGGTTTATTTTGTAAATAGTTTGAATTTGAATTGACAATTCTATATTGATGCTATTCATAGACAGTCATCTTGACATTTTAAAATGGTGGTAACTGAAAATTACGTTCTTTTAATTATGTCGTTTTGCTTTCGATGCGGTTACTCTGTTCAGCGTCGTAGACATTATATTTGGCGTACTCGAGAGCAGCAACATAATGAAACAGCACAGTTGCTTCTGCGAGAGCTACAAGACCGACAGGTAAGATCTATGAGGTGGGTAGTTGTTAATGCAACAATGCCTAGAATCCTAGAGTAAAACCCGCTTATATCATAGTTAACAATAAGCTTTTTTAATTTTTCATTTAACAATGCAATTTTTATTTGATAAATATTTAACAAGAAAATGTACTAGAAAAATACCACTTGTCTCATGTCGCTCTGATGGGATTCGAACCCGCATCATTAGGAATCCGGCCTAATGCACTTACCAATTATGCTACAGAGGACCTATGAGGACACGTCAATTTATTTGGTATATTCACCATTTTACGGTGTTGGCCATCGTCGTTTTATCAATGAGAGACAATATCCTCGCATTAAGGTTAAGTACGTATAATTTTTTTTAGGCCTTAGTATGAACTAACTATTAGAAATAATCTTGGGTCTGGCCGCTCACTTTTATTTTGTCCAGATTTTTTAAATCGAAATAGCGACTCAGTTCATGCGGTGACAGGGTTAAGTCTGTATAATTTTTCTTAGGCCTTATGTGGACTACCTTTTGTAAATAATCTTGGGTCTGGCCGCTCACTTTTTTTTTTGGACCAACTTTGTATGGAGATTGCCTGATGTCCTTTACTAGCAAAAAGTAACTTGCCTCTTATCGCCCTGACGGGACTCGAACTCGCATCCTTGGGAATCCGGCCCAATGAACTGACCAATGATGCTGACCAGAACAAATTGAAATTCTCTAGTATATTCACCTTTTCTACGGTGTTGTCCACTGTCGTTTCATCAATGAGAGAAATATCCTCGCATTAATTTTCATAGGTCACTCCTTTTTTAAAAAAAAATGCGTATTATTTAATGATTTTTTGATTGCATTTCCCGACGTTTTGTAATTTTTACGAGGGTGAGAATTTTCATTGAAAACACGAACAGGACGCGTCAAAATGCACTGTTCGTGGTTTCAATTTATTGCACTAAATTCATGTGAAGTTAAATTTTTGTAGATCTTTCGGAGTAAATTTGCAGACATCATTCACTAAATAGATTTAGATTAACAGCCGAGCCGAGGTAGAGTTTCAGTAAGAATATGTTATGAGTTTCACACGTTCATTTTGTGGTAGCTAGCTGGACAACGACTCGCTGTAAACATACGGGGTAATACAATTTCGGATTTGCTGAATAAGAACTACGCAAAAAGGAAAAATAGGATTCTTATGGGAAAATAAGAATAAGGAAAATATGATTCTAATTTGCATGTACTCTACGTGCTCTGTCGTGCCTATATTTCTGAAACGCGCCGATTACCTATAAATTACCGAAGAAACATCCTACGGGCAACTGCGACTTGCCCATAGTCCTACTGGTAGAACCACGGGGTTCAAAGGGAAACGCCAAAGGCGAGAGAATTAAAAAACAGAAAAGTAGACAAAACAAAAGTTTCATAGTATGTAAGACGTACCTTTTCTTTCTTTTTTTTTAATCACTTTTTCCAAAAATTCAAGAATAGCTTTGCATTGTTTCTATGTATTTTTATATAGGTATGTCGCAGTATAGTTAGGTAAATCGATTTATTGCGAAAATCCTAGGGATATTGAGAAAGCATGGATAATTAAACAATGGTGTTGTCATTTTTCAATCCTACTGAAAAAAGATAGGGTTTTTGCAAAAAAACGGGCTGCCTTAGTAAGACTGCGAAAAGAATCACTGGCTATTATGAAATAAGAACACTGATTGGCTGATCGAACAACATCTTCTCTGATTGGTGAACGACTTCGATTCTCTCACGTGTAGTAAACTTTCTGTGAACCAATCAGAATAAGAGTTTAGCAAGAAAGTAACAATTAAGCCAATCAAAGTTGAGAATATCCAATGTTAACCAACCCGTATTTTTGCAAAAACCCTATCTTTTTTAAGTGAGATTGAGAAATGTCAAGATCATTGTCTAATTATCCGTGTTTTTGCAATATACCTAGGATTTTTGCGAAAATTCTATTTATCAAATCATCCTACGACATATACATACCTATACCTATATAATTTATCATTATATTTTGCTGGATATCTGAACTCGGTAAAAATCTGGACAGTTTGATAGGTTTTTGAAGGTCCAAAGTTCTGTTTTGTATTAATTTTTTCAGCCAAAGCCATTCCTTAAGTTTTTATAAAAATAAGTAAATTTTCCAAGTCGATAAAAAATTACTTGATAAATCATACTTATACTTACAATTCCTCACGTTGCTGGCTTCTCATACAATCACGATTCTGCTGGCGATTCCGCTTGTCTTGCGGCTACAACTGTTCCCCCGCTGCTGCTGAATATTCAAAGCTTCAAGAGATTATAATATACTAGCGGCCGCCCGCAGTTTCACTCGCATGGTTCCCGTTTCCGTGGGAATATCGGGATAGAAAGTATTCTATGTTTTAATCCAGGCTATTTACTATCTCTGTGCCAAACATCCACTTCCGTTCAGTAGTTTTAGCGTGAAAGAGTAATAAACAAACTTTCGCATTTATAATATTAGTAGGATTATAAATTTATTTATTTGTTGTATTGTTATTGTAATGTCCTTGAATTTTGAAAAAGGTTCAGTACAAATATTGTTGATATCAAGAGCTATTTTCAACACTATTAAAGATATCGCTGTATCTTTTCCTAACAAGTTCCTTGTTCCATTTTTCACAACGAAAAATGTTGCTGTTTTACTCTCAGAACCTGCTTTTATTTCAGCATCGAATGCTCCTAATACAGTTAAAGGTTCTTTCGCTCCATTAGCCACAAAAAGACTTATCCGGACATTTTTCTTGATTGGTGACAACAATTTTTTCCTCTTTTAAGTATGACCATGTCTTGTCATTGATAATATTATGTTTGCTCCCGGAATCGATGAGTAACTCGACTTGCACTCCCCCAATGAGCCATTTCATTACAGCATCGTCGTCAATATGAAAAATATAGTTGACTTCAGCACTTGAATTATTTTTTTCACTTTTATTTGTCTCAAATTTTAGTTTTTTCATATGTGGTTGATCGAAATGTTGTTTAGATTTCCGTTTGCTAACGCGCGTTTTACATAGGGCCTTAAAAGTGCCAACAAACCCACATTTGGTGCATTGTTTGTTTTTGGCTGGGCAACTATTACTGTCAGCTTTGTATTTTTTACTACACCGCGTGCAGTCTAATTGTTGTGTCTTAAAATCAATTTTGTTAATTGGAAAGATTTTTTTAGGATCGAATTCACACAGCTGTATTTCGACGGCTTCAAAAGAGTTCGCTTCGGTAAGGATTTTATCGAGTGTTACAAAATTATCCATTATAAGTATTGTCTTTCTCAACTCTGCGGATACACATTTCTCTGTGATTTAGTCTATTAAATGTTCATTCTCACAAACAAAATTGCATTTGCTGGATTGATAGCGCAACCGTACTAAAAAAAATTCAAACTTTTCATTTTGTTCTTGGTTAATAAGTCTAAATAAATGTTTCTCAAAAATAGAACTTTGCTTCGGAGCAAAATATTCATCAATTTTTTATATTGCTATTTCATTAACATCGACGTCGTGCGTTTTATTAACGAACGCACAAGGTATATTATGAAATACTTCTTGTAAAGATAGGCCGCCTACATGCAATAATGTTGCTCGCTTTTTACTTGGACTGTCTATACTACATGCAATAAAAATTATTTCTAATCCGCGTTTCCATTTTTCCCATAGCAATCCTACTGAAGCAGCATCGCCATCACAATCAAACGCTTCTAAAGGTGTTAATTGAGACATTATTTTGACGGTCTGAAAACAATAATGCTTAATTTTACACTGCTGCGAATACTAAAAATTTATGGTCATGGAAGTACGTACTGTCATTACTAAATTTAAAATAAAATGTAACACCTATATATTATTATTTTAGGAATAATTTTTTTTTTCACGCATCTGAGAAAGAAATACTTTATTTCTAGTACCGGCCCATAATAGTCAAACAAACTATTATCGCGCTTCTACTAATAACCATCATAATTATATATTATGATATTTTAAATATCTCGAACCATTAGTACTTATATTTAATAATGGTTTTTAATGACATTGTTAGTACCGGTTGATTTTCATCAACCCCTACTTGTTAATATCGACATCACTTTATGTCCGGTATAGGTACACCACTATTATTTTATACATGCAAACTTTTGCAATTTGAATTTTTAATTATTCTAATTTCGAATCGTAATGTCGATACTAACTATGGTAAGTACCTTTTGTGTGAAAATAATAATCCAAGTCAATCCCATAAAAAGTCTGTGAACGATAAAGTCGTTCATTTCATAAAACATTTAAATAGGCACCTAATTCGGTATTCTGCCGATGTCAATGAATCAACCAAAGTCCATGTTAATTAAATATTTTTTTTCGAGGATTAAAATTATAATATGTTATAATGAGATAGTAACGTAATTTCATTGAATTTGGTTGTTTTATAGTTTTATAAGAGTCATTGATTTTCGTTCACTTGACATATAAGGTGACTTAAATATTTATATTTTCTTTTTAATTAGTGCAATACTGTATTTAGGTACTCACATATTCACCTCGTCGCCAATTTGTAATGTTCACCTAGTAGGATATTTTAATAAAACCAAGATTTATATTATTAAATACTGTTTGACGTTGGTATTCCTCTTGGCGCCAAATCCTATTAATCTCTTTTTTAAGTTCCCGTGTGACGAAGGCATACCAACCTCATACAGCCAACATTTATTAAATAAGTATTTACTAGGACATTACAGTTATCATGTTACGGTGGCCATTCAATGAGAAGCTTTAGGTGAGTAATACATAAAAATGATGAAACACCATACCTTAACTAGATACGAGGTCTTGAATCAAGTTTTGCGATTAAAGTTAGTAAAGTACATGTAAAGGTGGGGAGAGGAAATAACGTGGACTGTAGTTATTAAGTGCAGAGTAAAGCGTGTTTTGATAAAATAGAATAAAACAGGAAAAAATAAGATAATCAAACAAACCAACCAAGACGAAAAACAGAACAGACAGCTCTTCTGTCATGAACAGAAAAGATCTTTCACATTGTAAAAGGGTATAAAACTACAAAAAATTATTTGCTCCGCAACAGTACCTACTTCTGAGGTTGGTATAAGTTCAGCCAAGTTATGGGAACTAATAACTTTTAACGGTGAATAATATTATCATTTAATTAATATTTAAATTATAAGGCTTGCACAAGTGTCGATATGGCCATATAAGTCCATGTTTTACAATATAATTGCACTACTTTGATCGAAATTGAGCCAGGATTTTATTACACTAAGAACTGTCGATTTCTAACTTTGCTTATACTTACTTATTTGCTAATTGAACTTTGTAAATTACCTATGTTAAAATTGTCCAACAACTAACAACACATCTTAAATACATATGTAAAATAACACTTATCCATATTCGTTTACCTCTGGTGATTACTAATTGGTTTTGAATAAAATCTCTATGGGCGACCGCTCAATTCTTCGGGAAGATAGACCATTTGACGTCGTGCTCCCTGGGAACCCCATTACCGTTTGTCCTATTTTTAAATTCATAAAAATGTTGTACTTGTACGTAATCTGTAAATACTTAAAAAAAAATACTCTAATAGTTTTTAAGCTACAGCCAAATGGAAAATGGGGTTGCTGGGGAGATGCTAGCCAGCAACCTTCTTACCTCTACCATTTTTGTTTTTCAATTTAACAAGTCATACCTACCACATTCCACGGTAAAAACAAGAGTACATTATATATCATAATCATGTACATTTTTTTAAAGTATTTACAGATGACGTACAAGTAAAACATTTTTATGAACTTAAAATAGGAAAAACGATAAAGGGGTTGCCAGGGAGCATGACGTACCATTTGTTCTTCACTTGAATAAGCAATTCTAAAATCGTGTTCATTTTAAATTTTATTTATTTACCATTTTCTCACAGAAAGAGGAAACCTCGCCCCCGCCCATCTAGAGAACACGGTCCCGTGTGTCGCCAGTGATAAATAAGAATAAGCGAGACAGGAGCAATTGAGTGGCGACGAAACCTAACCAATTAGTTAATTTGATCCGCAGTTGCTATCCCGATGTCAATGCCGTCATTTTTCACCAAGTTCGATTTTATGAACACATATGGTGTGTCTGCCAGACAAGGGCGTTGCCAGTCTAGGGGAAATGTTGATTCATAGGTACGATTTGTGACATTTGTGAAGGGAATTGTGACCTATTTTCAGGACTGTAGGATTGATTTTTCAATACTTGTAGATTATGAAAACGATTTGTTATTATATTTGAGCCTTAATAAAGTTATATGTACAGTTTGCAGTACGTCAGGTTTAGCCGCTGAATTACAAAAACTATCCATGTATGGGATGTGTATAGTCAACAAGGAAAGTGATGTGCTATCGAATGTAGAATAATTAGCCAATCTAAAGATTTCTTTAGAGAATGACTCGTCGACAATTCAATTACAACATACATTTTGCATACCTCGTTTATTTAGCATAAATTTTGCATAAAACTTAAAAAAAACGGCACTTTTAAAATCTTGCTTTTCAAAATATTACTTCGCTGACATGAATTTTATAATAGAAATTTTGTGACCGTCTCAGGGCGACATGAGACAAGTTGCTTTTTTCTAGTATATTTTCTTGTTTAATATTTATCACATAAAATTTGTGATCTCTGTAGGTATGGTGTACGTGTCGACTGGTGATGTGTTTTAGGACATTTACCACTACTACGTTTTGTAAAAGAGACGTTGTCAGCTGACAAATCTAACATTTCTCTGCTTCGCGTTTCAGCGGAGACGTATCCAAGTTGCATTTTCTAGTGTAAAGTTACTGTACTGTTTATCCGTCGAAAGAATAGAATATACAGTGACATTGACCCGAAAAGTTGGTCAAATCTTAAGAAATGGAGACACTCGTGGGGTCGCCAAATATTTATCGTTATCTATTCTAATATAATAAAGCTGAAGAGTTTGTTGTTTTTTTTCATTGTTATCTCTAAGTCTTTGGAACGAAAATAACTCTTCAATGGAGTTAAACTAGGGATGAAAGCGTGAATGACTCCTATCTGGAAAAATGTGGAAAAAGGTGAAGTCGAGCTCGCGGGCGGGCGCCGATGGGCAATTAAGATATAGATAACTTAAAGATAATAATTACCGTTCCGACACTATTAGCAGCTTTTATTGCAGTATATCGATAAATTGATGTTCAGTTATTGTTAGCAACAGTCACCATTGAGATCATCTCAGAAGATTGTCGGGCACATAAATCAGTCATCCCTGTGACATGGCCGTTGCTTCTTAGTATCGATAATTGAATAAACTCGTTCATTATTAAAAAGTCATAAACGTCGGCGGCACAAGCATCGATTGTGGGGTTTTACGAGACCAGCTGCATAGCGCTGCTATCTTTATGGGTCTTGCATTGACCCCGACTGAACGTGTGACCACAAATCGTCACGTTGATGCAGTGCAGGGTACATTGTATCGAATATATTTACCATGGAGTTGCGTTGAGAGGTGGAGTATTAAGTGTGGCTTTTGCGTAAATATCTTTTTCACCTCACACGCTCGGAAAAGGAGGTTTTGTTATTCAATTTCTGCGCCGAATATCGCATATTACCGGCCTAGCGTGGTAAAGTATTTTTTTTAAGAAAGAGTAAGAGAGAATTAATAATAATACTCCGTTTTGGTGTTATTATAATATTTTAGTTCATTGAATATAAAAACAATAAAGATTAAACTATTTGTTATAACAATTTTATATTATGCTGGGTGAGATTTCACAATCCATAATTATTATTTTAGTTTTTAACGGACCAATAAAAGGAGTTATCAATTCGTTCGTATGTTTTTTTTATATTTGTTACCTCAGTACTCGGTCATTTATGAACTGATTTAGATAATACTTTTGCTTGTTATAAAGGGTATACTTTCAAGTTGGTCCCATTTTCGTCAAAACAGGATCTGATGATGGGGTCCTGGAGAAATCCAGGGAACTCCTCAAATGTTATAGGCACATCTACATTGATTTCGGTGTTTTCTTGTAACTCATGCAATTGCTTTCATAAAGCACCATTCGGTAGAGTGGAACGGATGATGAAGACCACACGTGGCCATCGGAGCTATTAAATACTAATAACCTTAATTCTCATTAATTTATGAACCTATTTGAATGATTCTTCTTTTGTTTAGAAGGGTGTACTTTCAAGTTGGTCCTATTGTGGTCAAGACAGGATCTGATGATGGGATCCTGGAGAAATCAAGGGAACTCTTCAAATGTTATAGGCACACCTACATTGATTTCGGTGTTTTCTTAAGTAACACGTGCAGTTGCTTCCATAAAGCACCATTTGGTGGAGTGAAACAGATGACCACACATGGTAATCGGAACTATTAAATACTAAGTATATCACGGGTGCGATACGATTCCTAAGCAATTATCTAACACAAAAAAAATAAAAATAAAAATTTAATTAAAAATTTCAAAACCGACTTCAAAAAGTAAAATATAAATATGAAAATCAAAAAATATCAAATAATAAAACCCCATAATTATAAAGACCTGAAAGCACTGAGAAAACATGGAAAAATAATCGTTTTTATTCCTCAAAATATATTAGTCACTATCCTTTCCTCCATATCACACCTTCGAGGTACGACGACTGCTTCTTCTGCAAAGTTCAAACGTCTAACAATTACCACCCACTGGGCCAAAAAAGCTTCAAGAAAGTTGCGGTCCAGTAACATTTACCAAATCGACATCTTCAAGGAAAAACATGGTAACTTAGTTTTTGGCATTTTACAGGAGAGCACGGCAAAGATTCAAAAAAATCTTAGCAATTTCGGCTAAGCCCTAATGCCAATTGGATCGCTTTATGCAAAAATTATTGCATAAATCCGTCCAATTGATCTTGAAAACTTAAGTAAACGTAGTAAGACTTAAACTGTTGTAATATTTTAATGCCATTAATGTATAGGTATATTTAATGATTTATTGTATGTGTTTGTGAGTTACAATCAAATTCTTCCACATATACTTTGTAAAATTATATTGTAACTCAGACGTACAATCAATATTGTATGAAACTGATATATTCGTAGAAATTTAAATTCTTGAAATAATTGTATGTGTGAGATACAATATTTTGTTGTTTTTACACTATGCAGATTTTAAATTATAACGAATTTAAATACGGTGACAAGTGTTTTTTTGCTTAGTAAGAATACCATCATAACTCAATATTGCCTAAAACTAAGTTTCAATGTTTTTCGTTGCAGGTGTCGAGATTACCTTTTTTTTCCAGAAACATACACGGTGACATCGTCTAGGTGACTGATCGGATTGCAATGCAGGGTCCTGTATCTTATCTGGGGAATGTGCCAACGTTGGCGGTGCCCTGTGGGTAGCCACTTAGCGGAACCCCGCAAAGGGAACCCAACTTTTGTTATACAAAATCAATATCTCTTATCTCATGCTTTGTGTGCATAACGGTCGTACAGGAACGCTCCGAGAAAAATGTGATTTCTGAGTCATTAATCTTTTGGAACGTTGACGGTTCTGAAAATTAATATTTATGAAGTTTTATCGCTTTAGCGATAATGTGGGAATGTAAGTGAGATTTATCACTTGTAGTGATGCAAACGCGGCTTTAAATAGGTGCTTTTTATTCTGATGTTGTATCTGATAGTGTGTGTTAGATGGAAAATGGGATTTATGTATGAACATTTGCTTAATTATCTTGGCATAGGACGTGGATGCGACGTGTGTTAGAATATTTGGAAAGTGGATGAATAAGAACATTGACTATGAGAGGCTTATGTTTTAGTAATTAATTACCTTTACCTTTTTTACACGTATAAACTTATCATTGCCGCATCACTTACTCGTTTTATTTTCTTTTCTAAGATATTCTAGAACAGCGTTTGTTTTAACCTTTTTGAATCTACGGATCCCTAGAAAACCAAGCACAATTTAAAGGATCCCCAAAGGTTGAGAAACACTGTTCTAGAACCTACCTACTTAAATTCAAATACCATCACTTAATTTCTATACCTAGGTATCCATCTTCTATATTTACTTTTTTTTAAGACCACTCTTTATTTATCATTAAGCACGTGCCAGTTTCATATTGCAGCCTTTTAATGAATTTAAACTCGTTTTTAAATAATCACAATGTGACACGGAGGGCAGTGCACTCCAAACAATCGTTGGCACCGTGGCCTCGTGAAAAAGCTTCGGTTGTCTTCGTTCGTTATCTAGAAACGCATATCAGTTGAGGTCTACGACATTTATATCGTTATTTCTATTAACTGGCTCAGTGATGATATAGTACTCATTCATATTTTTGTATTGTGTCATTTACCTGCTAGGATTGAGAAACAACAATATTGAACTAGCAGAACTAGCAATGGGCGGCCTATGACAGTGCTCATTTGTTTGTATCTCAATATAAATCACGATAGCGACCTATATTGAGGACCTAATGTGCATTGTATATTGTTATATTAAAAAAGGAACATAAATAATAATAATAATATAATATTTCTTACAATCACACTAATCAACCAAGCCCCAAAGTAAGCACTATAGTTAGGCCTGTGTTATGATTACTAGGGTAACGAATATAAATACATACAATTATACATAGGTATTTATGTGTGGCAATATGTATAAACGTCCATGAATCAGGTAGAAATGCTCGTATTCATCATACAAACATTTGCCCTACCGGGATTTGGACCCGGGACATCACAGTTGGCGACACCTTGAAACCAGTGTACGTACCACTCTACCACGGAGGTCGTAAATAAGACTATATTATTTGCATTAGAAAGTTATTAAATCTTGACAAGAAATTACAATTGCTATGCCTTAAATTTGCCTTGAACACTTCTCTTTCTTATCCGCTTTCTTCGTCATACGAGTATCGTAAAATCCAGGAACTTTCTGGCTAACCAGTAAAGTTTTGCTCGGGAACGTGATTTCGAATAAAATATTTATTAATGTTCTATTATTTTAGTGATATTATATCCTTTTTCTATAAATGTACATTTTACCTAAGAGAGCCAGTGCGAACACTATTATAAATATTCAGGAAGTGGTGTTACCGCGTGGTGGTTATGGTAGCCAATTGGCGAAGATCTATCAAGGTCTACAATCAGGCGTTATCGTGTGCTTTTAAATAAAACCGGACAAGTGCGAGTCTGACTCGCCCACCGAGGGTTCCGCGCTAATTTGTAGGTACTAGGTACACCTACATAATATTATAAATAGTTTAGGAATCGAGTCTCGCAGTTTTTTCCGAATCTTTCCCGAAATTCAGTTGCCAAAACTTCTTGCAGGGATATTGTTAGACGTGTTATTCGAACATATAATTACCTCACTGCCTGCATCAGAAAAATGCTTTAGATCACGTTTTTATGCACTTAAAAAAAACCATAAATATATGAAAATTGACGAATCTTTGAACTTTCGTGCCATATCAACTATTGCTCCAAACGTCCAGTTCTTACCATAAGTACCTAGGTTTATTTTTTTTGTTGGCCGGCACTTTTAGAAAAGGGTCCAAAATAATGATCTCCTTTCATAGTTCTAGCACAGATTACTAAATAGTTTCTAGGTCAACGGAAAGTACCTTATGAATTTTGATTTCCATGAGAGAGTCAATGTTTCTGCGGCATAAACGGCCCTAGCTTTTTTTACGTTAATTTACAAGTTTGTTTTTTTACAGCTTCAAAAGATTGTTGACCTGAATATATGGTATTAATTTCAACTCGATATTCAAATGCGAACGCGTTCCCGAGTTTTTCCCGAAATTCACTTTCCAAAACTAAGCACTACATTTTTATAATTTAACTAGAGGCCGGGCGCGGTTTCTCCCGCGTGGTTCCCGTTCCCGTGGGAATTTTGGGATAAAATCTATCCTATCTCTTAAGTTGGACCAGACTGCTCACGGTGTGCCAATTTAATTTAAAATCGGTTAAGTAGTTTAGGAGTCCATCGTCCAACAAACATCGTGACAGGAGATTTATATATATTAAGATTACTAATGTATAGTTTTAGATTTTTTTCTGTAGGTATTTGTAGAAAAAGACGATATTTTACCAAATTTCATAGTTCTAGGTCATCGGAAAGTATGAGTATTGATTCCCTTGAGTGTTGAAATATACCTATGTCTATAGTCTATACGGTATACGGTCCTATCTTTTTCGGGTTCCGTAGCCTGATGGCAAAAACGGAACCCTTATAGATTCGTCATGTCTGTCTGTCCGATGTATGTCACAGTCACTTTATTTTACGTTAATTTACAAGTTTGATATTTTTACAGCTCCTATAGACTGGTGACCTGAATATATGGTTTTAATTGCAATTCGATATCTCCACGCATTACCGAGATAAATGAAGGCGGACGGACGGACGGATAATAAAGTGCTCCTACAAGGGTTCCCTTTTTTCACACAATAAAGTGATCCTGTAAGGGTTCCGTTTTTTTTTCATTTGACGTACGGAACCCTAAAAAGATACATAACCTCAATTTCTTAAGAAAGCAAAATTTATATATATTTTAAAGAGAGCACTGTAATTTTACTTACAGAGTTAACTAGATTTTCGTCTTAAAGTCAATTGAATTGTACTTAAGTTGATAACTAGTAAATGAAATATATACCATTATATTTACCTACAATGTTTAGGTAACAATCTCATTGTAAAGGATGAAAAGGTCACTACGTTCACAGACCATATATGAGTTTTGTAGACACGACCTACAATGTGGTGAACGGATTATGAAGGGATGCGAAAATTTAAGTGTGTGAAACTAAACACATAAGTCTTCATTACCTAGCATAAATAATTAGTAATGTTAAACATACAGTATTTTGCGTAAGGATTGTAACTGATTTAGTGTATTTTGTACATCAGTCAGCAGAACATTTCTATTTTCTCATGAGAAAAAAACGTTTCCATAATAAATAAAATTTTCACCACAAAAAGTTTCGGTGAAATCGGTTTTATGTTTTTGCTTGATATCGAAGAGATATATACCTCGCTGATTTAGAATCTATAGAGAAACAATAACAAAGAAATAGAATGTTCTTGAATTAGAAAATCGACTCATTTCTCATTTAAACCTTAAATTAATAAAATAGCCTTAATTTAATGATTGTCTACTCAACAGCACTTTCTCCAAATGATTTTGAACCTTAGCTCGTAACGCGTTCAGTTTGAAATCGATTATGGTCCAGGTCACGTGGCTATTGACTGTACAATTTATGTACACTACTAAAACTTATTTGTGCAATACTTAGTGATAAATAATAACAATATTGGCCCTACTTTCGCGCCGTTTTGAAGTCGAGCCAAAGGTCTTGATAAGCGTTCCTTATGTCCGATAGGCTTCGGTAATTTGCCGGATGTACCTACAGATAATAACTCCAATTTCGCAATTATAATAATAACATCAAAGTAAATATACGCATTTCGATATAATTATGTAGGAATGTACAGGAGATGTTAGACACCCTATATATTTAGGCGTAGGTACAAAGTTTACATAGGGGGAGAAAAAAGAGAACTACGTTAAGAGAAAAGATAATTTACATTGTTTAATTAAAACTGTTAACAATAAAAATAGGTTCGATGCCCTTAGCGACAGATCTTGAGGGGACTTGAATGGCACTTTATCGTGTCATGACATGAATGACAGAAAAGTTCCACAGATAAATAACTGTGACCCCGTTATCACTATCGTAACCACACATTTTTGTAGTTCACGCGTGACGATTTTTAATGTCATATAGTAATATTGAACTTTATCGTTGTAATGTGCTTGTTAGTGTTTCTTTTAATTAGTGTTTAAGTGTTATATTTTATGTAATGTATTTGCTCTTTTTTGTGAATACAAAATATTGTGTTATAATTATACTTAAGTAAGTATACTTTACTAGCTGCCATTCGCAAGTTCATTCGCATGGATTAGCGTAATGTGAAATCACAAAGAGTATGAAAAAGCGAAGTGAGATTTTCAAAATTTTACGAGTAGTTCCAAAAGTTCGCGGGTCCAAGCAACTAGTACTAGATTGTCTAGCCTAGATTTTAAGTACAGCCATGCACATGAAGCGTAAAAGTTTCACTTTGTTTATTTTAATTACGGACGGTACAATGCTATTGCACTCATCATAATGATTGTGCTGTTGACCATTTGCCATCTTAATAAATAAAGATCAACAAATACTTAGTTCATTAAAATTTTACTCAAAGTTTTTTAAACTAATTACAATGAATAAAAAATCTATTATTCATTAATTGTTGATAAACTAGACTCATAATATAGAAGTCTCTTAGGACAACGAGATATCGATCGAGTATTTCTTTTAATAAGCTGACGTGTCATGTAACCTCAGTTCACACTATAATCTACACGCAATCACATCATAACAAGCTCTTGACTTGGTTCTGATTGCTGACATAGCATTGCAATTAATGGCACCTGCGTCACACGCCAATTGGTAGCGTATTATAATGTACAAATAAAGCCTTTGTTGTTAGAGATTAATGTTAACTGATAGCAAACTGTATCGGACGCGTGGGTGCCTTATACGCGTTGTTTGACTCACTGTGCGTCAGTTTGCTTTGCTTAATCTGCGGTTGTCGTCATCAGTCTGCTAAGCCATATCTACTACTTCTGATGGGGAGCGAGAAAATGCATTATAATTATCGAGTATCTAACTGATGACCTGATTAGGTGTTGGTCACACTGAAAGCGGGCAGAGGCGAAAAAAGAACGTTATCTGTAGTTACGTCCTTTTGACTCCAGGCAAAGAAATATTGTAACTAATGACTTTCTTCTGTAATAGAACATTCATTGCATAATAGCTCACGCTATTAGTACACTACTGTTACGATTTAAACAAAGTTGCAAGTCTCCAAAACTATTAAATCAATATTTATCATATTACTTGTTTAAAAATATTAAAATTGTCGAAATTCAGGCTTAACTATGAATAATGCAAATAGCGCTAAGAAATAATTTTCATTAAAATAAACAATATGTTTCAGATTCTTGTTTTCTTGTTCAATTCGCAAAATTCAGTGTTTGACGATTTGATTAAACCACTGATTGTGAAGATGTGATGTTCCCCGTAGAAACAAAGCTTCCGATCCCAATTTATTTTATAAAATGATTTTTTACTGTAAATGAAGATTATTTGCCGTAGAATTCAATACAAGCTTTGCTTAATTATTAAAGCAATACTTGACATACAGAGAAACTGTTAGTCATTCAAACAAATTGATTTTATGCATCGCATACTTATTCAACATTTGCAATAATGCAAATTCTTTAATCAAATATAGTCTTAAAAGTACTTTATAATTTTATGCTAACCTTACGATTCAGAAAGGTGTATAAATAAGTACTAGTCGAGTTATTATAGATACTTCAGTGGTATTTAAATTGAAATTATAACTGTACATTTTCTAAATATTTTTTTTGAATAAATATACTTTCTTTTCGAAAAAAACTTAAAGACACACGCACAAGAAAAATCACCATTTTGATGACGGGATTGATGCTAGCATCAAAATTAATAAAATTTGGCATTTATGATTTCCAATAACTTGGTTAATAACATCAGCTTATATTTGGATTATTTATTATTTTAATCGTAATAATTTTTTTCTGTTAGTTTTCAATAAAATAAAATAAAATTATATAGTATAAATTATTAGTAATATATAGTATTATTCCGTGTTGATAACCCAATGATAACTCTCCTACCCTTATGAAACTCTCCCTCCTTCAACTGTGAGTCACGCTCAGATTAGCTTTTGTAAAATGACGCACACGCTGGCACTGGAAGGATAGCTTTCAGTGTGACGTCACGGCAATCCGTCATCGCACAGATAAAGAAATTGCGTAGGTAAGTGTATACCACAGTTTAACCACACGTTAACGTTACTCATGTGTATAAGTTAAGTATAGTAGTTTTTTTTTTCAAAATATGTGTTTCCGAGTTAAGAAGTTATAAATACAGCATTGTTATCATGTTATGATATAATTGTTATTAAATACATCAATGTCTGACGGAAATCGAATATTTTCCTTAAGAATAAATTCTTAATAAGTTAGTTGTTTTTTTCTAATGTTAAGTTTGTTTTCTCTAATGCAATGTTTGTTTTGTTTATTGCAAAGTTTATTTTTATCTTTACTTCTATACTAATATTATAACGCAGAAAGTTTTGATTGTTTGTTTGTTTGTGTGCTACGAATAAACTCAAAAACTACCGAACGGGTTTGGAAAAAAATTGGTACACAGATAGTAGATAGCCTGGTTATGAACAAGGATACTTTTTTCCCGATATTCCCACGGGAACGGGAACTACGCGGGTGAAACCGCGAGCGGCCGCTAGTCGCTATTATTTTTGTAGGCATTAGACTTGTCGTTTCTTGCTGCTTACAAAGTTATACCTATAAGTATTGTAGTACGTAAACATCGAGAGACAATTACAAGATGAGCCTTTGTACGAGTATGTCTATGTAGTATGGAAATGAAATGGAATGGAAACCAGGAATTTCACGAAATCTCAGGCGATACCACGAAATTTTTATTACGTCTTGAAAATAGTCAGTGAGACATTTTCGAATTCTCTACTTCTTTCCACAGTTTGTCAATTTGAAAGAGACGTTGTCTCGCCAAAGATGTTTATTATCTGTTATTGTTTATCAAGCCAGTAAAACGATACGGACAATTGAAACGTATCAAGGCTTCTCTTCAATTATAGGTTGACAGGCGAGGATCCCGGGGTTAACAGCGCCAATCGGCCCTTCACTTCGTGCGTTGATTAAATGTGGCGTATTCAGCTTAATGCTCCAAAGGAAGTACATTTTATAGGGTTAATTTGACGTTATTGGTAGGTAGCGCTCATCAAAACTTGACTTAAAATAGTTATTTGTTATGCAAGGCTGGAAAGTTGGTTATTTAGCGGCGAGTTGCCTCTATTGAAATCTGAGCAAGTGAAGGATCCTAGGATTGAACCACGAGCGTAGCGAGTGGTTCAAAGATTGAATCCTGAGCGAAGCGAGGATTTCAAAGGTACAAGACGCTAAAAACTTTTCTGCCGAGCGCAACACACAATTTTTCACCTCACAACAGCGAGGAACATTTAATGGTTGCTAGGCGGTCAACTTCCGGTAAAAAATTCTTTAAACATAAAGTTTAATCTAAATGTACCTTATTCTCATTGTTTTAATGATATAAAAAACTAAAATAATAAAAAAGGGAGTATTATAGTTAATTCAAAGTTATTTAAAGTAGGAATATATTGTTACTTGTTAATAAGAATAAAAACGATTCCGTAAATGTTGACACTGACATGAGGTACAAGACAAAGACAAATTTTTATTTTTATCAATTTAAATTTAAATTTAAATTTAAAGATTTATGTCACAGTCCGAAATCCCATTATAGGTTGTGAAATCCCATCCAGCCTAATATAAAAATCTTATAAAAAATAGTTAATCTTATTGTTATTGTTTCTATGATTCAATGAACTAAAATAATATAATAAAACCAAAACGGAGTATTATAATTAATTGAAAGCTATTTAAAATAAGAATCAAATATAACAAAAAAGTCAATAGTGCGATTCGGAACGCATTATGACATATTTTTGGGTATTAATTTAAAAAAGTACTTTGCCGCGCTAGGCCGCAAAAACGCTATTTTCTACGCCTAAACTGATTGACAAAACCTTCTTTTCAGAGCGTGTGAGGTGAAAAATCTTATGGTTCACCAGGTAATAAATGTCTCAAAAACTATTTGTTACAAGTTATGGGTTATATATAGAGACCTAACACATTATTTTTCATCCTCCTCCTCCTTTTTTTCGGACAGTCAAGTAAAAATAGAGAATTTTAAAATTAGCACAAATAAAAAATTATTAAACAATAATTTAAAGAGAAGCAGGTGTCCATAACGCTATAAAAACACTTCTAAACCACAGCTAAGCTTTACCTACCTCATTTGTATTTCTTAATGGCTCGAAAATAATCGATCTTGTTGATTAAAATAATTATTTATTGCTATAGTCTGTGGTTGCGACGGCGGCTAACGCCGGTCTTTAGTCTGTCATTAAAGGTCTCCGGTTAATTGCAAATGTAATATTATACTCGAGCTAATTACTCATATAATGGCTGTCGTAGGCCGTTTGTGCTTTATATCTGTCAATAGTAATCTGTCAATTCGTTAATTGGAACAGCTTCGGTGGAACAAATACTATAAACATACATACCTACTATCTATCACTTACAATAACAAACGATGGGAATGTTAAATCGATAGGTACTATAATGTATAACTATGTTTCTTTTGGCAACAACTGAAAACCACAGACCTATTTAAGATAGTTTTGTGCTGTAAACGATATCTCGGTGTAGGTCTGTGCTGAAAACAATAAATTACATTTTACACAGTATTCCTATCCAATTGTGAAGAGGTTCAGAAGCCAAATTATACTGTTTCAAATGTTACACCACATTTCAGCATACTCGGAGACATACTGGAAACGACCTCTCATCGCGCTTTCTATATCATTACACCAAATTTATTGCGTCATTATATGATATGTGAACAAGAACTCACATTTCACGCACCATAGCGATGTGATGATTATGACTTATATCTAAGGCCTTTGTTCTTCTAACAAGGAAAAACAGAACAGTAGAACAGCAACATCCTTTACACACAAAAGGATGGACAATAAATGAAGTTTGGCTCTCGTGGATTCTTTCTAGTTTACAAGGGATACCGCTCAGTGTTGTATGTGTGAAGACTGTCCCCTCAGTCTCTGAATATCATATTCTCAAAACATCATAATCGAAAATCATTTTAATCGCAAAACATCATATTCTCAAAATATCATTTTTGCATAACATTATAATCTCGTAAACATTCGCAAAACACAAGATTCTTAAAACCTCACATTCGTATTTTATTAAATTTTTAACCTGTGTATACTGATTAGCAAAAGTTTTGCTCTACGAGGAAATTAATGTCGTGTATATTTCCGTTGTCCCCATAGACCGAGTCCCCAGCCCAATGAGGACAGCTTTACCTAATTTGATGAATTTCGTGCCCTTTCCTTTATTTTAACAGGGTTTATCTCTTTAGATTTTTTTGTGTAGTGTTTAAACGTGCCATTCTTATGTTAATCTCAATTAATTAGTATTTCCATTCATCTCCCTCTAATTTCTTAATTTAATTGCCGTTACCTTCCGTAACACGACAGCGTAATGTATTTTTTTATAGTTAACAGCGCCTTTGTCCACGTTCATTATTAGCCTTGTCGCACTATAGATAGGTGGTGAAACCGGCCTTAAATCTGTTTTTGACCTCAAACCTCAAATTTCATTTGAGCCCTCCGTCTCAATACATAATAAGAAGTAGATTATGTTGAGGACTATACTTTGATTATGGTATTATAAGAATGTTGTGTTTTGCGAATGTTGTGTTTGGATACTATGATGTTTTGCGAAAATGATATTTTGAGATTATGATGTTTTGGGAATATGATATTTTGAGAATGTGATATTCAGAGACGACATACTTACGTTCTTGTATACTGTTTCCGGGCGTTTGGGCAAAGAGCCAGTTTCCTACTTTTGAATGTACGCTGTCGCGAATAAATTAACTCGGGTCTAAAGCTAGGCTGCGTTGACAATAAAATTTTCCTTCCCAAATAAGAAAATAATAGAAGATGGATTGCCTTGTTCAGATTCCGATGAAAAAAGGTTCTTTTTGTATTTAGTTTTTTTTTAATGTCACAGTTTTTCTATGGCCGAACTTTTATAAAACGATTTATCAAATTATGCTCCGCTGGACAGTGGATGTATGTAGATCCGTTACTTTTGCTGTAATTGATCGTCTCCAACTGAATAAGATGACAAAATATTAGTCAGTCTGCGAAGTACAAAGGATTACGTGAAAATCCCTGAGTTGTCAGTAATGTATCAGTAATTTTATAAGCACCTAGCATTTCAAGAGTTGCACGCAGCTGCATACCATAAACTTCTAAGCTTAATTGCTTTAACTCTTTAGGGTTCCGTTAATGGTAAGTGTGTAGACCAATTAGATTGGTTGCATGTATATTTCTTGAGGAAAAATACAATACAAAATTTACTTACTTTATTTCTTTACTTTTTCTTTGCGCATAAATTTAAAAATTTTAGACACATCTGGATCAAATCCGTGTCCACATTCCAAGATAACCTTTTTGGATGGCGCCTTATCGCTAGCCAGTGAGTCTAGCTCCTACAAAAGCCGATTGCTAAGACGCCTCCATGTCGCGAGCGAACCTCCGTCATTAAGAAAATACAGCGCATTAAATGAATGAAACAGAGGGACGCCTACGCCGCACACAATAAGAGAGAATTTTTAAAATGGACTGGTGTGTACTTTATACGCCATTGTGTGCCTATAAAAGGAGTACCGTATCGTGCGAATTTAACCCGGATTCGTTTCAATGGACACGAGATGAGGATTCTTAATGCGGCAGTAAGTAAAGATTTTTGTTTTTTTTTACTTTTTAACTTTTCGTTTTTTTTACTTTCATCTTTGAACACTTATGTACTTGATTTATAAACACATCTAAAGTTTTGGCGTACACTGTTCATTGTATAAAACAACTTTTTCGGATATTTAGTGCTCAGTTAATTCACACGACTTTAAATTTAATATTCCGTGTATTTATGGTTTTTGGGTTTCCCGACATTTCGACACCTTTCCAGGGGTCGTGGTTACAAAATCTCCAGGAAAGTTGTTTTATTTATGTTATCTTTTTCTTTTTAAGACCTAACGCCCTAACCATAATTTTTTTTATTAAAATCGTTGCGCGTTATTGCGATCGTGCGTTTAAAAAGACGAAATAAAAACAAACCAGGCGTCCATTATTTAATTAAAGCGTAATAAGAAGGACGCCTTTGTATTCAGTTGCATTAGCTGCAAGCTGTGCGACCAATACGATATCAATTACTCTCAAACTGTTGGATTTAATATCGCCAAACAACTCTTAATATTGTTTAAATGGTGCAATTAATCGTTCGTGAAGATAGGGCTGTATTGTCTAAAAGTCATTTAATTAAGTATGATTAACATTTAAGTGAAAGTAAAAGATTTCTTGTCAGCATCATTCGTCTTTTAATATTCCGTTCCAGTTTACGTTCATATGTGTATTTGTTAAATAAATGTCTTGTTCTGTGCATACGGCAATAATTTCATTTTGATGACATATTTTTCATGTCTGTACTTATATTTTTCTTCTAAAAAATTTTAGTTTTTTTCAATGGTTTTGCATGACTACACTGACGCACAGACGGCACCGGGCAAACCGCGACGCCTAAGGGCAATAATAAAATAATAATAAATATAATAATAATAAAATATAACAAGAAAAATATTTCATCAAAACCAAAAGTTTTGATGAAATATTTTTCTTGTTATATATTTTACTTCTGCAAAATTTTTTTTCAAAGGTTTTGTCTCTACTGGCAACCCTGGCAGAGTCGACACCCCCAACAGTTGCGCTTTCGCACGTCCCCGCATGTGCACTGAATAACTTAATGAAATACACGCAAAAACACCCATTTATTCAACAACGCAAATCGGTTCGCATGAAACGGTTATTTTAAGATTAACGATGAGATAATATGTCGGCAAATCGTCTTAAGATCGTACTGCGAATATTAATGAACCTAGAAAACAGATCGTATTTGACCTTTCCCGATAAGTAATGAAGTGACTATGATAATTATTAACAAATTAAAACATTTGTTATTTAATATAACGCTTCGCTTCTTTACTAATGTAAATAGATATAAAAGTAATAAAACACTATCGCTGTATTGATAATAATTTTCAGTCGGTTTGTTTGTGTGGAATTCGCTAAATGGAACTTGCCTGACTTTAATTATTATTTAAATACATACACAATAAAAAATACTTAAAGTAGTATTAATTAGATGAATGTGTTTAATAAAGTATGGACATAAAATCTGCAAAGCTTATAAGGAAAAATATAGGAGGTAAGTATATCCTCGTTACCAAATAAGTTGCATGAAATCTGTTCGAAAATCCTCTTTGTTACGTCTGTTTTTTTTTAATGCATGCAATCACTAAGTTTGAGTCATGAAGAACTAGTGTTATAGATACTAGATGACGGATAAACACACCTATATATACATATTTTTATAAATACATACATAATATATATATGAAACACCCGGACCAAGACAAATAGACATGTTCATGCACACAAATATTTGTCTTGTCAGGTCGTCGAATTGAATGAACAAAAAAGGAAACTGAAAACAAAGGAAGACAACAAAGGAGTATCTGCACAAATGTAAAGTGGTACTAATCGTTTATCGAAAACACCTTTTAAAGAGTCTTTAGTTTTTAGTCTTCTTCAATTTCACAATGTCATAGAAATGCAAGAGATGAGTCACGCCACGCCATAGAAGCAATTTGCTGATTTATTTCTTCTTTAAACTAACCATTGGCATTTCCATTTTGCGTCGGCGACGACACTGTCTCAATACAAAACAAAATAAGGAATAATGTTGCAATTATTTCAAATATTCGGAATCGGATACTGACTCACAAACGCTACTGTTTATTTTACTAAAAACACGAATGCGACCACGCCATAATTTTTATTGTTGCAATGAAAATTTTGTGACTGCTTTTTCTGTGAAATTAAACTTTACTACTCCTATTTGCAGTCACGACAACAAGACAAAAATGAGTCACTGCGAATAAAATATAGGTCATAATATATGTATATTATTATTCTTCTAGTACTATTATCGACAGCTTTATGGGAATCGAAGAAATCTCATAAGTGTTCGATGTAATTGTGGAAAAGAAGCATTTGGCCGTCCGCCAATATAAACCTGAGAGATTTCGATCAAATTCAGTAGTTCCGATTAAAAATGTTCGTCATTGTAATTCTGTACAACAAGAAGGCATTGTTGCCACCTGGCTCGGAACAGCTGGTAATAACAATAAACTTACAAATGACCGTTTGATGCTAAACCAACACATGGTCGGTCGCCATTAAATGAATTTTGTATGTAAGGCACACGCCAGACTGCTACATCTGCTATTGCGAGTCTGGCTACAAAACCTTAAAAAATTATAAACAGCTTTGATAAGGAAACAATTATAATTGTGTATGATATAAAACTTTCTACTGCGCATTTACTTTGTTTTAAAACTAATACTATTTATGGCGATTAACAAGAACTGACGATAGATTCAATGAATGATAATAAAAACATAAAAAAATTAAGCGAACTTCAAATAAAAAGCTTGTAATATTATCGTTTAATAATGAAAGGTATGTTCGTTTTAATCCTTGACTATCTAAAAATATTAATAGTATATCGAAAAAAAAAAACATATTAATTGGCTTGTTATACAAACGTGATTAAGAAAAAGGATACGCGAGTTGACGAATCGTATTCTTATTCTAATGAAACAAGTTTATTCTAGTGATCTTTGAAAGAAATTGTTCTGAACATCGTCGTTATTATGGATTCCTGTTGAACCGCGTTCTTCATCCGCGACGGGCGCGGCATTCCTACACGTGTCACGCAAAAACCGACGTACGTATACTCTGATTGATTGATACGATAGCTAGAACAGATTTAATAATTTATAAGCTGTTATATAGACGAGAAATGTCGTCTGCACTCGGTTGTCGCTCAATGATGTAGTAGTATGGTGACCATGAAAATTTTATTAACATATTTATTTAAGCATTATGTTCGTACTGCCAAGGAAAAATACATTAACGTTGCGTTTAAGTTGACAGGATAAATAGAAAACATTATGTGTTATTGCAAAACATGAAATTATTTGTAATTTACAAGCGAGCTCATTGTAACGTAGCTTAATTTCATCAGCTCAATTCCATGGTTTTGATATGAAAAGGTGAGACACATCACACACACATTGTAGAATTACTCTGTAGTTATAGTTGTATTAACAGAAACTTATAATACATAAGTTATTTTAAAGTCAGAAGAGTAATTATGTCTTGTCTTCTAATAGATGACCATGGTGGTCACCCTACCTTCAACATGAATGTCTCTTACAAGAAGCCGCCGGCGCCGGCGCCGGTCGCCGATCACATTAGATAGAACACGGGAAATTACATAGGACCAGAGATACTTGCCAATAAACAACTATTTGCTACATAATTGCACCAGTTTACCTATTCGAAACACATTAACGTAATACATTCTAAATTAAAATAATTATTGTTTATTTTATATAAAGACTTATGTAATATCTTAATTGGTGTGTGATTATGGTCTGATCATCTTGGTGAATCAGTGTAAGGTTTACATAAGTTATATTATATTGTATAGTTTGGCACCTATTTAATTCCTCACAGTTGCCTTACGAAAATCGACCTTAGCACCCTCTTTATAAGGGCGCGCTCAAGATCTAGTGTTGAGTATGTATATATATATATATTTATATAAGGTGTTTTTGTGATTATGATTTTGCGATAAATTATATAAATCCTAAAATATCAAATCTTAATTTGAGTAGGTAATGTTTAGGTAGTCTCATTGTACCTATTTTAAGAAAACTTTTTAAAAAACGTAAAAAACCTACTTATTCTGGGTCTAATAGCTCCCAGGCATTCTAAAATTAATGCTGAAAACAGCAAAATTTTTCATTCTTTTTTACTTTTGTGCAAAAAAAATGACAAAGGCTCTTGACGAGAGAATTCACTATTACTTTTTATAAAGTAGGTAAGTAAATAAAATTCCTGATAGTTTGAGCCCTAATCCAATTTTCTAGGTCTAATTTTTCGATAACAAATTTTGAAAATTTGCCATTTCCCTTTTATTTACTTTTGGAAAAAAATAGAGAACATTGGGCAACCTCTGTCTTGGAAGCTTATACCTAAAAATAGGATTAGGGCTCCAACATCAGATATTTTAAATACTTTAAAAAAGTAAGAGTGACCTTTCTCGTCAGAGCCTTCCTATGTCGTTTTTTTTGCACAAAACAAAAAATCGGCCAAGTCGAACTCGCACATGAAGGGTTCCGTCTCTTGCCCAAGGTCTTGAAGAGATTGCTATGTAGCAATCTCTGTGTATAAGGCCGCCTGTTGTGTGGTCCTTTTTGTGTCATTTTCTCTGTATTTATGTGTTTATTTTTGTATCGTGTGTAATAAAGTTTCTATTATTATTATTATTATATTAAATTAGGTATTCACTTGACTACCGATTACCTACACCTACCCAAAATGCCACTATAATTATTCGTCTGAAAAAAATACTTTGTTTTTTATAGTGTTTGTATGAATGACAAAGTTATATTTGCGGTTTTGGAAAATGTACTATAGCTCTGACACTGCTAAATATATTTCGTTCAAACCAATTTTCGTTAAAAGTTTTTATAAAGATCTACAGCATATTTTTTAATATTTTTCTTTTTCTTATTTTGAAAGTTAGAAGGTTTACTTTACTTTGGAAGTGTATATCTATACATAGGTACTTAGGTGTTTCTACAAAGTATTTCTTCTAAGCGCGTTATTTATAAGTGTGGACATATTGTTATCCTCACTGCTGCCTATGCAGTAAAAATTACATAAAGTTATGAACAAGGTTTACTGCATTTTTTAACCTACTTCAAAAAAAGAAGCAGGTTATCAATTCCACGCGTATATTTTTATGTAATAGTATGTTCTCTGATTACTTCAAGATGGCTGAACAGATTGCAATGATTCAAATGTTATAGGGGGATATCAATTGGTCCCATTTTCTTAAATTTGAAATTTTGAAATAAAACGGCTATTTGTTTATTTATATCGCAAACGAGCCATTAAAATTAATTTTTTATATGATAATTCATGTGTTTTTTTTAATCTCTAAACATTTTGACATTAGGTTGTTTTTTCGATATTAGTTTGATTTTTCTTATTTCATTTCTTTTTTCTACATTAGTTTGTTTTTCGAGATTCATTTGTTTTTTGGAGATTCCTTTGTTTTTTCGAGATTTATTTGTTTTTCGAGAATTATTTGTTTTTTTCGAGTTTCTTTTGTTTTTTTCGAGGTTCGTTTGTTTTTTCGACATTCATTTGTTTTGTTTCGTTCCACACATAGAAAAACTCCACAAAGTATGTACAGATATTACGTGTTTTATTTATGAAAATGATATGTATACTCTATGATTTCCAATTAATTTTCAAATTATTATTGAAAATAGGCAAAAAAAAACAAATTGGTAACAGTTTTGTTGATTATACTACGAATTTTAACGGCCTCTGTGGTCTAGTGGTACCACCACCGGTATCAGACCCAGGGGTCCCGGGTTCGATTCCCAGCGGGGGTACATGTTGTAGGACTAGTAGTAAGTCCGCCTGGCTAGCTACCACCATCTCATCTAAGTCTGACGCCATAACAACAATGTTTTCAGCATTGTTGTGTTCCGGCAGTTAGAGATAAGATAGCCAGTTCCTCAGTGAGTGAGGATTCCGGGAGAGGCTCGCTTCCATCTTCAGCCTTATCAATACTTAACATCAGGTATGATGGAGGCTAAGAGTCTCCCAGTCGTTAAAAAAAAAAAATATGTATGCTACAACAGTAGACTTACCACAAATAACTTTCGAGTAAGTTTATGATTTTGATTTTTGCATTTTTCAATGCTATTTTTATACTTATAATAAACTTTAAAAAAAAAAAAATATTCGAAAAAAACAACTCGGCCACAAGTGAATTCTCAGATGGGACACGAACCCACGACCTTTGGAAATCCGGTCCAATGCTCTAACCACTGAGCTACCGAGACTTATCCCATCTGAGAATTCACTTGTGGCCGAGTTGTTTTTTTCCAATATTTTTCTATTTAAAAAATGTATCATTTCGAGTAAGTATCCAGGCAGTAAAGTAAAGAAATGTATGAGATATTGAACAACGTAACTACGTTTTCCTATACATTTTTGACATTACTTGCTCGATACTTATCGATACAAATTCTCCAGATTTATTTCAGCACGTACATAAAACAACAAATCGAGTTCAAAATGTTGACCAGCGTTCATAATTACACGAGTTTACTTGTCGATAACAAGTTGATTTTACGCAACTGTTAAAATCAACTTGTTATCGACAGTACTAAATGTCCGTCTTTGCAATCTTCCTTCAAAAGGCGTCTATCTGGCGCCAAGCTCTCAGGAGCCTTTAAGTTCGAGTTACACTAACCGTAGCATATTGAAAAAAAAAATCCGTAGCTACGATGATACTAAGCTTTAACATTATTAGAATACAAGTTATTTTTTTACATTTAATTTAACACGAGCCAATTTTTTTGTACTATATTTGTATTTAAAAACTTTTTATGAGCAGTATTAAAATGATCGAGCCTTCAAATACTATTCAAGGGGCTTACCGCCATCTCTTAGCGCAGTATTGTTTCAGTCTTACCAAGCTATTTCATTTTGGTATATATTAAACAGATCGACTAAAAACTAATAAATTGAGCGACTAAAATACTAGGTTTGGCTGCGGAAAAAATAGGTTAGGTTAGGTTAGATTGGCGACTAAGTCGCTCACTTAGTATTTTTGTCACCCAAAAACTTTTTTGGTTGATCGGTTAATTACTAGCCTTTCATATTACGAATCTCTAGTAAAATTGTTTTTTGACGGAAGTTTTATGACATCGTCGCTCATTGCATCCAAAGTGTGAAGTGAGTCAAAATGTGACAACTTCCATAAAAACAAAACGCAAACAAAACGGTCTTATGACGTGATGGTTTCTAATAGATGATGGTAGGCCCCCAGATTATGCGTTTTTTGTTCGTACTCATCAACAAAATAGCTACATTTTCTCTTGCGATAATTATTTTTTATATCGTCACGTATCCAATCGAGTTGGTCAGATTGAATCGATTGCGCAGGTATCAGTTATGTGCTATTACAGATTGATTTAACTAACCGGGTCCCAGATTAACGTCAATAATCGGAACAAAAGCTATTTACGCCTTGTGATTTATATTATACAGAGTAGTATTGAAGGGCTATGGCGAAACTGGGCAAAAATTGTGAGAAATGTTAAAGGTATTTATTATTGAAATGTTGCATGTTAATATAAGTTGTACTATTGCCAAACAATTTATATGAAAAATTACCAATTCAACATTTTGTATGGGGCAGTAATTATATTATGATACCAATTAATCAAACTTATTTTTTATCTCTCTCATATTAAATACATTGGTAGCGTATCTAAAAGAAAATTATTATATACACTGTACTAAATATAAGGAAGTGTATGAGAGAGCGAATATTATCTTACTGTCTATTTCTTTCTTCATAGCTTGATACTTAGATACTTAATTTGTTTGTTGACACCTACGGGTATCAATAAATTAATGAACTTATCCACACCGTAGTAGTGCGAGTAAGTATATTATGAAGTCTCTACCAGTAGTTACCAATTTTAATTCTAACTACAAACTAAATCCCAACTTCGGTCACGGTATAAATAATATTGTAGCTACTTGATCTGGCGCATGTCTCAACACAGGCTGTTATTATTGCCGCCATTATCACTTTAGTATAGTTAATCATGCCGATCGATAATGTCGGATAATGATCTGAGTCTCGGCGTCAAGTGTGAATTACGAAACCGCAACCTTTGCTTGTGCGTGCATTTGTGCACTCCTCTGACGCATGCCTGCATGCTTACTTTATCTAATATTAACATCAGTTTGAAATTCCCAAGGCTTAGATAATAATTGAAGAACGAAAAGGCTATACTTAAAGCAAAGGAAAAGGGGCCAGCAATCTAAAACTGAAGTGATGAAGTATGCCGAGTATTGACACGTCCGGCATAAGCGCTACCTTCTCTGATGCGCCGAGGGTAAGAGGTGACTAGCACACACGCTACTTTTAGCATAGGCGATCGGCGTTTTTGCGACTGCATCGATGCTACATCGCGTTTCGGCGACTCTCTGCGTTTGATCGCTAGCATCGGCGTCCAAAATTTGTTATATTGGTACATACTTTGGAAATGATTGCTATGGATGATAACAGTATGGATGGGTAAATTTCAAGAAAAAAAATAATTATATGAATTTTAATTCAATATTAAAGTAGGTGTAGCATTGAGATCAAGACACAATTTTGAGTCATTTTTCTTTGCTTGTGCTGTGAGATTCTTGCTCATGATTCTAGGTCCTGAGGAAGTTAGTATCCTTTAAGCTTTGATTTACGGCGTTTAGTTTAGTTTATTATATGGTGGTATAGTCAACGGTCGTATTCGTTTATTGCGTTGACTTTGAAACTTATTTTTTTAAACAGTTGTAAGGGACCATAGACGTTAAAATAAGTATTCTGAGGGCGTAGTGTGAGTTTGCTAATATCCCAACGTTACCATCGCGTCAGAGTAAAATTTTGCCATATAGTCTTATTGCAATAGGAATAAGTTGAAAATTAAACTCTATTCGCAAACATCGACGTAAACGAGTAAAGTGAGACAACTCACACTAAGCACTCTGTATTAATTGCAACTTTATATCTCCGCGCGTTTCTGCGAAAAGGGTCTTATTAACGTACAGACAGTCAGACGCACAACGGCGTGATCTTATGATACTCATAAGTGTCCCTTTTTCACTTAAAAGATTTTTGGTAACTGCAAAAGAACAATAGTCTGGTAAATGGCGGCACATTCATGTTTTTGTATTTGGTTTAGTTTTTTTTCTCTTTCGCAACATAATTCTTATGATAATACGAATAGCCAGATAACAAAATTAAAAGATATAGTTCGATATTACAGTTTTACGAATTTGTTCAACAATAAAATCTTAAATAAATCTGACATTATCCTTTAATTAATATTTAAAATAGGTAACTTTTTTTTATGAACGACGGTGTGACTCTTAGCCTTCATCATACCTGATGTTAAGTATTGATAAGGCTGAAGATGGAAGCCAGCCTCTCCCTGAAACCTCAGTCACTGAGGAACTGGCTATCTTATCTCTTACTGCCGGAACACAGTTCTTGTGTCAGTGTTATGGCGTCAGACTTAGATATGATGGTGGTGGCTAGCCAGGCGGACTTACTACAAGTCTTACCACCAACCAAACCGAATACAATATGTACCCCCGCTGGAAATCGAACCCGGGACCCCTAGGTCTGATACCAGTGGTTGTACCAAAGACCACAAAGGCGGTTAAGAACTTATTTAGAAAATTAAAAAATTTAGTACTGGTGATAGCAGCTCGCTCTACCGTGGATCTTGTCTTAGCCCCCAAGCTTGACTAGTATCAAGAGCGAACCCATTTGGAATAAAATAATATTAATTTTTCTTTTAAAAATAACTTTATGTAGCAAGAGTAATATAACTTTTTGGTTAAAAAAATGTTACGCTAAATCTACTAAATAGGTAGGTACCAATGCAATTGTATGTACTTAAGTAGACTGAAAACTCCGAAACTCCGGATTTGAACTCTACGAATCAAACCCAACTCCGGAGCTGAAAAATACTCCGACTTTCAAGCCCTAACCACGACACGACATCGGAATTTTTTACTTTTTTAATTGACTTCAAAAAAGGAGGAGGTTCTGTTTGTCTGTATAATTGTTTTTTGTGTATGTCCACCGATTACGCGAAGACAGCTAAACCGGTTGAAATGATTCAAACGTTACATCAAAGTAGTTCCGAAGAGGGCCCAATTATTTGAAATTGTTTCAGTAGGTAGTTTTCGAAATCTTGAAAATATCGTAACGGTTACACAGCTGTCTTCTTTTTAGGGACTGATTTTTTTCTGTAACCGCCTGGCCACGGGACATTTGCCATGGCGAATATTCGCGCGGTGCGAATGGCAAAGCGTCTAGCGACTAAAACATATGTATAGAAATGTATGCAGGAACTTCCTTAGTAAGTAAGTAAATACGTATTTTATTTAAAAACTTTTTACAAAAAAACAAAATTTAAAAAAATATCAGCCAACGCATGAAATATAAAGTATAGAAGCAATGTAGGATAGTGATGTAACAAATATTCGCATCCGTATTTGCATTCGCGAATATTCACTTATTTCTTGGTGTTCGCATTGGTAGGTATTCGAAAATATTTTGCGAGTGCTTAGAAAATATAAACATCACAAAAACATAGATTGTAGAAACACTATTAGGTAAACAAAATAAAAAAGGTATTCATTTCTTTTTATTTCAAGTAAAAAACTCACTAAATAATTTATGTATCTCTTTGCGACTCTCTAATCAATCATCCTTTACTTTTATATTTGGTATTATATTACCAACTATTTTAGTATGTAATCTAATTATAGTTTTGATGTCTTGGTTTAACATCTTTGGAAAAAATTCAGACTTAAATGACATACCTGTCTTAAACTTTCTAGAAAGTTTTTTTTTCTTTTTTGTTCTTATTTCTTTAAATAACCATAATTAAACCGGAAAAGAGGAATTTTAAACTTCAAAACTAACAGCTACGAAGCCTTTTCTCCTTTGAGTCTAGATATAAAAACTGAATATGTAGGTATTCACATTCGCATTCGTATTCACGATTATCTGTTCCAGATTGCAGATATTTGCATTCGCATTTTGTTGGTACTTTTTAGTTTTTAACTCAAGGCTTATGTTTTATTTTAAAGTCGATTTTTTATTATTTGCTAATAAAATATACGTAGATACTGACGAATTGGGCGATAAGATGATGAGAAATTAATCAAATAGTACTGGTACCATAAGTGGTTAAGTTTTCTCTTTGAAAAGTAAAAACAATAAACGCGACAAATAATAACCTCTTTCTTTTTTTGAAGTCGGTTAAAAAGGCCGCCATACTAACAATTTATTAATTTATTAAGTGTGTACGAAAAATATTCTGCGTTGGGTGTGTATGTGTATTGCAAACGATGATGTTGTGAATAGCTAGTTATCACAGCAACATATTATATCAGTCTCTATGAGCTCCGTGATTGTGCGGCGCAGTGGACTGTGGAACATGTGTGTGCTTATATAAGCGGAAATGAAAATTTCAAATCTTTCTGGGGCCCGATTCATAGGTCACTCGAAATATTTCGTGTACGAATTCATGTACCAATTACTTACATATTTATGTGCAGTGCAGCAAACTTAAAAAATCGCACAATAACGTTGAGTCTGTGCTGTGATACTTCACAAGATCTGAATAATGGTGATACCTATCTCAGACTGAAAATAAAAATGATAAATTTTAAATAGAAAAATAAAATAATTGTTTGATATTATAGAGTATATACTATATACTCTATAATATAATAGCAGGCAGGGGCCCGATCTCGGGTCACTTATAATTTAGTTAGTACATATGTACTAATGTACATATGTACTAACTAGTACATATGTGCTCCTCTGATAACACGTCGTCGCTGCGACCGGCATCCGTAGTGTGCACAGGGTTCAGTCGCTGCATCAAGCTTCCAAAAACCGACTCAAGTATCGCCGATCGCCGATGCTTAAAGTAGCATGTGTGCTCAGTCCCTAAACAGCCGAAATTAATAACATTTCTCTAGTTATGGATAGGGCTATCTGAGATAGTTGCCTAGGATATTTTTATTAATATGACTAAAATAAAGATGGTTTGCTAGGTAACAAAACCAGTATCCTAGGCAACTAACTCAAATAGTCCTATCCATATCTACATCTAGATATAGGTTATTCATTTCGGCTGTTAGAAAACAAACGCAGAAGTCCGCGCGTGCGCTCGGCCTGTTCCCAATGTCACTAGATAGGTGACCAAAATGTATCATCTCGAGCTCCTCGAGTACCTATATTTGAAGTCAGCCCGTCAATCCGGGACCGCGTGGTGCCTCATGACCCATTCTTCTTGATTAAGAAAAATGTGATTATTCTGAGATTTTTTTTATGGATGATTATCCATAAAAAGGCCAGTGCCCCAGCTTTGGGGTCATTATCATTGCAGATCTGATGATGATGAAGTATGCCATGTACTGACATGTTCAGTCTTGATTAGCTTTACCTGTATCGAGGGTAAAATGTGCCAGTAAAGAAAGCTAAATGAAGCCGGACAAAATACTGCAATCGCCAAACCGCTCGTATAGCTTAACGACTAAAATTGAAAAATTGCGGAATAATTTAATATGAAACGCATTTTTGGTGAATCCATAATTCATTTGACATAATTGCGTTTTGTAAACAAATATACTGACACTCTACCTAAGAATATATACGAGTACACTTACGCGGAGTCTACTGAGTTGTAAATATTAGAAAACTAAGAAACAGTTGTATTTATAATTTTGTAAGAAGAAAACAATAAGCTCTGAACTTGCTCAATAGCAATTTTTTAAATCGAATATTACTCGCTTAAGTGTCAGCGTGTATTTGCAAGAACCGATTGTTTGTAAATAATCGAGGGTAGGTATTTATTTATGAACCATCGAATAATTGTAAACGGTTAATTCGATTTGCAATAAAACGACGATATTTCGATGATTTATAAATAATCAGTATCTCTTCGTTATAATTATTGTAAAATGCGTGTGACGAAAAGCATGCTTTGCGCTGATTGGTCGAAATAAGTAACAACGTAAAAAAGGGTGCTCGGGAGTGCTTTTTAGTGCTAAATATCAGTTTTATCGGTTTGTTCAACACACAAAATGATAATTCATTAAAATTTAGTGAAACGGAGCCTGCGGGTGAAACAATAAATGACCAGTGCTAAAAACTCTGAATTTGTGCAAATGCATGTGATTTGGATTCATGTTGTGGACTAAATTATAGGCTACTTTTTTTCTAGATATTCCTACGGGAATGGGGACTACGCGGGTAAAACCGCGGCCGCTAGTTTAGCAATCAGAGTGCCTTTGCTTTGTTATATTTTTGTTTGACATTTGTTTTATTTATGTGTGCAGTAAAATGTTTTTTATAAATGTACCGCCTCAGAAACATTAAATGTTGTCTATATTCATTATGAAGTGTTTGTAATAAAATAAAAATAAAAATAAAATAAAATTTCTCTAGGTACCTATACCTTAGTAGGGCTGCTATGGTTCCACATCAGGTGTACCAGGCCTTCGATATTTGTACGTCAATAGAAAATGCGTGACGTGAGTTGTGATGTTCGTGCGAATATTTATTAAAATTTTTTTGCTCCTTGCGAATTTGCTAATGACTTTGAATAAAAAAATAAATACAAAAAAACCCATTAATAATTTAAATTTGCGGGCTTAAATTTGCTGCCATCACTATTTTAAATTTCAACATAGATATTAAAGTTAGTATTAAACTGCAAAACTACTTTATTTAATGGCAGCCCCCGACGGATAATTAAGTCGGGGGTTTTAAATTATTGTATCCTTATTCAATTAAGTTTTAATCGGCGTGGGTTTTAAAAAAATAATAATTTGATTTTATTTCAAACTTTTTAGAGAGCATAATATGTACATTGTACTATATAAAACCCATTACGGAAAACCACATCAAAATCTGACTAGTAGTTTTGGTTTTGCACCAACAAATGTTTACTGCAGCGCCCCCTGATGAGATTTCACCGTAACACCTATCTGAAAACATGCACCAATCAAACCCGAACTCATCACTGAAAACCGCATCAAAATTAGACTAGTAGTTTTGGAGATAAATGGCAACATTGGTTTGTACAAACAAACAAACAAAATTCCTCTCACCCCCAAACGTATATATACCGTCTCCGGTTCGTATTTTAGTAATTCGTTTTTTTTATAAACACATATTAATTTTAAAAGACGAACACCCAAAAAAGCCCAATAGCGCAAAAGAAAGATATCTCAAAATTTCATGTATTATATTAATTTAAAAAATATATATATATATATATACATGTCTTACTGCCGCAAGAAGTGGCTAAGCGTAAGAAATTGCTATCTCATCATTTTTAGGCGTAGTTTTAAATATGTAATATTTTAAACTTTAATTAAAATATCGTATTAAACTCGGTTTATCTGTTTTGGAATAAAAAACTACAAAAGCAAGTAGCTCTTAAAAATAGTATAAAAAACATAACAATTACATTTCGATTTTTCTATCATGACGTATTTGTATAATAAAAATTATGGGTCACCCGCTTCAACAGTCAAACATAAAATTAATACCCCTAAACCCTATCTATGGTCACTGTTCAGCTCTTCAACTATCTCCACACAAAAAAACATATCGATCCGTTGCTCTGTTTACAGGTGCAGAAGGACAAACAAACAATCAAACAAACACACTTTCACATCTATACCAATATACTAATAATATTATAAAGAGGAAAGATTTGATTGTTTGTTTGTTTGTTTGCATCGAATAGGCTCCGAAACTACTGGACCGATTTAGAAAATTCCTTGACCATTAGAAAGCTACATTCTGCCCGAGTGACAGAGGCTATATTTTATTTCGATATTCCCACGGGAACGAGTCCCACACGGGTAGAACCGCGAGGATCCGCTAGTTCATAATATTAAGAAGGATACGACGCACGGCCGCCGCGCGCCGCCCGCTTTGATGCCTACACAATAAAACCGGTATCGGCTGGACAAGCTATATTAATATTGTTTTATTCCTGAATTATGTGCGTTATAAACAGAAAGCTTGTTTGTAAAATATTTTATAATTATATGTCACCAAATCGTCAATTGAATGATTGTAGTTGTTGTATTGACTACCACAGTGGGGGTAAGCGTTTATAAGCGGATGTTTGTCGTTTTCGGGTTCATTCTTGTGCTGTACAGTGAGTAAGCAAAAACTCTGTCAGTTTGTGTTCAGATCAGTCAGTTCATTTATAACGTAGTTTGACGTGAATAAATTGTCAAAACTTTGTAACTTGGTTTCATTACCCTCTGATTGTTTATATCAGAAGTGGGATAAGGTTTTAGGCAAGGTGCAATGGGGACTGAATAATACATTAAATAAAGGAATAGGAAAGGCCCCTTCAGAGGCATTGTTTGGGATCCAACTTTTTAGCAAGGGAGATAATATATTCGCACAGGTATTAGAAGAAACTAGATCAGTAGAAAATATAGATAAAATTCGGGATGAAGTAAGTTCTGAAATAGAGAAAAATCAACAAAATCAAAAGAGCAGATATGATCAAAGTAAAATTAAAGCTAGAACGTATCAATTAGGGGACCTTGTGAAAATTCTAAAACCGACTCCTCACAACGACGGGAAAAGTAAAAAGCTATTACCTAAATTCTCTGGACCATTTAAAATATCTAAAGTATTGGACAATGATCGATATGAGGTATCTAGTATACAGGGTACAAATATAACACAAAGAGACTATTGTAATGTTTGGGCAGCCGATCGAATAAAGCCATGGATCAATATTACCTCTGATAGTTTGTCTGAAACAGATTCTTCGGATTCAGAATGAAACTTTAAGCATGAAATGATTTGTAATAAGGCTTCGATTATTATTAATACTGTATTTATAGTTATACACGGTGGCTATTCGAATTAATTAATATATGATTCCATTAATATATGATTCTTGTATAGTTTTCCTGATTTGTGTGAAACTCAATAGGTTATGTAAAATGAAGAAAATACGTTATGAAATGATTTTGTAATTAAAAAGAAAAGAGAATTATGAGTATAGAGTTAAATCAAATAAGGTTAAGAATATTTTTTTTGTATGTGTATTTGTTGATATAAGGCATGTTGCTTAAGTAAGCTGGGTGTTGATAGATCCACTCAATATTGTAATAAAATGAAATTGTTTCATGATTTTTTTGTTATGATTCATTAAAATAAGTTTTAAATGAATTGGATTATCTTTTTAAATAAGTCGAGTGTCGATAGAACCACTCAGAGAAAGTTGGAATTTGAATTGATAAGTTACTTGAGACGGAGTGTCGATAGATCCACTCAACTTTAAGAATGATATAAGAAGTTTTAAATGAACCGGTGTCGATAGATCCACCGCAGCGATGAAATAAATTAATTGAGCAACCGACGTCGATAGATCCGTCGTGTTCGCATTGTACTTGAGTCAATAGAGACTGTTTTGTGTTTGATTACATGAATGTTGATTGCTCCATAAACCATTGGATATACTATATAGATTATGAATTATGATAATACATTGAAATAAAATTGTATTTATGTAAAATTAAGTTTGAGGACAAACTTGGTGTCAGGAAAGGCCGAATGTAAAATATTTTATAATTATATGTCACCAAATCGTCAATTGAATGATTGTAGTTGTTGTATTGACTACCACAGTGGGGGTAAGCGTTTATAAGCGGATGTTTGTCGTTTTCGGGTTCATTCTTGTGCTGTACAGTGAGTAAGCAAAAACTCTGTCAGTTTGTGTTCAGATCAGTCAGTTCATTTATAACGTAGTTTGACGTGAATAAATTGTCAAAACTTTGTAACTTGGTTTCATTACCCTCTGATTGTTTATATGTTTTTCAAAACACATTTTTTATATACATACTAGCGGCTGCCTGCGACATCGTCTGCGGGGGTCAGTTATGCAACGTATCCTTTCTCGATATTCTCGACTATCCAACACCGAGTTAGTGTGATTAGCGCGTTCAAGCAAACAACTCTACAGCCTTATAATATTAGTATAGATAGCTAGTATACATATAGTATAGTAATCACACCTATCTTAAAATAATCTCCATAAAATACACAAATAACTGAGACACGTATCTTCTGCACCGGGCCTTGGGTAATTTTCTATGAAGTTTGGGTGTTCTCCTTTATCCTGTTATTTTCTTTATTTTTACCAGGTAAGTAGTGAAGATTCAATCTTGGCCTTGTGTATTTCTTAGATATGTTTATTTAAATAGTTCATACTAATCACACCTAAATCACACAAAAATAGTAAAAACAAGGAAACAAGACTACTTTTGTGGTTTTAAATGACTTAAAAAAGGAGGTTATCAATTTGTCGCAGATATGATATATTATTGTATGTTCACCAATTACTCGAAGACGGCTGACTGAACCGATTGACATGATTCAAACGCTGTAAGTCTGTAACATCAGTGGCCTAATTTTGCTAACATTTCATCATAATCGTATCTCAATTGTGTTTCAATCGAATTATTTTTTTTACATTAGTGAAAAAAACTATTGATATACAATTTATGGCCCAATATTAGCAGAATTGACCCCCAGGTTTATACCTATTTTTTTTTTATTATGTAATCGGTTCAGTAGTATTTGGTAAATCTTGAAAATATTGTTGTTTTCTTACTGTTACCTAGATGACATAATACTTAACAGCCTTATATTTAGTACCTAGGGGACTTTTTCCTTCAGACGGCCGCCGCTATACAAGCGACATAAGGGTATTCTCAATGTCAAATTGCAAAGCTTGAAGTGCTGCCGACTGTACATTGTGAGTATTATTCTTAACTAATATTGTGTTCGTCCTCCTAAAATTAAACCCACTGTTCAGCATTAGCGTAGTTTTAACAACATTGATCGGTGAAATCTCGGTGTTGTTTTCGATCAGAATTTATCGTGGAAGCCTCACGAGGAAGGCGTTCGTAAAAAGGTGTTCGCTGCGTATGTTTCATTAAACCGGCTACGTAATTTCCTGCCGACAAATACGAAGATCACTCTGGCCCAATCCCTTTTGCTGTCTATTATAGACTACGCTGATGTCTACTACACTGACCCTTCTGAGGAGCTCCTTGACAAATTGGAGCGTTTGCAGAATGTTTGCATTAGGTTCGTCTTTAACCTTCGAAAATACGATCACGTTTCCCACTTCCGCACCAAACTCAACTGGCTCCCTATTCGCCGGCGGAGGGCCTTACACACTCTCAAGCTCCTCTATTCTATCCTTTACCTTACCCTACTTCCCACCTTATCTCAAAGAATGATTTTCCTTTCGTTCTTCGTCTTCACACTGTACCTTGCGTTCTTCTTATAACCTTTCCCTAGAAATTCCCCGTTACTCCTCCGACTCTCCAATCCTTTGGTGATTGAGTCAGAAAGCATTTCCTTTTTCCTACATCTGCCTTATAATATTATCAAATTACTCGCTCCATAAGTATTATCTATCATTATAATACGTATATTTGTCCATTATTTTCATGCACCCCCACTTCCCTATATTATTATGTGTCTATTTCTTTCTCTCACCCAAGGTTGGAAGAGATTGCTATGTAGTAATAAGGCCGCCTAAGGTTGGAAGAGATTGCTATGTAGTAATAAGGCCGCCTATTGTGTGTTTTCTTTGTTGTAATTTGGTCTGTATTCTGTATGTTTAATCCTGTGCAATAAAGTTTATTTTATTAATATTGTTATTATTATTATTAATTTTATAAATGCGAAAGTGTGTTTGTTTGTCTTCCCTTCACGCCCTCACTCAGCAACCAATTGACTTGATTTTTAACTATAGAGTTAGTTGAAGGACGGAGAGTAACATAGGCGTTACTTTTTAAATACTTTTTATCCCGATATTCCCACGGGAACGGGAACCACGCGGGTGAAACCGCAGGCGGAAGCTAGTTGTATTATATATTATTATACTGTGATATATCATATTATTATTGTCCATTAACATTTCGACTGATCGACGATATTTTTAATAGTTTCTTAGGGAAATTGATGTTGAATGACTTAAGTTTAGCTAGACCAAATGAAACCATTAGATCTAGATTTCTTTAGCTTAAGGCAAAGCCTTGATGTGATTACTGGCGCCAGCGTAGTACAGTCAACATCATCTACGGCTTACACGTCGCCGCTCGTAAGACGTAACTGCTGTTGACTGTGGCTATTTGTATCAATAATTATAACTTGCGGGAAAATAAGGAAAAGTAAAATCTCTTGTTATAAATATTGTATCGTTGTTGATTTAATAGTAGGTTTTTCCTTAAATTATCAACAAATTAGTGAAATTAAGATTCACGTGATGGATATTTATCTACGCAATACACACTTGTTACTACCGTCGTCGTTTTAAAACACAGCTTAGGTACAACCCATAAGATAAAAAAAATGACGTATTTTAGATATTACTAGCGTTGCTTATAAATAACACCAATTTTCCGTATTTGCACTAGGAAAACATGTTTTCTTATTTTTTTCCCACTTTATTTAATATGTATTAAGCCGCATATAAAAAATTAATTAGCTCGAATGCAATATTATAGAATGTATATCAGTAACATCTGGGTTGAATACAAAAAGAAAAGTTCCGATACACATTTGTTTTGTTGCAAATTCACTTTAGTGCTTACTTTGTAGTGTTATGTTAATTATTACACTTTATTAATTCTTTCACTTTCAATACGTTAGAAATTGATATTCTTTGTTTTCATGATAGGTCTAGCGGGTACGAAATGGTTATTTTTCACCCGCCTAAAAAGGTAGCCTATAACAATAATCATCGCAATTTTAATAATTTAGTTCAACACATTAGGAAGTTTAAAAACTTTTCAACTTATAATGTAACAATTATGAATATCAATAAGTAGCTACTAAAAAATACTTACGTTAAGTCATTATGTTGAACTATCAGACAACAAGCGAACGTACCATCAATAAGCTTCAATCATTGCAAATCGCAATCGTAAATAGTAAGAAAAATCAATCACATTTTAGCTATCTTTCTCTTCAAGTATGTTAATTCTTACGTTAATCCCGTTGTAAATAAATAAATTCATTCTTTAATGATCTAAACTATGGAATTTACTGTTGATTAGATAATTTTGTTGTGACGTGAACCTTCCAAAGATTACGATTGCGATATGATTAAATCATTCATGTTATTAGGCGCCCACTTGACAAGACAAAGACATTCACATATTCTCACATTTTAATCTCATTTAAGACCCGCTTTTTACAAATCGGTGATTATCAACTAATTATTTGAGAAATCATATGATAGGGAGTCATTCTAGCCAGCCTAGACTATAAACCAAACGTTTCTATGAGAACTAGATTATGAAAGTAGGTTCTTATATTTGCTGTGTTCAATATCTAATGTTCAAATATTATCGTTACATTTTGCTGTTGATATTGACATCATACGCAACTGTGGAGTAAAATTACACAATATATTGTGATTATTACAAAGGAGAAAGTTTAAAATAGTCTTGCAATTGTTTTTGTCGTTAAGCATTTAGTATCTACTTAATTGATTCTTTCAGATAAGTACTTACATTAACTTTTGAAGTTCTATTATATATAATGTTTAAGTATGAAACGTGTATTAATTAAATTGCATTTTTCGTATAAGAAAAAATATTGCATCATTGTAAATGATGTAAATTATAATGGTTTCCAATCATTTAAAAAAAAAAAAAAAAAATGGTTTAGCGAAAGATATTACTTATGTAAATTATTTTTTGGTCGGAATGCTTAACAAACTGAAATGCAGCTAATATGTTCAAACACAATATGACTGAGAGGTCATGTATTTATCAGACCGTCAAACTTATAAATTGTGTGTCAAACGATAAGTAGCAGTCGGTGAGGGTTGGCGGTGTGTGGTCGGCGCATTGTTTACGAGTGGTGGTAGTGCAGCGCGCGGTGCAGGTTGCGGCGGCGGCGGCGGCCGATGCGACGGCCGGCGGTGGCGGTGGTCGGCTGGCGGGAGGCTGCCGAGAACTGGTCCGCGCACGCGCGGGGCAACCGCCTCGCCGCCACTCAGTGCACGCGCTGCCCAGCCGTCGCGCGCCACTCCGAGCGCGATCCACGACGCTCCGACGCGACACAAACTTTTCGGAAAAGTTTCGGCGAGTTCGCACCGCACGAGTCGCGAGTTCCTTTTCTATCCTCTCTTATTTCGAGTGCTTTCAAACTCTTTACGAGTAGTAATTGTTAACTAGTAGTGAAATTCCAGTGGTTAACGTTTTAACGTCGAGGAGGAACGAAAAATTTATACTTTAAGGTGAGTTGAAATCCATATATTATTTCATATAACCGGTTTATTTGTAAGCGCACATGTCAATTTAAAAATATGTATTTTTTAATTATGTCTCTGTTATATTAGAAAGTTACTGGCATAGCAACGAAACAAGTTGAAACTACTCGTACACGTATAGTACGCTAGTAGATACTCGAGTTGATGTAACCTCGTTATGTTGGGGCAAGTTAAATAATGTTCGATTTGACTAATATATTTACATACTTGCCCATATAGAAGTGATAACTGTAGATGATTTTAGCAATAATCTTCTTATTATGCGTAGATATAATGTTTTTTGTGGAATAATCAGTTGTGGACAATAATATGACGAGAAGTCGGATGAATTAATTTTAAGCTTCGTTCCAAGAACATGGCTTGTGTTTAATTGATATTGTTAATTAATGCGCTCCTTACCAATAAGCGGTAATACTAATGATAGCAACTGTACAGCTAACGACACGCGACGTAACTGTTAATTAGTTGAACTCAATAAATGTACTTATTGATTATATTTAACTCTGTCACATGGGCAGACATACACATATTATTATTGACTTTATTAATAAATGTAGGTAATTATTGTTGCTGTTGTCTATAAAAATTAAAGTATCCTCACAATCATTATAAAGAAACATTAAAGTATTATCAAGTTATCAGCAAGTTAATGTTGCTCAAAAAACAAGAAAAAGTAATGATCCCTGAAACATTTTAAAATGTTTGTTTATGATACATAACGAATAAACTTTTCTATGATTCTAATCTGGTACGAAGGTAATTAAAGTTACCAGTAAAATTAAATAACTCATAGTACCTATATTATTTGAAAATTTATCAACAACTGAGATGCCAGTCTACAAGTTATTTTTTTTACGACGGCCTTGACCGGATTAGGCATCGGAATACCTTTTATTAAAATTTATTCATTTATTATTAACTAGCCAAGTAAACTAACGAGTGTCGCTTCGCCAAACGTTTAATGATCACTTTAACGCGCACGTTTCCGTTACATTATTTACGGGAATATTTAATATTTTTCTAGTTTAGGAAAACTTATTGTTAAGTCAATCTAAGTAAACCTCCCTTCTTCCTGCAGGTTTTAAGAGAGCAAGTCTTTTATATGAAAAAAACTCCTTCTTATTTCTTTCTAAGCTCAAGAAGATAATAAAGTCAGTTACTATAGTCCATCGAAGATATGCACTGGCAACTGATTGGTTAAAAAATTATGCTTAGGCTGTGTACCAGGCGCGAGTTTTCTTAGTTTATTTGTGCGACTCGTACTGTTCAGACGTGTTATTCTATTTTCCTGATGTATTGTCCACTTTGTTATTGTTTGTAATGTAACTTTATCTTAAGTGAGCGGCAATTTTAGTTAAAAACTATAATTACTAATTCGCAGTCGGCTATAAATATAGAAAAGGATATAACAATAAAAAAACAGTATATAAATAAATAAATAATTGCATACAATAACACCAATTATCTAGCCCACGTTAATTTCACGAAGAACCTGTGTTAGGGATACTAGACAATGGATAAACAAACTAATATTATATATTTTTTAAATACATACATAATATACATATCAAACACCCAGACCAAGACTAATAGACATGTTCATGCACACAAATATTTGTCTTGTCCTGGGATCGAACCCGGGACCTCTGGCGTAGAAGGTGGTTTAGTACCCCTGCGTCAAACAGGTCGTCTAAACAGTAACATAAGACAGTCAGTAACTATACATAGTCAATACATTAACTCGTAGTACTTGTGAATTTTGTATCAAAAATGATATTTTTATTTTCCTAACTAAGTATTACTTATTTGATTACTCCTCCGTCTAATTATAAAAATGGCCTATGTTAACATTTCTGATGACGATGTTGATTTTACATGAGATATTTATAAGTAAGTTTTTTCTTCGATCTCTTTACTATATTGTATTATCATAGTTTTATTGAGAATTCATTAGAAACGACCAATTGTTTAATATTGTGCAATGAAGAAATTTTTGTCTGACTAGGTAATAATTGAAAAAAACATTGGAAAAATGTTTATAACATTTATGCATCTTTTCTTTTTAAAAGATCAACCGGTTTATTTTAATGATTAAATTAGATATTTTAATTTTATTCTGTGCAATTATTATTTTTTACACAGTTCCTACATGTAAATAATATGCATAAGCTTATAAGCAATAATTTTCTTTTTGGACGGTCAACCATCAAAATTAGATTGAGTTCAATATTTTTCTTTTTTTTTTAAATAATAGTCATAACAGAGACGGTAGTCGTACAACAATCAACAAAAAATCTACAAGTTAAATTATCTATTGTCAATCTTGTCGTTCTTATTGAATCGTCACTTTTAGATTAGAGAAAATAAAGATTTGAAATCACTGATTAATTATTTTCAAAGATAACGTTTTTACTCAGTCACCAAGAACCATTAGGTAAATAAATTGAGTATGTTAGTCAAAAATACAATAACTAATAGTAATAGTTGACTATATCTGAAATAGTGACGTCATATATTTTCTTAATCTTGATATAACGAGTAGTACAATATTGAAATAAAACGACGACAAACTGAATCCGATTTGGGAATTCCTGGCTACCGCGCTAGTGACGACAGTGGAGAATGATAAGTAGTAGGGTTGCAAATTTTATTGACAAAACGCAATTTTAAAAAACAAGTGTGATTATCTATCTAATATTGTAAATGCGAAAGTATTTCAGTTTGTTTCTTTGTTCCTCTTTCACGAAAAAACAGAACTGAACGGATTTTAATGAAATTTCGAACAGAGAGTAGATCGCCTGGATTAAAAAGTAGAATAATTTTAATCCCGATATTCCCACGGGAACGGGAACCTAGCCGGTGATACCGCGGGCGGCCGATAGTCTGAAACTTCACACACAGAAAGCTCACTCTGCGTTTTGCTTGCTTAGCCGTTGCAGTCTGCACCTCTTCAAGATGGTCGTTGTAATTGCTGCTAAGCTCACTGCGTGGCAATGTCAGATGGAATTTGTACACAAAACAAAATAAACTATGCAACTAATAATAATTAAAAAACATATTTGCATGACTTTTAAGCTGATTTTGTAATAAAATAACAGTACCTACTTATTACAACTTTTTTTTATTAATACTATCAGTTTTGACAGCCCTAGTGATGTGTCCTGTGCTGTCACAATAATTTGTTAATACTCGCAGTCACAAGTCGCAACTGGGTTGCTCCCTGTGACGATAACATATGTTTCATCGGTTTCAGTGAATAGTGCGTGACTCATAGATCATTCACTCTGAAGTATTGTTTACTCACACTTTCATAACTAAGATTATTTCCCAAGCGGATGTTACTTTAATCTACGCAGATTCTATTGAATGAATTGATAAAAATTGAAGGCGATGATAGTGTTCTGATCTGATGAGTTAGCGGGATTAAAATAGTTTTCAGTTTTGTATCTATAACATTTCAGTCTTGAGCATCTCAGTAAGTATATTTAATTTAATTTAGTTAGACTGATAAACTGTAGTGCTTTGATACAGTTGGTTATGAGCACACTTTAGTACCAATTATTGCATTCATAAAGAGTGCGTTACATTTGAAATATTTTGAACCGACCGTTTCACCAAAGTACTACTTCTTGTTTGATCAAATGTACTGAATGTAAGGGATAATATTCACGTCTGAACCCGGAATCAATTTCGTTGAATTCCGACATAGTAATGGACTACGAAAAATGTCATGAGTAGAGACCGGATTATATGTATTCCACATACTCGTACATTTTTAAAAGTAAATTCTAAATTGTATTGATAAATACATTTTGTAATTGATATTTTCGAAAATACGATTGTTATCCTTGAGTGCTCTATAACTAACTAAAAAAACATTTTATAAAAAAAATTTAAACCGACTCCAAAGGTTTTATTTTTTACTACTTGAAGTATTTTTTTTATTAAAAGAATCATTTCACAATTTTTAGTTACATCATTTGCCGTTGCGTACATATGTTTATATGTATACAGGGTGGAAAAAATCTATGGACCCTGGCGGGAAACTACCTTAAGTCCTTTAGTTAGCTCATATTACTAAAAGGAAACATTATTTTATTTTTTATAGAAACTAACTGCATATACAAAACTGCGACTGATCAGATCAGTCGGGTTTGTATAGCGATCTCCTCCATTCACTTCCTGGATGACCATTATCACAGCTCGGTCAATCCTTGGCAGAGAACCAAAGTTACCTCGTTTGTATGAAAATTGACTAGTGTTTCTAATAATCTGACCACCACTGTTATACCATCGACTTAACCTTCCCTTTTTTCGGTTAAAACAAAAAAACATTTAAAAGTAGAACTTTCTTTGTTATTTTATGTTGCATATTTTGGCCGTATTTATATATTTTAGCTATTTTTATTGCATATTTGCATGCATATTTTGAGCTTTTTTGTTGCATATAATCCGGTCTCTAGGCATGAGTTTTAATCGACACAAATACAGCTTATCTGCGAAAATAAATTTAGAACAAAATAAATGCTCGATGACATATTTTTGGGAAACACAAACTTAAGTCTTAATTTTTTTCAGCTAACTGAAACTAAGGCTCGACTGACAGCCTTAGTTCAGTTCCCTGGAACAACCACCACTCCCTAAAATTTTACATGATAAAGTTGTAACTTTGATTGTTTGTTATTCAATCATTAATGAAAACGGATAAACCTTGACCCGGAATAGGAATAGGAATAGGGGAATAAATTGTATCCTAATACAATTTATCCCAATAATCTCACGAGAACTCGGGTAAAATCGGGGGCGAGCTCTAGTAATTCTGCAAATAATAAACAAATGAATGCTGTTTTAGTGTGCAAACGTTATAAGTCGCTAGTTTTCTATGAATCAATGTCAAATAAAACAGAGAGATTCTTTCAGTTGGGACACAAATAGGAAGCAAAAATTTTGTTGAAATTAGAAGAAAGAGTTATAAACAACTTAATTCTTCTAAATTAAACTTTACCTCCTGTCAAGTAGAGTACCTATACTCGCATGCAGTTTTATGTGTAACACAAACCATTACACATATTGGTCAGTTAAAACAGAGTTACTTAAACAAAGTAACGTGAGAGCCTACATATTCTTAAGTGTTCTGAAAGTTCACGAACAATTTATCTTTTGAAACATACGTCATTTTTTATATTCGTCGGTGCATGGGAATTCTGTACACATGTTTTCTTTTCATTGTCCTGTTTGTTATGGTAATTTAAAGTTTAATGTACTGTCTGTTTGAGTGCGTGCCTTTAGAATTTATAGTGTTTCAATATGTGAACACAAAAAAACTGTGTAATTTTTTCCAAGTACGCATTTTATTCAATTACTTACAAATATTAGTTTATAAATGATGTCTTTGATAACGGCAAAAAAAATATATTACTTGCTTTGTATTACTAAAGTGGCCATATTAGTATTATTATTAAGGATTTTTTTTAAAAATCATTCCTTTGTTTATAAAAAAACAAGGCATTTTATGATTGAACGGTTTCATTTTCATTGGGAAATTGGGGTTTACGATAAGTTAGATTAGAAGTTATAATCATTTATTTCATATCAAATAAGTATAATAGAAATAAAATAATAAACTAAAAATTACTATAATAGAGGTAACTTTATATTAATACTTAATATAGATTTTTATTTATATTTACGAAATAATTGTGTTTTGTTTTCATGTTTTATTTTTAGGATGCCCAATACAAGATTTGCCCAAAACAATTGATGTAGAAGGTTTTTTTTAACAAGTCGCCAGAAAGAAATAATAAATGTAGGTAAGTATTGATAACTTCAAATAGTACTTATCAATACTTACATAAAATTTATAACAGGTAGTTACGTTTTATCTGAAATATGAAAGCCATATTCACAAATCTCAAAACACGCGCTCATTAAAAGTAACTAACTTATTATTTTCTATTTGAACAAGATTATGATGATAAATTTTATCAAGGATAAATCTTGTTTCAATTTATTTTATGACAGTCACAACGCGACAAACCTACAATCACATTATTTTTATTAAAGTTTATTCGTATCAATGTATTAAGTAACATCAAACGCTTTGATGGTGATAAACGTTGAATCATAAAAAACAATACAAAATAAGGGCCCATTCATATTGACGGTAAACTCAACATATTTCTATCATCTCGATATAAGATGCAATTCGCAATTTGTGGATTGAGAGATTTAGATCGCATCTACGATTAGGATCTTAAAATTTTTGCGTCACTTATCTTACGATTTTTTGATATGTAGTAGCATGAATGGACGATGACAACAGTGTACGGAGATTTTTTTAAATAAAATTTAAATGAAATCTCGCTCGTGATGTCATCGTAGGTATGAAAAAGTGGACACGCTAGGTTGTCATACAGTTTGAAGCGCTCTTTTCGTCTATCTCGATATAGGTCTGTGGTTAAAATGGAGTCTCAGAACACGTGTTATTGCGTAAAGAATTCGGGTGAAACTCCTTTTACTCCCTCGACTATAATATTTTAATTGTCATGTGCGTCATCGTGGTCATGTGGTGCCGTGTAGTGACGGCCTAAGAATACAAGTGTCACCACTCCCTTACATGCCTGGGATGTCGTAAGAGTCGACTAAGAGGCTCGACGCATTGAAAACCTGTGCGAGAGAAGGAAAACTTGAAACAAACCCTCTACCAACCCGTCTGGCCAGCGTGGTAGCAGTAGGCTAACAGCCTCCTATGAACGCCACAATAGGCGTGAGCTAGGAGAGGCCGATGTCCAGCAGTGGACGTCCACAGGCCGATGATGGTGCGTCATCGACGTGTGGCTTAGAGAGTGAGGTTTATACTTTTCACTTCTAAGCGGCACCCTTACTCCTCAACCCCGCCAGGGATTTATGGCGTGAGAGTACGTTTGTATGTATGTACGACCTATAAAATTGTCATTTACACTGTGCGACGTGTATATTATTTAGCGATATTGAGAATTAACTAATTTAAGGTAACAAATATTAAATAAGTAACTAATGTTGTTCGAAATACAGATTCGTATCTTTATATATACTTTTGTATCACGAGCCCTATAATTATCAGTGTTAGCGTCACGGCTAGTATCATTGCAATTATTTGAAGAATTCTCTTTATCGGATGCTTACAACGCTCATTGAACTATGTTTTCTCTGATATCTAAATTACCTATTGATTATTGGTGCATACCAATATCGTCACTCATCCAGAGACGGTGATGTAACATTCTTTCCGATAAGGCTTCTATGACAAACAATGAAGTATCCAGGCAGATACGATTATACGCACCTGAATTCTTAGGTAAAATCAATGATTCACGTCATTATTATACAACATTATTTTATCTTTACAAACAACTTTTTGTAAGAAAGTTGCTTTCATAATTCTGCCCGAGCAAAAAAAAACAGTTGATTCATACTTTTTAGGAGTGTTTCAATAAGGATTTGTACGAAACAGTTGTTATTTTTCGTAATTTCGGGATTTCTAAGCTAAAACTTTACAAAAAGTATAGATTGGTTGGAAAAAAACTTCTCAGTATAACAACATGTAATTTACTACAGTTTTTTTACGACGACCTTTTAATGTTTATTGAGTAAGTGACAATTGACAATTATTGTATTTATTTTGAATGGGTGTCTAGAAATATCATCATATTAAATCCTGATGCATTTATATCTACAGGATTCATGATTTTAAGAATTGATAACTAAAGAGCTGATTAAGGTTGATTGAATTTCCGTAGCAATGACAGACAAAGATCAAACTGATTGTTTTTATTGACAGCCAATAAATAAATTGGTCTCTTCATAAAATAACTTTGAGAAATGAGACACTAATTAATTGATTGGCCAAAGTAGATTGATCAATATGATATACTTATTGTCATAACATCATAAAAACGATTAAGTAACGGTTATTGTCAACACTTTTAGGACCTAGATGAGATGTTCTTAGAAAAAAGGCGTTGTGATTTAAACTCTAACATTCTGAAATTCAATCTGCACTGGGCCTGGATTGAAGAATTTGCATATAAGCCGTCCTACTTTGGAATACCTTTGAACAAAGTTAAACAGTTGATAGAACAGTTATAACTATACTAAAAATAGCTGATGATGGCAATGCTATACCATTTTGTTCACAGAATTATTTTAAATAATATCGATCCTTCTCAATTGAAAAAAAATTGCAAAACAGCTTCCGCCCGTGACTGCTACCTGGCCGTTGTGGAAATTCAGAAAAACTCTTTCCAAGGGATTTTCCAATTTTTCTGGAAAAGAATGGCATTTGTCCACGATTACAATTATCCTTTGTTTTAATCCAATATTTTAAATTATCTGTGTGCCAAATTTCTACTATATCCGTTCAATCATTTTGCGTGGTTGAGTTACAAGAAATATTTTATTATTTTTGGATTTTTGCATTTTTCAATGCTATTTTTATACTTATGTCTTTTTGTAGCTTTAAGTGTCGGCAGCTCAGTGGTTAGAGCATTGGATCGGATTTCCAAAGATCGTGGGTTCACTTGTTGATTTTTTTCAATATATTTATTTATTTTTTCTATTTAAAATTAATCATAAAATTCGAAATGAAAATTCAAAATTCAATATCATTTATTCAGTCTAGGCTGTTACAAGCACTTATGAACGTCAAAGAAGCTATGCCATCGGTTCACAAACCCTACGGCGGGAGACCTTGTAACGAGAAGAACCGGCAAGAAACTCGTCAAGGGCTATTTTTTTCTCCCTGTTTTATTTCATACAGAGTCGTCAAATTGAAAAGTGAGCTAAACATATTAGTAAGGTCAATTTCCATCACAAAAGAAAATACTAATTATAATATTACATTTTATGGATATCCTAACCGTAAACAATTTTCAACTCGCAAGGAAGGACTTACATTTAACATTTCTCGCATTACAAGGTTACTGTACTGCAAGTTGTGACGTAGGTACATACAGGTCGATAGCAATTTATTTTAGATGAAAATATTTTAGCTCTAAGCACAACGTTAAGACAAGCAGACTGAAGTAGACCCATTTCCGCTGGCGGCACCCGTTCACGAGCATGACGCATGAACCAGCTATCGCTTCGCTCAACCATATTTTAGGGAACGTAATGACCCGCCTCACACGACACCGCAGAAGAAACGTTTGAGTGAGCATGACGTACTTCAGGTACTTATGTTAAAGTGTATAAATATAAAAAATACAATGGCAAAAACAAAAAAAAAAGAAAGATAAAGGTGCATTAATATAAGACGTAACTTACAATGTTACTGGAAGACGCATCAGCTGGGTCATAATCATAAAGCGTATATAAAGTAAATTAAAAATAATAATAATAATGGCTTTCATATACTTAATTACAATAATTGGAGAACATTACTTATTTTTATTTATTCTGATCAAGCAGTGTCGCGTTCTCTATTCAAAAGATCATAAATAACATAGAATTTATAAAATTGAAAAAAAAATGTAAATATCTCAACACATTTTAACACAATCAGACATGAGCAGACCCATCCCACTGGCAACACCCGATCACGAGCATGACGCATGAACCAGCCATCGCTTCGCACATAAGTAACGAGACATATCCAAAACCCCTAATCCTTCCTACCTAATATTTTATATGCGAAAGTTTGTTCATAGTTACGCCCTAACTAAGCAATCAATCTACTTGATTTTTGGCATAGAGTTAGTTAAAAGGTAGGAGAGTAACATAGGGTACTGTTTAGTTCGATATTACCCAAGGCAACGGGAACCACGCGGGAACCACGCTCGAACCACGCTCGAACCACGCGGGAACCACGCGGGAACCACGAGGGTGAAACCGCGGCCGGAAGCTAGTTCATAATATTAGTAATATTGCAGTTGCAATAATAATTTCAATATGGCAGGATACGAGTTTGTACGAGTATAATTGAAGTGCAACCAATAACAAGTTGTCAGCAGCAGTGTAAATCTTTGCGCATGATTTCTGTATTAACATCTGCGAGGCGCGGCAATAAGGAAATATTATTAAAAGTGTTTAGTTACGTAAATTTTGTACATATTGTATTTCTATATATTTATTATAAAACCTATGAGGAGACATAACTATAAAACGGTAAAAGAAAATTACAGTCAAACATATCTTATTATGATTTCCATCTTTGACTTAGGTAGATACTTTACGCCTGTATTTTGTATAAGATCGTGTTTTCTTTGTGTTGAAGTCGGAAATAAATTAATAAAATAACGGTACTTACTTAGCTGTAACAGTCGAATGGTTTTTAGTGTTTTCCTAAATAATAGGTATGTACGCGAAAAATGATGAAATTGCTTTGCCAGTAGCGTAAAAACCACAGACCTATATCGAGATAGACGGTAAAAGTGCGCCTACCTTGTGTGCCAAAAGTTTGATCCACGGTCAAAGTTTTACGACACAAGTCAGTTCGCTTGAGGCAATTGCCATGAAAACACGCGTCACTCAGAAACGAAAATGGTTCGTCAATAACATTTACACATTGCTAATTCTCGCTCGTGACGTCATCGTAGGTACGAAAAATTCGACACGCTAGGTTCTCATACAGTTTGTCTTTTCGTCTATCTCGATATATATAGGTCTGTGGTAAAAAATACTCAAATCTTAACTTTTTAGATAAGCTTAAAAGAGGCGCGGGCTGAAACATTAATTTAATTCAATAACTTGACTATTACAATCTGGTACCTACGTTTATAAATTATAAACTTATAAATTTTATTAATATAAATTATTTAATTCCAGAAATGTGGAAAAAATTACTTTTGCGGATTTAAACAAGCTTTGTTTTTACACATTAGTTTATTACCTACCTACCTATTGTGTGATATTTTAGGGAATTTTATACTATCGCGTAATGTGCAAAAAAAAGTTTTAATTTGCTTAAGTTATTATTTAGTTTCACAGTTTGATTAAGTTTAAAACAATTTCATACAAATTCTGTTCCATTATATTAAACTAAAAGATACCTCATCATCACCTCAGACTGAGAAAGAGGCACTTTAGTATGACCAACACCAACATTTTCATTACTCGATGTAACGACGAAATACTTACTCATTATGCCACATACCTATCAATGAACGATTAATATTACACAGAGTACGTATAAACTCATTTGCAATTATTACTTACGATAAGAACGACGTCAGCACGAACTAACAAAGAATTAAAAGAAAGTGACACATAATGATGAATAAACGAGGAAAATGCTAGCGATAACTATTCATTTTATTGTAGAAATGTAGTGATAACTATTTGTTATATTAAGTTATGTTCACTTAAAACATCAAAACCATTTAAAGACCAATCCTTAAATCGCGAACGAAAACAGCTGTTTCATACAATTTTTTTTCGAATTCTGCTAAAATGTATGAAACAGCAGTATTTTTCGTTGCTTCCCTGCAAAAACTAAAAAGTTGTTCGTAATAGTGAGTTTCACAAAATAAAATAATGGTAGTGTGGTTTGAAAAAACAAACATAAAATAATAACGTCACAGTAGAGTAACATAGTAGGTATTTATTGAATTTAAAGTTGTATAGTCACTTTCCTATTTGTAATGGACACATTCATTAACTTTCGTTTTAATTGTCATATCATAATACAGGCAGTTGTGTTTATTTGAACTTCCTTGTGTTGTTGTTTACCTCTTGGCTTGGGGTGATATCAGTCACGTATATAGGACTAACAATAAAAGTTAGTATAATCTGATATCTGATGTTTTAAAGTAAATTCAATTAAAATCTAAAAAAGTAAATAAGGATGTTGAAGTATTTTCAATATTAAAGTGTTACAAAAACGTTATGTAGGTATCATCACATAGTTTTGTTTTAATCTTGAATGAATTACTGCGACCCTCTTATCAGCCGCTTCTGTTGGTCGCAATCCGTGTTTACTAAGTCGTAAGATAATACAAATATATATTCGTAGTGTTTCAATTAAAGCCGCTTTTATAACGTTTTTTTTTTAATGAACGACGGGGAGACTCTAAGCCTTCATCATACCTGATGTTAAGTATTGATAAGGCTGAAGATGAAAGCAACCCGCTCCCGGAATCCTCAACCACTGAGGAACTGGCTCTCTTATCTATAACTGCCGGAACATAACAATGCTGAAAACATTGCTGATAAGGCATCAGACTTAGATAAGATTGTGGTAGCTAGCCAGGCGGACTTACAACAAGTCCTAGCACCAATCAAAAGATTCCTAAACAATTTTCCATTTCTTTCTTCATTTGGAGATTTGTTTTTGCTTTACAATATATTTTATGACCGTTGCTATTAATTCCTTATCTACACGAAATTTATCAAAAATGGTTCATTAGGTCAAGGTTGAAATGTTGAAGAGAAATATTGAGTAACTTTCGCATTTTTGTTATTTAGATATTAAATAACAATTATCAAATTCTTACGAGTATTTTCCGTAAGAAGTAAGGTCTCCCCATAAGTGTTATTCGTTGCCCTCGTATTATCTGTGGTTAGGTGATGATTAGGCTGAATGTGGTGTGGAAGCGTGTGTCACCCATTTCTTTAGTCTAACTAAATGAAAAATAATATATGTACAATAAGTTTGCATTATAAAGAGCATCAAACCTCATTGGCATACCTAAAGTTGCAAACCACCTAAAATATCGTATTTTATCGAAACATGCCAATCGACAAAGTATGTATGTTGATCTACATATACCTTCTTATTTTTTATTTTGATAGCTCAGGTATAAACCTCAGTGGTTTGTTGCATGCTACGAATAGATACAATATTGTAAAGCTTTTATATATGATAAATAAATAAAAAAAAACATAATTGTTGACAAACAACAAATACCTACTATTCGATAAAATATCGTAAATCATTAACGACATTCTATCGAAGAAATTTCTGAAATGTTTCAGTTTGAATATGTAAGTTCTTTTATTTTAAACATTCAAATTGAACTATTTCAAAAAGTATGTACCTATATCACATACTTACAACATTTTGTCAAATAGTATTTTGTCGTTTGTGATTATTTTCTTGGTCGATTGGCGCATGTTTCGTGGGTGTACACCAAAATATGTCATTTTAGGTACGTTTGTAACTTCAGGTCTGGCGAGCTCTTTAATGAAAAGTTTTGTGGTAAGTAATTTGTTTTTTGTTTTCTCGACATTTTGTCGTTATTTAAATTAACGCTTTATAAATTAATTTAGTACTATACCTTTTAGATAAAATGTACAAACACACTGCTTAGTACATTAATTTCGTGCCGGTGCAGCACGAACTACGTATGCACCGAGGGTTCTAGGGATCCACGCTCGTGCAAAGCGCTGCTTCGCTTTCAATGCCCTCACTAAACTGTTGTTAAAGGATTATAGACTTTACGAGTCCAACTTTTGGGGTCATGTGTCCTGTGTCTGATTGTAAAAAGTGTGGTCGGTTGGCGACAATCAGGCTGCGTGGGCCTATCGCGAGGTCGCACCGCTCACCCCGCTATCGTGGCCACGCCAAGTCTCATTTGCTCTATTAATAATTCATCTGGTATCGTACCCTATTGTTCGGACGTTTTCCACTCATTAAACCGTGCACCTTCGAACTGTTGTGTGAGCCACAAATTATTGCTAAGCGATTAAACTGAAGATAAATGGCGTGCAGGTAGGACTGTTTGTAATGAGATCTAAATTTGATGTTACGAGATTTTCCACGACACAACATTATTAGTTTAAGGTTTTATTTCTTGGACGATGGTTAATTCGTCCAAGTTTTATTTGGGTCAGTATGCAACTCTCACAATTATTCAGACTTTTAACTAAACATGTTCCTTGAATTGGTTGCAATAAAGGAACTAAATAAAGGTCGTTGACGTAGTTAAAGTGTAGGCGTCTACAGGTGAAAGGGCGTGGCGCACCCCGCCACACCCACCTGTTTATTGTAAGCGACCGCCATTTTACTTCCGACCGAAAACAATTGAAAATAAAATTAACTGCTCTTGTAGGGTTTTCTCGTAGAGGTATGAAAACGTAACATTGGCACTTATCTAATAGAATGTGAAAAGACAATTGACAGTCAATCGTTTTTATAACTTGTAATTAGTTATGTGATATTATTTTCTTTTAAATCAGGTGACCACTCTGCTGATAAATATAAAACTAATTCGGAATCAAAGTAATGCAAAAGGCAAAAAAAGTCCAGTTTCTGCAAACACTCAACGGATGACGAGTTTCTTAAAACTGAGATTTACTCATGCTAGGTATACTAATTCTTTCCTGTGTTTGTCTACTTCGAGACTAATGGATATGTTGTGTTCGTGTGTTAATTCAATTAGCCGTCAAACACGGTTCGTCAATCAACGGTACTCATTGTTTTCGGTACAGCCACCAGCAATAATATGCTTACAGTATACAACTTTATCACATTGAAACACATGGAAACAAAGCTCTCTATGTCCACAAAAGACATTAAATATTGCAATGTGACAAGGTTGTACAGTGTTTACATATAATTGCTCGTGACTATACAATGAAAACTTCAGTTACAATTTGTGCGTTCAGACATACTATAGACGGTTTCACGCCTTTTTGGGTTGAAACTAATAGTAGTTTAGTCTACAAGTTCTATGGTTGTTATGGCTAGCAATATGACAAATAAGTAATATAAATATCTACAAAGAAGTTTGTGACGAATTGGTAATACTTATGAGGTCAACACATTAGGTATCGTTGTGAAACACAATCGAACGTTTGAAATCATTCTGCTCGAGTGAATGATGAAAACAAAAAAAAAACAATACTTTTATCCTGAAACCCAGTTATATCGTGATAAATGTGTTGTTTTGGTATAGTAAAGTTCTAGGATGAATTCTTTTGTACTTCCAAATAAGACTGATTTCGAACTTCTGATAGTAGTTATTTTTTTTGAAGTGAAAACTTCTTTAGCGGCGTTGAGCACTTTTTCTGTAATGGGTATAAAATCTTAAACTCGCGTCAGGACACGTGACCTGATCGAAAAAGCGTAGGACGGATGGAGAATGTTGAGGTGACAGGTTGACTATGGTCTCGGTTGCTTAGCGACAGACTGTTGATAATGTCTTTTACTTGTCTCTTGTTTTATTGTCAATATATATTTTTCGATTCTCTATAATAACTAATGTTTTCTTATATCTTATTACCTAACTTAACGTTCACTTTAATATGGTTTGTCATGTTTGTGTACGATAGCGCAATAAATGAATATTGTATTCTACCACATAAATGATAGTACTTTTATACTGATAAAGCAATTGGTGCAAAATTATTCCCTAACCATTCCAAAATATCAAACATGCTCAACGTTAATAATCAAGTTTTCACTTCTGCCGGCACTCCCGGAGTGCAACCCGTCTTTTTTTTACAATATTAACACATTATAATATTATATGAAAACAAAGTGTCACAAAAACCTATTTAGGTTTAACCTTACGCTGTTTGGCTTCATCATCTTGTACATAAGTACAATCATAAATTATTACAATTAATTATGCTTAACCAACATGTAACAACTAAAATATGGGCTAAGAAAATTCCCATTGACCAGCCGAATTTACCTTAAGTACTGTATACAATGGTGTCTATACTAATATTTGATCATGATAGCGCAGTGCAGAAGCATAGCACTAATCTTTGTCGGGTATAACTACGATTATACTCTTCAAACAGTTCGTAATTGTGAGAAACTGTATTAAATTGCTAATATATTTAGGTTAGCTTATATTTATACTGTCAAGAACCGATATCGTCAAGGGTTACAGACTAGTTCTTACGCTGTAAGTTGTTAAACAATTTTGGGCAGCGTTTCAATCTTTACAAACTCTAGCTTGTGACATGATACCTACAACTTTAATTTGACAAGTAAAAGAACAGAATATTTGAACTTTTTAACTGAAATAAAACCTACAAGATTAGCGAGGCTGTTAATGTAGGCGGCATTAACTGTGCTAAATAAAATGTAAGTGTCAAATAGAGTGATTTTCTAAATTGTATCTTCTGATGTGAATTAGTTGAAAACTAACAAACGTAGACGAGTGTTTACCAAATACTTAAGAGGATTTTCATACAAAAAGGGGGGAAAACGGTATCGTTCCTCCCCCCTTAAACATAATCCAATTTTGATATTTTTTTTACATGTTGTTGATATATTGGATAAGTGTAGGGCCGTGCGTTTGAATTTTTAAAAAACATTGCTCAAGCCTTTCAATTTAACACTAGCGGATCCTCCGAGTTTTACCCGCGTGGGGCCCGTTCCCGTGGGAATATCGGGGTAAAATATAGCCTATGTCACTCGGGAGAAATGTAGCTTTCTAATGGTCTAAGAATTTTCTAAATCGGTCCAGTAGTTCCTGAGATTAGCGCGTTCAAACAAACAAACTCTTCTGCTTTATAATATTATCGCCGGAAACAATATTTCAGAAGGGAAAAGTAGGCAATCACCTCTAGGACGAGACGCGACGCGTATCGGCACTACACAATAGTACACAATCCTCCTAAACGATCCACGTTCAAGAGAAAGAGTAATAAGTACCTACACTACACTACAATGTTGGTAAAGTCACCATCACTTAATTTGGCTTCAACTTATTTCCTTGTACCCTCGCTCTTCCTGTTACTGGCGATTGTCGAAGAAAACCCGATATTCATTCGTCTCGCGAGTACAGTTATCCGCGGGGCATTAATTTAGTAATCGCAGCTGTGAGTCGAGATAATGTTGTGCACGCGTGAAATGTATCCGATCGTTTTTATTGCGACCGTGTTTCGGACTGGGGGCCTATTCTCGCGCCGAGATATGTCGGATTCGACATTTTTCTATCCATCTTTTTTTTTAGATGCAAGTGAAACTTTTAGATACTAAACGCAAAATGTTTTCAGTTTCGGGCGGATTTATCAATCCTCGGATAAAGGGTATGATTAGTTAAATTTCATGACCAACATAAAGAAATGACAATCAGAAACTAAACAGATATGAATGAAAATTCATTTTCAATTGTCTGTATTTTAAGATATCAGAGGACTAGTTATATTATGTGAGCATTGAGTTTACAGTCCTATCTATAATGATGAAGCTGAATATAGATTTCTGATTTAAAAAAAAAGTCGAATTCGACATATCTCAGCGCGAGAATAAGCCCCCCCAGTATGTGAGTGCCGCTGCGCCTGCGCCGAAGAAATTCTGTCGACGACGAGTGGTTTGCCTCTCGACGACCTTGTCGCACGCGCCGCCTCTCCCCGCTGCCTCCGAGAAAGTAGGTGACTCCGCATCAGCACGCCAGTCTTCTTGAAGCCCTACGCTTGAGTTTTAAAAGCTTTCTAAATACTACACATGGCATTATCTATTATGAAATTGAACTGCAAGTTTGTAAACTGGCCTTAACAGTTATAATTCTCGATTTTATTTTCTAGCCGTTGTGATCTATTTGTCAACACTAATTAAACGCGATAGCAACTTTTGGCCATTTATATCCTAACATTGTCGACGAGTGGTTTGCCTATCACGACGACCTTGTCGCACGCGCCGCCTCTCCTCGCTGCCTCTGAGAAAGTAGGTGACGCCGCATCAGCACGCCAGTCTTAAAGCCCCATGCTCAAGTTTTAAAAGCTTTCTAAATACTACACATGACATTATTTATTATGAAACACAACTGCATGTTTGTAAAATTGCCAATTCTGAATCAATTTTTTTTGCCGTTATGAACTATTCGTCAAGACGCGCTATCAGCTTTTGCACATTAACTACTAACATACAGCCTAGACAGTGATTGATCAAAGGTTTAGATATCATAATTTTTGGAGTAGTATGGGAATATATAACTTAATGGTCACTCGCCTAGTGTTATCTGAATGTTATGCAACATTAAAGTACACTATATTGCCTACTGATCTTCGGACCGGTTAGTAGTCAATAAAATTATAATATCAAATAAACATGAGGCGTAGGCTAGTAGTGAAACACCTGGATAGTTTATAAACACAAATATATTTCTACCTTACTAGATTATAAAATATCATTTATTATGAAAGAACTTACTTAGAAAAAAAAACATACAATTTTCAGTTTTTTCTTCTTGCTAAAGGAATATATTGTATTTTTTTCAAAACATCGTTTTTTCTAAGAATTTTGTAGTATTTAAGAACCTGAAAACGTGTTAGTTGTTAAGTGTAAATTCAATTATTACAAGGTACCTACTTTTTTGTAGCAAAAATTTTACTTTAGGTATAGCTTATATAAGAGACGTCACTTTTTTCCATCTTTATTAATTTTGAGGCTTTTACCTATGTTCAGGTATGTCAGCTTCATCATAACCTGCCCCCTAATTGTCTAATTTAAAATCTATCACAATCCGTTTCAGAGGTATTGTGATTGCGATATTTTCGTCTGTCATATTGCTTAGACAGTTCAATTTCATTTAATTCATACCTTTTAAAACGCGTCCCGATCACAATCCCTTTCAAATGTCAAATAGTGACGGCCTGAATAACTTTCAAATTACGAATTGAAAGGGATTGCGATAGATTTGAAATTAGACAATTAGTCCCCTGATCCTACAAAGACTTACACAATTAGTTAATAACTAAGAAGGAAATAGTCAATGATGCTAAAATATGTTAATTACTTCTTTAATCTCATGATCTTGGGTCTGCTAGTATGGTCAAGAGAAAGGTCACTTGGTTTTGCCATTGTACAAACGGGAACTTCTCGGTTGTCCAGTAGAGATTTTTTTGAGAAACGTTTTCTCGGAAAGAAATATTTTTTTATTCAAAGAAATACCTAGGTATTAATGCTATATTATTTGTGATATAAACGATTTCTTTTTTATCTATTACTTTTTTAAATAATGCTCGCTAAAAAAACTACTTGTCAACAGGAAATTTCCTCGACTGTAAAAAAAGGCTAACTTTTTATCTGCGAACTATTAGATACCTACCTGCTGAAAAATTAAGAGGAAAGCATGAGTTTGGCGGCACATCTTTACATTTTACACTATTCTTCAGTGTATATTACAGCTTTGGATATTATTAATTATTGCACTTTTATAAATTGGTTATGTGTTTTGGTAATTATTATTATTTTTGTGTTGATTCTAATGTTATTGCTAGTTTAGTTGGAGAATGGACATTATCTCATTCAGTGAAAATAATATTAACATAATACTGATAAAACTCAAACTTTTGCACCTCCCCTTTGTCGCACCACTTATGCCTCTAACGGCTTCATTATTAGATCATGTAGTAATTATGATAAGTCCTACCAACATGTTGACATATTTGGCCTTAACTTTAGAAAATTTAAGAAAATAATTTATAAATAATTTATTAAATTTTGCCAAAATTATTATTATTTTTTAACACACCTCATTAGTACCTACTATATTATATATGCCTTTGTTATCGATTATTTTCATAGTTAAACCTAGGAAGAAACAAAGTTTATTTTTGGTTTATTTTATGAATGTAAGTACACTACATAAGAAACATAACTTTATATTGTGTTCACTCAATTGAACTGTTTTATGTTATTGTGGTAACTGTCTTTGGCTTTTGTATTACTCATTAAGTATAGCATTAAGGTAATATGGTATGCTGTTTGTTCCCAAAGTTAAATAAAAAAAATATGAACATATTCTAGGAGCACAATTTATTGACACATAGCGAGAAGAACCGATGGCCGTTGGGGCGGAAAGGTTCTGGAATGGCGACCGCGCACAGGACGACGCTCCGTGGGTAGGCCTCCGACAAGGTGGACCGACGATCTGGTGAAGGTCGCGGGAAGCCGCAGGATGCGGACTGCGCAGGACCGATCGTTGTGGAGATCCTTGGGGATGGCCATACCCAGCAGTGGGTGTCATGTGGCTGAGACGACGACAATTTATTGAAATTAAATGTGCATATATTGTTCGTTCCACTTTTAAGGGTCAACTAATGATCATAACCGATGCCAAGCTGATCTTTAAAAAATATAGCAAAGGATTTTAATTAGTACTCGCGAATCAATTAAAACTATATCTGGGGCAGTTATGAATTATCCATGTCATTAACTACAGATTGTTACCAAAATAGGAACAAGAAATAGCGATAAGTTTCTTATAATATTTATGAGTTTTTTTTAATTTATTTTTTTATGAATGACGGGGAGACTCTTAGCCTTCATCATACCTGATGTTAAGTATTGATAAGGCTGAAGATGGAAGCGAGCCTCTCCCGGAATCCTCAATCGCTGAGGAACTGGCTATCTTATCTCTCTGCCGGAACACAACAATGCTGAATACATTGTTGTTATGGCGTCAGACTTAGATAAGATGGTGGTAGCTAGCCAGGCGGACTTACAACGAGTCCTACCACCAACCAAACCGAATACAATATGTACCCCCGCTGGGAATCGAACCCGGGACCCCTGGGTCTGATACCGGTGGTTGTACCACTAGACCACAGAGGCGGTTAAACTGATTTTGTGAAATGAGCTTGAAAATATACCTACACATGAAGTGTTTAGAGATCAACCACTTTTTAACTATAAAAAATATCCGATGAGTCTTTCAGGCTGGCATCTTACTTTAATTCTTTCTTTATTCAAATAGTGAAATTTTCAAAAAAGAATCATTAACAATTCAGAAGATTTAAAATAATTATCATCTATAGTGGCGATACTCTAAACCGTATTTGATCCCTAAACACTTTTGATGTGTGTATTAGGTTACAAACGTGCCAAACTGTATTTATTTTTATTAGACACAACAATATCGATATTAGCATACCATAATAAAAAGAAGTAGGTGAAACGGTAAATCTGAAAACAGAACTTTTAAGCGCCTTCCCAAAAAGAGCTTTCTGACCTCCATGTGGTAACAATATCGACATCACGAAGAATGTTATCAGAGCTTATGCAATTTCTCCGAACCTGGCCATTGTTAATGTTGGTAATATATGAAACTAAAGACATTCCATTGAATGCTTACCACGGGATTCCAGGATTACTCAGTGCCCACACAAATAATTATCAGACAATGTCCAATCTTTCACTTTCATAAGTCAGTCGCTCGGTTTCATACTGTGTGATCGGAACTGTGACGAGGTTTGATTTGACTTTTTAATTATGGTAAGAAACTTAAAGTAATCTTAAAAGGTAGTTTGCATGAATATACTAACACCCATATTCTAAGACGTTTCTCCAAAACATCCTCGAACTCGACTCAACGGAGGCTACGCGTAATCCTCCTCGAAATCCTTCAGGTAGGTAAAGTAAATGAGACTCGAGTGAGGTTCAGTCAAGGCAAATAACGTCATCAATCGATACGTCATTGAATCAAACTTAGATTTTGTTCCTTTTTAATTTTTGTTTTTTTGATATTGTACCTAAGTTTACCTAAGTACCTACCTAAAGTTGTCAGAAAAACAAATGGTGTAAATATCTCCCTATCTTCCTCAAGGTTAGGTAGCGTAGTTCATACTTTAAGTGTGACAGTTGGTTTTTGAAGAGATTTCTGCAACTATTAATACCGATTCGTTTTGGAGGAACGTCTTAGAATATGGGTGTAAGTTAAAACAAACATCAGCTCACGTCTCAGATGGACACAGAATCAGCTGTTGGGGACAAGACTTTTCTTTCTTTTTAGTATAGAATTAATCTATGTACAATATCAATGTGAATTCTAAAATCAAAATAACAGCATTATTTACGACTTGTTTTCCGGGGATATATTTACAATATTACACGTGGTTAGTAAAAAAAAAAGATGGTGTGGTACTTTAAACCTTTGTGTTAATGATAATAATATATCAAATTTTTTATTCCTTCTATTGTCCAATTGGCATTTGTCGATTCAACAACGTGGACGGCAAAAAATGAAACAATACTGGTAGCAACGAGCTGGCTACCAACTTTGATCTGAGAGGCGGTCTGCACTGCCACTTTGCCATTGTTTGTTATCTATTAACAATGACCGGTACTATTTAAGGAGTGTTTAACTATTTTACGATTGGAGCAAGACTTATTTCCATAAATCAGGTTTTATTTCCTGGTTGTGACTTAAGGGCAAGCTTTTTGGTTTAGCTCTTGAATTACTCCAAAAGTACCTGAACGTATTTTCTCATTGCTAATTAGATCATCTCTTTAATACGTATTTGCATAAATACTTTTATAATTATGTTTTCCTGTCTGATTTATGCGCAATGATTTTTTTTTGAGTAAAATCGATTAGAGTAACGGTGTGTGACACCAATCAGTCTCGAGAAGGACGGTTATGAAACGTGCTGGCCCACACCGGTTCACTTTAATTATAATCACTAATAAATTAATTTATTACCACGCACGAGACTATTATGCTACAACCGTTCCGACTTGAAAGCAAAACGAAGAAGTAACGTGTTTCAATTGTGCTTTTGTTATTTTTTACTGTTAGTATGCCTAAACACATTACCGAGGAGGATTTGGAACCGGAACTAGCGTAATTGTCAATATTCGTGCGGCGAATCTCCGGCTGCGCCCGCGCCGCTTGCGCCGTGTCCTGCAAACGCACTTATTATGAACCACTTTTTGCTCAACGCTGTTATATTATTAATGAATAAATGCTATATGTCCGAGCACGAGGTCAATGGTCTCGCGGTATGCTGTAAAAAATGCGCTAAGGACGCCAGTTCGGTATTCTATCAACTGTTGAATCGAACAACGAATACATTAACAAACCCAGTCCTTTGCACGATAAGTATAAAGTTTAAATTTAAATTACAAAAAGGGTAGCAATCGGTAGCATTGACCGTACTACTATGTTCGGGGTCGTTAAGTCTGATTAGTTTTGAATAATTAATTAAGCCTTGATTCGCGATACATGCTTGTTAAAAATTATCCTGGTTCATTACTATAGGATTTTGTTGTTGACAGTTACTCCTAGTCCCCTATGTTTGTTGCGAAGCCGTGTTGATAGTGTCACCAGATTGTATTAATTAGTTGTTATTATTCGTGTTAAATATTAATATTAATTAATTCAAATATCTAATATATATATGTCACGAGATGGGTTCTCCTAACTAATTCAGCGATTCGAGCTTTGACCTCATATAATATTTTGATAATCATTCATTTAGTACAACACATTTAGTACTTTCATTACTGACATGATAAATTCAATGTTTTCATAAATTGTAAATTCTCAAACATTTTCAGAAAGTAGCTTTTATAACATTTTAGTTTGAACTCGCCTACAAATCTATACTATACGAGTATATATAATATTATAAAGCTGAAGAGTTTGTTTGTTTGAACGCGCTAATCTCAGGACCGATTTAGAAAATTCTTAGACCATTAGAAAGCTACATTTCTCCCGAGTGACATAGGCTATATTTTATCCCGATATTCCCACGGGAACGGGCACCACGCGGGTAAAACCGCGAGGATCCGCTTGTCTATAATAATCTGTTATTGTATGTCGTTGTACCTACTTGGGTAGATATTAATGTATCGCTACAGTTCGCCGTAAACGCAGTGTTAGTACCGTTGCACAGCGAATATTTGCGTCATCTGGGACAAGTGTAGGGTTTATATGTCGAATCGGAAATTTCGGACTATCGAAAGATTATAAGTTTTGTAATTATAAAATGAAATAATGGAAAATGTGATTTGGTATTGGGAGATCATTGATTTTGAGTAACAGAATACCAAAAATAGTAATACATACTTTGCACGTATCTAGATTAAAAAAAGTAAGTGCAAAGTACCTATTAGGACGCAAACCTTGATTAGACGCTTAAAGATTTTACAAAATGTACACATTTTCATTTTGTAGATATTTCGCAATGAAATATTAACTACATGAAAAACGCTCTTCTTAAAAAAAAAAATTCTCGTTATTGTCCTTTGCATGACAGTTTAGCATTTTTTTATACTTTTAATTATGAAATAAAAAAATATCCTTTATTATCAAACATGACAGTTTGAAATTTAAAAAGGAAAACAAGTAATAAAAATATCATGAAGTAAATTCCAAATACTGTCCGTAATTGTTGTAACTGCATGTTGACTCTAGTCAAACGTGATACCCACATGCGGTCATCCGAGGGTCGAGAGCGACGTGGAAGTCTCGTAAAGCTGCGATCTCACTGCTACATCCTGCATTATCAATCAGAACCAAGCCTAATAGCCATATCGCCCTCAAAAGTATTTTTAAAACTATTATTTGTAGTATATTAACAAAATATGATAGTCGCTACTTTTACCTTAAGGGCCCGCTATAGGCCAACGAAAATAAGATTGCTTTACATGATCGTCTGTAATATCAATATTAATGAAAAACTGAATTTCAAATTAAGATGCAGCAAACTACAGGACAAACACTACTGACTATGTTACTCAAAAATACGATTGCATAAAATTTTCTCGATAGAAAAAAATTGCGAAGTTGCCTCCAAATCACTATAATTAACACGATAAACTGCTATTATTCAAGTAATACATTAAAATAAAGCTTGGAACTTTTTAGTATAATTACACTATAGATAAGGCAGGGCTTATGTTATATATTTTTTGTAAATAACCTTTAAATATCCTTTAAAAAATAATTTCCTTCATTTCTTCATTCCGGACCGGCCGAATGGGGCCGGTAAATTTTATAGTAAATGCTGCCTTATTTCTCATAGAAATAAGGCAGCATTTACTTTACAGTTCGCCGTTGCAGTTATTACTTTTGCTTTTGGCCTAGAGCGCGCCCTTAAATGTATTCCACATTTGATGCCCACATGGAAGGAACAGCAGTCGAAATTCTTCTTATGAAATGTGTACCTTTCATAATCTATATTTTAGGCGGTTTGGTTTTGCCTGCTTTACTGATACAGTGTGAAATATTTTAATGTTAATAGTGGTCCGAATTATTTGAATCCTGCACTTTCAGAGTCGGGTAGGATTCGAAAGTAAATTACCTTTTGTTAAACATGTTTTCCTCTGATTCAATTATCTTGCCAAAGCAAACACCTCAGATGAGCTTTTTGCCAGTGAAAACATATATTCTGCTCCTATCTGCTTCAGCGGAAACCTTTCCTCATAGAGTGACATTCCTCATTTCTTGTTCCAGGTGTTGCGCACGAGTGGCGTGGCGCAAGGGTGTGATGCGAGGGTGGCAGGGCGGCGGGCGCCGGCGCCGCGAGTAGTCGCGACCATGCAAGTGCCGCCTCGCACCGCACGCGCCGCCGTTTACTTGCTCGTGCTCGCGACCGCCCTCCTCGACCGCACCGCTGTTGCTTCTACCGGCGTCATCAGTGAGTATCAGCACTAGGGCCACGACCATGCAGGTGCTGCCTCGCACCCCACGCGCAGCCGTTTACTTGCTCGTTCTCGCAACCGGCCTTCCTCGACCGCACCGCCGTTGCTTCTACCGGCATCATCAGTGAGTATCAATCAGCAGTAGTCTTTTTCATAAAATATATCAGATATCATCATTTCTGTATAATTACTTGTGTTTCGGAAATCAGAACCAACAACGAAGAAAATAATGTTCGACACATGAATTATTCTCTCGGGCGAGCAATGAACCCACAATTGCGATTGACAATATCTTTTTATGGTCTACTCTGGTTCGAATATCTTCAAGTTGTGACTTCTTGAGACCAAAAGGTAATTTTCCCTGGAACGCTATGCTATCTGGTATGACTTCATTATATTCTTTTGTTACTTATGAATATCCTATTCTGTTAAAAGAAGTCATTATTGAGCTATTGAATCTTATCTGCTAGTGAAAAAAGGTATATTCACAGAGATATGAAGATAACAAGGTTCAATTATCGAACACTTGGCCAGTGATTAAATCAGGCGTGAGAAATCCGCACTTATGGTGTCCAAATCAAATTAAAATAGATTATTTGCTAGAAAATGGTTTAAAGAAATAATTTTGATATTGGTCACCAGTCGATGGCCCACAGGAGCCCGATTCTCGCGCCTTCGACATCTCGAATTCGAATTTTTTTTGGAGTCAAAAATCTGTATTAAAAGCTCACTGAAAGCAATCTTTGACATTATAGGATTATCAAAGATAATTGAAACTAAAGGTTTTTGACAGTAGTAGAGATTTTACTAACATTTTTAATAAAGAAATTAAGGATATAAAAATTTCGAATTCGAGATGTCGAAGGCGCGAGAATCGGGCCCCAGTTGAGAGACGTGCAAACTATTAATTACCAGCGTTCACGCCATAACGTGATCATGTCTACAGTTTTAAACCTACGTCTTATACTTACATTAGTATATGGATTATGGACTAAGTTTTCTATACGGCTTAATTGATTTATGATGATATTTGTATGACAGGACCGGCGCCGGCGGCGTAATAGGCATAGATTACGATCGATGCGTATGCAAGCGTGATCTAACACGCACTCGTATGTATGTATGCACATACTTGAATATCGCGATATTTAATACATCTTGCAGTAAATTTGAAAATGTGGGCACTGGTGGCCTAGAGCCACCCTAGAGGGGCCCAGAATTTTTTTTATGATGTGGTAAAGTAAAAAAAATAGGGGTGCTGAAAATAATTGATTTTCAAAGTAGGCGATAGACGAAATAAGTTTGAGACTTAATTGTATTTTTTTTGTACAAACGATTTATGACAATTAACTTTCTGGTACAATTGCGGCTTTGTGTCTTTCAACTTATTCAGGTAAATAATGCTGTTTTTCGTTCCTTGTTTTTTATATAATTAACTTACACAGCAATTTTATATAATATTCTATTTAAACTTGGAAAACACACATATGCCACTCAATTCTATTATTGCAGGTCGGCAACACGCATTGAATCAACTTGTGTGTTTCTCATCCTTTATCGAATACTATCAAGAGAAAAACTGTTTACCGTAAAATAAATGGGTTGAAGAGGATATTGACAACTACATTTTATTCGTTACTCGCCGCCGTAAATATTGTTGAAGTTTTCCTTGGAACGAGAATGGAGAAATTCTTAGGATGATAGTAATACGTTACATAATACATGAAATAAAATTACGTGCTGACAAGCTTTGAACTACTAATAGTATAATCCATACTAATAAAACAACACCGTGACTGACTGACAGGCAACGCACAGCTAAAACGGCTGAACCGATTAAGCTGAAATTTTGCATGCAGGATCCTTTAACGATGTAGGCGAGTACTAAGAAAGGATTTTTTGATATTTCCACGGGAACGGGATTCATGCAGGTGAAACCGCGGGGACTAGCTAAATAAATAAATCAAATCAGTGCGTTTGCGCATAGCGCAGCTTTCGCGGCAGTCGTCTTGACTACTATTCATAATCATGATCTGACAATATTGACGTATTGCATATTTTCATACGAGAATATACTCTAACCAAATCATTAAGTTTGTTAACATTTATAAAAACATTAAGATCAGAAAGTTTTACTACCACTAAACTTAGACACTTTGACGTGTCATTAAAATTGTGAAATTATAATTTCTATTTCAGAAAACTATCACTCAGTTCTCAGAAACATGGATGCCGATACGGCTTACCCTCAGGCTTAGATTAAGATCTAATAGGGGAGCAACTTTCGAAAAATTATCGTTATCTAGCCGTCATTAGCGGAATGACCGATAAACACTACGATTAATAACTACCATATGGGGTGCTGAATATGAAATTAAAGTTGCCTTGCGAAATCAAAATATAGTGTTAAAATTGCTTTTTATAATTTTGTGTTACCGATAGTGTTTTATTTGATAGAAAAAAAGAATTAGTTTGTGATGTTGTGTTGATGCCTCTTTGTTACTGATAGTGTTTTGTTTGTTAAAAAAAAGAAAGATTTGTACAATGATATTATATGTGTGTACTTGAAGCAGATATCGCACCCCCAATAATGTATGGGCACAAATACAAAAAGCAATTTTTTGGGGAAGCCCGTAAAACCAATGAGTGATAATATGGTTTTTTACATAATGGCTTCTAAATTCTTGATTTTGTGCAGTATATCGATGAAATTTGAAATAATATGTCTTAGGTAACTGAGCTATAATATGACTAAGCAATACTTAAAAAATATGGATTCGAAGTATGGAAAAAATTATATCAAATAAATAAATAGAAAGTTAGGCCCTTGTTACACAGATGTTTTATTTGATACTTTAGGCATTACTTGATTTGAGCCCCTCTAATATTTACACTTTAATATTTTATGGTATATATCAACAAATATTACTATGTTTTATTAAAATTTATTTCAATTACATATTTATTTGTGCCCATATAACATTTATGATATAAGTAATTACTTTAGTTATCGGACTGTAACGTCATTGAAAATTGTGATGGGTTTGGAATTAGATTTAAATACTTAAATGAAAGCCAAAACATAAAAAAAACTTTAATAAAAAGCTATTTTCAATAAACATACTTAGTCTTTATTGGCGTCAAAATTAGAATAAAACAAAATGAAGTTTCTAACCATAATAAAGGATGTTTAAGTATCATTAATTACTTGTTTTGTATAATACATGAAGATTTTTTTAACTGTTAGTGAATTATAAGAAAAAAAATATGACTTAACTTATTATAACTTTTTAATTTTGCATTTTACAATGCTATTCTTATGTGATAAATATCAAACAAGAAAATATACTAGAAATACATCGGTTTGGCCGAATCTATAAGGGTTTCGTTTTTTGCCTATAAGCTACGAAACCCTGAAAATCAACTAGTCTCATGTCGGGGCGACATGAGACTAGTTGCTATTTTCTAGTATATTTTCTTGTTTGATATTTATGACTTAACTTTCTTTATTACGGTTATTATTAACTAACAATGCACCAACTGATGCAACAGGACTTTTAAAACAAAATAAATTCTTTTTTAAAACACAACTGTAATTCTTACGAAACTTAATCACAAACCGTACTCTTAAAATAACAATGGTAACAAAATTATACACTTTCCTTCTCAAAACCAAAAGTATTTTAACAAAAAAAAACTTACTTTATGATTTTTACTTGTTATAGATACATCACATTTCTAGAGTATCTATACTTAATTTCAGTCTTAAAGCATAAGTACTTATTTTTAATCATCAATAATATAGTATTATTATAAGAGTAGGTATTATCTCAACCTTAAGACATTGAGAATAAATAACAACTTATTCAGGAAATAATATGCTCTTTTAAATGAATATGAAACTCAGTTTAACATTACTGAAAATAAAGTAGGTAAAAGAAAATCAGGTCGATACCTGGTCTTGAAAAATATTGAAAATGAATTATTAGAAAAAAGAACAAACAAGTGAAACGTCGTAGTTTCGAGTCCCATCGGAGCAAGTTGAGATACTAGTTGACTATTCCTATTCCACTTTCAATATTGATGCATTCTCATGATCCTCTAAATAGTCCTATTAACTAGCGCCATTATTGTATCTGAGCATGATGTCATTATCTGTAAATAAAATAAAAATAAATAATATTAATGTTTGAACTTCCCTATGAATAACTTCAATAAAATGAAAAATAATAGCTCGTCACAACGAAATCTAGGGTTTTCAAATTGGAAATTTATAAGGTACCTACCTACTTTATTTTACAATAAACTCGTCATTATGTACTTTTTTTGCACACTCAATAAAAGTGCGATTTAGTTACTCTTTATATTTATTTATATTTGAGTACACACGAACACAAAATAATACAAGAAAACAAACTTTGTACAAGGGCTCTGTTAATTTTGTTTATTGCTTTAGTTGGAATCACTCAAATATTACTAAAAAAAGAAGGTCATAAATCATGTAAGGGCCAATCAACTATTTCTTTATTATGTCCCTGCAACAAAAAATTTAAATCTCCAAAACTATCAGTTAAACTATCATCAAAAAAACGATAAAAATGTATCGTTTTATTGGTAACATATGAGGACATACGTTTAGTATGGAACCCTAGTTACCAATAAAGCAATATAATTTTTATCGTTTTAGTAACATTTAATTAACGGAATTTAAAGTAATGTATTCTAGGGATCTGTATAAATAAGGATTTGGATAAGTAATAAATTTTATAACAAACTGTTAGTTTTGGAGATTTAAAATGTTTGTTGCAGGGACATGATTAGGTACAAGAAATAGTTAATAAACCAATTATTAGGAATAATAGGTACAAAACTCAATGAGTTATGACCGGATATTAGCAACTATTAAAGGATAGTTTACTATTTTATTGACAAATATTCATGTGACAAAGGCCTAACTTTACTTAGCGATATCAAAATAATATTTTTTTAAAGGTATATAGGACTAAGTCGTTATAGTTTATATAAATATGAAATGTATTTGAAATGTAAAGAATTAATTAGAATTAGCCTGCGACATTGTAACGATAATCAGGGTGAGAATGGCCCAAACCTTAATCGGCCTTTATTATATTAAAACGCAATCCAATACTTACCTCAGACTTTGTAATACAAAGGCACAACTCCAACTCGGGCGACGTAAGCGCGGTCTGGCTCTGTCTAATATTGGCGCGACACTGATTCGATCCGTCTAGCGGGGAAAAGTGGGGCCAATTTAAGAAAGTGTAAAAGGGGCACATAATTCAGAACTCCCTTATTTAACGTTTGTTTTCTCTTTTTGCGAAAGCCATCTAGTGAGACTGGCCATAAAGAGCCTTTTTATCACAAAAAGTGAAATACCTAAAATTTTGAATTGTGCCCATACATTATTGGAGGTGCGATATGTCATACGAGCTCGCATTGTGAAACATTGGGAAGACCCTATATGGGATCCGATTCAATTTGCTATCTCTTTCATTTCCAGGCTTTTTCGTTTAATTTTTCCTACATGTCAGTTGTCTATGTGTGCAGTCTTCGTTACAGATTTCAATGAAAATTACTATGAAGGTAACATATCTCTTAAAAAACATCATTGGATTTGTAGCATAAAATACAACTTGTCTTCATTGTGAAATTAAAATCAGTTAGAAGTAAATCTAAGTTACTTTGTATTTTCCATCAACGGCCTTTGCGTCTTTATTGCAGAACATTAACAACAGTAAGACGGAGGTAACTTTATATTAGACGTGTTGTACTCGTATTTATGCATACTTACTTTATGTAGGTCAATCGAAACCATTTCAATATAGAAAATATGGTTTTCCTAATTTTTTGAAGTGTAACTTCTTTAGCAGCCTTTTGCACATCAGAGTTTTAAATTTTTGGGATGGGTTAAAAATGTTAAAGTCGGGCACGTGACCCTGATCAAAAATTTGTAAGACCATTTACCGTTGACCTATTTCAAATTACATAAAGTCTCACACTTGAAAGATCTATGTAAGTATATTAGTTAATAACAACCATATCTCTCATTACCACCAACTTTCATATTGATGCCAGGTCAGTCTTAATTTCAAGGGAGGAATATTCTTTACTTTCATTACAACCTTTGGAAATCCGGTCCAATGCTCTTCCAAATTCAATGGATTTCCAAAGGTCGTGCGAGTCCCATCTGAGAATTCACTTGTGGCCAAGTTGTTTTTTTCCAATATTTTTCTATTTAAAATTTATCATAAGTTTAAAAATAGCATTGAAAAATGCAAAAGTTCGAAAGTCTTAAACTATTGTATTTGTAATTAAATTAATAATTTTAAAGTTTTTATTATTTAAAGCGGTTTTCACTTCTGCCGGCACTCCCGGAGTGCAACCTTATGTTTTTTTTTAAACATGTTACCAACATTTATTATTGCTACAGAAAAGGTATATCATAGAAAGAGCCGATATATGGAGTGATCGAACCTTGTATAAAGTGTTCAAAGTACCGTATATTTTGTTATTTGCATAATTTCTTATCACTACTCGGAATAATATCATTTAGCGGTTAATGGAATATTACTCGGAGGTAGTGATCGTGATTGACGTCAATTTTGAAAATATAAGCCCGAGCCGGCAGCGTGTTATTCAAGTTTTGCAATTTTTGTCGTGGGTATTGAACGTTTAATGTAAATAGCTAATTGTGTTCAAGTCGGCTATGTAAATGAAAGGCAAGATATGCCCATCAATAATGCATACAGCAGTAAGAGATTACCTGTTATTTTGCAACGAATTTCACACACATTTGTTCGAGCAGCGCTGTATCTACACTAAATAGAGTCACAAAATATTCATAAAGATAACACGGACAAAAAAACAGCGAAACACATTGATTAATTCGATTGGAATTTTGTATTCGTAAAGCAATTTTTATTAGCTGACATAATTTAAATCTCCAACAATATGAATTACCTATCTAATTTGTTCATTTACAATTCAGAGAGTTTATAAATTGGTTTGCCTTGAAAAGCTCGCTTGTTGCTATGAGATGGCTGTTACGAAATGTAAATGTAACTCGTATTCAAGAGGAAGATGTCTCATAGCCGTGATTTATTGGAAAATTGATGGCAATTAAACTTGTCAATTAGAAAACCTTTATTAAGTTATTGGCGGCAAACGTGCTGGCTCGCGTACCTTTATTGGACGGGATTATTTTTAAACCTCTTTCAGATGTCAGAGAGTTAGCCGCCGGTAAACATAGAAAACTAAAATTGTGTTGGTAAATAAAATGTCGTCGACAACAACTGGAAACTTGGACATTCCAAATATTAGTGATCTGGTAGGTAAATATGCGAGGAATGTTCTCGTGAATGCCGCAGATGAGCATACATTAATTACCGAAATATTTGCGCAGGTCTTTGCGTCCGCGATCGGCGATGGCGCCGAGTGCTAGGTACATAATAAGAATGCGGATCTCAGATCTAAATCAAGGTAATAATGTGATCAGGTCAGTGGAGGCGAATGTTCTCATATTTAGGAAATACGTTCGTTTATGGCGAAAGGAAATTCATTATGATAATAACATAGCGAATAAATGTTTTGAACGACCGATATTGGTATCGATCTGTTTATGTTTTATTTTTATGGCCCGATATGATTTTCTTAACGTGGCCGTTTTCCAATCGGGTTTCAGTTTGATTTATGGTGTACATAAATTTTGGGGAATCCGAAGTTGTTACTAATGTTATTTACGGATTCGTGTTTGTGATTGTGTGGGTTCAAGATAATTTACATTTTCGCCGTTGCCTGATAGGATATAAAAGTGTGAAAATATATTATTGAGAGAAATAACCAAGAAGAATACGCATCACGCACCTATTACCTTATATATTATTTGTTTTGTAGAAGGATTATACAGCTTCAGAAGATTTTAAGCAACCTGTTAGGTAAAACACTATCAAACAGATACCTAGGTCGGCGCATACAATTTAATCACAAAAGTTCTCACAGCGCGTCTCGTCCCGCCGAGTAGAAGGCATGAGGTCGTAAAGAGTGCAGCGCTATTTGAGTGGCGTTGCATTGATATATGGGCCAGTGTTGTTCCCACGCGAGGATGCAGACTCTCCACATTTCGTTTTGTTCGATGACACTCGCTTAATAGTTTAATATTGTGATGTTAATTTGTTTTTTAAATAATTTTGAAACAAAAGCTTCGTTGAATTCTTTCGCAAAAAACGCTTAACGCTTAACGTTAAAAATGGAAGATCTAGTGCTGTTCATTTATTTTCACTGTTCACAATTTTTCACCTCACAACAGCGAGGAACATTTTATGGTTGTTTCCGCGGTCAACTTTCGGTAAAAAAATCTTTAAACATAGAGTTTAATCTAAATATGCCTTATTCTCGTTGTTTTAATGATATAAAAAACTAAAATAATAAAAAAGGGAGTATTATAGTTAATTCAAAGTTATTTAAAGTAGGAATATATTGTTACTTATTAATAAGAATAAAAACGATTCCGTAAATTTTGACACTGACATGAGGTACAAGACAAGACAATTTAAAAATAAAGATTTATGTCACAGTCCGAAATCCAATCATAGGTTGTGAAATCTCACCCAGCCTAATATAAAATTCTTATAACAAATAGTTTAATCTTATTGTTATTGTTTTTATGATACAATGAACTAAAATAATATAATAAAACCAAAACGGAGTATTATAATTAATTTAAATCTATTTAAAATAAGAATCAAATATAACAAAAAAAGTCAATAGTGCGATTCGGAACGCATTATGGCATATTTTTTAGGTATTAAATTAAAAAAGTACTTTGCGTCGCTAGGCCGCAAAAAGCCTACGCCTTAACTGATTGACGAAACCTCTTTTTCAGAGCGTGTGAGGTGAAAATAACTATTTTTATTGGACACACTTTCTTTTTCTTTTTTCAAAAATAAGTAATGGTTTTGGGACTTAGGTCCACTTGCAGGAAAATTGATATATCTCGATTTTGTTAAATCTAGATTTAGCCCAACAAAAATGTCAAATATTTAAAGCTAGATTTAATATTTTGACACTTTCGTATGGGTTAAATCAAGATTTAATTGAATCGAGATTGAACAAATTTTGCTGCAAGTTGATCTTAAAGTGATATCTAATATGTGATCATATGAACAAGTGATTTAATACAAGCACATTCACATAAATCCTATCCTATCCTATCAATATTATAAGTACTCGTAAATGCAAAAGTTTGTGGGGATATTTGGATCGATGGATGAATGTTTGTTACTCTTTCATGCAAAAACTAATGAACGGATTTGTATGAAATTTTTCACACGGATAGTAGATGGCCTGGATTAAAATATACTTTTTATCCCGATAATCACGCGGGAACGGGAACCACGCGGGTGCAACGACGGGCGGTCGCTAGTGTATCTTATTGTACTGTGTTTATTGGGTATCTTATTGTTATTTTCAGAAGTACATGTAACGAAAATTATTTATAAGTTTGTATACTTCCATATATTTATCATTGGTCTCCGCGTTGCTACAACTAGATACCGCCCTCATACATTTAGCTCCGGGCCGTTTTACTCTGCCAAAAACGGCACAGTCTACTGTAGCATCAAAAATCATCCCTAGCAACCGAGTCAGTTAGTTAAAAAAAAACCTCAGATTGTGTGGTCACATATTTTGATCCGTTGTTTGTATGAAGCGCGGTATCTAGTTGTAGGAACGCGGAGACCAATGATAAATTTATTTACACTTCATTATTCAGCTATAAATTATTTATGTAATACAATTTTATTTATCAACTATATAAGCAATCTAAACCATCTTGAAATTATACTTAATCAAAAATAATTGTTTTACTCACAGAGAATATTTACAAATTAATATGATCTTTTGTTCAAATTACGTAATATACGGGAAAAGCTTATTGTAATATCTTATTATTTTTCGCTTAACAGAAAATTTAAGGATAGGTACTATTACTATATGGCACGATACTTAACTGTGTAATTTATGCAAAATGTCTAGATGGAAAATAATTCAGTTAGATAAATGCATTCAATTAGGAATTGTAAACGATTCCGCGTTTCTCTGCTATTTCTTGCGGTTTGCACATTACATTTAAATGATATTATTAAATTGCATAACTCTAAATTAAGCGATTTTATAATGAACAGTTATCTATTTTTCCTGGTAAGATACTGATAGCTAATTTCTAATACAGTGTTGGTTATTTTGTGTTTCTTATCCTTAGGTTTACAAGAGTTTTATTAAAGAGTATAACTTGTTTAAAAAGCTCGTAGTACATAAATGAATAATTTGACCCAAATTTTCATTTGTAATATAATTCAACATTTTTTACTTTATCAAATATTATTAGTCAAAATGTTGGTTAACTTTAACTTTGAAACGATCATATCTATGATTTTTATTCTTTCGTGATTGAAGGTAATGTTAGTTACGATTATAGATAGATTTTCTCTTAAAAAAAGTTTGATTTCTGATACTATTTAATTATTAATTAGTATAATATACTTCCGTCATAGCCATTTGGTGTCTAAATTTTAATTCTGGTTAAAAAGAATTTTGATTAACATAAGATTTTCGTTCCAGAGGGCACGCGCATTCCGTGTGCGAACGAAGGCGAACCCGTGCGCCTACAAGACGCTCGGCTCGAGCAGGACTTCAGCAGCTGTTTCCGCTGTACTTGTAAGGTATGTAACTGTTGTACAGTCGACGGCAGGACAGATTTAGGCTGAAGTATGAAAAGCAATACTGTAAATCATCATAAATCATAAATCTTTGGATTAAACACTCATTGATGGTACAGGCATAACCTAAGTAAGTAGGTAATCACAAAATTGTAAGTGAGTATTTTATAGTATAAGAAGAAACCCGTGTAATAGGTAGGTACTTACTTACTACAATTAATAAAAAAAATGATTTTTTTTCAATGCACAGACAAATTAACCAAAAGTACTACTATGATTTTTGTTACAACTATCAAACGGAACAGTTTTCTCAAGTAAACAATCAACTAAAAAATTAGGTATAATTAGGTATAATCTTTAAAAAAATGGAGAAAGTTTTATGTAGCCGTAAAGTTTGTACAAACCTCAGAGTAAGAATACTTCATTGTTATGTGTGGCCAGTGGTGTTGTTCGGTAGCGAGGCTTGGACCCTGAAAGTTGACACCCAGAAGCGTCTCGAAGCTTTTGAAATGTGGTGCTGCCGAATGTTACTCATTAGCTGGACATAAAGTCTCAAATAAGAAGGTCCTACAACGCGTCGGGAAGACCCGCGAACGTTGAGAACCATCAAACGCAGAAAATTTGGGTACCTCGGCCATGTGTTAAGACACGAGAGATACCAGTTACTCCAGCGCATAATGATGGGAAAAGTAATGGGAAAGCTACGCGTTGTGGCAGAAGGAAGTAGTCTTGGCTACAACAAAACATCCGGGAGTGGACGAAGATTGCCAGCGTTGAACAGCTTTTCCGCTTGGTACAAAACAGGATTAAATTCACTGACCTGACAGCGAACCTTCAGTAGTGGAGAGCCACAAGAAGAAGAATAGGCAGGGTGAAACTTCCGTATTTTGTTTTCCCACTTATACATAATCAATATTCCTTCAGTTTGGAGTCTATGTTACTGAAAACAATTGTTGAATGTTTGTCGAGGAAAATAATATTAGAAATCAATAAATATGATATACCTACGTGCAGAAAACTTTTTCCAGGCCACTTTCATGACAGTCAAAGTGATGTTCTGCTGTTTTCCTTTACCTATTTATTTTGCTATTCTATTTTCTTTGAACATTTTATGTTAGAGTATTTGAGCAAGATCTTTTCCAAAATATAGTTGAGTTTGTGTTTAAAAAGATAAAAATTTTAAGTTAAATACTCGAATTTAATAAGTTTCCAATAATTGGTTTCAAAGTAATTTGATAGTATGAAAAAGCAAGTTACTTTTATGTTATTATTAGAATTGGATACACGATTTTGCATCTTGGTGCAGTTTACTACGGTTCGGCTATAACATTTACTTCTAGTCGTTAAGAGGACTTTTATTAATATTAATCATTAAATCGCACATGTTGTGAGTGTAATAGCGTGCGTATACTTATTTTCTGCAAGGTAAAGATAGCATTATAGGACCTTGAAATATCCCCAAGCAAATAAACTAATAAACACTAAAAGTATTTTGTTTATTTTATTGTTTTTATATTATACTTTTTGAAGAGATTTACCAAAACTTCAAAGGGATGTTTAGTTACGAGCGATCAAAAAAGAAATCAAAATAACATAAAGTTTAACATAATATCATAAAAAGAACATATAAGCTTTCCTTTGATAAAAGGGTTATTGAGTAGAGGTATGAAAATTAACTACCTGCGATGATTCTTTTTTTTATACTAAAATAAAATTCAAAACAATAAATTAAGTTATCTTTAGGTACATAAGCCATTTTTAGTAACACACATATCTATACTAATATTATAAAGCTGAAGAGTTTGTTTGTTTGAACGCGCTAATCTCAGGAACTACTGGAACGATTTAGAAAATTCTTAGACCATTAGAAAGCTACATTTCTCCGAGTGACATAGGCTATATTTTATCCCGATATTCCCACGGGAACGGGCACCACGGGGGTAAAACCGCGCGGATCTGCTAGTATAGATATCCTTTATAAAGCTACATAAGTACTACATTATTTCTTCTGATGAAGTAGTTATTTTTCGTATAGTTATTATCTTGCCCCTTACCACATTTTTGATCTTATCTCTTTAAAAACAAGGTTCCTACATATTTTTGACGTACGTTTTTTATTATTAGCGGCCCAACCTATGGTAAACAATGTTTACTAATTTTATAAGCAAGTCTATAAATATCACACCACAAAAATGTGTAGAGACGCACTTATATTTAGCCATAACTTAATGGACAAGAAATTTTAGTCTCATTAAAAAAAACACAAGTTAGAGAATATCACAGACTGTGAAACAGTCACTAAATCTATTTATAAAAGTTACCTACAAATTTATTAGGCACTAACTTTAGAACTGAAGTTTTGCCTGTTTTCAAAGTTTGGTAGAGAAGAGAATGTAATGAATGTTTGAGATAAAACCATCATCAAGTTTTACATTTTAACGTTCAGAGCACCTTTATCGCCGTAGGTAGTAAGATACTTTTTTGTATAGCAAAGGCTCTGCTTAATGAGCTGGGTTATGGCAACACCAAACCGTGCGCACTTTTTGTCCTCACACCACGACCATTTAACTGTTCAGCTGTTAAGTGGTCGATAATTGTTAAATATAACTGCCCACATCATGACATATGACGTACGCTTGTATATGTTAGTATACGTGTTTTATAATATAGGATTCGCTTTGCGTATTGTTGAGTTTTGATCATATCTGTTTGTTACAAAACCAATATCTACAAATGGAAATAGGGATAGTATTTTTTTTTAATTTTATAATTGATTTGGCCTTCGGCCTTACAATACGTAACGTAGTGTATGTTATATATTGCACTACATTTGATATACAATTTAAACAAAAAGTTTTGGCACACATACTTTTATTTTCCATATTAAAGATACACTAATGGCTCGAGAGTAGACCCCTGTGGCACTACTCAGCGTCATCTATATCTTAAAATCAATTTACGTTTCGGTCATAAGTAGTCTTGCCACTTAGAGCGACAGTAGGTGTTGAGTGACAGCCCTATCACAGATGACGTGGCCGTTGACGAGCACAGCCGAGCGCGTGCCACGGCGTGCGCCCGCGCCGGCGCCCTCGCCGCGCAAAAACTGCCAATGCGGAACCTCTGGCTACCGCCAGCCTTAGCCCAAGAATCTCGCTCTACTCCTCCACATTCATTTATTATTTATAACCAACATTCTTTCAAACATTCTAATGTCGCTATATAAAAACGCATCTAGTTTTCTTTTCCGTCCAACACCACAGTACCAACTGCCACATAACCGGTGACACGACATCAGTATGTATGCAAGTGAGTTTGTGGTACCGTATATCATGTGGTATTTCCCAGCCGATCTCACCTCGTCAGATGACTTGCGCGGAATTCGAAAGCCCATCGCGAGATTTATCGCTTATTCTGTTTTAATATATACATTTGCTTACCTAATGGGCTTTTTTGTCGCGTGCCGCATAGCGACCGTAATCCCGTCCTGTTGATGGAATTTTTATGATTTATAGACCTCCACTCCGAGACAGGTGGAGCGAAGTAGGCTAGATACATATTTCTATTTTGCATGTGATGCATGTAACTTATTAAATGTTAGTAGTTGATGGCAGGTGTGAGGCGCGTCTGCCCAGGCTACCATTAGCCTTCTTAAAAAGCCCGGTAGCCGTTCGATAGCATCTCGCGGCTCCCGCGCATCGCTTACTTTAATGAGCAATGCCATTTATCGGCATGGATTACGGACGCGACTCAGAGTGGAGCCAGTGATTTGTGTTCCCTTTTTAACCGACTTAAAAAAAATGAGGAGGTTCTCAATTCGACTGTATTTTTCTTTTTTTTATGTATGTTTTAATATACTTAACGTCGTCAGTTGTCAACCGCTTTTTTTTAATTATTTTTTAGGGTTCCGAACCTATAAAAAAAGAACCCTTATAGGATAACTTTGTTTTCCGTCTGTCCGTCCGTGCTCGATTATTTAGAGAACGCGTGGAGGATCGAGTTGAAATTAAAATCATGTATTCAGGTCAACAGTCTGTTGAAGGGGTAAAAAAATTAAAATTGTTAATTAACGTAAAAAAAAGATAGGACCGTTTATGTCTCGAAAACGTAGATTTCGACACCCTCAAAGGAATCAAAATTCATAGGGTACTTACCGTTGACCTATAACTATGACATTTGGCAAGTAATATCGTCTTTTACTACGAATACAGGAAAAAACAAAAAAAATTACATTTTCAATTAAATCATGAAAATATAGTCGTTACTTTTGGAAACTGAATTTCAGGAAAAACTCGGGAACACGTTTAGTATCGAGTTGAAATTAAAACCATATATCTTCACGTTAACAATCCCTACAAGCTGTGAAAAAGTCTAACTTCAAAATTAACGTTAAAAAATGTAAGGGCATTTATTCCTCAAAAAACGTATACTTCGACAATCTCAAGAGAATCAAAATTCATAGGGTACTTTTTGTTTTTTTTTTACTAGAACTATGAAATTTGGCAAGTAGTGTCGTCTTTTACTACAAGTACAGGAAAAAAACTGAAAACTATACATTTGTAATTAAATCATGAAAAATTTAGTCTTAAGTTTTGGAAACTGAATTTCGGGAAACTTCGGAAAAAATCTGCGAGACTCAATTCCTATTATTACGTTAAACTATTTATAATAATATCCCCTATTCATATAATATTCTCCCCTCGCCACTGCTACCTAAGTAGGTAGCAGTGGCGCTCTTAAGCTGCTCTAGATTTTTGTAAAGCCAATCTCGTCAAATTCAATGCCTGCAAACGAGTTGAATATACTCGTTCAAAAAGGAGTTCATTTGAACCTGCTTAGGATCTTTTAGGATGTGTCCTTACCATCAACTGATTACTTCCAACTTTTAGGCCTGGATATAACATCCAATGTTAACTTTGGTGTTTATATCGAAGCTATAGTAAAAAATGCCGTAAAAACTTGTCATTCTGTCGAGAGTGCGGCAGTACATAACGCCGGATTAGCTACTTCTACTCTACAAAGCGCAAGTCCGTGCGTGTATGGAGTAGGTACTGCTGAGTATTAACAGGCTGTCTTGGATTCGGTAGAGAACCGTGCTAGAAAGCTCATTGAAAACTCTACCACAGCAACAAATGAGTGTGTCCAATCTTTCGGTGTTCTATAGAATGCACTTTGAGACATGTGGAAATGAATTAGACGACCTAGTTCCGTCAGTCCCGGTCGTAAAGTCCCGGGAAAACCCGGGACTATGCGGAACCGGGTACATGCTCTAGTGTCAGCCAAGGCAAGAAAAATAAAAGTATAGTTAATAGAAGTGCAATGTAGAATGCTTTGGCTGGCACCGAATCCAAGAATTGTTTTATTTTATAAAAAGTTTTTTATCTGTGTATGTTCTATATACTTAAGTATTTTATTTATTTTTATTTATTTATTTTATTTTCCTTGGGAAGTTTACAGCAGTATTTACAAATTAGGTAAATAAGCAAGCACTTAAAAGCTAATTACAAACTTCCACAGATAAAAATAGTATAAACGAAAATTCTAAATTATCATTATATTCGCCATTTTAAAAATTATTGCATTTATAGTTAGGTACTATAAATGGATCTCGTCTGCCAGCATTTTACGGCTGAACTTAATTTGATTAATTTAATTAAAAAGATAGATTAGACCTTGGTGAAGGACATAGACCACTTCTTTATTAAAGTGTAGTGAAGTATCAGAATATGAAAATTGTCTTGTCGTTAATTATGTATGTATGGGAAATAACATATCATTTTTATTACTGCTACTTACTTCGAAAGCGCTATCGGACCGGATATTTATGTACTCATAAATAATCTGCAAACAGAGCTTTATGCAATAAGTATAAAGTTAATAAATAAACAGTAAAACACCGTGCTGCGTAATAACAGTGCGCAAGAGTCCCGTCATGACAATTTAATTGAATCGTGCCCAGTAATTCCTAAGTTTCGCAGATAACCACGCCAGTTGGGTTCTCGAGTCTCGCAATTAAGTAATGTTACACGAGATGCTATTTTTGTCGCGAGCCTGGACCCTGTCGTCTATTAACATCGCATATATGATATTCGTATACAGTTACAAGTAAAATTGCTATGAAACGATCACTTAGATAATTTGGTTTCAGATCAGCCACATTGCTAACAAACGCACCAATATTGGATAAGGAGGTTATTTTAAGAATATTGCTCAGTAATCTGCAATCCCTGTGTTATCGCGCACCTGATTCATGATTTATTTTAGCGTGGGGTTCTACGAGTATGACCAGCACCAATAACTCTTTCGTTTAAATTCCTAGTATTGCTGAATTCGTTCAATACTTGCTTGTTCCGGTAAATATGTTAGTTTACTTAAAATTTTGAGAATTGTAGTGGTTTCTTAGTATTTACTACTGATCTATGGAACATTATCTATCTCTTACCGGAATCCGTTTTGGCTTCAAAGAAGATTCACTCATGTCATGATTTTCATATAAGTTTACCTAGTTCGTTAAAGTTTGCTTATAGGTACCTATGTAAATATTATTTTACATATAAGGAAATCATCACGAAAACAGAGATGTGTGGCATATTCTATGATATTATCCTAAAGGAAAATAGCATTTGAGTTAAGTATTGACACAACGTGAAGCGTAAATCCGTCGATGGTAGAGTCGATGCCTTTGCCAACGTCATCGGTACTAAGAGTTATTTCCACGTTGTCGCAAGCGCAACAGAAGTGCAGATGTGAAAGTGGGTGAGAGGCGGGCGCGGGCGCGGGAGCGGGCGCGGGCGCGCAGGCGCAGGTGCCTCGGAGGCCTTGCCGCGAGCGCGCGGCATGCGGTCGCACCGGTTCTTCTAGCAACGCGTATTTTTTACACGCCACACATCATCGACTTTGTTATTATGTTTTGCTATGATGCAAAAAAAGATCGATTCTTATGCACGCTCCTTAGACTTTGGACAGTTGAGGAATTTCGTCGTTTTAAATGACGATTTTTGTGTTTTATTACTTCCGGGACCAGGTTGTGGTGACTTTTTGGTTCGTTGCTGTTGTTGAGATAAAATTTGGGCATAGCAACAATCAGCAACTTAGTGATTAATTAACTATGTTGTATTTATATAAATGCGGTTTAAGGTATAATAATCTCCAATGACAGTACAATTGAATTCAAACTCGTAGACAAAAAAACTTAAGATAATAATATGAGCGTGCTGTGCAGTATTCGTAAATATAAGGAACCTGTATTTACCGAGGTTCATTGCTCTGGCAAACTCCGTACTGCGGCTAGATAGCCACCGATTTATGGGGGAGCACAACATACAGAATGCCAAGATCACCACGCACACGCGTTGAGCGCATCGTATACTGTCCGAGACTGGAAATCTAATTAGCATGCGGAATTTCGGCCATAGTAACAGGCCCGATATGTATTATATGTTTAACATCGTTGAGTAATTAGCGAGCGAAACGCAATGAGCTCTGAATTTATTAGCCAAATTCCTTACTGACATATGAATGTCTGGTTACTAGATATTTGCTTGTTGACAACTAAGCTTCAATTCTGCCTATCAAACTTTTTGCAAGTACCTGCTTATTAAAATTAAAATGGATTTTTCACCTCACACGCTCGGAAGAGGAGGTTTTGTCATTAAGTTTCATCGTAGAAAATCGCTTTTTGCGGCCTAGCGCGGTAAAGTACTTTTTTAATTTAATACCTAAAAATATGTCATAATCTGGTCATAATGCGTTCCGAAAAGCACTATTAACTTTTTTGTTACATTTTATTCTTATTTTAAATAGCTTTGAAATAATTATAATACTCCATTTTGGTTTTATTATATTATATTAGTTCATTGAATCATAAAAACAAAAACAATAAGATTAAACTATTAGTTATAAGAATTTTATATTACGGCTGGGTGAGATTTCACAACCTATGATTGGATTTCGGAACGTGACATAAATCTTTATTTTTAAATTGTCTTTGTCTTGTACCTCATGTCAGTGTCAACATTTACGGAATCGATTTTATTGTTATTTATAAGTAAAAATCCTACTTTAAATAACTTTAAATTAACTATAATACTCCTTTTTTTATTATTATAGGTTTTTATATCATTAAAACAACGAGAATAAGGTATATTTAGATTAAACTTTATGTTTAAAGAATTTTTTACCAGTAGTTGACCGTGGAAACAACCATAAAATGTTCGTCGCTTGTGAGGTGAAAAATTGTGTGCTGCGCTCGGCAGAAAAGTTTTTAGCGTCTTGTACCTTTGAAATCCTCGCTTCGCTCAGGATTCAATCTTTGAACCACTCGCTACACTCGTGGTTAAATCCTAGAATCCTTCACTTGCTCTGCTTTCAATAGAGGTAACTCGTCGTTAAATAACCAACTTTCCAGCTTTGCATAACAAATAACTATTTTCTCTCTTTCAGTATCCATCTATTTGTTAATATATAGATTTTCTTCTCCTTCTTCGACCACCTATTCCCCTATTACCTTATTTATTTGTTTACTTTCACCCAAGGTTGCCTGGAAGAGATTGCTATGTAGCAATTGTATGTTCTTCTGTTTATTTATTTTTTCTTTGTACTTGTTTTGTATTTATCGTGTGCAGTAAAGATTTTTATTAATATTGTAGGTATGAAAGGTTTAGCAGGTACCTGGTTTAGCAGGTACCTAACAGTGGCGAAGGATTCATATATCACGATTCCCATCGGCTTCCCTTTTAGGAATGCCACCACACCAACCACCATACAGTTAAGAGAAATTTTGTGGTCCGGCTTACCTTTGTCATATTTTGACCCCTCAAGGGCCCGCTATAGGTCAACGAAAATCAGATTGCTTTACATGATCGTCTGTAATATCAATATTAATGAAAAACTGAATTCCAAATTAAGATGCAGCAAACTACAGGACTAACGCTAGTGATTATGTTACTGAAAAACACGATTGCATAAAATTTTCTCAATAGAAAAAAAAATGCGAAGTTGCCTCCAAATCACTATAATAAACACGATACACTGCTAGTATTCAAGTAATACATTAAAATAAAGCTTGGAACTTTTTAGTATAATTACACTATAGATAAGGCAGGGCTTATGTTATATATTTTTTGTAAATAACCTTTAAAAAAAGAATTTCTTTCATTTCTTCATTCCGGACCGGCCGAATGGGGCCGGAGTATTATATACTAAATGCTGCCTTTTTCTCATAGAAATAAGGCAGCATTTACTTTGCAGTTCGCCGTTGCAGTTATTACTTTTGCTTTTGGCCTAGAGCGCGCCCTTAAGTAGTATATCTTTCTGCTAACTAAGTTATTAAATAAAAATCTAAGCAGGTTAAATAATTTTAAAGTGTATTTACAGTTAAAGTCAGTTACGGAATAAGGTTCTGATTATTTAACTATTGAGTTGCCTCGGTTAAATCTTATCAATATCATACGTTTAAGCATTATTAATAAACATATAGGTATGGTATGCAAGAAACAGGGAACTAAATATATTTTTCGGTTAGTTTATACGTTACTAGCGGTCGCCCCCAGTTTCACCCACTTGGTGCAAGTTCCCGTGGGAATATCAAAAAATACTCTCATACTTCTAGCCTACATCGATAAAGGATATTGTATGCAAAATTTCGGCTTAATCAGTACTTTTTTAAGATTTTTGAATTTTTTATGCCATTTTTATACTTATGATAAATTTTAAATAGAAAAATATTGGAAAAAAACAACTCCGCCACAACACAAGTGAATTCTCAGATGGGACTCAGATCAGTATTGCTGTTTGAATTATGCGTTGTCCGCCAGTCAGTCACGGTATTGTATATTAACATAGTATATTAAAAAATAAAAATCTTTACTGTCACAAAACTTGTATGTTATCTCTTCTTCTCTCATAATACCTACCTATTGTAGTGAAAAAAATCGTATTCCGTTTGTCCAAGAGTCACTTTTACAATAAAGTTGCTTTTACACTTACTAACAAAAAAGTAAAAACTACAGTACTTTTCGCGTGACCTCTTTTGAAACCCAGAACATGAAGTGTGTTTGCTAATGCTTAAATTCTAGTGAACAGATTAAAAAGTGGCAGACTGCTGGCGCCAGATCATTCGACCCACACTCGGCCTTGCGCTCTTGCCACCCTATCGCTTACTTGCCTAGATACAATTACATGCCTAGGTACGTACAGTCACGAGCATAGAAATACACACAATATACAACTATGTCATTTTGCGACATGTGTCTAAAATTGTAAGCACTTATGAATATTTGGTATTACTTGTGCCTATACCTCCTTGCATTAAGAACCATAATATTAAACTGGAGCAAAAAAACTAAGGCCGTTGTAGTAATTAAGAAATTAAATCGTGCCTTAGCAAGTAACTTCAATTATACAAATCATGTAATAAGTAGCAAACTTGTCTTGGAGACCTAAATCTCAAAAGTATTTTAATTGATTGCTCTTAGTAATCGGTTTTATTTGAATTTCGAAACCTATGATCGCTGCTTTGCTTAGTAGTAACAGCTTCTGAGATTTACAGACCAATAGATAAAAATAGTTTCCTACCTTGTCCTTTAGATTTTGAATTAAGTACTACGATTGTTTTTTTTTTCGTGGAAAACTAATTTTGATAGCTGAATAATCTCTAATATACATAATAATCATACTACATAAGAAGAAGCAATGGTATAAGGCTTTGGTCAATTCATTGTCGAGTTTGCGTCACGTATTATGTAAACTAAAAGTATAAAGGTGCACCTCTACATTGCAATGTAGAATGCACCATCGATGCCTTGGCTGGCACCGACCCCAAATGGCTTATTTGTACTTCTTGAAGGCGGCTTAAATTAAAAAACCAATGTTTATATCACAATAATAAGGCAAGTCTACTACTTATTAGGCACTTAAAAAATATACGCAACAAATTTTAAAGAACCTTCCTCTTATTATGTCAGTTGAAAGTAATTAAATCAAAATAATCAGTTATGGTCAATCAGCCTTATAATGGTAATAAAAACGGCAGTACTTTAACCTCTTTCAAAATTTAAAAAAAATGAGATGAACTTGGGGACATGCCTTATCTAATAATATTTCAATCTTTTCAATCGGTGTAGTCTCCATCTTCGAGTAATCGTTGATATGCAGAAATTTAAAACCTACCACTTATTTTGAAGTCGGTTAATAAAGAAACGTCACTCACTCCAACCGCATTGGGCACCACACGGGGGTGGATCGTAACCTATCCAGCAATGAGAAAGGCCAGAGCCCCGGTTGTGGAGACATTGAAATGGCTCTTAATGATAATAAAAGTATATAATTTGTATAACAATATTTTAGGACTACAGTAACGAATGACGACGTAGCACGTTTTTGCCACCCATGCTTTTTGTAAAATATGATGTCGTTCCGAATCGGAAACACTGAATCCAAAGTTATTTATCCCTACTTATCATGTAAATGGAATGTGAAATTCGTGTATGCGTAATCAAAATTATGGTTGTCGGATGGCAGTTCCATAAATTTTAACATCCGAGTATCGTCCCCGAGCAGTCTGCGTCGCCGACTACACTATGTAAATTGAGAGATAAATATTTCAAAACGAATAGTTATAATGCGAGTGTTTTGCAAGCGAGCGTAGCGTAAGAGATAAAGTTGCGATTCTGTATGTAAGGGAGAGAACAGACAACCCTATTTTTGTGAGTATTTTATCTTTAGTCAAGTTTATTCTGTTGCATTTGGTTTCATGCAAGGGTCTAAGTTTATGACACGACGACGCAAAATATGATGAAACTTTTACGATGATCATTCTTCTAATTTTATACGACTCACGCACGGCCCAAAAAATTGCGCTCGTTTGTATACAGCCTTAGCACTTACATGCCGTGCCCCTACCATGAGTCTGCATTTTTGTAATGTAAATAGTTTAACTTTGTAATATTTATATTTGAGCTGTTCCTATCTGCGTAATCTGTTTACAATAGTACGGAAATAATGAATACTAACTGGATTAAATTTTATATTTCTATTAGTGTACAATATTTTTTTATTTATTTTAAAATTTAAGTTACAGACAACTATGGTCCTGAGAAATGTTAATATGTAGGTATCTTTATCTATGTTAGTGGCTTTCGGATTAATATCAATAGTAAGTTACCTTATATTTTGTTTAATGTTTAATTACAAATATTCAATAACTTTAGATCGCACAAATATGTAAGTATTAATGATACTTCTACTTAGCTTTGACTTGCACTTTGTAGACAGGGGTCTTCTGAGAGAGTCAGATAGCAATAGCAGGACGATTATAATTATTAGACCTTATTTTGATGCTCATGAAGACTAAAATCTAAAACAACGTTTGTCTCAAATATCGTGTTTAATTTTAGGAGAAGATGAACGACAGTCAGAACAGTTTGAAAGATTAAAGAGGTTCTGCACGAAATTCGTAAAATTTACGAACTATGTGCCAAATTAGTTTAAAACGTTAAAAAACTGACGCAGGTTAGTCTGACACTTCCACGACGTTTCATTGTTTTTGAAGTGAAAACTTCTTTAGCGGCGTTGAGCACTTTTTCTGTAATGGGTATAAAATCTTAAACTCGCGTCAGGACACGTGACCTGATCGAAAAAGCGTAGGACGGATGGAGAATGTTGAGGTGACAGGTTGACTATGGTCTCGGTTGCTTAGCGACAGACTGTTGATAATGTCTTTTACTTGTCTCTTGTTTTATTGTCAATATATATTTTTCGATTCTCTATAATAACTAATGTTTTCTTATATCTTATTACCTAACTTAACGTTCACTTTAATATGGTTTGTCATGTTTGTGTACGATAGCGCAATAAATGAATATTGTATTCTACCACATAAATGATAGTACTTTTATACTGATAAAGCAATTGGTGCAAAATTATTCCCTAACCATTCCAAAATATCAAACATGCTCAACGTTAATAATCAAGTTTTCACTTCTGCCGGCACTCCCGGAGTGCAACCCGTCTTTTTTTTTTTTATTTTAATACGCGTGAACCTTGCGTGAACCAATAATTTTTCATATAATATATTCTAAAATTAAGATTTTTCAAATGTTTGCACAAACTGATCGTTTTGCAAAAAAAGACATTGCTCTAATAAAATAATATATTACTGAGAGAACGTCTGTCTGAGTGTTATTGCTGTACTTATATTGAATATCTATTCAAACCCTTATCTAAACTCGGAGTTTTTCATTAGTGCGGCACCCTCTGTAAGCAAATGTGATTTGATTATGTGTAGGTATGTAGTCGAAAGAGTAGTAAAAATCTAGCCACATGTGTTGCCGCTATGCTATCGAAATGGTGAATTGAAGGTCCACGTAACATATTGCGCAAATATCCAGGAAGTAATGAGGATATTTGGTAGTGTTTGAGATATTTAGAGGGGCCTTATCAGCGGACGGGAAGTGGATGTGACGGCCGCAAATATTTGGACATCTACACATACATACCTAATAAAATAGTAACGAAATCAATTTTGTCCAAAATAATAAAGTCTTTTTTATTATTTATGAGATTTTGTGTAACAAATACGTGGTACTTAAGTGCGTTATTCTAAATATTACTTACTACTGACATATTCCCAAAGTAAAAAAACAGGACAGAAGTACAAATAAAGGACTGTGTGTCGTCAAGAATATATACACTTACGCGAAAAGAAGCGACACTTGAGCATGTGTGCTCGTAAAAGCTCCCGTGGCTATGTGTGCGTGTGCGGGAGCCAGCGCGGGTGGCGGGGCGTGCAGCCAACATCTTCTTACTTTGTCTGACAGGGCTGTGTCCAACGCTTTTATACATAGATATTTTTAAATGTTACGTTCATAGTAATTTGCATTGAAATTTGTGACCAAGACTGCACACTTTTCTTTAGTTATTACAAAATTTGGCATCAAATTAAAGAAAGGCCTTGACGACTTCTTTCTTTATGTTAAACATAAAGATTCAACATTTACATAAAAATTAATATTTTTGTAACATATTTGAACTGATTAAGTTCTATGATAAATTTTAAATAGAAAAATAGGAAAAAAAGGTCTCGGTAGCTCAGTGGTTAGAGCATTGGATCGGATTTCCAAAGGTCGTGGGTTCGAGTCCCATCTGAGAATTCACTTGTAGCTGAGTTTTTTTCCAATAATTTTCTTATAAAATTTATCATAAGTACCTATAAAAATAGCATTGGAAAATGCAAAAATTCAAAAACCATAAAGATTAAGTTTTAATTTTGCATACAGGATCATTTAACGACGTAGGCGAGCACTAAGAATGTTTTTTTTATATATTCCCACGGGAACGGGAAACACGCAGGTGGAACCGCGGGCGGCCGCTGGTTCTTAATAAATAGCCAACTATTTTTCGTTACTACTTACTGTTTCTGTTAAAACTGACAAGTTTCATGGGTCCGCACGAGTAATCATTATTAAATCCATTTGAATGAAGAGTTACCCGTTGTTTATAAAAAAATAATTAAAAATTAGTTTTTTATTATTATTATAAAATATCATTAAAAATTTATTAAAACACAAACCTATATTTCATTGCCTACTTATATGTCCCTACACAAATTTACATGTCAAATCAATTATACTACGAGTATGTGTATTTATTATAGGTAATATGACATTCTTTGGCGCAAGTCTAAATTCCATTTCGGTGTCAATCCTAGCGTTTACATGCTTCGATTGACACCGAAATGGAACTCGCCACTGGCGCCATCTGGTGCTAGTAATACTTATAGTAATACTGTCAGTACCTATTACTTATTTTTTAAGCTGAGCATTGCTTAATTACATTACACATTACAGTTCAGTTTTGATATCATAATTATGATTTTTCAAGCTGGTTGGAACTTCCTATTAGTTCAACCACGCCAAGAAGAAAGGTCAGGAACTTTATTACATACTTACTTACATTACTGGTTTCTTGTTGTGGTACTTTACACTACGCGCAGCGATTTCTTGTTTCGTAGTGTACCGAGAGTCTCAAGTCATGCAGAATATATTTGTTGCATGCATTTTGGAATGTTGAACATAGATCTAATAGCTTTAGTCTAAAACGTTTCCAGGATTTTTATGTTGCTGTTCCCCAGAGCTCTATTCCATTGGTCCAAACTGGCTTAGGAATAGTTTTGTAGACTGCCATTTTGCTGTCGATGTTTAACTGAGAAATTTTACCAATTAGCTAATAGATCGAAGCTTTGCGTCTATTCTTTTTTCTTGTTAACTTTTTTTTTATGAATCACGGGGTGTCTCTTAGCCTTCATCACACCTGATGTAAAGTATTGATAAGGCTGAAGATGGACGTGAGCCTCTCCCGGAATCCTCAGCCACTGAGGAACTGGCTATCTTATCTCGAACTGCCGGAACACAACAATGCTGAAAACATTGTTGTTATGGCGTCAGGCTTAGATAAGATGGTAGTAGCTAGCCAGGCGGACTTACAACAAGTCCTACCACCAACCAAACCGAATACAATATGTACCCCCGCTGGGAATCGAACCCGGGACCCCTAGGTCAGATACCGGTGGTTATACCACTAGACCACAGAGGCGGTAAACTTACATTATAATAGCATCACATAATTTTTTTATAAAAAAATACGTAATGTTCGTTGCAAAATTAAATATCGCCACAATACTTACTTTTTTAACAAACATAAAATAATAATTTTTATAAACTTAAAACGTCAAAAAAGAGTTATAAATAATGTTTTCTTTTCATTACCTTTAAAGAAATATTGTGTGTAAGACCCTGTATGATGTAGCATTTTCGTGAAAAATTTGGAAAACTTCGCTACATTAAATACTGCGCACTTAGCACCAAAAACACTAAAATTAGGGACATGATAATAAAATAATGTTATTAGGTCAAAAGATTAGCTGCAGTCTTATTATTATCATGAAAAGATACCTAAATAAACTGAATTACGATGTAAATATGGACCGTTGACATGATTTAACTAATTAGCTAAGTTTGTAGGTAGCCTAACTCAATTATAATAGGTATAATTCATTTTATAGGGTCATTAGGTTCCTAACCCAAAGGGGGAAAACGAGACCCTATTACTAAGACTCCACTGCCTGTCAGCTCCGTCTGTCTGTCTGTCACCAGGATGTAGCTCATGAACCGTGATAGCTAGACAGTTGAAATTTTCACAGATGATATATTTATGTTGCCGCTATAACAATAAATAGTAAAAATAGAATAAAGGGGCTCCCATACAACAAAAGTGATTTTTGCCGTTTGTCAAATAGTGTCTAATGTTGTATATATAGGTACGGAGCCATTCGTGCGCGAGTCCGACTCGCACTTGGCCAGTTTTTTTCTGCTGTTAATACCATTTTTATGAAATAAGAGCGGCCGCCCGCGGTTTCCCTTTCCGTGGGAATTTTTTGGATAAAAAGTACCTAGTCTATGTTTTAATTCAGACTATCTTCTATCTATGTACCAAATTTTATCCAAATCGGGTCAGTAGCTTTTCATTGAAAGAGTAATAAACAAACAAACTGACATACTTTCGCATTTTTAATATTAGTAGGATTAATTTTAGGTAGGTAGGTAGACAGTTTATGGGTAAGTAGGTCAAATTACCTTAAATATTATATTTGATAGTAATCAAACAAAATCTATTGTGACTAAGCAATAGTCAAAATGAGGTGTTGAAAACTTAAAATTAATGATGGTTATTATTATATTATCATAATGCAGTACTTACTTGGTTTTGTAACCGACTTCAAAACGAAGGAGGTTCTAATTTCATCTGTATGTTTGTTTTTTTGTGTATTTTCAACGATTATACCAATTTTTTCTCGAATTAATTACCAACATACCATTTTAAATCCGAAACAAAAAGAAAAAAAGACATCTTAGTTTTTACCCTTTGTAGAAAAAAAAATACTCAATTTCGAATGTTAGTAATATGTAAATGGTATATTATACCTTTGTGAACAAAAAAAAATATTTAAACCGATTTATAAACGAGGAAGTTACACTCTATTATCCAGTAATTAATTTCATACGAATAGGTATAATAGCAACGAAAATGACTGTATTTTCAAGATTTCCTAAAAACTACCAACCAGTATAAAAACTTATAAACATATTTAATATTTATGTGTAGAAATATATATAAAAGCCCACGACTCAGGTACAAATGCTCGTATTCATCATACAATCATTTACCCCTACCGAGATTCGAACCCAGGACCTCAGAGTAGGCGACACCTTGAAGCCGGTGTACGTACCACTCTACTACGAAGGTCGTCAAGAGGAAGTATAATATAACAGTTACCTTTTTTTAAGTCGAAGTATATCTTCAGTCGTTTCTCGTCTGTAAAGGTTACCACGAGTACCAGTGCTTTTGTTTTTAACATAAATTTAATAAGGTACTTATAGTTAAATTATAATCATAATAAAGTAAATTTTTCCAGCTTTACTTGAGATTGATTTGTTAAATTTCAAGTAAAGCTGGAAATAACATCTCCAATTATCATTTTGGGTCAGAAGGCAACTATTAAGTCTACTTTACGTTTTATCATGCTTCATTACGAACACTAGGTCAGTAGTGTATGGTTAGCGATTAAAATTTGTTCGTTAGTTTAGATAATCTATTGTATATAAGATTCAAGAACCAGTTAATTTCACTAAAGGTAAACAGCCGCGCCGAGAAATAAAAGGTTATCCAAAATCGTGTAATCTGTTCAATTTTATGTTAGGTACATTTGATAAGTAATGAGTAGTCAACAGACTTATGGTTATTCTAACCGACGAATAGATAACGTAAATATTTCGCTATCGAGGGTAACATCAAAGAGCTCGTAGCCAAATTATAGGTGTCTTAGAACAATAAACATAGACGAGTGCGCATCTTCGGCTACTGCCGTGGAACAAAAATTATGTACAAACTTAAAAATAGTCTTCGTAATTTTCTACCATCATATTTTACTACGAATTGTAGAATTTCTTGCAAATTGGTCGAAAGTGGTTTGAAAATTGTACTTTTTTATGTGAAACTGTAATAGTTTGTCTTATAGTTTTGTTTTGTTAAGAGAGTTTTTTTGTGAAAAGCTCTGTTTGCTTTTCTACCGAACAATAGTTGTTCTACGATGCTGAATAAGAAGTCCAGTCTTCCTTTGTTTCACGTACCTAAGAACATTAACCGTGGCCGATTTTTGATAAAAAATAATTATCTTTTTCTTAAATAACATTTGAAAATAAAGTTATTAAAAATGATTTTAGATTTCCTTATTTCATGCTTAGTTACACGTAGCATATTGGATGTTGCACTACAAAGAAACATGTACAATTAGGTACTCTGACGACAAATCGAATATGAAGAAGACATTTTTAAAGACAAGTAGAGGAAGTTTATTTTAAAAAGGTACTCTCAACTATAACTATGTGATTAGAGCCATGTTTGGTGTTAAAACGTTTGATAAGTGTACAGATTTGTACAAACATTGGCCGCCAATATTGATACTGTCTGACAGCTCAGATGCTAACAACTTGTATGGACAAGCTGAATTCTTGGGACATTCAAATAATTAAACAATGATCGGCTTACGTAAGATAACCTGCTAAGGCTGTAACTAAGTGGACATACGTATGCCACGTGCTTACTCTTTACTTGGTAAAACTCAGTGGAAAATCAACCTTTAAGCAACATCTTGTTTCTAAATAAAATAGTTAAATTAAATTAAAATATAAAATTACTACAAATGTTACTCATAAATAATCGAAGTACTTAATAGTTACAAAGACAGGGATAGTGTTACAATAATTAATAACTTTACTTTTTATTTTAACAATAACGATAATATTGCAATATATTGTGCAAGTTAGAAGATTGCTATGTTACACCATATATTTAGAGCTTGACGACATAACACAGTATTCTGTATTTTATTTATACATATTTCCTGTTCTTTGTTTTCAGATTATTTGATTTTAAATACTTAACGTCTTCGTTAGAGAACGAAGAGTAGTTGCTAAAACACTAAAATTTTCCAAAATTCTTCTTCATTTGAATGCTACAAATCTTTATGGGCGTATTTGTGGACATGTATATTTATCGCTATTAGTGCCCGGCTCGGACGGGATACACAATAAAATAAGGTTTTTCTCAATGAACTCTCCGGTATTTGAACCTGAGACCTCTGAAATGGCAAAGGTTCAAATACCGGAGGAAGGATATCTGTAGGCGTTCGCGCTATATCATTACGGAGAATATGCTGTCAATTTTTTTTTTTAATATTTTTTTTTATTAAGAAAACCAACAGCGTTATAACAATAAATTATCTTAATAGTTCTTAGATCTATAGTAAGGCTAATTACAGGTTTCCCTTAACATTACATAAGTTAGCAAGACGTATTATCAGTTAATTAGAAAAGAAAAAAAAAGTTATTTAATTGAGAAAAAAAAGGTACTTAATTGAAATAACTGAGGTATGTTTCTGTTCTTAATAATATTCTAAAACGTAGTAATAAATAATATAATATATAATTTAATATAATACATTTATATAATAAATAAATAAATTAAAAAAATACACACATATATATATATATATATATATATATATATATATATATATGACATTTTAATGACGACTAATACTCAGTTTCTTTTTTTTTTCGTAATTTTATTTCTCAATAATTGCTATATTTCGTTAATATAAGTTCTTAACACAATGTTTAATTAAATTACTATTAAACTCAACCACCGTCATTAAGTACAAGGGACCTCTATATATAGAAGTTATTAGGTGCTGACAAAAGATAAACCAATTTAACATTACTTGAGCGTGCCAATTATTCATGCAAATGAATAATAGAACAAAGAGCCATTAAAAAGGCATTAAAATAATTACGAGAATGGGTTTCGATCTTATTATGGATGAAAATGATTTCACATTCAACAACAGTTGCGCTTTATTGATGATACGATTCAATTGTACCATTAAGTTATCGATACTGTTGAAAACATAAATAATTTGCTGGGTACTTTATTGCCTATAATTAATTCACACGACAATTAAGGTGTAATTATGATTCTTTGTCATTTTTTGATAAACAGAAGTCTCTAACTTGATTCATATTCATCTTCAAAAGAATCAATTTAGGAACCCATTGATTAAAAGTTGGACTGGCACTTCTTCTCCTTCGTCGTCACACTCTTTGCACAGTGGTCATTGTCGTCACTTGAAGAGTGGTGGCCGTCGCCATTCCTCCCATACTGTGGCTCTTCTTGGGCATTCGTGGAGCGAATCAATCCAGCGTAATGGTGACCTGCCGCTTGTTCTCGTGCCTTCGACCTTTCCCTGCTCTACAAGTTGCTCCACGATGTGTCGTTACAACGTGTGATGTGTCCAAAGAAAGTAAGGATACGACACGGCACTTGCCGATGGAAGAAAGACACTGCTTGATTCCGAGTTCTTGGAGGATTAAGACGTTTTGGTCGGAATTTATTCCAAGTTATGCCAAGCATTCTTCTCCAGCACCACATCTATAAAGAGTCTATGTTCTTGGATTAGTTTCTTTCATTAATACTTCTTTAAAAAGAAAACAATAAGACGAAATCATTCTCTAGTATCAAAAATGAATGACACCAACGTGACACGTAGGTACCTATAACGATAAGCATGCAATTTTCTTGAATGGAAAATTCTGTGCAATTTTAATAAGGTGATTATCTAAAAATGTCGATTTATGGCTAATCTATCGGCCGAAGTTCTATTTTCTGAATAACACTACTAGCTGATCATCTATTTCCCTTTTTAGCTCGATGTGCAAAGAAGAGGATGTATTCGCTTTTATATATTTTAATCATCCATCCATAAACGCGCCCCAGTTTAATAAGTTGATGCTGTTCCTATATGGCAGAATTATTATGTATTCCTTTACAGCTATTTTCATATTAAAATTGTTATTTAAGTATCATAAACATAAATATTTATTGTCTGTTAAAGGTTATTTTATTGAATCAGGAGCAATAAAATATAAGTAGTTATTGCTTATTAGGTACCTACATAACGACTTTAAAAGTAACTTAGCTAACACACGATGCATAAAACTTTAGCGTAAGAGTTAATTTCACAAACTGGCACCAGTCACGGTTAACGCTAAACATAATTAAAATGTCATCGTTTAGTGATTTCAAAAACACGATAAGACATACTCTTGATTAATGGTACCTATATGGTGAAATCGGCTCATAGTTTCTGAGAAACAAGGGAAAGTTGACCTAATAAATCTTGACTCTGTATTTTTTTGTTTTCCTGTTTTTAAAACTTTGTATTGGCAACTGAAAACAGCACTTACCTACATTATTCAACTTTGATTATTTTTCCAGAACGGTTTTGTGGATTGCCGCAACGGCGTCGAAGAGTGCGGTCTGATGGAAGACTGCGCTGTCGTGATGCCTCGCGAGGGTTGCTGCACAAAATGCAAGGGTTGCTGGTACAACGCCACCGAGCACGCCTCTCACACGGAGTGGGGGGAGGAGGGGAAAGTGCTGCGTTGCGAGGCTGGCGTGGTCACTATCTCGAGGCCAGAATGCTACGCACCCTGCGACCGACCGAAGCATCAAAGGCATACGCACTACAACTGCCCTGTCTGTGATGGTGAGTATTTTAATGCGATTAAATGCAAGGGTTGCTGGTACAACGGCATCGGCACCGAGCACGCCTCCCACACGGCGTGGAGGGGAGGAGGGGAATTGCTCAGCTGCGAGGCCGACGTGGTCACCATCTCGAGGCCGGAATGCTACGCGCCTTGCGACCCGCCGAAGCATCAGAGGCATACGCACTACAACTGCCCTGTCTATGATGGTGAGTTTTAGTGCGATTAAAAGTATTTTCCTTAATCATAGCTAAGGTTAAGAAATAGTAAGGCTGAATGTGGAAGCGCGCCTCTCCCGGAATCCTCAACCACCGAGGAATTTGGGAACAATGCTGATATCAAGCTGATGTCTTACTATGAATCCAACCACTAGTTTTCTTCTACAAAAAGTTTCTCTAGTTTGAAAAACAAAAAAAAATAAAAAGTAGAACTATGAATATTAATTTAGGCTACGAGACGAGAATTGACAGACTTGTTATGAACAGTTAAGACTTGTTAAGAAGATTCACCTCGAAAACGTAAGTGCTTTTATATTTCACGTTCCAAAATAAGGTCGAAGGATACCTTTCTGAGGGCCTACCATTATTTTTCTTTTCCGTTTACTTTATAGTAAACGGGAGACATTTTGTATATGAATCTGTACAGCGCCTCTAGTGGGCAGTAGCAGAACTACAGATTCTGATACAAAATGTCTCCCGTTTACTGTGCAGTAAACGGAAAGAAAAACTCATAGTAGGCCCACTGAACACACCCAGTACTAACTAAACTACAAACTACTAACGAAACTGCAGTTATTTATTCAGCAGGGCTAATCCTGTCACATGATGACAATGGTTTGCCACATAATATATCAGTTAGAAACCCCCTTTACATTTACTTTTAAAATCCTGTAAGCTGCAGCCTATGTTGTGCAAGTATTACAAGTAACTTCATATAACAAGTTACTTATCTGTCATACGAGTAGGTAAGTACATCACGTTCCATCTTGAAAAATGAGTAAAAGCTTCAGCTAAAAAACATAACCACCATCATAATTATATGATTTATAACAAAATTCTTTCTTCACCCAATCAATACCACTAAAAGCTTTCTTGAAAATCAATAAAAATATTTTAGTAGATTGAAGGCAATTTCTTTATTTTATTCTCATCAATGGCACCGCCAAGCGCATAAGTGCTCACATAGCTATGAGAGGGCTAAATTACTCGCAAGAATTTACTCACCACTTCACGCCACGTTTTCCCATCACGCGTACTTACCTTCGTTTTTCAAGAGATAATTGTCGAGCGGCGCTGGCGCAGCCGTGTCTCGGAGAGCGGCCACCCAGACGCGCTCACGGCAAAAAAGAAAGATGCCTCACAAAAACAAACACACACCGCCACGCGGACCAAATAAAACTGAGACAGCGGGCAATTTACCTCCGCTCCCAAACCTTAACAAGTTTATTAATTCCATATCAAATAATAGTAATTTACAAGATGACTCGGAATAGCTTTTGTGTATCGCCGATGCATACCAACTTTATTGGGCATGTTTTACAATTTATTCATTACCCAAATGCTTTTTAAAAAAGGCTTTAATCCTGGTTCTTTGACTAAGCTGCTTTAACTGTGAGGTCGATATTTTATTCACATGTAGGGATTTTGGAAGGACTTCGATGTGATCTTGTTCGTCATGGAGTTTAGTCGTAAACAAAGAATCTTTGGCCAAGGATTTGCATGAAGATCTCTGCTCATATCTCATGTGTCAGGCTTGGATGCCTGGTGGTCTATTCGCCCACACGCCGCCGTCACCAACAAAGGTTAGCCCGATTGTGCGACGCAGTAGCACGCCGGCAGACAATAGAACACTCGGCTTTGGTAACTCGAACGTCAACCAACGCCATACTAGTCGCTGAATACTATTATAGAACAACAGTGATTAATCGATTTTGTACTTTAAAATGTAATGTAATATTCCGTGTTGTTAGATAAAAAGTGTTTTATTAAAACAATCATTATTGTTTTATTTAAAGACAAAAGACTACGCGTTGTAATTACGCCGGAGGACAAAGCTTTTGTTCAAGCAATAAAAGATGATTTTATGTGTATTAAAAACAAACTATAGAATGGTTCTTCATACAGTCCAACATTCATTGCGAAAAGAAATGACAGCAATGTTCTCTTTTATTTTTATAATTTCGGAGCTTTCTGAGGATCGTGCAATCCAGACCACCCAGGCGGTATCATTTCGCGGTACAAACGAGAGATTCCTTCAGACGTTTTAACCAGGAACAAAGGAATTAAATTCTACTTAAATACAAAATAAAGTCTTATTATGTGTTCACAGGGGTTCATTAAAATAATACATTCGTGGTCGAAGTCTCCCACGGAGTTGCGTCTCTATTATTGACCATAAATCAAAAAGGTAACAACATACTTAAGAGGCAGGGGCGGTTGGGTTTTTGTCTGGCGGTCAAAGCGCCGACTGCGGGATCTCCGCGGTGTGCCCTGTGTTTGTTTGTTTTACGATCCCAACGGTGCATTAGGTTTTTTGCTCTGTCTACTTGTTATTTTTTCACGATTCCGTCTTATCAGTAGTGTTTTTGGGTCTTAAGTGGAAATTGATGAGTAATACCCATATACAATGATGTGAACAAGCGAACAAGTTTACACGGTTTGAGGGATTCCATTTAGGTTTGGATTATCTGGGAAGATAGAGGTGACTAGTTATTTTAAAAGATACTCAATCAGTATACTCACAAGCAAGAAGACGCAAGCAATAAACTATTTTTATCAAAGAAAACCCAAACTGAGAATCTTCAAGGCATTCTCTAGCGATTCGTTTAAAAAAAGCCTTCCTCATAAAAATTCATATAGCGTTTTGTTGAGTGTCGTTATTATTAGGTATGCCTGCGTCGACGACCTGAGAAATTGAAATAATTAGCTTGTGATGTACACGGCACTCGTGTTTTGAATCGGTTATGGGCTATAGTACTTATTACATAACATAGGAGAGGTGCCTTAATTCTATTTCTGTGGGATTTTAAATAACTTAACAAGTTTACGAAAACTCGCTTGTTTGGATAGAAAGTACCTAACAGTGTCTGTGTCTGAAGCCTTTAAGTAACAAGCAGTAAGGTTCGTACAACCTCATTGAGTTCGTAACAATTATCTTTCGAAACTGACTGAAATTTCGTGGCTCCGTCAATTTAATACACCCTGAATTCTCAAGATTATTCTCATACAATTAAAGCATTTCTTTTTTAAATAATAATAGTAACATCAGGGAAGTTCGCTATAAAGCAGCGTGATACTCATTCAGTGACAAAGCACATCGCTCATATAAACGGTTTGAACTGACTATGAATACTTAATTGGTTGGCTACAAAAGGACGGCCCACTTTGTGTACTTGTCTCTAGTTTTACGACAGACACATGGCAGTATTCATTGTCACAATTATTATGTGAGCAGACGAGCCTCGCTACGAACGGCATAGAAATGAGTACCAAGATATGACAAGCCCTATTTGATATTAAACATTAGGATAGTGGAACTTAAATTGAAAATCAATTAAGGAAACACATTACAACAACGATTACTATTACAAGTGCACTTTCAATGAGTTAAAATGTTATTTTATACACCACCTGCATCTGTAGCACGTATTAAATATCAAGTATATTCTAAATTTGAAAGTAAGTTATTGTAGGAGCTAATGTTGTATGGGACTTCCCATGGGTAATTATTATAACATTTATTAGGGTAATTATTATTGGAACGCCAAAATGTCAACAAAACTACTATCAAAAATAGTTTCGAAAAAAAAATTCGAGGCTGTTCAAGGCATAACTCCATGGTCCAAGGAGTTTTTAACTATAAAATTGACACTTCAAATAGACTTTACTCCTATGAAAAATATAAACATGGCTGTATATATCGGGGTCCCTAGCACCAAGAAATCGTTTGAAATTGGAATTATGTGATATTGTGAACTCATTCAAATATAATGTAACAGCTATTCTCTTTTATCTCTTTATTATCGTGATTTTTCGTGTCTTTTGTCTCACATCAGTAAAACATGGCAAATCATCAAATTGTGAATGTGGGTAGTCTTGACTCGGTCACAGTTATAATGAAAATTATCATTGCATTGCCTACGGGAATAGAATTCTAAAGAAACAATCAGTGATTTTCGATCCTCTCGATATTTTTTCCGCAAATTGTTAAATTGTTGTCATTTATTAGTTATATACTTTTTAATTTCTTCTTTATTTAACGTCATGGTAGGCACAGTAGGTGTATAAAGTAGAGTATGCTCCTCGGGGATAAAAGTGTCTTAGCCTTGGGCAGACTTGAATCCTTCGCTCCATTCAGGATTCTTACTATAATTCCCTCGCTTCGCTCGTAAATTAACTACAGAATCTTTCATTTCGCTTAGGATTTAATATGCTGCCCGTGACATAAGACACTGCTTTATCCCCTTGGTGCATAATCTACTATTATCGAAGGTACCTATTTGTTCAGAATATGAACGCTACGTGTTTTCTCTCTTAAATATGCATGTAGAAACATGTCGGACTCTTCAGTTTTCCTTAACTACACTTAAGTATAGTACACTTGAAAGCTCATTACTTTTAAAGATATGTCATTCGCAAGAATGTAATGATTTTTCGGTCGTTATTTATATGATGTACCTATAATATGATAATAACGAGGCAAATGTCCTGATTGTATTTATCGATAGCTCTCTCACAAAAAAATATCTAAATTATCTCTTACAAAAAGATCTATTATCTTACAAGAGTTGTTTTAATTTCATTGAATTTTCAGAAGTCATAAGAAATTAAGTTCGGTTTTTGCTTTTCGTCTTTGGCACCCTTGCAGGACCGGTGGTAACGGTTTAAATTATGTAAATTTTAAATTATGTTATTTATTATTTATTTTATTTTTATATTACTTTTTTTAAATTATGTTAAATACTCATGTATTGATTAATACCGAAACAGTACTTGGTTACAACTTTTAAAACAGTTCTTACAGTTTGGAATTAGTAAAACACCACAAATTTAAACTCGTATAAACGCCTGCTCGATTATAATTTCTAATGTTATCATAACATTGTAGATACTTATTTGTTCCATCTGTATTAGCCTTAACGGCGAAGTTATATCATTTTCTTTTCAAAAGATAATTACGGCTTCGAAAGGACTGATACGATGTTAGAGGCATGACTGTGAATAAGCTTTGAGGCAGGTCGCTTACAGGTGGTCGGCGCGGGCGCAGGCCTCTGTGTGCGGCCGCTCATTCATTACCTCTGATTGATTCATCTTCCATCTTCCCCAATTTATAGACTTCGCGCTTTGCCTTAACGACGCCGCCCTAACCTCATTGTGATTCCGAATAATGGCTTGCTTTGTTCCAAGATTTTTATGGTCATTTTGCCATTTTAAAGAATTTATAAAATCAACTCACGAGATAAATGAAAAGTTCGCATTCCTTTTGCCGTTTTCTTAATCAGTTTTTATATCTTTTACTCTTTTCATAGTCAGCGGAATGGGCTCCTTGTTAAAATAGCTGACTCGTTTTGGATTTAAAATTGTTTGCTAATGTAGTTCTAACAGGCGTGTTCTTTAAAATATGAATAACTTTGCTCATAATTCGTTCGAGACGAGAGTCTTAACTTTAGGGTAATAAGATGTTTGGGCTAATTTGACCTTATCAAATTTGAACATTTGTTAGAAAATAAGCATAGGATGGGTTAGGAACGTCAGGAATCATCATACAATCGGGCTGACTGTAGGTACTTATCAATTCTCATAAATAATTTGACAAGATTAAGTAGGTACCTACCTAATGTTTTGCTTTTTATTTTCAGAATGCGTTATAAACGGCCAGCGCGTGTGGGAGGGACGGGACGTGCGCATCCCCGAGGAGCCCTGCTTGTCATGTCGGTGTGTGCGTGGCGCGCTGTCATGCGCAAAGCGCTCGTGTCCTGTGCTACCATGTCCCCATGCACATCAGACCACGCGCCCTGGCGAGTGCTGCCCGCGCTGTGCCCACCCCACGGCGGATAAATTCCTACCTCGTAAGTGCTAGAACATCACCATTTCTGTATGTGTAGGTACACCTACATTGCCGAGGAGCATTGCATGTTATGCTGGTTTTGCCCACGTTCCTACGCGGCGGATAAATGCCTACTTCGTAAGTGTATTCAAAACGTCACTATTTCAGCATGTGCAATGTGCACAGTTCCGGAGAAGACTTGTTTGTCATGCTGGCTAGTGCATATCCGGTACTCTGTAATTTTTGCATATCAAAGCAATCTTACTTCTGGTTATTACGAAAATTCAAAGCCGTTTGCGAATTCCGAGCTGCTTTGATATACTGGAGACTTGTCTGGAGAGTGTACGCATTTGTCGTACTTTAGCTGATTAGTTCGTCTTTCAGGAAAAAAGATTACCTACCTAGGTTGCTAAGTTTTTGAAGTAAATACGTCAAATTTATAAAATATACAAGAACCCTTAACTTCAACGTTACTTCCTTTAATTCATCCTAAGCAATTTAGAATTTGTCGCAATAAAGCATTATTTGTAGGTAGTAAAACAAATTATAGTTGTAGCAAATATGTAGCAAGTTAATCTTGGTTTATTTTATGACTTAGCAAAACTCCACTCTAGTAGATTACGCTGAAGTTGGCTGCAATGAAATAAATCGCTCCAGACGTTTACGCACTCCACTTTAAATGGATTGTCCTGCCCAAACAATTTATGAGGACAATATTTTCTCCAAAAGCTGTCTCGTGTCGTTATTATGAGCTCCATAGAGAATTTTATGATTCCAAAAATTGTAACATGGTATTTTGATAGCTAGTTTAAAACAACTTTATAGTAAAAGTAAGTTTTAGTGCTTTATAATTTGATTAGTAGTAACTTATGAAAAATAAAACCACCCTATACGAGTTTCTTGCTGGTTCTTCTTGTCACAAGGTATCCCGCTTTAGGATTTACGAATGGCGTAGCTTCTTAGACACTTGCTTTGTAACAGCCTTGAATAAATGAATTTTATTTTATTTTTTTCTCAGTTTTAGGTAAAATGAAGCCTTGCATAATCGGGAAGGAATACCATGGACACTTGAGCGCTTTCCGGGTGGATCCTTGTACGGACTGCACATGCATGAATGGAACAGCTGTGTGCACTCGCCACACTTGCCCCGTGCTGACGTGCGGCGCCCGAGCACTGCCCCCGCAGCCAGGCAAGTGCTGTCCCGAGTGCCCGCAGGTAGAAGAGGCTAAAGCAGCTTGCATTATTGGAGGGAAAACTTACCAGGTTGGTACAAGTAATTTTTACATACTTTTTAGGTGATACTCGTAGTCTATCACATCTAATCTAGTCCTAGATTGTAAAAACACCGCCGGAGTAACATTTTTACTTTGTTTTTAACTAGCTTGTCAAAATATACCTACTAGATAATTTGTAGTAAAATGTGTAATACCCCTCACTTTTAAAGCATTTTAGGGCACACCTAACGAAATCAGAAATTATTAACATTGTGATAATATCTCGTAAAATTCTTTGTTTTCAGGATGGAGAGACGTGGCAGTTAGACGCATGCAAGTCTTGTGAATGCCACGGAGGAGAGCCTCGGTGTGCAATGGAGAGGTGTCCAACTTTGTCATGTCAGCCCGATCAGACACTGCGTCAGCTGCCAGGCCAATGCTGCCCGAAGTGTATAGACATCGATGGCATTTGTACCGTCTTCGGTGACCCACACTATAAGACTTTCGACGGAAAGTTCTATAGTTTTCAGGGGTCTTGCAAATATCAGTTGGCCTCCGACTGCGTAAACAACACATTCTCGATTCGAATTTCAAATGATGCAAGAAACACTCTGCATTCTTCGTGGACTCGAACAGCGACACTTCGAATAGGTGCCACGAAAATTAATATGGGAAAGAAAATGCGCATAAAAGTAAATGGCAATAGAGTAACGATGCCTCATAAGGAGATCGGCGTCGCTGAAATCGTACGCAGTAATGGATCTGTCCTTTTGAAAGCGGATATAGGTGTGCAAATGTTATGGGACGGTGACGGTTTTTTAGAGGTGACAGTGTCGAGTGCTTACAAAGGAAAATTGTGTGGTTTGTGCGGGGACTTTAATTCGGTAGCAAGGGACGATATGAAAACCCGCGACGGGAAATTGTTGAACGACACTTGGAGATTCGGGACGTCATGGCGAGTCGGGGGTAAGAGGGCGTGCACTCGGCAGCAGGAGCGGCCTGGGATGGCTTCTCGCTGTCGACAATCGAAGATGGTAAAGGCGCGGCGTTTGTGTCGTGGTTTCGTGCGATCTGAAGCGTTTTCGGAGTGCAGTGGGAAAGTGAATCCTCGCAACTACCGCGAGGCTTGTGAATTGGACGCGTGTGGTTGTTCGGGTACGCGTTGTCATTGTGCTGCGTACAGAGCGTATGCGCGGGAGTGTACGAGGCTCGGTGCCGAGCCTACTTTGTGGGCACAGGCGGTGTGGTGCGAAGGGCAATCACCTCCTTGGTTAAGTCGGCGACGTAAGAGCTTCGGCCGTGCCGTCAAGCCGAAGGATGACCTCAGTTTCGGAATAAGCGCAATCCCCAAACTGAATAACACTCGACCTCGGCCTCCACCACCGATTCTGCATTGAACTGTGCAGGCGCATCTTACTAGTCAAATCTGCCGATGCGGCAAATATGAGGTGACTATACTTTGCATTATGTTTAAAGTTTGCTTATTAACGCCATAAGCATCAGCCATTTGATGTCCTCGTTGCTGGCTGGGGCACGAGCCCTTCTCTTTACCTAATTAATAGCCAGACCCACCACGTGGGCACAATAAGGATTGGTTGGTGTAAACGAGTAGGTACAAGTGTAGCCGGGACTAACTGCTTATTTTAAGTGCTTTCAGAAGCACGTTGGAGCTCAAGATAATAATTATTTGTCGTCTATCCCGAGATCGACTATTGCTAAAGTTTTTTCTTCCCGTGCCACAACCGCATGGAACTACCAGTAGTGCCTTGGAGAACTGCTATTTCCTTCAGCAATTCCAGCTTAACCATCGGGAATTTTATAATCCCCTTGAAACAATCAAGCGATTTCGGGTGTGCCATCGGGAAATACTATTCCCTTTAGCACTATCAGTACCAATTGTGCCATCGGTAATTTTATAATCCCAATGAAACAACCAAGCGACGCCAGTAGTGCCTTGGGGAAAAGCTATTGCCGCCAGATCTACCAGTTATGCCAAAGGAAATGTTATAATCCCAACGAAACAACCAAGTGACGCCAGTAGTGCCTTGGGAAAATGCTGTTTCATTCAGTACTACCAGTTGCGCCATCTCGGAAATTTTATAATCACAATGCATCTCCCGATGGCACAACTGGTAGTGCCATGCGGTTGTACAATCGGGGAACTTCCCGGTTGACCAATAGAGTTTTTTTGGGAAACGTTTTCTCGGAGAGTACTAAGGTTAAACCTGTCAATGTTTTATTATTTGTGATATTAACGTTTTCTATATATGTATTACTTTTTTAAATTAAGCTTCCTAAAAATCTCTACTGGTCAACCGGGAAGTTACCCGACTCTGCCAAGGGTAAGAAATGGCGAAAGCTCCTTTATTACTGTCACAATCAGCTTGGCGCGCTAAACTACGTGATAGTGCTGTAGCTAGTCTTACTAAGAATGGAACCTACTATATGCTACTATATCATCGCACTTTAGAAAATATAAAGTGATAATAATTTGCTCCATTTGTATTATAAATCTACAGTTAATACTTTGAGTTTATGTAATGAAATCATAAAATAATTAACTAAATAAGATATTCCTTTTATCTATTTCAGAGTATTACAAGGATGCTTTGGTATGCTATTAGGAAAGTTGCATCCGAATCGAGACAAGCTTACATGGAATGAAGATCTATATACTTAAACAGTATTCATAATTCTACTTATAGTTAGGAAAGATACATAAATACTATATAATTAGGACCATCTTAATGTTGCCTCGCGGAATCCGACCAGCCTAACTAAATTTAAAAGTTGCTATAAACTAATTTCTAATATGATATCCAAAGATGAAAATCATTCCTAATAAAAAAATAACAAAGTATTTTACATTTTCTTAATTTACAATTTAATGACGTAGCAACGATGTAATGATATATTTGATGTTATGAGTACTTATATACATTTACTATAGTATGTAAATAGGTGTTCTCTCTATAAGCTGGTAACGACGGTTGGAGTTTATAAAAAAAACACACAAACAATGGGAAAGTAATGTATTTGCGATAGTATTTTTAATTACTGTGAGTCAAGCTCCACTTCGTAAAGTTTGGAAATTGCTGAATTTTATAGATATAATGAAAAAAATATAATTTGTGTATCAAAATAATCCAACCTTTTCGTAACCGGTCCGCTTAGATACAAAGTGATAAAACGATTTATTTATTACATTTTTATTCTAAATGTTTCTACTTATTGTGATAATTAGCTTTGAATACCTTTGACAGAAGCATGTTTGGTAATACATAGTTCAAATCGAGATCTCATTCGTAGGTAGTTCTTTACGAAATTTAGTTAAAGCTAGCTATCCGAAGCCAAGAAGCTATAATAATTTGTATGTGAGAAACAATGAATGTACATAATGATCCAGTTAACAACACGATTATTGTTTATATTAGTTTAATTTGTTTTAATTGAAGACTCGTAATATTTAGTTTTTAAATACGTTACCAATGAATTTTTTATTTTGACTTTGAGATAATTTTCATATTAGCTTTACTTAGTCGCAGGTAGACCATTAAATGTCATTTTTTATAAATGTCTGGTACTTATTAGATATAATGAATTATTGGTTTAAGTTATATAAGAACAATTATAATCGGATAGACAAAGATATTGTTCTTAGATTTACAGAAAGCTGATCCAGACATATATTTCATGTTTGTACGGTCTTTTTACGACTCGCACGTGTTGGCGCTAATTATTTATTTCCAATCAATTTGCCAGACGTGGTTTAACATATATTTTTGCTGCCCCTATCCTGTTTTGTGAATGAATCAAGTGCCATGAAGCAGCGGTTGATTAAATGATTAACAAAATTGTGATAGTGGTTACTGCTGCTATGTCAGACAGTGCCTGATTATTTTAAACTACAAATAAGATTCTATACTTAATCTTGTTCTTAACTTTGTATCTATTACCACTTAAATATTCTCCTAATATGTGTATGTGTATAATTTAGTGTGTATTAAAATACTTAAGCGTATAATTAATAAATTCTATCACAAAGCTTTCATAGTTATTGTCGTATGAGGTATACTTACTCTGCTTTTTCACAAAACATCGATTTTGCTCTTCCACTTCAACATTTTTATCTTTAAGTTTTATTCCTGAATGTGTAATTTGAAACAACTTATTTTTATTTTGTATTAATATGATAGTTATGGGGCCTACGTTTTATGCAGGTTTTTAAGTTATTGAGAGTTATGTTTGGAATATTGTATAAGTGTTATGAATACCTAATGCTATTGTAACATTGTTCAAGGAAATCATTATAGCTATCTTGAGGTATGGTGCTTTGGTTTTATTGCATAATTTATATAATGAAAATTTTATTAAATTATTATTTTTAATACTTTTTCAATACGCTATTTAAAAGGAATGAACAATTCGAGAAATATATATTTCAATGTAGGGAAGTGCCATACCAATTTTAAATTACTTTTTTATTAAAAAATAAAGGATAAACGCTGTAGTTGTTACGAATTGAATGCTAAATATAGATAACTCATATAAAAAGAAGACATGATTTCGCTTCATGTGTTTTTAACTTGTTTATGAACACATTGGTTCCGAATCACCGAATATTATATAATGAAAGAATGTTCTGCAAAACAAAGAATTTACCTAATAAATGAATATATTATTCACAAGTGTTTTGGTTTAATTTTAGAAACATGTATAATGTGAGTCAGAACAGAATGCTATCTCAAATAGACCCATTACTTTGTACTGGCGGTCGGCCAAATTTCCTGAATTTTATGCCATCAAAATTATCTAGGACAATCTGGCGTCCATTTAAAAAAGCAGGGGATTCATTATATTTATCTTGAAGAGAGATCTTAAGAAATGAGAATTACACTTCGACCTAGAAAGATTTTGCTACATTTGAATGTATTTATATACCAACCCAGTAAAGTAAAGGGATTGATAGTTTGACGATACAAATGAGAAAACCTATTAAAAAAGAGATAGTAGAATAAAAGATTTATTAATAAGTAGGTATAAACATTACTCAATCACACACATCAAATGAACAAATATTATTTTGTACAATACATACAATAATACTTTATTGTTGCCGATAGAGATGGATGTTCCTTTCAAATGACGTTATTAGATATCTTGTCCAATGATCCCAAGACTCGAAAGGTTGAAGTACCAAAATTAAGATATTCCTTAAATTAGACCGTAAAAGTAAAAAAGAAGTAATAGAAATAGAGGCTTATTCTCCTGTCATCATCTCCATGAACTCTGTAAGAAAAAAAATATATTTTTTTAACAAATATTCAGTTATATACCCTGTAAGATGCATCAAGAAAAACGATCTTCCTTTCAAATATATCATGTTTGTGCCCAATCACAAATTGTGGAACGGTCATAACTCTTAAAATGATCCAGCTCTAATAGCTTTTCTAATAGATCAACCAAAATGTTGACTATAAACACTTTGGTTTCAATAAGCATTAATTACAGCATTTTTCAGTGTCTTCATCTTAGATAATGAAAGAGAAAATAAATGGGTAATATTTAATTACAGTTTAACGCATTTATACTATAGTAGTATAAACTATGTAAATTGTGAAATCCAATTTCTTTGACTGTCTATAAAAAGTATCTCAAAATGGGTCCAAATTCTAAGCAAACAAAAAAGTTTACATTCGTAAAAAAGTTCTAAGTAATTAATTTTTTTTTCAAAGTAAAATTAAAAGGATCATTTTTACCAATGCGAACTTTTTCGATTGCATGAAAATAGGGCTCCTGAAGTATACCTACCCTGAATAAAAAACAAATAGAAAAATTACCATCGAAGTCCACTGTGCCGCTGCCGTCAGTGTCGATCTCCTGGATGAGGCCGTCGAGCTCCTCCTCTGTGAGCTGCTCGTCGAGCTCACGCAGGATTTCGCGCAAGCTGGACGTGGGAATGTAACCGTTGCCTGGGAACAAACAACACCTACGGTCACAACCAATTCGATCATAGGAAAAAGTTAATGAAAAGAAAAACTAAATCGCATGAAAAGAAGAACACATTGTAATTAAATTATAATCGGAGTATCGCTTAGTTTCAGCAAGAAAGACCACCTACCGATAAGTTCTGGATAGCTTATATGACAGATCATTGGACAGTATGAAAAATATGCAAAATTACCTTAAGCTATCCAGAACTTATCAACTTATCAAAGTTAGAAAGTGCTTTTTAACTTTTCGGCTAGAAAAGTTCTGTCTTTATAAATAATTCAAAACTTTGTGAGATTTTAATAAAAAAAATCTTTTTTTTTTCCAAAACATATTTACAAATTGTGGTCTTCTTGTATCTATTTTTCCATTTTACATAACTAGTCTTTTGAAACCTTCTGGGCTGATTTCCAAAATAGAAAAGCTGTTATGAGAGGTAAAATGTAATTATTTAGCGAAAAGCCATTAAAACATAGCTGTAACTTCCACTCCAGTGCGGAATTACGGCTGTGACGTAGAATACGTCCGTGACCGATTTCCATCCGATGTAATGGTCGGCTAACTGTGAAACGTTGTAATTTTTGTGAATTTGCGAAAAGAAATCAAAGAGACTTTTCATATTTGATTTTTAATTTTTTTGCATTTTTTAAATGCTATTTTTATACTTATGATAAATTTTAAATAGAAAAATATTGAAAAAAAAACGACTAAGCCACAAGTGTATTCTCAGATGGGACTCGAACCCACGACCTTTGGAAATCCGGTCCAATGCTCTAACCACGGAGTTACCGAGAAGTTTTCGAACGTTATGAACGATGTGGCCGAGTCGTTTTTTTCCAATATTTTTCTATTTGAGATTTTTCTTTACTGCAAGACGTTATGCTTTACGTTACTTTTTAACATTGTTAAACGAATTGATAACTAAACTAAAAACATTAATACAGTCAGTAAAAAACTAGTGTCGATACGATGTATTTGAATAGGAAATAAATATCACGTACGTACGTTTGGTCAAAAATGGGATCAGAAATTCCCAAAATTATCTAGCTACGTCAATTTTTTTTCAATTCAATTCGTTTATTTGGCTAAATATGAGTACATAAGAGGTCACAAGAGTACAATATTGAGTCCGTCATATACGTCGTATGGAGTCTGCCACAGAATTGTATTGAGTTCGAAATGAAAGTGGGTAGGATACTGGATAGGTAGCAATGACCATTACTATGCAGTCAGAGTATAACTGCCACTGTACGTGATATTTATTTCCTATTCAAATACATCGTACCGACACTTGTTTGTTACTGACTGTATTAATGTTTTTAGTTTAGTTACCAATTCGTTTAACAATGTTAAAAAGTAACGTATATTCCCAAAAATCTAAGAAATAATGACGATTTTCATGGTACAGTTTCTAGCATGTTGGATGTCGATTTCTATGGAAATGAAAATTTGCTACGAAAGTGACGATTCATAAAAAAATACTATTCTTTGAATTACTATTTAACTATTATTTATTTCTCTGAGATCCCGACTTTTTCTCAATACTCTCTCTTTCTACTTCAGGATAATATTGCAAAAGAGACTTTATTTTGGCTCTGGTTTCGAGAGTTCTTTATTAAACAAAATTTTAAAGGATTTTGATCATAATATAGATTACGTCAGTCCTATCGTATCTTAAAAAATAATAACACACTAAAGTTTAAACACAGCCTAAGTTTCATTGAGTGATTGCGAGGGCGTAGATCACCGATGACTTTATCACAAATGTAGAGTTACCTAAATGACTGATTTTTCGAGGCGATGTTTTTAATGTTTTCTATTTTCTGAAGCTTACCTTCCTTGTCGTATAATCTAAATGCTTCCCTCAACTCCTTCTGCATAGCCTCGGCGTCTTCTTCTACGATGAATTTGGCGGCAAGGGTAACGAACTCTCCGAACTCGAGGCGGCCGGACTCTGAAACGGCACGAACCGCTATTAATATCCCTCTCGTAGTTCGCTATCATAGTTCTGGTGGAATCTTATAGGCTCACTGATATTTAAAATAACGATTTCGAAATGTTTTTATGGTGAAGACAATTTTCGAACGTTATTAACTTAGAAAATGGTCGCAAAGACAGTTAGGTATGAATTTATAAAGGACTTGCTGTTAGAATACTTTAGAATATAGGTACGTAGGTAGGTAGGTAGAATATGGGTACTTTATTTAGAAACAATACAACGTTTAAAGTACATTTTTGAGGTAATTTCTAAACAGGACTTTTCTGTTTTAGGCTTTTGATATTCAAATGAGCCGGGGCCTGTGAGCTTTAGCTAAAAAGCTCACACCCAAATGAGCTTTAGCAAAAAAGCTTGCAAATATGTAACTATTAAATTAATTCATTACAAATAGGTATTCTAGTTTGAATAAACTGTGATCTACTTACTGTCGGCGTCGACTTCTTCAATGAGCTCTTCAAGGATCTTCTTGTTGAAGGGTTGCCCCATCATCCTGAGGATGTCTGCGACGAAATCGCAGGGGATACTGCCCGAGCGGTTGTGGTCGAAGCCATCGAAGGCTTTGCGGAGGACTGGAACAAACAACACTCCATAAGAACACAGTTACGTAATTTTACGATCACGGTTTTTGGGATGTCTCGTACCCTCCATATTAAGTGGATGCATTTTATGGGATTTGTTTTGTGGTCTTTCCCGACAATGTTTTGGCAAAATTTTGAGTTTTTTCCCGAGGATGCTGTTGCCCTGGCAATAAAATGGGGCGCACTGATCGAATCGTGAGGTGCAGTCAGATTAGGACAGTTCAATGCACCGGTGCATTGCGAAATGTTTGTGCAACTTCGCTATTTCGAGCTGCATCGTGCTGGTCAACGCGGCTGCATCGCTCGTATATAGGGCAACAATAAATAACAATGAAATCAAATAAACATAATAATATTATTTACGCAATATAAGCATGAGATAAAGGCTGAATATTTTCTTCGTCCACATCCAGAGAAGACAGGACTACAAACAAATTTTGAAATGTTATGTACTAAACTTAGCTGTTCTTTATTTTTGTTATTGTTATCATTTTTTTTACTTACTTTTCAATGAAGCGCTAGTGAGGGCTACGGAGGAACATCATAATAAAAAACCGGGACAAGTGCGAGTCGGACTCGCCCACCGAGGCTTCCGCACATATTTGTAGGTCATAATAATATAAATAGTTCAGGAATTGAACCTCGCCGTTTTTCCGAAATTTTCCCGAAATTCAGATTCCAAAATGATTATAAAAACTATTTTTTTCATGATTTGATAACAAAGGTCTAGTTATTAGATTTTTTCCTGTACTTGTAGTAAAAGACGATATTACTTGCCAAAGGACAATGCCACAAATGTATGGAGGGTTCGCGCCTTTTCGAAAATCCTTGCACACCATTCAAACCTAGTTCAATCGATAGGGTATATACTATATACGAACAATAGTTATTGAGACAGCCTATTTCTAAACCGTATCCATTCTGTGATAAATGCACCTGGGCCCTAAGCCAAAGTAACAATTAAAAAACGATAACAAAGTTCGAAAAGAATTAAATGTATGGGATTGGCGGATTGGCACAGGCCGCGCTAAATCACGTGGTCAAACAAATCAAATCGAATTGTCGTTTCGCTACATAACGATGTTACTTTGTCTACGGGCCCTGTTCCACGCGTTCCCGACTTTTTCCCAAAATTCAGTTTTCGAAACTAAAATCTATATTTTTATGATTTACTGACAAAGGTATAGTTTTTAGACTTTTTCCTGTATTCGTAGTAAAATACGATATTACTTGCCCAATTTCATAGTTTTAGGTCAACGGGAAATACCCTATAAATTTTGATTCCCTTGAGTATCAAAAAAAAAAAAAATTCGTAATCACGCAATTTATTTAAGATCAAACGCCTTTACTTGTCCACAAGTAATATTAATAAATAATACAGCTAATAAGCGAACTAATAGTATAGTGGACATAATGTCAATGTATTTCAGTTGAAGTCATTAATATTTTTTCATAATATCCCTGACGTTGCGTATATCGTGCGTCATTATTTCACATAAAAACCAAAATATTGTGTTTCTAGTAAGCGACAGAAATAAACTGTTTCAGACTTTTAATGACTGCTTTGAAATATTAACCGCTCACACCATTTTTCTTTCAGATTTTAAAACTTTATTAGCAACTGACATGATTACATGTACAAATACGAAACTAATACGGGAGTGTTTAGAAATTGCAAGGTTTTTGGTAGATAGAAGTAAATTATTCTACTGATTAATGGCTTTTCAGAAATATTTCGCTTTATCTCTGGTACTTCACTTTTAACTGTGCCGTTTAAAACTAAAGGACTGTGTTACGAGTATTGACCTTAGTTCTAACAGCTTCAAATATTGCCTGATAACTATATGCTAAGTATAATAGAGACACATTTAATAACGTGATTTTACCCATATATTTTAGCGAAAACAAGGTTTTTAAATGCATTTGAAAATATTTTCTGCTAGCTAACTACATCACCTAGGTAGTTCCGAAAATTTATAGCCACAGAATAAATACAACTTCTTCTTTCATGAAACTATTTTGAATTGACAGCTAATTTTCAACACAAACCTCTTTTGTGAAAATCACTGGCCACATATATGTGGTTTTTTAGTTTATTTATGTTTAAAGATTATCTGTCACTCTTCTTTTGTTTGCAACAATGGACATCTCGCGGGAAGCTTTTCGTGCTATGACTTTCTATGATTATAAACGAGGGTTAACAACCTTCAAGGAATCTCAAGAAAATTTACAACGTGGCGTGGTCGAGAGAACTTAAACGATGACCCCAGACCCGGCCGACCACCAACTGCAGTAACTCTTGAAAACGTCATCAGGGTAGAGTTGCTATTGCGAGAGAATAGACATATTACACATCGAGAGATACAAGCTAAACTAAATATTGGATCACAGGCAGTTTCCACCATCCTGCATGAATACCTCAAAGTTAAAATAAAGCTGTAAATAAACTTTTTTATATATTCTAACTATTTTTAGAACAGTCCACGTATTTCAGCAACGCTTCGTGGTCAATAGACAACATATCCGTCAGTTGCACTTTTGATTTCACACAAATATCACTGAGGCACTCGATGTGTGTCTTTATAAGAAAATATTATGTGCCTTCGACTACATAGGTAAATATTATTTGATATTAAGTAATAAGGTAAGATGACCGAAAATCTAATTATCGTTATGATTGGTACATGCTGCTTGCAGACACCGCCACCAATCCGCATTGTCCCCACTTAGAGGGTTTGTTGCTCATCTTTTGTATCCATCCACAACGAAGGTCCAGTAGGCCTAGCATCATCATCATCATCATCAGCAGCCTGTGCACATCCACTGTTGGACATAGGCCTCTCGTAACTCACGCGTATTGTGGCGTTCATAGGAGATTATTAGCCTTCTGCTAAAACGCTGACCAGACGGGTTGGTAGAGGGTTTGTTTCAAGTATTCCTTCCCTCGCACAGGTGTTCAATGCGTCGAGCCTCTTAGTCGATTCCCAGGCATGTAAGGGAGTGGTGAAACTTGTATTCTTAGGCCGTCACCACACGGCACTAGCATAAGCAGCTTTTATCAACGCTCGTATAATAGGTTGATAACGTGTAACTGTCACTCACATCTGAGCGGGCGGCGTGAGCAAGACATCATCATGCGCCATATTATATCGCATATAGTGGTGTTCATGCTAGGGAGGTTGGGGTCTTTTTTTAAACCCAATGACTACGTATAACCAGGCGACCTTTTATTTAGTTTCTACTGACACTTCACCGGTATCACAATAAGGTTCAACATTCAGTAAATCATACGATAAACAAACGAAAGAAATGTAGCAAAATTGGCCCAAAAACACACTTGTTATGCTTATTATATTGGAATAAAATAATGTTGTGTGGTGCTCTTACATTTTCTTTTCCGAGAGGACAATTGATTCGTTAGTCGTTGTCGTCAAAGAAATATAGCAAATTGGCCCTAATTTGATAAGAGTATCCTGGTTAATTTATCGTTATAGCCTTGAACGATAATCATCCATTCATTATTTCATGGCAACACGTAAATAATATATTTATTCATTTTACTAAGAAATATTAATGTGAAAATCGTTCCAAAGTATATGACGAACAATGTGACCCTAATCTTGATGGATTGCGGAGTCCGTTTCCGCTATAATATAGTGCGGAGCCGGATCGTGCGTCAGTTACGCGTATTCGTTTCATTTGGAGCAGCCTAATTCAAGAGAAACAGACAATTAACTGAGTGATATGCATCGTATGAAATGGTTCTTTAATCTCTTATCACGAGAAACCGCAGAGCTGAGCCGCCCGCGCAGCTGTCACACAATATTTTGGCAACAAGATTGTTTAAAAAACACGATTTTATTTTTCGCCGGAGCATCGCGTTGTTAATTTTAATCGCCTCGATGTCTTGGCAGTTGTCTCAAAGTTCCTTGGATTTTATTGCTTTTTTTCTAAGATTTTAGCTGTTTATTAATTATCCACCTACATAATACTATGTTTCCCAATTCCCGTTTGCGAAATCAGTCCAGAGTTTATTAATTGTATTGTTTTTAGAATATCGTATTAATGCATCAATCGTGTATCAATTTGTCTCTATGATAATGACAGAACTAAAACTGCTATAGTTGTTGATACTGTGTAAAAAACGTTATCAATTGATAATTCAGAGACATGCATCCACATTGCACTCTCATAAGCAATACTTTATGCACTGGAATGCACATAATAATATCATATAATAATTTTAACCACTTGGCAAGTACTCGTTTCATGGAGGGTCGTTTTGCACTAAATTTTATTGTAGACGACAGAATTTTATTTAAACCAGAGTAGGCGGCAACGGTCGTGACAAATAGCGTACACGAATTAAAATTGTTATATTATTTTTCACGCCCTGTTTATATTAAGATAAAGTTTGAGGAAAAAGGAACTGTCACTATTTATAACTTGACCGAGTAACTATGTGAAAAAGTTGACGAGTGAAAATTTTATTTGAGCTAGATAAAGAATAATCTTTAAAAGAAAATATGTACCTAATGTGCAATTTAGGTACAATCGAGGAGCTTCCTGGTCGACCAGTAGAATTTTTTGGTTAGTGTTTTGACGAAAAGTTATAAGGTTAAAGCAATAATTTTTATTCAAATGAAATATGTACCTATCAATGTTATATTGTTTGAGATATCAACTACTTCTAAAAAAAAAATTTTTTTAGACATACCCTCCCTAAAAACCTATAGGTTATAATTCAGTATATTTCTTGAATTTCTTTTTCATATAGTAAGCTTTAGGTAACAAAAACAGCAATATGTTAAAACATCACCTCGATAACACCGACAATGTTTATTGAAGCTAACACTAAAACTTTCAAGATAAACAGATCAGCAGTACGTGAATTCTCTATTTATAACGCAAAGAGCTATAACATTACAAAATAGCATGTTAGTTTACTTTAAAAAGAAGTACACGAACATATAGCTGGTTGCTTAACTCCGCTAAATGAGTACCTAGTGTAAACATCAAACAATATACATTAAATTAGTCGAGGTTCATATTTAGAGTGCCTAATATATTGCTAGTGAGTTTCTGTGAATTTCCAAAGTTTTATTGCTGAAACAATGATAACACGGTCGATGTGATTCCATGGCACATTGGCCGTAGGCCAAGCGTGTAGCGTCCGCGGGATGCAAAACTCAAGATTCCCTTGCGTGATAACGCATTCAATTCATTATGAACTGTTCGAGTACCCTTGTTATATTTCGCAAATTGGTTCAAGTTACTAGAAAGTTACAAAGAGATGAAGCAATTTTGTAACGCTTTTCTCGAAGAGTAGCTTTAGTATTTATTCAAATTCTATTCTTTTATCAACTATCATTAGTTTTATTCAAATTTTGTACAGCTAATTACCTATGTTAAAACATTAGCTGTAATATTTACTATTTTTAGATAACAGTACAGTAGATATTAAAAAAAATAAAAAATCACGTCTTCGAAATACTTATACCAAAATGAAATCGGCAGACATTTATCTTATTAGTTTTAAACAATAGATCTCTCCGTCTGTCTGTTGCGAACATCACATTATAACTTAAACTAACTGCTGTCACTCAGCCGACACGCTTTTGTCATCTCTCAGTTCCGAAGTGGAAAATTAGTTACATTTTTTTTCAGAGACGAAACGGTTATGATTAATGATTTACTAAAGGCTGTTTTCCTTACTGTCAACACTAGTCAAATTTAAAGTTAATGAATCCATTTGAAGGCAGATGTTCTGGTATTTGTTTGACTTAGAAACAGATCAATAAACAGTTTCCGTTGAGATTCAAAATTTTAATAATTTTCTTTCGTATCAACTTAACGGTAAAAGTACGTGTATACCGAAAGCGACTGAAATGTCTTACTTCTCAAGATATTAAAATGTTAAGTATTTCGTAAGCATTCAACGACATAATTTTTAATAGTTACGAAAATAATTTTTCTCTCAGAAAAACATCTACCAATTGCTTGGCTACCGCTCGGTTAAAAATAGTTTTTTTCAGGGGCCACGCCCTCTGCAGTTGATTTTGAGCTATTTTTGAACGACTAATTAAACTCTGACGCTAATTTTGTAAGAATTTATTCCTTCCACGCAGCCCTCGTCCGTAATTAATAAGCCTCCATTGTACTCTTGGGCTAGTTCCAAAACTTGGTCATCTTTACTTAAGTTAAATATTCACTACGAAATTACAGTAAAGTTTTTTTTCAACTTACCGGCAATTTGTTCTGGGGGGAGCTCATCAGCCTGAAAATAATAGTGAAGTCAGTATTACTTACAGATCCATTGCCATTTTATTGAAAGTAACGATTACCACTATGTTTCAATGGTGGTGGTGGTCAAATGCCTGTCCAGTTATTATTAAAAAAAAAATACATTTTCGTACGTTGAAACTTTTTGCAATAGTACTCAACAGGTTATTAATAACAATGTTGTATTTAATTAGCATTACGAGTATATTTTTTTATGATAGAGCACGACAACAAACAATAAGCAAAATAACAACAACAGGAGAAATTCACTTATGCGATTTCGCACATCTTCGCGATTAATAATAAGCGATTATTTTTCTAATTTATCTATGAAAAGAAAATCAAGTTTCTTTCTAATGTTCAAAGTATTGATGACTTAGCAAACCAATAACTAACTGTAAAAATCCGAACAAAAAATTGCAATATCATTGTTTATGCAATTGTTTCTGCTTAGTAAAGCTATTTAACAATTCTATCGTAGAAAAAATATGAACAGCAACTGAAACAGTACGTTGTTTCGATCAAATCAAATGTTGTCAGAGAGAAATGGGTCACGTTTTTAATCATTTCCCACACTTGTGTTAGTAGAGTTTTCCCGGTACTATTAATGTTGACCAGTTGCATCACCGTAATGCGTATATTGTAAATAAATGGGTCATAAAGGCAGGTTCCAGCGCACCAGAGTATGTTGGGGTATAATAAATTTATTTTATGTGCAATTGAAACCGAAATAGATCTTGTAAGATTATGAATCTCAGAATTTGTTGTTGGTTGCTAATGAAGTTGATTGTTGATAATTACTGCAAAGGGATGTTTGCTTACAACGAAGTTAAAAGCCGGCTATAATATAAGCAACAAAACTATTTCCAGCTGTTCAAGAAATGTATACCTACTCGAGAAGATCTGAATAATATGTTCAAAATAATTTAGTGAGTACAATGAAAATTCAGTGCAGGAAAACTATCTATGGCCTCTTCATTATGTTTATCGGTATCCTTATTTAACAGTACATAACCCCGTGCTTCAAGTCGGTATCCAAATATTTTTAAATTGACATTTTAAAAACCACAACTTTTTCATGTTTTATCGGAGAAAAAATACCATATAGTGAATGCTTGGAAGTAGCGAAAATGGGCGTGTCTATGTAACTATGGATTATACGAGTAGGTATTGTAGCAAATGATTGTTTTGTTACGTAGATGATCTTATTTGCTCAACATTCACATAACATTTCTAATAGATTTGATTTGAAAATTCCTTTCTCACATTTTAAAAGACTGGTTGAAAGTTCTGAAATGTAATATTGTGGCTATTCAGACCATTTTCAAAAGCAGCGTCTTGATGCTTTTATCAGGAATAATTTCTTATTGTCAACATAATATTATTCACTTCACAAAGCTGTTATTGCTTCAAAACATGCATGTACAGATTGAAAATTTCTCTATCATAGTGATAATGAAGTTGTGTTATGTGAGCTTAGTTTTTGATTGTAAAGTAGGTATAGCCAAACTACTATTTTCAGAAAAAAAAATGTTTTTAGAGAAAATCAAATGTTTACGTGTTTAAGTTGGTTTATTTTTGTTAAAATATTATCGTATCAGTGTGTTTGTTAGTTAATCTTCATCTGTTTCAAGACGCTTCAGCCCACAAGTTACTAGCTCGGTGACAGCGGCTGTTAACGTCCACTCAGGTGCATCGCGTCTCATACGGCGTAAATTTTCTTTGATGATCGCCAAGAAACTATTTGTTGCTTTTATGTGTTCTTTCAGTATAAAATCGTTCTTTTCCTCAAAATCGAAGAAGTTAAAGAAGTTTTTAGGTATTATAGAAAATGTTATTTGATATAAACACCGCCCTAAAATACAGAAGACGACAGCAAGACATATGATTTGAATAATCCGAACACCTACCCAGTCTTCTGTGTCCAGACCCATGTTTGATGTCACTTGTTAACACTATGAGACGCACAACACGACTGGCCGCGGATCCGCTGTTTCCACCGTTCAGGGTTATTTTCTGCTAATCCACGAGAGTCCGGCTTTCGAATACTTTCATATATAGCGGGAGGTGCGCGGGCGGCGCGGGATCGCCCCCTCGCGCCGAGTCCTCAGTTTCCTGCGCCTGCGCTGACCAATCGCGTGGGGCTCAAACGGCAGGATGCTAAAGTATTTTTAGATCCAAACGTGGTCAAGAAAAACGTAAACAAGCGCCTCTAGGTTAGGCAATAGGGGTTTAGTATTATGCGGTTCAACAATCCCGGTCAAGATTTATGTTGATGATTTTTCTTATCTGTCACTCGAAAAAGCACTATGTCATGCGTTTCTTTACTACTCTATCTTTATGCTGCATTTGTTATGTTTATTACATAGTATTTCATACAGACACTCATTTTATGTTTGTACGCAATCATGATTGGAACCATACGTTACTTTAAGTGCTAGAAGACGTTAATTTTCCTCCAATAATTTTATGAAAGTATCAATTACAGTTTTAATGGCAATGGCTAACATCCATTAGCCCGTATTGTTAACACGTTGTGTATGTCATCAAATTGTCTAGGTCCACCTAGATCTTGGTTTTCTAAAATAACCTGGATATATCTTCAAGAAATACATAAGTATCTGGTAGTAGTATTTTATAAACATTCATTAAAATGGAAGCAGTGTAAATTTTTATGTAATAATCAAAAATTGAAAAAATTAATATGTATTTACTTCACCGGTCGCGTAAGACCGATCGTCATGAAGATCGTTGTGGGGGAGGCCTACCTATACCCAGGAGTGGTCGTTACGTTCCCTAAAATATGGTTGAGCGAAGCGATGGCTGGTTCATGCGTCATGCTCGTGAACGGGTGCCGCCAGCGGAAATGGGTCTACTTCAGTCTGCTTATCTTAATGTTGTGCTTAAATGTTATTTTTTTTTTTCTAAAATAAATTGATACTGAACTGTATGTTCCCCACAACTTGCAGTACAGTAATCTTGAAATGCGAGAAATGTTGTAATGTATGATAGATAAGTCTTTCTTTGCCAGTTGAAAATTGTTTACGGTTACAATAACCATAAAATGTAATATTATCAATAGCATTTTTTCTTTTTTGTGATGGAAATTGACCTTACTGATATGTTAAGGTCACTTTTCAATTTGACTACTCTGTATGAAATAAAACAGGGAGAAAAAAACAGCCCTTGACGAGTTTCTTGCCGGTTCTTCTCGTTACAAGGTCTCCCGCCGTAGGGTTTGTGAACCGATGGCATAGCTTCTTTGACGTTCATAAGTGCTTGTAACAGCCTAAACTGAATAAATGATATTGACTTTGACTTTGACATTCTAATAACAAAGTGTGTAGATAAGCCGAAAAAACAAAATCATAAAAGATAATTCTGGTCAGTAATTCGAACTCAATGTAGAGTTTATATGCCATTATCATGTGTAACATAGTGTAGTTTGACATCTTTTTAGTGGATTATATTTCTCCTTGACTATAGTAGTCGTAAAATATAAATAACAACAATTTTCAAGTCGCTTGTCGACGAATATAATTTTAAGTGCAAAAACGTTGTAAAACTCTTTTGCTGGAGTAAGGGATCACGTCATGCTCATTAGAATAATAATTTTATGAGGAACAGTGATATACCTACCTATGTTTAAATTGCTCAACGTTACAGCGCCCACTTGACAAGATCTTATCATTTCATGTTTTGATTTTCGTCGAGAAATACTAAACATAGATTGGTAAATAACCTTCCAATTGCAATTTTCACCTAGCGTTATGAGTTGTGTTAAGGTTGTGTTACATTAGATCTGTCACGTTTCTATTGCTTCTATGTGTAATCTTTTTATTTACAAAAGAAACACATAAGTGATGTCGCTTGAAAATTCCTAAAATTGAAAAAAAAATTATTGACACAACTACCTATCATCCAAGGCTTTTAATTCAAGAATTACTCATATGAAAAATAATAATATGTAATAAAAGTTGCCAACAAGATGACAAAAACGAAATGAAAATATTTTGACATTTACGAATAATGTGAGTGGACTCCCGACCTTTTTGCCTTTGTTAAAAAGTAAACACAATAACATGAAATGCATCAATCCATCAACGGCACAGTCCTGCGGAATATAGAGTTGCACGCTCATTCACCTAATAAAATACGACACGAGACGGTAATGTGACAAAATGTGAGTGTTCATTCTAATAATATATGTGAAAGTATGTCAGTTTGTTTGTTACTCTTTCACGCAAAACCTTCTGAACGGATTTGGATGAATTTTGGTATGTAGGGACTTCAGTAGTGGACTAACACATAGGCTACTTTTATCCCGATATTTCCACGGGAATGGGAACCACGCGGGTGAAACCGCAGGCGGCCGCCAGTTTCTAATAAAATATACGTGCAAGTTTGACAAATAAGTGAGTATTATTACACTTATCTGCATGTAGGCAGGTATCTACAAGTGGCCGTGTGCGACACACATAGCGCGAAAACAATCGATGACTAGTGATCGATGGCCGATCGATGGGTCGGAATGGTTCTGGAATGGCGACTACGCACCGAAAGTGGACCGACTATCTAGTGAAGGTCACAGGAAGGCGCTGGATGTAGCAGCGCCGGACCGATCGTCGTAGAGATCTTTGGGGAGGACTTACCCAGCAGTGGCTTTCTGTGACTGAGATGATGATGATGATATGAATTATAATACTTATGTTAATTTGTCGTATCATACCACCATCCTGCTTGTGAGCGTCGACTTAGACTGACATAATCAGAAAAAAATCTACAATTAGAAATTCAAGTTTCTCCTTCATCGAGCAGACGCACATTCACCTCTTTTCTTCTGATTATTTTATGGCATCTTTTTCTTGTAGCAAAGTACGTTACGTCAGGTTTGTGCTTGATGTCCCGGCTACACGCAACGTCTTACCTGAGAGCATGCCTGCACAAACCAGAGACGCAAGCTTGGGCAAAATTTATAATCCTACATATTAATTATTTTACTCATTATAGCGACGAAATTAGGTAAGCTTGGATAATCAACCATTCAGTTTTGCCCATTGACTTATATGTTTTGCCCCTCAAATCCTTAGATTTTCTTATTAGTTATTTCAAATATGGAAGTACAACGTATTTTATCAGACTATGCAGAGGTGATAACAATCGGGCGAACGGTGCCAACTGAAGATTTGTAGAAAGTGCCAATTTTTTGCTGTTGTTTTTTTTACTCTTTTATGCTAATTAATGTGCACTACGTAGCCTAATTACAAGACATTTGGCAGAAAGATTTTCAAAATATTTAAATAGTAACATAAAAACATAATAGTTAATATAGACCATATAACAACTTCCGGCAATAGCTGGAACAAAAAATGCCGGAATCGAATAATAGTCGAATCACCAGGGCAAAAGGTCATGCCAAATTGATAAATGTGAAACAGGAATTACTGGAATGTAAAGTTAATATAGAAAATCTCCTGAAACAAAAATAATCAAACCACATTAAACTTAGTAAATCATATTCCGATCGCGACTTACAGAAGAGTAGGTATTTGGATCATCCATATAGTATAAATAAAATAAGAATAAAGCGCCAGAGCTACATTTATATTATTGAAGTACATTCAAGTGACACCTGTTTTTAGTTAGCTCAACGACGGGTTACTCTTTCATGGGCACAACTGATTAGCCAGCACATTTATCACTAACCAGCGTGTCCTCACATGCTGTAACAAATATTAGTATTACTAAATCACAAAATCAAGTTTTCTATACTTGCCTGGGAGAATTCAAGGAAACCAAACTAGTATCTGGGTAAGTTTAGCGTGCAACCTATTTAATTAACCAATGACATTTCTCATTACACAGTTTCTTGGAAATGTAAAAGTACAAGGAATCGCTAAATGGTCAAAGTAAATGTGCTATCAGTCATGACAACAACGATGAGAGAATAGTATAGCTGGATGGGAAAAGAAAAAGAGAAAAGTCTGCCAACCCTGTAAGGGATTATGTTATGGTGTAAGGTAAGTGTGAGGTAGGTACCTATGTTATGTCAAAGGTTCATTTATAGAGATCAAAAAGTTTGAATACACTACTTACTAGGTTTATTAAGTATTACGTACTATACTAGTTTTTTTAAAGTTTTTGCTTAGTGTCTAATCTTGGGTAACTGCATAGATTCTTATATGGAAGCTTCTAATATAGTCGTTTTCAAACACGATCAATGTGGCAACTTCTTTACACATTAAATCATTGTTGAAATGATTGGCATTGACAATGCGGCTTGCGTTTTGGAAGACTTCCAGCTACTTCCTAAAGCTCCTTTTTTTGCATTGTACACACATGTTACTACTGTTATTACGTCAACACAATCAGCTTTATCTTTCTTGCGTTCTATCATCGTCATTATCATCATCTGCCTTTGTAATGTCCTTGCTTCTGAGGCACTGGCCTTCCTTAAGGATGGAGGAGAATAGGCGGTTATGTCACACCACGCGGATCCAATGCGGATTGGTGGATTTTTAGGATTGCAAATACAGCTGAATGAACGGAAGAGATCAAAATAATGTTTTTACGTTTATCCATCCCATGTCCGACCATTGGCGAAATTTGCTTCAGCGCCACAGCCTCGCTAGCCTACCGCACGGACACGACCATTCCGCCATCGCGGTCCTTATGTTCTGTGTTTTTCAGTGTCGAACCTTGCTAGTTTTAATTATAAAGATTCCTTATTTTCACTAATATTACGTTACTAGTGATAACACTACTTGTTTTCATGATGAATTAGGAAACTAATTTTATATTCCGTACCCGTCAGAAAAAATGAGGTCGCTTAGTCCTACCATCATATTCAACCAAAAGTGATAATGTTAAAAGCAAAAGCTAATAAATATAAAGTCTGCGTCTATTACCATCGGTTGTATCAGTCTGCCCACGTTCGCAAACTATTTCGACTTAGTTTGGCACCACATTCGTCTTCTGTAGTTGGTGATCAAATGATCTTAATTTATTAGGGTTAATGAAACTTCCGTTGACTCTGTGTGGTGTACTTCCTGTAAGATACATACAGTACATACATACAAGATAATTCTATGGGATGTAAAAAAAGAGTCATTCGATTCAGGAGAAGATGCTGCACCCAACTAACACATTGGTAGAAATAGCAGCCTATTTTGCAGCTTTGAACTGCACAAGACCATTATAAGGTTCGGGAAGGAGTTCAAAGGTGCATAGTTGCATCTATTATAAGTAGTTATAAGCTGCAATTACTTCTTAAAGTGCTAGGAACTGAATCTTAAGCCACCTTAGCCTTTTTAAAAGTTAATTTTAGAATCTATTTCGCACTTAGTATTTTATATAAGAGTTAAAAATTTCTGACATGAAAATGATTGTGTAGATTAACCACAGATCTCCCCCTTTTTTAAACCAATGAAAAAATATAATAATATTAATTCTTTCCCATTTTTTTGTACAAAATTCTGGTCTATTGCTGAAAAAACATTGCTCTAATTCAATAAATATTCGTCTTAGGAAGTTGCTGTGAGCTATTTGAGTGTTATTACTGTTGTATAAATAACTAGCGGATACTCGCGGTTTTACCCGCGAGGTGCCTGTTCCCGTAGAAATATCGGGACAAAATATAGCCTATGTCACTCGGGAGAAATGTGGCTTTCTAATGGTCTAAGAATTTTCTAAATCGGTCCAGTAGTTCCTGAGATTAGCGCGTTCAAACAAACAAACTCTTCAGCTTTATAATATTACTAGCGGATCCTCGCGGTTTTACCCGCGTGGTGCCCGTTCCCGTGGGAGTATCGGGGTGAAATGTAGCCTATGTCACTCGGGAGAAATGTAGCTTTCTAATGGTTTAAGAATTTTATAAATCGGTCCAGTAGTTCCTGAGATTAGCGCGTTCAAACAAACAAACTCTTCAGCTTTATAATATTAGTATAGATATAAGTATAGATTTAGGATAATATTATTTCCGTTCCGCGGTCTCTAAATTTTTGACCACGTCTAAACATAAATAGGTACCACACATACTAAACGCATCATATTTAGGTAACTGGATATTTTTGAGTAAAAATCGCTTTTGATGGATCGATTTTATATTTCAAAATCATTGTCGCATCCGGATAATACATCTGGTAACCGCGAAAAACAGAAAACAAGTTATTTAGTATGAATCCACCTCTTGCCACATTAATACTGTTACATATATTTTTGTGATTAAGCTATTTTTGGGAAAGCACATTTCAAATTAGTCAAAAAATATCATAAAGGTATTTATGTTTAAAGTAAACCTATCAGCATTTTTAGCTGATAGTATGCGACCATAAATAGGGGTCCAAAAATACCTATTAACTTTTGTTGATATACTATTTCAATATGGCCCATCATCTAATAAAACCATTATAAAACTATAGAATAAAACCAATATAAAACTATAGAATAAAACCATTATAAAACTATAAAACATTTTGACATTCACAGTTTGATTCATTGAAATCATGCATTCGGTCATTCAAACTCATGCAAAATTAAGAGCTACAAGAGCTCTAGTAAAGCTTTATTCATCTGTTGCTGCTGCTCTTGTAACACTTTTGTGGGATCGCTACGCAGCTGTACTGGCACAATAAGCTGCAATAAAATGGTACCATCTTGGCACTACAACTTCTGCGTTAGGTCTGTAGAGCGCAGATGGAGGATTGGCCCCGAAGCCTTAAAGCAGCTGCTGCAGCCACAGCTCACGTGTAATAGTTGGGCGGTTTCTTAGTAGGTACCCTAGGTACCTATCGGTAAACATTATATAAGTTGTATTTATTTGTAAACATTGATCAAGGTACTTCTGCTTACGCTGGATTGATATGTAAATAAATTTAATTATGATTTTCGTAATTTGGTGCCAAATTTTAAAAAGTAGGTAAACAATACGTATCTGGTATTTCATGAGAAGTTGTTGTTATTATATGGATACAAGCATACGAAAAGAAACCTATATAATTTATTAATTTGAAAAATACGCAACTAAAAATAAAACTGATTCAAACGACCGAGTATAAAAATACTAAAAAAGAATTTACGGCTTGTTTTATACGGACTAAACTATAAGTAATGTAGGTGTTTGATTGCAAATAGCGTCTACTGGCAGTGCATATTTTGGAAATAAATCAATCTCATTTTTATGAGCAGAGGAAGTCGACAGGGTTATTTCTAGGCGTGATGGATACAGCAGTTTATGAAGCAGATCGTATTTAGGACGCGTATAACGATCAATCAGCTAATGTTTACATAATAACACTTTATAGAAATGATCTTCTATATATAAGGCCCGTGTTATCCATTCTAATGTTCCCTCCAGCAACATGAGTATAACAGCCTTTACTAATAGCTTGAAATCACAAAAAAAATGTAGACGGCCGGAAAAATATAATATTTTTTTTAAAATTGACCTTAACAAGGTCAACGGTCAGAAAAACTTTTTTCTCAAGTGACCCCAGTGAGTTTTTTTCTCAAGTGACATGTGCGTAACACGCGCTAAGTCTAGTAATTTATAATACTCTTTCACCGCCTTATCTAAAGGGCGCTTTAATTTCCTAATTTCCTGCGGGACACGCATGCTCGTGTTCTGAGATCTTCGGAGAACACAACATTGGAGAGACCCAGGCACTTTTCTAAATTCTTAGACAAGTCTTTAACAATTCAAGCAGCCCGCCTGTGAAATGCACTACCAGAGGAAATTAAACGTGCAGTCTTTAAGATGTTATAAAAAACTTGTCAAAGAACACTACCTGTCCTTGTAACCTTGAACTTGATTCAATTTTTTTTCGTTAACTATCTTATTGGTAACTACTTATTTTATTTGTTAAAACTATGAATGTATTATATGTATTATATTATAATATGTAATATAATGTATTATTATGTATTTATTTATGTATGTATAACAACTCAACTTCGGTTGCCTGGAAGAAATTGCTTATTACCGATAAGACCGCCGATTGTTCTTCTTTTAAATTGTCCTATGTACCTAATTGACCATGGTGCAATAAAGAAAATTTTATCATTTATCTTATAATCACTATAATACAAATACTTACATTGGTTCGGTACACTTAGAAACTAGTAAGTAATTGGAAAATTTCTAATCTAAGTGAAAATAGCTAGGTAGGCAATATTAGGTTGGGGAATAAGTCTTTTCGCATATAATATGTATGAACTTGTAATTAAATCTCTTTGGCTATACAATTTGTATCTGGCTGATTTTGGTATCATTACAAGCTTAAATTTTACAGAAGATAATTCCAAATTCAAATTAGGAAAATGTGTGATTTTCATTTGTTTTTCTTACTCAAGTCAAGATGAGTGAATATAATAAAGAAATTCGATACATTTTAAAAATTTACTACAAAAAAGGTATAAATGCAACGCAAGCAGCGAAAAAAAATTGCGATGTTTATGGACCAAGTTCAGTGTCTGTGAGAGAAGCACAAATTTGTTTTAAGCGTTTTCAATCCGGAAGTTTTGATGTCAAAGATACACTCTCAGGTATAACGGATGAAATGGATGCCATTTTTGAAAAAGTGGAGCAAGATCGGCATATCTATAGTTACGACGTAGCTGAAGAACTGGAAATTGACCACAAAACAGTTTTGGGGCATTTGAAAAAAACTGGGTACATAAAAAAGCTCGATATTTGGGTACCTCACTAGCTCACTAAAAAACCTAATGAACCGTGTACTCATTTGTGATTCTTTATTACGACGTAATGAAACCGAACCATTTTGAAGAAGCTGATAGCTGGTGATGAAAACAAGAACGCGCGAAAAAGGACGTGGTCAAAGACCCGTCAGGCTTCACAGACTGTGGCGAAACCCGGGTTAACTCGCAACAAGGTGATGCTGTGTGTCTGGTGGGATTGGAAGGGCATTATTCATTATGAGCTGTTACCACCAGGCAGGACCATCGATTCTGAACTCTACTGCGAACAACACGAGATTAAAGCTAGAATTAGAGAAAGGGGCCGGAATTTATAACAAGGGTTGTGGTTTTTCATCATGAAACGCACATCTTTAGCCACTCAGCAATAATTAATAGAGTTTGACTGGGATCTGTTAATGCATCCGCCGTATAGTCCTGACCTTGTACCTTCAGATTTCCACCTGTTTCGGTCTCTTCAGAATTCTTTAGGCAGTGTCAGGTTAACATCATGAGAGGACTGCCAAAACCACTTGTCGCGGTATTTTGATCAGAAGCCTCCAAATTTCTTTAGCAATAGGATCATGTCCCTACCTACAAGATATCGAACAAAATGGCACCTACTTTTTCATCTATTTTGTGATCGACCGAGCGCGTGAACCACGGCACCCCCTAGCTTCTCTAGAGCTTCCGAGAGAAAACTTCACGCAACTTCAACAGTAACACAAGAGAAATAATCTAATCTAGTGAATGAAGGTAAAATCTTCTTTGATCTAGACTTGTTTCGTAGGTGATGCCTAAGCATGCCAACTTACAGAATTTAAATAAACCTTGAGACACCCTAATAAGACACTTCGGGTAAAAGCTCTAGTAATTTTAAAACATACAATTAGGCAGAGGAATCCGGAAACTTAAATTAAAGAAAAAAAATGATATTTACTTAAATCCCGAACGTACACAATCGCCCACGTACTGTCTCATTTGTTTACAGTATAGTGCACGGCTGTGTAATAATATGTTTCGATGTGAAATAAAGCCGACCGAAATTGCTGCCCAGTTGGTCCATGTTTTATTGTGTAGAAATCGCACGACGTACAGCTGGTTGCCGTGTATCGGTATAAATAGGCTTATAGACAACAAAGATTCAACAATCTCGGAATCCCGTGTCGAAGATAGAGATTAATCTGTGGATGAGTGTTGAAACGCGTTGTCTGTTTCAGATTTACAAAGCACCGATTGAACATTGCAAAACTGGGTTTAATGTGAGGTGGATTCGAGTGATTTAAATATGTAGTTTGTTTAGGTTAGATCCCCGTTAATATAGTTTTTATAATAATTTATTTAAATAGTTATTAACATTGAAAACAAGGGTATGTAGTAAGATAAGTACTTACCATAAACCATGTTTTCCTATGTATAACTATTATCTAAATTAGGTTGATGATGCTAAGGATCTCTTCCAAACTTGGCTCCTATGCTGATGGTGCTGCTGTATGTATCGTCGTGTAGGTAATTAGATATGTGGAAGTGTTTTTGCACCACTTAGTTCCTACTTAAATTATGATGTAACTTAATATATACTAATAATCCTAACTAATATTATAAATGCAAAAGTGTGTTTGTTTGTCATTTCTTCACGCCCTAACTAAGCAACCAAACGACTTAATTTTTGGCATAGAGTTAGTTGAAAGGTTGGAAAGAAACATAGGATTCTTTATATCCCGATATTCCCACGGGAACGGGAACCACGCGGATGAAACGCGGGCGGATTCAAGTGTTCCATAAATTAAAAGCTATTAGGCTTACATATTATTTAAAAAAACCGGACAAGTGTGAGTCGGACTCGCCCACCGAGAGTTCCGCACAAATTTATAGATACAATCGGGGAACTTCCCGGTTGACCAGTAGAGATTTTTTGGGAAACGTTTTCTCGGAAAGTGCTAAGGTTAAATAAATAATTTATTATTCAAGTGAAAAACCTATTAATGTTCTATTATTTATGATATAAACGTTTTCTATATAAAATAAAGCTCTCTATAAAAACTCTTCTGGTCAACCGGGAAATTTCCCGACTGTACCTATGTCAAAGAATATATATGTCGCTGCCAATTGGTTAAATCAGCCATTCAAATGGAGGGCTAGCCCGTTAATTAAACGCCCGGACTCAATTGAATACCTAGACCGATCGTTGATTGAACCAGCATCACTTAACGTTCAACTTATAAGTTAGCCCTTTAAGATGGCTGACGTAAAATCAGCCAGGCGATTTAATGGTAGTACTCGACGACTTGGCTAATTGTCCCTTAGCCATTTTATTGAATGCCGGCGTTTAATTAACGGGATAGCCGTCCGATCGAACGGCTGATTTAACAAGTTGGCTGCGACTTATACATCTAGGTAGGACCTAGATACATACATATTTTATATCAGTGGCGAAGGGTCCATACTGATACATACCAATTCCCATCCATCCTTTTAGAAATCCCACCCCAGCGATCCACAATGCATTATTTCTATCAGTTAGCTAAAATTAAATATACTTACACGGAAGCTAGTCAGTTGCAAAGTGAACAAAATGTTTTATTTTCCTTGTTAATTATTTACTGTTCCCGAATCTAGATCGGAGGGCTGATTATCTAACTAAAAATCGTTTCAGTTTACAGTTTCATCGCTGTTGTGGCCGTCATACAGTAGAAAAATCTGTAATGACAGAGGCGAAATTTATAGTTGACTAGCAGCCGGCCGCGGATTCACCCGCGTGGTTCGCGTTCCCGTGGGAATATCTGGATAACAGTAGCCTGTTTAATTCCAGGCTATCTTCTCTCTGTGTGTAAAAGAACAATGTTCAAAACGTCCCCAGCTTGTAGCACTTTGAAAACTGTCTTAATCGAAGGGCCAGGACCCCCTCTCCATTTTATTGTTTTATTGTAGATATGACAACAAAACTCAAATATCTATCCGAAAAAAGTTATATCGACATGAAGACACCGGGGGCCAGTGCGATTAGTTTGCTGTTAAACGTTCCCTATTAATAAATAAAATACGTATTTTATTTTATTTGTTACAGTTAGGGGCGGTACACACATATTCGGATAGATTTGAATCGGCACAGCCGGACGGCAAAATCGAACATAATATGCATAACGTACCCAGTCTCCGGCCTCTGACTTTCTTCGCTCATAACCAAGCTCTGTCAATGGATTAAGGGAGAGGTATATATGTTTTATGTTCTGAATATACCTACTCAACAATACATTTTAAATATTTCGGCAGCCATTTGTTATGAAAACAATTAATTTCGTAAAATCATACTTTTCCCCAGTCTCCGGCTCCCTTGATCCAGTGCCCGACCACCCCGGGTCTAGTCTAAAAGAAAAATCGGCCGATCAAGGTAATAACAACAGCAAATATCCAGTGACCTGCCTATAGACCTTTGGTATACTGGAGTAAGACTCACATTTGAATATTGCTTAAATATGTCCCACGACTCTAATCGATGATTTTTATGTTGAACGACTGACTTACTTAAAAAAATAAAACACAGGTATGATGCAGAGTTATTTATTATATTTTTCCAGAGCCAGCCATAGTAAAAATATTATAGAACAAAATTATGATATTACTTTCACTGCTTTTAAATCTGAACGTTTTATGTAGGTAGGTACTTAATAAAAAAATATACTTACTTTCCTACAAGGTTTGACAATATGCAGTTTTTGGTTTTTATAGTTTCTAGGTGTTTGATAAAATACCCATTTTTTTTTTTATGAACGACGGGGAGAATCTTAGCCTTCATCATACCTGATGTTAAGTATTGATAAGGCTGAAGATGGAAGCGAGCCTCTCCCGGAATCCTCAATCACTGAGGAACTGGCTATCTTATCTCCAACTGCCGGAACACAACAATGCTGAAAACATAATTGTTATGGCGTCAGACTTAGATAAGATGGTGGTACCTAGCCAGGCGGACTTAGAACGAGTCCTACCACCAACCAAACCGAGAACAATATGTAACCCCGTTGGGAATCGAACCGGGGACCCCTGGGTCTGATACCGGTGGTTGTACCACTAGACCACGGCGGTTAATCTGTAACAATGTTGCAATTTGAAAAGGTTATATTATAAACACTTTGTTAACAAAGTATACATATTATTCATTTGATTTGATATTATTATTGTACTTTCCTTATTATAATGAGCCACGACTGTGATTTAATAGTAGATTGTTTACCAAGGGCTGTATGACACCCATAACAGTCGAGTGTTTTGGCGCCCGAACGAAGTGAGGGCCCCGATAGTTCGAGACTGTTATGGGTCCATACACCCGAAGTAAATACTCTACTTTTCATTTTGAATATGAGGAAAGTAAAAACAAACAAAAAGGTTTCTACGATTTTAATTATTTTATAATGTAGCAAAATAAGCTGTATAGGCTTCTGTGCCTTTGCCTACATACCTTTGGTAAATAAAAGTCCAAAGAGATTACAGATATCGATTTGACATGACACCCCCTATTCTTATGAAAAATTTATTACAGCCCTAGGGCCGCCACATATCACTTTCAACCCGCATTTTAGGCAAGTTATGATATACTTTCAGAATATGAGACATGAAAAATAATGTACGTATATTAAGATAAATCAATTGAATTGATATTAACCACTGTGATGAAGTCACTTATACACCAGTTTTTGGTTCGATTCCCGGTCATGTCAATGTAATAAACTAATATTTCTGTCTCTCGGGTTTGGGTGGTTGTGGGACTTTCGTTGCTTTCGGTATCAATAGAACAAATGATTTTGCTACTGTGATTGGAGCAATAAATCTGATACAATACCTAAAAATATGAGAGTGGAGAGGGAAATAAATACATTTACGAAACATGTAGTTATTAAATGTCAGCAAATAAAATTTTGTGTATAATATAATCATGTTTTATTCCGATTTCTGAATTGAGAATTTATTTGTTGAAATGAACTAAACTTAACGATATTAAAAATTATACATATGTAACGTTATCGAAAATTGCATTGAAATCTGTTCCACGTTGTGTAAAATTGACTTAAACTGCCCTGTAGGCTTATTACGAGTTTGGCAAACTTGACGTTACAGTAAACGTTAACGTAAAATGTAGCTCTGTCTCTTTCATATTTAGCGACTGTTTTACCGACATGAGCAGTGTATCCGATAATCTACGCTCACGAGTCCTGTAAATGTCATGTTAAGCAAACTCGTAATAGGGGTACTGTTTTCGAGTCTTCAATACACGCGAGCGAATAATACCCATCGTTTTTTGTTTATTAAATAACTAGCTTCCGCCCGTGACTTCATCCGCGTGGTCTTTAGAACTTGGTCCAGAAAGATTTAGTAAAAGAATAAAAGAAATATCTTTCATTTTCACCTACGCTAATTCCACAATTCACCTTTAAAAAAATACAATTTACGCCACCTATTGCGTTGTAGTGCATTATCCCGTAGAAAATAGGGATTTTTAAGCGACAAAAAGTAAGGTATGTTCCTCTCAATGCTATAAAGTATCTGTTTCCCGAATTTCATCCAAACCCGTTAAGCCATTTTTGAGTGATTGAGTAACAAACATGCAAACTTCATATTTTTATGATATAGGGTAGGGTACCTAGTAAATTTTCTAAGATTATGTGGCGCCATATATTTTAGCCCGCATTGATTTTTGTACTTACTTTTCCGTAGGACTGAGTAATTTTATGATTTTATCGCGACAAAAAGTATCCAATGTCCTTCTCCAGGTTATTAAGTACATGTGTCTCGAATTCCATCTAAATTCGTTCAGCCGTTCTTACGTGATTGAGTAACAAACCTCCAAACACCTAAACATCCAAACTTTCACATTAATAATATTAGTAAGAAGTAGGATAGGAGGATTTCAAAAATATGTGGTGCCATCTATTGAATCCCTTATCGATTTTTGTATTTTAGCGTAGGATTTTGGGATTTTTAAGCGCCAAAAAAGTATTCAATTTTTTCCTCTCCAGGTTATTCAGTACCTGTGTCCCGAATTTCATCCAAACCCATTCAGCAATTTTTGCGTGATTGAGTAACAAACATCCAAACATCGACACATCTACACTTTTACATTTATAATATTAGTAGGATAGCAGAATTTCTAAAATTATGTGGCGCCGCCTTTTTTCCCCACATTGGATTTTTATGTTTTCCCTTAGGTATGAGATATTTTAACGCGACAAAAAGTATCATATGTTCCTCTTCAGCTAGCCTAGCATGACCAACAAAACGCGATATGATACAGCGCTTTAACACATTTAACCGTCAAAAGACAATGGGTTTTGAGTGTGGATAAAACGCTATAGGATTAGGGCATGCAGAACCGGGTCCGGTTCTAGATTTTGCATACCCGGTTCTAGAGGTAGTCGGAACCGGGTCACCCGGTTCTACCCGGTTCTAAGCGACTAAATCGTATTTTTTATAAAAAAATATGTATAAATGATAATTGAGAGTTTGGTAACGTAGGAGTTATAATGAGATATGAATAAAAACCAAGTTGGTATTGGTGTCAAATCAACGTTTGTCAAATAACTATTATATAATCTCTGGGAAATAAAAGTAATTGCACTTTAACAGTAAAAAGGTTTTATTTTATGAGAACAAATTACAAAAGCACGTTATCGGTTCGCGAGATGACAAGCAAGAAGAAAGTACATTGTTATGGATGCGTTCAGTATTACACAGTTTATGGCTGCATTCCAACATCCTCCCTTGGCCGTAAACCCATCTTCATAGAGCAATAATCAAGCTTCGACTGTGGAGTGCCCTTTGTCAAAGCATCAGCCACCATCTCATTTGTTTGGATATATTTAATGGAAATCTTCTTGAGTTGCAGCTTATCGCGGACAAAATGGTGGCGTATGTCGATATGCTTAGACCTGGAATGATAATTTTCTGAACCTGCAAGTTTAATAGCGCTTTGATTATCACACATAATGGTTATAGGGACAATGGATAAATGAGGCCAAAACTCGTCTTGCATTTGTCTAAGCCACATAGCTTCTTGAGTACAACTTGACAAAGACATGTACTCTGCCTCAGTAGTAGAAAGTGCAACCGTTGGCTGCCGGCGTGAGTTCCACGTAATTGCACCACCTTGATGTATAAATACATAACCAGTGCATGATCTTCTATCGCCTTCATCGCTGGCCCAGTCAGCATCGCAATAGCCAATTAGAGATGTATCTTCATCCCTTTTAAATGTTAAAACATAATCTTCTGTAAACTTTAAATATCGTAGTATACGTTTCAGTGCAACCCTGTGTTGCATTTCAGGTTTAGAATTATATCTACTGAGTGTGTTTACAGCGTATGAGATATCAGGGCGTGTCCCCTGTGATAGATACAGTAAACATCCAATAATTTCTTGATATGGATAAATATCTGCAATTGAATCTTCTTTCTCATTTGTAATAAACTTTGTTTTTGGATCAATGGGTGTTTTCACAGGTTTACAGTTGGACATTCCATACTTTTCTAATATGTCATGTATATAATTTTGTTGACCAACACTTAAAATTCCATTATTTCTGTCTCTATACACATGTAAACCAAGGCAATATTTCAGTTCACCCAAATCCTTCATTTCAAATTTTGTAAATAATTCAGCCTTTATATACTCCTTTGTTTCAGTACAACTTGTAAATAAAATGAGATCGTCTACATATACAGCTAAAAATGTTATATCTTTATCTTGAATTTTGTAGTAAATGCAGGGATCCAGTAGAGACTGTGTCAAACCAATTTCTTTTAATTTACTATCGAGTTTTCTATTCCATTGCCTGCTGGCTTGCTTTAATCCATATAAGGATTTCTTTAATAAGCAAACTTGTGCTTTATTTTCTTCAAAGTTTGGAGGTTGACTCATGTATATATCTTCTTCAATATCACCTTGAAGAAAGGCAGATACAGCATCCATTTGGTCAATGTTTAGGTTATATTTCACAGCCAAAGAGAACAAATATCGAAGTGATGAATATCGGATTACCGGTGAGTAAACTTCATTGTAATCATATCCTTTTCTTTGTGCACAACCTTTTATTACTAACCTCACTTTGTATCTGGATATATCGCCTTTTTCATCCCTTTTTGTTTTAAAAACCCATTTACAAGCTATGACTTTCTTTCCAGCTGGTAAATCACATAATGCTTTGGCAATATTCCTGAAAAATCACATTTCTGCTTTTAGTAATCTTCTTAGTATGTGGGTCCATCAATCTGTATCCTTTTGTATTTTGACAATAACCCAGAAAAATCATTTCTTTTGCTTTTGGGTCCCACTTTAGTCTCTTCTCCTTCGGCACGTGCACCATAGCTTTACAACCAAATACTCTCAGATGCGAAATTTTTGGTTTCATACCTGTAAGTTTTTCCAGTGGTGTCACATAGTTAAGGACTCGAGTCGGAGAACGATTAATAATATGAGCAGCTGTCTCCACTGCTTCTGCCCAGTACACCTTTGGTAGTCCAGCATCGAATAACATGCATCTAGCACGTTCTGCAAGGGTGCGGTTCATGCGCTCCGCCAGCCCGTTCTGCTCTGGTGTGTATGGAGCAGTCGTCTGATGCTTAATACCCAAACCTGTTAAATATTTTTCAAAAATGTTATTCATATACTCCAAGCCATTATCCGTTCTTAGAACTTTTATCTTTCTGTCAAATTGAGTTTCCATTTCATTTTTATACATTTCAAAAACTTCCTTTACATTTGTTTTAGATTTCAAAAAATAAACATTGACATTGCGAGAATAATCATCTATAAAGGTGATAAAATACTTGGCTCCACCGATTGAAGGTGTCTCCATAGGGCCGCAAAGATCAGAATGGATAACTTCTAGTGGTGCGCTCGCCCTAGAGCCATTATTGTAGAATGGAAATCTGGTCTGTTTGCCTTTCAAGCATGGAATGCAATGATTTTCTGCATCTTTAGTATTCATAAATTTTACACCTTCTGTGTATAATGGTAGCCGGCTCACATCATTATAGTTGAGATGCCCCATTCTCCGATGCCACAGATCAATACTTTGAGTTTCTGATGATGACATGAATGCATTCCCCTTGAAAGTGTTTAGCTTATACATGTTATTTGTTAGCTTGGCTGTTGCAACTAATTGATTTTCCTTATTATAAATATCACATCCAGTTTTATTAAAAAATACTTGACAGCCATTCTTTGCTAGTTGACTAACAGATAACAGGTTAGTACTCAATTGTGGAATAAATAGAATATCTCTCACCTGTATGTGATTTATTTTACCATCTTCACTAATTATGTTCAAATTTACATTACCCATCTGCTGTACGGCGACTGCTGTATTATTGGCAACTGTTATATTATCAATCGGAGCTGCCCTGATATCATACATCCAATCAGAAACATTAGTCATGTGTGAAGATGCTCCGGAATCAACATACCATTCCATTCTATCTGCTTGTTTATGAGAAGCTGAGAAAACAGCAGCAAAACCTTTATCATTTGGTTTTTTCTTATTGTTGCAAAATTTGCTTAAATGTCCATATTTATTACAGTTGAAGCAACGGGGACCTGTTGACTTGTTACTTTTATATTTATTCTTGGGAGTACTACTACTGTGATGTTTTGTATAGAGAACCGAGGCGTTACTGGACTCTTTGATCTCCTGTAGAAGCTTGGTTTTTATCGAGTCCGTACTTATCTTCACCCCAGAACTCTCTAGACCCATGATCATTGGTTTGTATTGTTCCGGCAAACCAGCCAACATTAAAGTTCCCAACCATTCGTCATCAACATTAAATCCAATGTTTCGTAATTTATGAGCTGTAGTTACTATTTTGTTAACATATTCCTCAATGGTTGAACAATTGTCTAACGTAGTATTTACTAAATCACGGAGTAATCCTACTTTTCTTGTTAGACCGGAGTCTTCGAAGGCATTTCGTAGATTTTGCCATACCTCCGCCGAGGTCTTAGCATCTTGTACATGAATGTAATTTATCGGATCTACGAGTAAAATTATCTTCGACTTCGCTTTGACATCAAGTTTTGGGTTAACTGTATGTTTCTCGTCATGCTCGACACAACTCCAAAGGTCTTCATGCTCCAAATAAGTTTGTACTGCGAATTTCCATGTGCTATAATTTTCTCTTCCCAATAATTTGTCAATTTGGACATTTGACATCGCCATCTTTTTTTTTCGATCCAATGCAAATTCAAGTTTTGTTGCTGAAAAAA